>JAQQTO010000057.1:6848571-7470714 GCA_029884595.1 Ormosia semicastrata | reverse complement strand
TTCCAATTGTTAGGAGAGGCCCTGGAAGGCGTGGAAGAGATAGGAGACCGGGTTCTAGGCGCCACCGCAAAGTTGTGGCTGGAAATAGAGACATTGAAGCAAATTAAAAGTTTTGTTTGGGTGATTATATGATAATTTTTTTGTTGTTTTGGCATTCCACCTACAAAAATCATTCATTACTGAGCTGGAGGTAAAATGTGCAAGATGAGCGTTGTATGGTTTCCACGTAGACGCTCTCATTCTTTATTGTCCAACGTTATTGATTTTTTGTTGTATATAGAGTAAAATTTTCAATAATTAGCATATGGGTTGCCACTTGCCACCAAATTCCTCAAATCAGTGGTAACCCATTTTCTTGTTCCATTATCATAACAAAAATGTACTTGCTCGCAGTTTTCCTCCACGAAAGATATATTCATGATCTGTTCTTTCTGTCTAATAAAGTGACGAAAAGTTATCAAAGATTCTCTTCACACTATTGTTTCCTCTCTTCATTCTGTTGGTCGCTTTTTCTTATATATCCGAATGAGCCTGCCATTTAAGTCCATTTTTGTATTGGTTATATTTAATTGACGACAAGAAAACATACGCATAATTATCATTGTACAGAACTTGACTCTAATTTTAAGATGAATTATTTTTCTCCAATCTCTTCAATTTATTGGCATGTGTCTATTAATTCAATTAAGTAATATGAGTGAATAATAAAATACACACATAATAACAAATTGAAAAAGTTGAAGGAAGATAATTCCTCTCAGAATTGAAGTGAATTAGTCAAGTTTTTTTCATTATCATTTATGATTTGATAGTGTTAACACCCTAAATTTTTGGGTCAGCTAATTTAGTCGATCCAGATCAACTGATGGCAGGGGAGGATTCAGCAAATTGGCTACAAGCTACCAGCAATGGGCCTAGTTAGTATTGGGCTGAATTCATATTGGACCTAGACTTTTTGCAGGTCATTGATGAGAAGCCACAGACTAATGAAGAGAGTTATGTATTGACCGTCAAAACAACTGCTCCTAAAAATCAGGAACTATTGATGAAGCTGTTGTTGCACCCTTGCAGGAACATTAATGTGCTCTCCAAGGGAACTGTTAAGTAAAGATAAAGATGGGGAAGCAAGTAGCAGCTCCAGGTAGCGGGTTGAGTCAATAACTAATGGTTTCATTACACATTTTGTGTTAAATTAATCAAGGCACGATTAATTCGTTCTTATATTGTTAACCACTAAGTTGAACATGGGTTACATATAAAGAAATATGACAAATAAGATATGGATGAGTTAACAGTTCAACTTTAATCTATAAATAGCATTGAGAGCTCAATTGTACAATCACAGCCATCAAAACAACAAATAATTACTACAACACATTTCTCCATTTCCTTTTGTTTTTGTCTTTTACTTTCAGCTTTCAACATTTTTACTTTCCAGCCCTTTATTTTATTGCATTTGCTATTTATTTTTTACCATTCATTGTCTTTATATTTAGTCTTTTACTATTAACTATTAGCCAATTACATGGAAACTTTTATATTACTTTTCAACCAAACGATTTCTTTAATCATTTTAAGAACGCGCAATCAAGGAACAAAATTCATTTCTTAACGTTAATAGTCTTATCTTTAAAAATAAAATAAAAAATTGTGAGTTAGCTGATCACAGCAAGAAAAATTGGCAAACAAATAGTTTCTTGGCATTTTTTATTGAAGAGGTTTTCACGATTTGAACGGCATTAAAACAGCCGCAGTGTACAGTGCAGTACTGTACAATACATAGCTAGAGAAGTTTTTAGAAGCAAAAAAAAGTCCATTTCACACCGAAGTGAGATCTCTCTTCTGTCTGGCAATATCATGAGCGTGCCACGTGGCATCCTCGTGGACAAATCTAGCATGAGTGGTTCCTGGGCAGGGTCCCACGGGATCCTTATCTTAGAATCTCTCGCTTACGTCACATTACCATTCGAATCTTTGCCGCAAAAATAATAAAAATAAATAAGTAAACTTTATTAACAATCGTCGATCATCTTCTTCCCAAAGCGTGAGCTGAGGGTTAGGGTTTTACAGAATCAACCATGTCCATCCCCTGAAATCTCCAATCGCTCACCGCCGCCGAATCCGCCGTCGGACCAATGGGATCGTCGTCGGCGTTCTTCGTGATCTGCATCCTGCACTCTCTGATCGCCATGACCAGTGGGGCCCTCATGATGTTCTACATGAAGGAGGTGTACACCTTCGGGCACGGTGTTCAGACGGCGACCAAGCTCCTCGGATCCACACCGCACGACCAGCTCCTCATCAAGACCTCCGATTCCTTCTCCGGTCTCCTCCTCGTCGCCATCGGCTTCCTCCTCTTCATGGTTTCCTTCGTTAGGGACCGCGATTTTCAGGCGTTCTTCGCGAAGGGATGCACGCTGCTGCACGTGTTCATGGCGATGTGGAGGATCTACTTCGAACGGAAGGTGGAGGATCTGGCCTGGGATTGGCTCAGGCAAACAGTTGGGGACGTTCTGTTGGCCCTGTCGTGGGTTTTCTTCCTAGTTTACTCTTGGAGAGAGAAGTATGATTGATTGATTGATTGATTGATTAGCTTGCTTCCCTCTCCTGCTTTTTTTGCCCATCGGTATAATTTTATTTTCAGCTTTCAAAATTACCCTGTAAAAATCGGATCTCACATGTTTTCTTTTTTTTTTTAATGCAATGGGTATTTTAGACATACATTATGAGTTGTGAGTTATGTTCCCGTGTTCAATTTTTTATGGTGAAAATTACAGAATTGGGGCATCTTCAATGACTTCTTATGGCTTGAATGGTACCTGATTAATTCGTAAGTTCTTAACTGCAGCTCATTGCAACATTAATCTTTTGTAAAAATAATTTCTTTTTTCAATCACCAAAATATAAAATTTTTGCAGCGTACATTAATCAAACTTATCCTAATTCCTATGGATTTGAGATAGTTTTCTCTGTAAGTTTTCTCTGTAATTGTAAGTTGAAGTCTACCGGAATGATGTTAACACCTGATTATCGAATGACATTGACAGTTTTAGTTGTCAGTATGTCAAGTTTGAAGATTATTGTTAACTGGAAAATTAATTGGAAGGTGCACATTTTGATGGGCAGGCAGGGTAGGCTATTGCGTTTGTGGATTTGGGTGAATGACAGTTGGATGCTTTACTTGTTTATTAAGAGTTTAGGATGAAAGAAACTAAGAGTGTGTGTTTCAAATTGGTGCATTGTTCTGAAAATCATCTTCGCATCTCAATATTAACTTTAAAATTTATAAACTCTAGATTTAACTGATGTTTCGCTTGTAAAGAGCAAGTCATGGGTAGATCTTGATGAAGCCATTTGTGTATGTAAGTTGAGAACTTAATTTAACTTGTCTAAACAGAAAAAAGGATCCTTGAGGGGCAAGAGATTGATGAAATGTTTCTACTTGTCTTGTTGATGAAACTAAACTTATCACTGTCAACACAAGGAGTTTTCTGATAGCATATTAAAAAAAATTAAATTATAGTGTATGCATTATGCAATTATTGTTATATGACCCTCAAACGAATATGAAATGGAAAATTTATACTGGAGTTAAACTTGTTAGAGGATAATTAAACTTAATAATTGCTTGTGATTTTTTATTTACAAATTGCGTCCAACAAACTACAAAATACTCAATGGACTGAACATGAATTCAAAGAACAATTTGAAAATGCTGGAAATGTTCTGCATCAGTTATCTTCATTACAATGGACATTTGATGTAATTGGTCCGTAGTGCACCATGGTTGAAGTAGGAAATATGTGGCACTTGAAATGATACCTTAAAATGGATTTGCTGCTAAAGAGGGTTCAATATGTGGGTGATGATCCCTTCCCTCCACCCTTTTATTTCCATTTTAGTACATCCTTTGTAATTTATTATCCAAATCCAATGACAGTGTAGCGTGTGATTCTTTGAATGAAATTGTGTCTCTGATACTCAAATAACTACCAATATGTTCTTGATACTTCCTTAAGTTCATAGTCCTGCTGCATGTTGTTATTGTGTTATTGTTGTTGGAAGACAGTATATATGTCAGTGTTTATATTTCTCATCTGATCTCGATATTGTAAATAGGATTACATATGGGTAATAGTGTATTTGTTTCTTTCTTCTCCCCTCATTTTCTGTCATCCCTATGGCATTCCAGATATATTTTAAGATAGGATTAACCTATGATTTCTGATTAGATGTATAAGAGTCGCTTTGTCAGTCTATGTTCAAATAAGATCTTGTTAGTGCTATTATATAGTTATTTTTATGGGAAAAAGTTCTTCTAAAGTGAGTTTGTCTCTAAAGTGAGCAAGTAAGGGTGTATTCACCCTTGATTTAATTTAAAGTGCATCGTGATATTAACCTACTAAAATTTAATGGTGGATACACCCTTACTTGCTCACTTTAGAGGAGCCTTATCTATTTATATGAGATGTTTGGGATTGTTTTATTTGGTTCTGTGGAGTGAAGAAGTCCAGTTATATACACTACAAGAAAGGTGGAAATTTGCAGTGACCTTTTCACTTGCGAGACAAGAGTCGCTGTGAATAACTATCCCAAGGCAATGACTATTGACTAGTGCATAAATGCGGAGGAACTCTGTATTATCAACAGTAATATGTTGTTGTCATACCCATAGCAGAGCTGCAGCCTAACAGTTTCAATTTTAGAAATTTTATTTTGCTGGAGATTGGTGTCCCTATTCCATTAAAGAATTTTGCCTTCAATCTCAGTTTCCTAATTTTGTCAATGTTTCCTTGAGTCCTCTCTCTCTCTCTCTCAATGGTTCTTGCCACTGCCACCACCACTGCTGTCAGACATTGATTGCCAGCTTTTAATGCCTGCAATTGGGGTTCCTTCTCCTAATCTTCATGTGTGCTGCAAAATCAGAGATTTCTCTCTTTAAGTAGGATTTGTGTCTAAAGCTTGGGTTTTCATTCACATGGCTGATTCAACCTTCAATGGAGATTCCCCAATTTCTTGTACCAGTTGGAAGCCACAGTGATTACAATAGCAGTGGGTCTTGGTTGAAAGGTATTTGTCCTTTCTGAACTCATTCGATATGCTAATTTGGCTCCCTAGTTGAGAATTTTTTGTATTCTGCAGTATTTATTATTTTTCTTGTGCACATTTATCATTCTTTGTTTACTTACTGCATCTATGTTCAATAGAGTTAAAATTTTAAGGTTGTCTTTGTAAATTTTTATAAGTGTCTCTCATTAATGTCTTTGTAAGAACAGGAAATTTTCCATTGCACCATATATAGCATCTTTTTTCTTTTCTGTTTATAAATGATCTAATAGAAAATTAGAAATATTTTTCATGCACATATTTAGGGTTGAAGAGTTATAAATGGATATGGCCTTTTGTCAATGTAGAGCTCAAGCTGTCATTGTAGGTGGCTAGCGATATTCAAGGTTATCTTTGTTAACTTTTACAAATATATCTGATGAATTTCTTTGTAAGAACAGGAAGTTTTTGATTGCACCATATATAACATCTGTTTTGTTTTTCTGTTTTTCTTTTTTTAAAAAAAATTATAGATGATCTAATTATTATTATTATTATTTTCACGAACATATTTAGGGTTGAAGTGTTATAAATGGATATGGCCTTTTGTCATTCTAGAACTCAAAGTGTCATTGTAGGTAGGTGAGAAGTGAGATTAAAGAGATTTTATTGTAAAGCCATGATCCACTCAATTGAAGGGCTCTACTTTGTATATTCTGAGAAGAGCATGGTTCCCTCAAGATTTATGTTTTGCCTTATGGCCATTTCTATGTCCCCTTAAACACGTCTATATACTTACTCTATTGATAACTATGTAAAATGGAGTTGTTTAGCCCAGTTTATAACATGAATTAGTATTGTTATTCCATATTATGCGTCTAATTATGAAGGTTTTGGATTGAGTTTGGAATGTTCTTGTGGTTCGTTTCTTGGCTTAAAATTTTGATTAAATTGATCAAAATCCTTTTCTATTAATCCATTCTCTAGTTTACACTTAGATTTCCAACTTTGAGATGCAGGTTTTGGACCTCAAAAAGGCATAAGAGAAGAGAATTGGAAGCATCATTAAATCTAGATTGAGGCAAGGAAGCAAAATGTTCAAGTTAAGATGTGACGCTGCGACATCAATAAGCCAGGCCCTAGCGTGGGCTCTCTGCCACAACACCTTGATATACTTGAGGCCGTGATGTCACTAAGCTAGGCCACAGCATCATGAGTTAACCACCTGAACAGTACTTTTTTGTAGCCATAGCATCAGGAATGCAAAGTTGCGGCATTAGCAACGAGACCAGCCTACCCTGTTTCACGTTTTAAATAAGTTTTTGGGCATTTCTAAAAGGACTTTTGATTCTTCCATTTTCTAGAGAGAGAGAGCGTGTGTGGTTGAGATCTAGGGTTTGAAAGAGGAGAGATCTTGAAGATTGGCTCATTCTTTCTTCTCCCTTGAATGGCAACCATGGTTCTTTTTTGCGCTTTTCTTCCCTTTTATTTCTTTTTCTCCATGAGTAGCTAGATCCCTCCTTACTAGGGTGAGATGGATCTTGCTTGAATATTGATGTATTTGGATTTATTGCTTAATCTTAGTTTCTTTTTCATTTAATTGAGCATTTATCTTCATTCTGAATGCTTCTATGACTTGATTAACCATAGATTGATTTTATGGGTATTTTGAGGATTGGGAAAACCCTTTACTCTATGTGCTTCTTGAGATTATTACCATGATCTAGCAATATCTAAGAATAGGTGTTGTAGATTGTGTGGTTTAATTGAGAATTTTGATCTTGTTCATCCTTTTAATGCTTGGGTTGACTAAGGAAATAACTTAATTTAGGCAATTAATAATTCACCAAGGGATTGAGTTTTAACTATAAGAGGAATTTCTACCATCAATTAGTGGATTTGAATTGGGTTAAGTAAGAATTCAATAAAATCAATTGAAGAGTTAAAGTGAAATTGAACCTTAGCATTTCTCTCATTTGTGTTCCATTACCAACCTTGTGTTTAAAACTGTTAAAAATACCTTAGTTTTTTTAATTTTTCTGTTTTTACTTGCTTTAATTCTCTGTGTCTTTCAATATTGCTCATTTAGATAATATCCGATTTGTGAATTTGATGTTTGATAACTAATATCCCTGTGGACTTGGTACACTTGTCAAACATCATCATCTATTAGGCACCCTTTTACAATTAACTCCAGGACCAAAGTTGGCTATGAGCAACTCACATGGAAGAATTCCAGCATAACATCTATTTCTTCGTTTTCAGGTGATATAAAATTGTGTAAATGCTCATTCAATGTAAAAAATTTGCTTGAATAGTATTCAGTCTTTGTTTATTCAAATATCTGTGTTACATAATTACATACTTTTGCAACTTCACATTATGTCTATGCAATACTACCTAATTCCAAGATTATTGTGGTAAATGTCATCATTGCTTCCTCTAACTTTGCTAGCACCCAAAACTTTCCCCAGTGGGGATAATCTAATGCTAATGTATTGTTTGAAGAAAATTTTGGCATCTTTACGTGACATCTATATACTTATGCTATTAGGCACCCCTCTACAAGTAACTCCAGGACCAGAGCTAGCCATTAGCAACTCATATGGTGGAATTCCAGCACCACATCTATTTCTACGTTTTGGGTCTCTATTTCTCTTCTCAATCTCCTTTTCTATTCTCCTTAGATCTATGGAAAACTTATAGAATGCCTCTATAATTTCAGGGTCACCAGCCCAATCTGACAAGTCCTTCCTCTGCCCTATGTATTCTTCATCCATCGAATGCTGAGAAAGTATGTTAACCACTGCCAGAAACTTGGTGGTTTGAAACAAATTTGGCAAGGAAGACAACAAGTATCCTTCTGGGTCCTCCACAAATTCTTTGTACTCTGGATCATCCTCCTTGGGTAACAGCTTCTTCATAACTGGGGGGCGCATTGGGACATACCCACCGAGGGGGTACTGCCCAAAATTCACTGCTGAATGCTGAACTGAAACAACCCATATGAGTGTGGTGAGTATTGTGGTAAGATCTGTAGGAGTGGAGAGTGTGGGCCACCAACTTGCATTTGCATGATCAGCGTGGCCTACATTGATGACCTCATTATACCATGCTTGGAGTTCACTGTCTGATCGGACCATGAGCCCATCACGGTAGTAGTAGTTTACATAAGTCCTAACCAAGTTCTCCAAAGCAAACCAGATAAGAAGCCCATCATTTGCATAAGGGTAATCTTCAATGAGTAGTCTTAGCCCATGAGGATGTGTTGGGTCAGGTTCTGCCAGTCCTCTGCATAATGATGATTAGAACAAGATTATGAGATCATATATTCAAATTTTATTCATCTCTCTTGTTTAGGGTAAACTTTTAAATAGATTTCTTTGAAAGTATATTTTAAGACAGAAATGTAGAAATAATAACTCGTGTCGAAAATTATATGCATTCATATATCTAAGTCTAAGTAGATGAACCTTCTAATAAGGTCGGCAGGAAGGGCTTCCATGTCAAAACGCCACCAATCTCTGTAGGCAGATGAGACAATCTCTGTACTGTATTTACCGGGAGAAAAATCAGATTCAATGATGCCTCCTCCATTGATGAGAGCCTCACGAGCCAATGCATTTATCTGCAGTGTGTGTTTCATATGAGGCTTCAGAAGTTTGAAAACAGGGTGCATCACACTCAGTTGGCGATGAGCTGCTATGATGAATGGCTCCATGCATGAGTGGGTCCTCAACCTGTTAAGGAAACATCAAATTAAATCATATTCCAATTCCATGGTGAGTATAATTATATGAATTGGATAATCGCATATGAAATTCAATTCATAATCAATTAATCCTTTTCTGTTTTCCTGACTGGCTAGAAGTCACTATCAAATAAATTCTTTTATGATTTGATTTGATTTAATTTGATTTGATTTGATTTAGAAATCAAATTTTATGTTTGAAATTTAAAAAAAAAAAATTGAATTGATTTAGAAATCAAATTTTGTGTTTGGAATTTATTAAAATGGGAATTGAATTTGATAATTTTACATTTTAACCCTTATGAAAGTATTTAGAAGTAGTTAATAAGGGTAAAATAGTCTATTCATTTCAAATCAAATCAAATCATATCAAATCATATTAAATTTGATAAAATTTCAAAAACAAAAGGATTAAAATCCATGAAATTTTAAAAATTAAATTATTTTCTATTTTTTAATAGTCTACATAATATTTAATTAAATTTAATTTATAAATCAAATCATTTCTTATTTTTTTACATTCCAAACACACTCTTAAAATTTCTTGGTTGAGAACATCGAAATTTCCAAACATGATAAAAAAAATACATTATAGATTTGACTTCCACTAAAATTTCTTGGCATAAGACACAATGAACCGTGAAGATGGACAAAGGGTTGAATTGCATACCAATGATGGACAAGCTGGTGAACACCGGCGTCATTGGAGCAAACATGTGCTTTGCCAAGTTGCCACAACCAATAAGAGGTGGCATCCAATGGAGGGGTAAGGACCTGTTTGGATGGTTCCTCCCTCTGTGGAAGACTCAGCTCGATGGCAATAGGCTTCAAAGTACCTATTCTTGTCAAGTACAAGATGGTACGGGTTGCATAAGCTTTCCGGTCTTCATAAGCATTGATGCCTTTGAGAAATGGGAGATAAGCGTCATGATAATCCAATATGAATAGCTTCTTTTCTGCCATTGCCTAAGAAACACACAGTGAATTATTTTCAAATTTCAAACAATATAATTATAATGTAAAACTCCAATCTCCAAACATTATAGTGTCGGTCGGGTGAAAGTTGTGTACAACTGTGACGATAAATTATTAAATTTGTGCAAATAACAAGAAAAGAAAATTTTATAGAGTTCTGTACCTGCTGTACGGACATGCCATCTAAATGGCCTATTATATGCTCTTCTTTTAGGGCGGACTCTTGTGCACCATATATGGAGGGGTCCAAATCACTGGCCGGTGGAAAAGTCTATCAATTTTTTAGAGCAAAAAACAAATCAGAATACGCATTGGTAAATTTAATTTATTCAAACGGTCGTTTATTATTATTATTATTGAAACATGAAAATCTAGACGAAAAGTGAGTTTTCTGTATTTTGTTTTCCATTTTTTATAATTACCTCAAGCCTTTTTATGCTTTGAGGATTAACACCAGCCAATGCCTGACGCCCAAGCTCCTCATCTCGTATGCAGCAATCATTCCCTGAAATTTTGACCACTTTAGGACTGAATGTACTTATGAAAAAGTATTTATTTTATTTTTTTAAAAGACTTTAATTTTTATAAAAAAATATTTTATATTTAAATGTAATAAAATTTAAAAGTGTTTATATTAAAAATTATTTATTTTTTTACTTATTTTAAAATTTTGGGATTATTAATTTTTAAAATAAGTGGTTGATTCATTTTTTTTAATTTCTGCTTATTTTTTAAAAAAGATAACATCCAAACATAGTTAAAAACACTTTTAAGTATTTATTTTTAAAATATAAGTGTTTATTTTAAAAATAGTTTAAATATATTTTTAGTCAATAAAAATATAGCGTTGTGAATTTATTTTATTTTATTTTTGTTTTAGCTTCTACCGTTAATAAAATTTCTGTTAAGTGTTTAATAGTAAACGAATGTCTCATTTTCTTGATGTCACGTGTCAATCATTCTGTTTGCTAAGTAAATATTTAATAAAAACTTACTAACAATAGAGATTAAAAAAATTGAAGAACCAAAATTAAAAAAATGTTATATTTTCATGAATTAAATTTTTTTTTGGTAAAGACAAAATATATTTAAATCTTTAAAAATTAAGTGTATCCAAACAAATTAAATTAGAAAATTTTCGGAAATTAAAAGTCTGTTATCTTATTTATGTACTAAAACACAATATATATATATATATATATATATATATATATTTTATTTTATTGGTTTTTCTTTTGCCTCTACGTCCTATACCCAAAATAATAATAATAATAATAATAATAATAATAATAATAATAATAATAAAAATAAATCGCTCACTTATGATAATAAAAAAAGGAGTATAAATAATTATCAGTCAATTTTAAACTTTTTCTTCGAATGCAAGATATGTGTGTGGAAGGGAGATGACTGTACTGTGCCATTGCTAGTTCACGTACCACTGATTATACGTGGAGTATTAAATTTAAAATACTCTTCCACTGCATCTTGGATCTTGCTGACACCCATAGCAAGGGATGGTTTTGTTGTGGTTCCCTCATCCACGTGCTTTCTCTTGTAGATCTTTTTAATATCTGAAAGCTGCTTGAAATCTCCACACTTCGTAACACAAGTTTTTATGAAGGGAATCAAGTTCCGAGTTACCCCTTTTAACCTTTCCACATCAAGAGTCTCCTTTCTCACACCTTCAAAGGCTTCATCTCTTGGCACATAGGTTTCCGTGAATGCATTTACAGGGGACTCATATTTCTCGTCTGTCATGGTTAAAAAAGATAGTTAAAAAAAGAAAAAGATAACTAGGCTTTTTATATCGTATACCATTAAAATATACAGGTATATTAATAGTAGTATATATCTTAAATATATATCTTAATTTTGTTATGTTTTAAATATATTTTTAAATTTTTAAAATAGTACTTTTACCTATTAACTACAAGCTATAAATGATTGCTATTTTCATTTACAAAATTATAAAATTTGTATTTTTCTAAAAAATAATATAATTAACCTATTTGCTGTACTATATTATCATACATTCACTTATTATCAAAAGTCATAAAATTATATCATTAAAAGAGATTAACTTTTCAATAATTATTATGGTGAAGTATTTTTAATTCATGTACTAATTAACAAGTGTATAGATTAAGTGTTGCGAAAATGATAATGTTACCATAGATGAATAAATATATAAGAAAAATAAAATCAATAAATGTATTAAAAAGAAAGTTAAAGAAACACATATTGAAAAAAAAAATCAATTTTTTTTAAAAATGAGTTGATCATGTGAAAAGAAGATTGTTAGAGATAACCCAATATATATATATATATATATATATATATATATATATATGAGACATATTTAGTGAGAGAAATTTTTATTATGAGATAATGAAAAGATTAAATTTTGACTATACAATCATACATACATGGTCAAGATTAAAAGTTATTTAAATGTCATAATTACTTTTAAAAGTCACATGTATTTATGTTTAATCTTAACATTCATATAAGATCAAATGGTTAAAATTTATTTCTCTTACTTCTTATAATAAATACTTTTTTCATTAAATACATTATATATATATATATATATTTTTTTTTTTTTGACCGATCACAAACAAATCAATATTTTATTTGTTAAGTAAATAGATATTTACACACCAAAATTCATATATCACTTTACACTGATAGTTAATGTGTAAATGATTGTTAATTAATATATATTATATGCTGATTAAAGATAATAATTTATTACTATTATGGTGATCGATATATTATGTGATAATCATCATATATTATGCAAAGATTAATGTGTATTATGCGATAATCAAATATAAAAGTGATATGCATATTTTGATGTGTGAATAACAAAGCAGATTTGATAATGTAAGGACTTCAGTTAATGAGAAAAGATTTTATTATTATTATTATTATTATTATTATTATTATTATTATATGATGTGACAAAACATGAGTCGAAATTAATTCATGATATTAATTGTGGTGGTCCATGGACCAAATAAGTGTGGCTTAGGACTCACTGGCTGACGCGGGAGGACGACCAGTCCGACAGCGTCTTGGATTAGGGTACTCTTTGGACCCTAATATAGGCCTCACATGTTCATTTCCTTTGTCTGGATTTCCCAAGTCGTTATACAAATCATAATCATACACTCTATCACAAGCCCTTCGTACTCCTTTTCCATCACCTCTAAGCTGCCTTAGTTCTTCTTTTCTTATCTCTTTCAGACCCATTGGTGTGTGACAAGGTAAGTATGCCTGCTTAATCACATCACAATTTATGTAAGATCAATTACAAGCAAAATCTAACAGAGAGCCCAGATCTTATTATTTATATATAATATATATGTGTGTTACAATATATTACCTTGTTGCTGAAGAAAATTCTCTTCTGTGGATGAACCTTCTCAGGTTGAACCCAAGAATTGCAGGCAATATCCACAACACCTTCAATGGAAATGCTTTCCAAAAAGATCTCTTGGTCATATTTGTTTGTCACAGTAATAGCTCCAGGCAAACCCAAAATTTGAATCTATCTCAAATTCTACTTTGTAAGTGGACCTCTCAGCCCCAACCTTGAAGTCTTTCAACCTGCAGTCCAATACAGCTCGCTTGCTCAGCTTTGGCTCCATTGTTCCTTCAATTTTATAGGGCACTCAAAGAAGTCAAAAACTAATAATTGAAAACTTGACAAGGAGTGAACGAAGATTAATTAAGTTAATATGTACAAGACAACATTTGCATCGCGGTTTCATTAGATAAAATGGTTTTAAAATTTGAATAATTAATGAGTTTTAAATCTCGGACTGCAAGCTTAGTCATTTTGGTCGTGGCGACTACCACAATCGCATCACACTGCGATTGTGGTATATATCATCTCCACATTGGTCTGCATCGGTATGCAAACAATTTTAAGGCGACTGTAACCCCAACAGTAATTTAAAATCTTTAAAAGCCTCTTGCAATGGTTGCAAGGACATGAGCTGTCATAAGAAAATAAAAAATCTAGTGAAACAAGAAAATTAGCTCTTGTTGTGTAATCCATGCCTTGTCTCATATTTGTAGTGAAACAAAAAAATCCATGTTTGATAAATTTGTACCACGACTCAAGTAATTTGTTACTTCATATAGAATATATATAATACAAGAACGGCATTATTCATGTGAGGAAGATTAGTGCTTACTGGGGTCAATTTCAGTGCTAACTAGCTGCATGACCATTCTTCTTCTACGAAGGGTATTGTTGAAAGCATCAAAAGGTTGAAGCATCATGGCCATCATCTCCTTCTCTGAAGTCTTACTATTGTTGATTGTTACAGTTCCCTTTATCGTCAATGTCACCGGATTCAGAGCAAGGTCTCTCTTGGACTGGTCTTTAGCAAAGGGTGCCAGTGGGGCAAATTGTTGCACCACCGTCTTCAGCTCTTGTGCTGTCCGAACTGAACAAGAGAAAGTGGGGAACAAGGAAACTTTTTTGTGCTTCTGAGTACAACGTTTGAGATGTGAAGGCCCTGTTGAAGCATCAAAACAAAATGCTTCCACCATAGATTGTCCCATAATTTCTTTAACCATGGCCATTCTGAAGTATGTGTTTTTCTGTATTCCTTTACGACTACACAACAGTATAAGGGTAGAAAGAATAGAAGAAATGGGTAACTTGATTTTTGATCTGGCAATACTAACGAACCATATTTATACTGAGAGAAATATGAAAACTGCCAAATCAGTGTCAGACGACTTGGCGGTTTGTGTTGCACAAATCGAAGCATATGAAGATTGTGAGTCACATGGAGAGCGCATCTGAGGGTAACAAATAATTTACAGGAGCCCTAGGGAGATATGAGTGAGTAAGATACGTGACCGGAACATGTAAGTCCAGCAGAGGGAAAGCTTAGTGAAATTGGAAACAGAAATGTGATATTGACTCTAATATCATATAAAATTTTAATTTAAAAAAATTAACTAGTATTAATTAAAGTGATTCAATATATATATAAATTAAATTCAAAAAATTAAAACAAATGATGTAAAATTCTAACAAAGTGGAGTGAAAAGAAACTTCATAGAATGTACATGATGTCATATTTTTATTTCTTAACCTATCTTTTTTTTATTATTTAATTATTATTTTCAAAATTTTCATTAGATTTACATGGCCTTACCTACGTACGTAACATAAAATAAAACGAAAAGAAATTAATAAGCTAGTGGTGAAAGTTTGTATGTTGGATTCAGGCTAGCATTTTCCCTTAGAAAGACTTTCTCATTTGGACGGATTCATTTAAGTAAGAAAAAGTTACAAATTATCAGCAATAGCTTTTAGTTTAGTGTGGTAAGCATTTAGTTCAACAATATACTCAACAATAAAATGTGACTTAGGAATTGCAAATAGAGTTAAAACATCATCAAGGCAAATGCTTAGATACTAATAAGAAATTTGGCTTTACATACAAGGCATGCAAACCAGACAAGTCACATTAGAAAACAAAGCAAGGCTTACAAATATCAAACTTAAGGCAAATGTTACATGATGATATTAAAATGTTAAGACACTTATAAGCATAATAAGAACAACCAAACAACACAATAACAACCAATAATTCATAAACACATTAAGTTCGTTATCAAGCGCGTATCGATGTTATACAATAATCAAAATTTAATTTAATTCGTTCAAATCATATTTCATGTTTTGTTGTCATTAAAACTTATCTTGGCCGTCAAAGTCCAACTGAAAATTAGGTAATTTACATAAAGTCAGTTCAAACGTCCGTGTGCCATCGTTGGTCCCATCCTGCCCAAAATTAATTCATCTTGTTGGTTTCTGATATTACCCCGCGATTGGTCGCTTTAATGACTTAATGGTACGTGGTTTAGTTATAGTACTTCATGTGGTTCTTATTAGAGAATCATTTTTAACGGAAGTATCTATGTATTTATTGTCATTTTTATTATATTAATTTTTTTATTAAATAACTTATGATCTTATTTTGATCAATGACTAAAAATAACTTATTTAATAAAAAATTAATGAAATAAAAGTAATAATAAATACAAAAGAATAACAATAAACACTTATATTTTCAACTGTCTCTACTTTGTTTTGTATTATATGCTGAACGTTCCTCGTATATTTGTTTCCATTTTACACGTTTTAATTTCATGGTAAATTATAATCGATTTTGTGTGGATGACAATTACTTGTTTGCATGCATAGAAATAGGATGATTTTGTGAAAAAAGAAAGAGAAATTCTTCTATGCTAGCTCCTGTCCTCGAGGAAGACATATCCCACTATTAATTGAATGCATGTTTATAAGCTGTATTGGTCTCATACGCATATCCAATGGTGATTATGTTCTGGAGGAAAAAAACCAGGAGCGTATAGATCAATATTAACATTGGTCCTGCCTGATCAAGTGGCTTTTTGTACTTTTCAACATATATTGGCCCTGCTGAAGCAATCTCCACGTTTATAAAAAAAAATAAAACTACATGAGTTGGCAAACTTATTAAATAATGTAGTAATACATCATTTTATACAACTATAAAATATTTTTACATTGAGAACGTATTAAAATTAAATTTAAATTCATTAAAAACTCCCCTTTAATTTAAAAAAAAAAAGAAATCCTTCACCAATCTATGAGTAATAATTCTTAAGAAGAAGAGTTATATATCATTTAATATGTATAAGTGGTCATTAATTTTTTTTTATTTTGACTACATTGGTTAAATTAAAACTTTAGTGTTTATACTTTATACTTATTTTTAATTTAGTTTTTATAATTTTTTATTTTTGAAAAAGTCTTTACACTTAAAAATGTTTTCAAAATAATCTTTATTATTAATTTTCTTATAATACCGTTAATTTAATTTTTACTGGATATTTTACAAAAAAAATAACATCTAAAAAAATACTTATTGAATAGAGCACATACTCAGCAAAAAGGAACACTTATATATTGGAATGAAGTAACACCTATAAGATGTTTTACAAAAAAAAAAAAAACATTTAATGAAGTACTTATTGGATAAAGAAACACTTACTAAGTTAGTTCATTGACAGTGTTACAACGACGTTATAATGGTAGTTAACGACAATAACTATTTTAAAAATATTTGTAAATATAAAGATTGATTTGAAAAGAAAAAAATTATATGAACTAAAGAAAAAATAAATAAAAATTATAGAGACTAAAATTTTAATTTAAAATTAAAACTAGCATATTGACTAGCACTACATGCCTATCAATTTGCATTCAATTCACATTTTTTATTTTTATTGAAAAATAAATAATGATGAAGATTGTTTGAATATTTTTTTATATTTATCTTTAAATATTTACATAGATAATAAAATATATTTATAACCTTATTTTAAAATTTTTAAATGAGTAATTAATAATTATATTTTTAAAAAATAAAAGTTAGACACCAAAATGAAGGAATTCCCTTTATATATAGCATAGATTTTTTTTTTTCCTGATTTCAAAGATACTTTCATTAATTAGCAATGTTTGGCAACAACAGAGGAATAATATCAGGGGGAGGATTGTCTAGCCACACACTAGCCTTTCCTAACTTGGCTTGATTAGCTAGAAAATTTGCCACCTGAATACAATTGCAGGGAATAACATTACGATCAAATCTATTGAACCAAGAAGCATAGCACATGATGTCTCTGAGATTTGTTCCATTATAGGATAAGTCGTCCCTGTCTTCAAAGATGATGTCATAGACATTTCTTGCGTCTCCCTCCACGATAATCTCGCGAAATCCTAACTCCCAACCAAACACCAGACCTAACCTTGCTGCCATCAACTCACCATGATGGTGTTTGCTACATTCTTTATGTAGTCTTTATGTAGTATTTGGAATTAATTATAATTAAAATAATTTGATTTGAATTGATTTGATTTAAAAATTAAATTATATGTTTAGAATTCATTAAAATAAAAATTGATTTGATTTAATTTTATTATTTTATATTTTCATTTTTATGATAGGTGGTTAAAAGTAATTATTAAAGATAAAATAATTTATTTATTTCAAATCAAATCAAATTTTAGTAAATTTTATTAAATTTAATGAAATTTTTAAAATAAAAAAAATGAAACTAATGAAATTTTAAAAATCAAATTATTTTTTATTTTTAACATTCTAAACATAAAATTTAATTAAATTTAATTTACAAATCAAATTATTTTTCATTTTTTTATATTTCCACAACACACTGCAAATGATCTGAGCCTTTCCAGCCAAAAAAAACTCCCTAGGTAGCTGCTAATCACAATGCCAATACCCAAGGAATTGTTCTCAACTGATATGGCAGCATCCACGTGTATATTTTGGCGAAATTTGGAGGAGGTTTCAACCACTTCACTTGCATAGGAGACGGTCTATGCTGTTGAAAATCTGATGAGGACGCCTCTGAGAATGAAATAAGTTGCATGGCTGCTGAATGACCCACTTCTAAAGACGATTTCAATGAGTTCCACTACAACCACCTTCTGTAACTCTTCATTTGATAGCTGATTTAAACTGTTATGGATACGGTCTAGCCATAATTCAGTTGGCTCATCTCTGAACAAAATAGAAGGATCAAGGATCAACCACATAGAGTACATTTTTTTGTATACGGGCATTCAATCAAGGTAGTGCCTTCCTGCAAAGACGCCAGATGAATATTTTTATTCTTGGCGGAATGCCAAGTTTCCATATTCTTTTCCACCCAACTGACCTTGCTTCGTAGCCTGAAACATATCATAACCCGCACAGTTCCTTTTAATCTTCCCTTGAGTGCAATGGTTCCAAGCCACCTTATAAGCCCCTTTCACTGAAAAATGACAATCATTTTCAATCTTGCTATCAAGAGGAATATCCAACATACTACTAGCATCAGCTTTTGAAAATTTTGTGAGATTAAATCAACATTCCATTGCCTATTTTTTGCTGAAATCAGTTGAGAGACACATTAAAGGTGGACTGGAATCATCTCTAAATGTTGCAGCTTGAACACAAGTGAAATAGGGATCCAGGAATCCTCTCTAATATCAATATTTGCTCCACCTCCAATCCTCCACACAAGCCCTTTTTTCTAGCACCTTCCTTTCCTCGAGTAAACTTCTCCATGTATACAATGGAATTGCTCCCAAAGTGAGCATTCATGAAACTGCCAGCAGGATAGTATCGAGCTTTTAAAACCCTTGCAATTAGAGACTCCGACTTATGAAGTAAATTCCAACCTTGCTTAGCAAGCATATATAGCAAGGTTGAATATATGAAAGAGATATTCTTGTGTGCATACAGACTCACCACGTCACATTTACACACAAGAGTTAAAAAGTTGGAGAGAGAGGATGAACGGGTCTCACTAAACCCATTCATCACAAAAAATCATCATCTCTCTCTAACTTTTTATCTCTTGTATGTAAATGTAACGTAATGAGTCTGTATGCACACAAGAATATCTCTATATGGAGATCACAAAAGATGACACCTCCACCTTCTTTAGGCCTGCACATTTTATCCCTCCCAATCTAATGGATTTTCCTTTAGTTAGATAAATTTCCCCACCAAAACTTACAGATCATTTGTTCGAGTTCTTTATAAAATGGAGAGACACCTTAAAACATGACATAGAATATGTAGGGATCTTGGTTTCAAACCTCGAAATGTTTTGCCTGTAGCGGCTGTGACAAAACGGTCACGATAGATACTGTTTTTTCTTCAACTTAAGACACGAGGGAGGCTGAAAATCACAAACAACGACCACGACTTAACGGCGTTGCAGTCGCGATGGACACGACCTAACGACATTTTAGTCGCAGCACAACGCCATTCAAATTTTTTCAATTCCAACACCATTCATTTCACTTTTTCGTAATATAAAAGGTCAAAAATCACAGATCAATATACACCAAATCAACCTTAACAGCCTAACTTCTTGAGAGACTCATCTTGTTACTTTTTTGAAGCTCCTGTCGTCGCATCTCCAGGGCATCCTCTGCTATGTTGGTCCCTGTTTAATGTTCTCTATATCACGTTGGTCCCGATTTGTGATGGAGGTGTAGAAGTGTGGAGCTGTTGTGTTCTTCATCGATTTACAGCTACAACAGCTCAGCCCTTAGGTAAGCAACCCAATCAATGACTGATTTGTGTGTCTTTGAGATGTTTTGTGTGTGGGTGTTGATGTGGATGGGTGGGTGTTGTTGTGGGTGTGAGATGGTGAAGGTGGTGGGTGTTGCTTCTGTTGTGTGTGTCATGGAGTTGTTGTGTTGTGGAGTTGAGTTCTTGTGTGTCGTGGAGCGGCGTGGAATGGAGAGTGGTGTCGTGGAGTGGGTCTCTTGTGAGTGCCCTTTGTCGTGGAGTGGAGAGTAGGTCCGTGATTTAGGTGGGCGTGGGTCGGGGTGAGGTGAGAAACAAAGGAGTGACAGAGTGAGATATTTGGGAAATTAGAGGGAATGAGAAAAATAATGTGAGGGAAAAGGGAAATTTAGAGGGAATGGGGGAAAAATTGGTTAAGGAGAGGGAAATTTGGGAATGGTGAAAAGAAAAAAATTAAGTGGGTTGAATGGAGAGAATGAATTATACAAGTGAAAGAGTAAAATTATGGGAAGAAAATTAGAGATTCAAAATAGGAAATTAAGGGTGAGAGAAAATTTTGTGCCAAGTTGTGAAAAATTCACGCCACAGTGACCACAATTTAAAACCTTGGTGGGGATTGATTGAGCTATAGCCTTTATTAGAACTTCTTCCCCCCCCCCCTATTTTTTTGAGAAGTTTTTCCTTCCACCTCTGCAGCCGTTTCCAAAGGCGATCTTTTAGAGATTGCAAAGCATGTTTTTTTATCTCCCATCCATAATAGGAAAGCTAAGATATTTCTCAGAGTATGCAATATTTTGAACCTAACATGCTTCCAGAATTTGACTCTTTAGATTTGCTTCTACATTGGGACTGAAAAGAATTGTTGATTAATTATCAATATTAACAACCTGGTCAAATGCAACTTTATAAAAGAGTCAAGATGTTTAGAATTGTGCTACAATCTTCCATAGTGGATTTAGAAAATATGATGCTATCATTTGCAAAGAATAGATGAGAGACTATAGGGGGCAGACACCCTCTTAAACCAGAAAATAGATTCATTTGCTCAGCAAAATACAAAAAGGAAGATAAGCCCTCAGCACAAAAGACTAAAAGATATAGGGAGAGAGGGTCACATTGTCTGAGACCCTTTTGGGGGGTGAAAAGATCTCCAAGGAATCCATTAAGAAGAATAAAGTGTGATACTATCTGCACACATTCCCTTAAGATCCAACCCTCACTGAAATTAAGTTTCCTCATAATAGCTTTAGGAACTCCCATTTAACTTTGTCATAAGCTTTGCTCATATTAAATTTCATAGTCAGATAACATTCTCTTCTCGATCTTTTACTTTTTAGAGCATGGACAGGGACGGATCTATGTACAAGTAAGTGAAGACACATGCCCCCACTTTACTTTGAAATTTTTCTTTGATCTTATATAGGTATATGTCTTTTTTATTTTTTTATATGTATAATTTTTGCCCTCATGGTCCACTTCTAAATATGTTATTTTTGTTAAATAATTGTTTGGTTACATACATAAAAAGAGAAATGTTTGATAATAATAATAATAATGAAAAAATTATTCAATATTTTTAAAATATAAAAACACGAAAAGAACAATTAGAAATTAATCTTTCATAATTTTGTATTAAAATATTTTTTAATATATAAATATAATTATTAAAAAAATTTATACTTCGTATTGATAATATTATATTTACTCTCACATTTGCGCCTAAATTTTCTGGATCCGTCACTGAGCATGGACAAGCTCATATGCTATTAGGACATTACTCATAATTTGTCTATTTTGAACAAAAGTATTTTGACATTCTTTAAATTTTTAAATGAGTAATTAATAATGATATTTTAAAAAACAAAAATTAGATACAAAATAGGATAATCCCTTATTATATAAGAGAAATTATTTCATGTTCCTAAAATATCACATAAGATTGTGCTTATAACATTCATATTTTGACATTTCAACATGAATTAATAACGGGGTCTACTATTAAATTACATATTTTTTATTTTTAAAAAAATGAAAGAACCCATCACTAACTTACATCTTTATTATTCTAATATTATTTTTTATTTTTTAAAAATAAATAATAAAATATATCAATTAATAATAGACCTCATCATTAATTCAAACTAAAATGTCAAAATATAAATATTGTAAACACAATTCTACGTAACGTTCTAACAACATACAACAATTTCTCAATTATATAACTAGCGTTAAGGGGTGTATACAAGCAAAACACACTTTTGCTCAATGTTGGGTACGTAAATGGAAAGTTTGTACTCTTGACGTCACCTAAAGTCAAAAAAGTTGGCTAGGAAAAAAATTGACCAATGGACAATAGCACATGAAATCCCAGCATAACCGTAAGATTGAAACGTGCTTCGCAGTTTTATAATGATGACCACGACCCTGTTCCGCGTAGTTCAAATAATAATGCAATGCAATGTTACAAATTATAATTCCAGAAAGAATACACTGAATCGATCAAATTGCAATTGCAAGTGTTCGTTGGGACTTCGAGATAAAAATGGACAAGAACGTAGCAGGGAGTAATGCCCTTTATAGTAACAACCCTGATAATCCTACTGCGCACAGTACCTACATCCGTTTTAACACCGAATATTGTTTATGGGGCCCACCTGTAAATAGTATCAAATCATACTTTCCATCTCTTTTTTTTTTAGTATATATCTATTAACTAATTTCTCTATGTCGTTAACCAATTTTTTGTTCTTCGTTAGTCAACTTATTTTACGAGCATAGAAACCATGTGGTAAAATCTTGTGTCATTAACTAATTTTTATATGTAATTAACTACTTTTTTATTCTTCATTAACTAACTTTTTTCACGAGTATAGAAATAAAGTTGGTTAATGAAGAACAAAAAAATAGTTAATTATGTACAGAAATTAGTTAATGATACAAGATTTTATCACGGTTTCTATGTTCGTGAAAAAAGTTGATTAACGAAGAAAAAAAAATGATTAACGACGTAGAGAAGTTAGTTAATGACGACGTATACCAAAAAAAAAAAAAAAAAACTGATTTGGTACTATTCAAAATGGGTTCCATGAATAGTATCGGGTGTTAAAAATGATGTGGATACTATACATGGTAAGATGAACATTTTCCTTATAGGAAGTGATGTCCCACTTTTCATTACACTTGACTTCACGTGCTCCTGATATTTTTTTTGGGTTCATTTCTTAAACTCGCTTCAATATGTATTTTTTTTTTTTGCTTTGAGAAAGTTTCTTCTAGATGTCCAACATTTTTAAACTAGTGTAAAAAAAAAAAACATCCTGGGCACTTCAAAAAAAAAAAATTCCCTCTCTGGGTGAGATTATGATTAGAGTAATAATACATTAATTGGAATGTGAAGCTAAAAAATTCTTTAATTGTCTTAAAATTAAGTGATTTTTTGTACTGTAATTAAATTAAAACTTGATCAATAGTAAAAAAAAAAAAGATCTTAAATAGGATATCGTAAGTGCCCAAATTAGGGAATAAGAGATTCGTGCAATCTTGGACTGGATTGTGTTGAATTCTTCATATTCTTACACGTGTGTTATATTGTTTGAGCAATCTTTTTTTTTTTTGGTCTCTATCACCCCATTTATACACGTAGGTGGTGTTTAATATGCACTCAAAATCTTTTAGAGCATCCATGTTTCATGCATAAAAACTCATAAATTTTGTGTAAAAATTGATTGATGATTAATATTATTTACTTGTAACTTTAAGAAGAGGTAATGTTTATTACAATGTGACGTTTTCAATGTACCTAAACACATAGAGAGCATCAATGCATCCAAAAAAATGAATCAAGATCTTTTCAATTTTTTTTTTCTCTCAAGTGATCAATTGTAAGAGAAAAAAATATATAAAATTATAAAAGAAATTTCATAAGTTTCAATTGGGATTCATTAATAACTTTTTTTGTATCATTTTTTTCCTACAATTAATTACTTGAGAGAAAAAAAATTGAGAGAATTCTGATCCCAAAAAATACTGGTAATAACCAGTTCCTCTAGTTTTTATGCATTTTATATTTTAGTCCTAATGCAAATTTTATTACATTTTATTCCTCTAGATATTATTTTAGTTTATTGCCTTTTAATCATTATTCTTCTTCCCCAAATCCTTTCATCTCAGCCACCTAACCCACCTGAACCACCGCGGACCGCCACATCGGTCACACGTCATGGTCGTTGCCAGCCACTGCGTTGAGTCGCCGCTCCACCACCGTTGTTATGCCCAACCACCACGGACCTCCATCTCCACTCTTAACAACCACCCATCGAAGTCACTTCGTCATCCCCAAACCGCCGACCACGAGCTTATGACCCACAACCACCCAAACACCTTTGCTCCAATCGTTCAGATCTGTGTCGTCGACCCAGCAGCACACCACCGTTTCAACGCGCAGCATCGCGCTACCGGCCAGACCCTGAAACATCAGATTCAGTTATCTCAACCAGATCCGGCAACCCCGGAACCATCGAGTCGCGTCTCATAACCTCGACCACAGATCCGTCGCAGCAGCTGCGTTCTCGACCAGTACGCAGACAGCCTCATTGCACTGCGCCGCTCCACCAGTCATTCTACCATCCCGCTCGAACTACGACCTCCAAGCACAGATCTAACCCGAACCCCCATTTTCGCGACAGTCCAGATCTTGCACAGACGCACCCCTCTCCATCCACGCACCAACGCACTACGCCTCGTCGCGTCATCAGCTCTGACCGCCCTTCTCTGGCCTAGATCCGCCCCAAATCGTCGGACCCAACTAAACCCAACAAGAGCTTTTGTGTTATAGAGTAGTTTGCAATTATTTATTTTCATCAAGTGACCTCTTCAATAGGTAGCCCTACTTTAATCTCAGTCATTCATATTTTTTTCTACACATCTAATGGATAAAATACTTAGAGCATCAATGTTCAATACTTTGTTAAGAATATAGTAAAAGTCTCCTTATTATAATATATAATTACACACTTAATTTTTACAAACTTAAAATATTATGTTCTATATTTGTCAGCCACATGAACGATGGCAGAATCTGTACCAATACCACCAGCGACCACCACTTGAACCCAAGAATCTATTTTCAACCTTTTCTTTTTGTGATTGTATCGGTTTTCAACTTCTAATTGCAATTGTGGAGTTGTTGTAGCTGCTAGACTAATTTCTTGGTTTGTAATGTTGAGTTATCTGAGGTTTGGGGGTTACTTTTCTCTTGTTGGATGGTTTTCTGGGTCGGTCTAGAAAGAGAAAGTGAGGGAAAGTTAGAGAGAGAAAGTTCAAAGGTAAAGGAGGGAGTATTTAGTAACAAAAATAACTAAAGGTTTAAAAAATAAATAAAACATCTTACAATTAAAATTAAAATAAAAAATTTAAGGCTAATACAAAATTACTTGTAATAACAAATATTTTTTTAAGAGTATCTATGCTAAAAACATTTTTGAGAATATGTAAAATGGAACCTACTTACAGAAGTTAAATAAGAATTACAATTGAAACTCTCCTTAATTCCTCGAAGACATATCCTTCAAAACAAGTTTTCACATTGATGGGCCAATTAATAATTTTCCACTGACTCATGAAAGAAACGAACATGCAAGCCATCAGTACTGGGGTCTTTCAAAGCTCCCATACTGCAAAGTTGAAAGCATGTAAGATGTAACATCTTTTATCTGCTCCTATGAAAGTTTAGCATTAACACCTTGAAGAGTATGATGATCAATTATAGGAAAGGCTCCTTTAATTAATGGGAAATTAGTCAAAGAACTGAATCGTTTCATCACAATTAATAAAGATTTTTGAAGTCAATGGCTAGCTAGGGAAGAAAGAAAACTGATGTGTGTAAAATAACATCATGTTTTATTCTTATTTTGCATGCATTCTTGAGCATTTTAGATATTTTAGTTTCTCTTTTTGGTTTATTTTTCTTTTAGTTCGGATAACTGCGATGTTTTTGGTGTTCTTGTGCAGGATTAATGTTGAATTGGCCTTGGATTGAATGGAATGCTTGCATGTTTGAAGTTGGAGCTTAATGGATAGCAAAAAGGTGCAAAAAGACCATTTTAGAGGGATTCATGGCCTGCACGTGGATTAAACCACGGCCATGGATCGAGCAGCAACTTGAAGGAGGAAAAGAGAGATTCCAGGGAGTTTCACGGCCTGGCCGTGGAATGATCCATGGTTATGGAATGATCCATGGTCATGGAATTCTGACAGCAAGATCCACGGCCAGCCCGTGGAATGATCCACGGAAGTGGATCGCAGTGCGCAGCAGTTTTTAAGTTTTTATTTTTATTTCTTTTAAGGGGCTTTTTAGCCAATTAAAACCCTAGGTTATAAATAGAGGATTTGAATAGAATTAGGGGGTTCTAATTTGGTTTTGGAGGAGGCACATTGGAGGCTTTGGTTCTTGATCTTTCTTCCTTCTTCTCTCTTGGATTACGGGTTTGGATGTTTAAGAACATGTTTTCTGATTCCTTCTTCTCTATGTCTGAGTAGTTTCTTTTGTTTCTAGGATTGAGAAATGCCCTTTGATACATTGATAATGATTAATTGACTTTGTTTCCCCTTTTATTAATCTTGAATGTTTATTGATTCAATTCTTATTACTCTTATTCATGTGAATTTACTGGTCACTTATTTGTATCTCATAGGCATTTAGGGACGTACTGAGAGGTGAACCTAGGTGTTGGAACCATAAGAATTAAACTTAAGGTCTAAATTACGAGAGTAGTTTTAGCCTTTTGAGGATTCAATGAATTACCACAAAGCGTAATGGGTTCAATTTAAATTCAATTACCACGAGAGTAGGAATTGGTTTAATTGGGCACAGATCTTGTATCTTGAGAAAGAATATTAACTAATTTAGGGTAATTCACTTTCAATTGAATTTCAGATTTAATAAAAAGGTTGTCAATTAGGATTTGTCTTGTATCATTGTGGTATCCCAATCTTGGAAGCTTTCTTGAATTTGAAAAACCCCTTCTTGATAAC
This sequence comes from Ormosia semicastrata, assembly GCA_029884595.1. Classification (NCBI taxonomy): domain Eukaryota; kingdom Viridiplantae; phylum Streptophyta; class Magnoliopsida; order Fabales; family Fabaceae; genus Ormosia; species Ormosia semicastrata. Next base: position 7,443,777 of record JAQQTO010000057.1, on the reverse strand, counting down.
TTGCTATTTTTGTTCTAAATTCTGCACTTTAATTTTTAATTATTTAATTGTTACTACGTTCTTCGTAATCAACAATCATATTCTTTTTTGTTTAATTAAATTAAATTAATTAATTAATTGGTATTCATAAATACAGTCCCTATGGATTCGATCTTTTTATTACTTGACAACGAAACCGTACACTTGCGGATTTCACGCACCAAGTTTTTGGCGCCGTTGCCGGGGACTGTGTTTTTCTTGAATATTAATTTAATTTTTAATTTAATTATTTTAAACTTTTTTCTTTTATTTGGTTATTACATTCTTGATTTCTCATTGACTCTCTGCAGGTAATTTCTCTTGTTTATGCAAAGTACTAAACGTTTCGGGACTCTTGTAGAAGCAAATGCTAAAATTGAAAGAACTTTACGTAGAAGGAGAAGACAACAAAGGCAAAGAGTAAGAGAAATATCTGAACCACCACTTGTCATGGCAGCAGCTGAGGATAATAAACAGTTAAAAGAGTATGCAGCCCCTAATGCTCGGGGTTTGCGATCTGGAATTACTCGACCAGACATTGAAGCTAGGCACTTCACCATACCTTCTGCCTTACTTTCTATGATAAGGCAAAACCAGTTTGGAGGATTGCTGTCAGAGGATCCTAATGATCATGTGGACATGTTCTTGGAGTTCTGTGAGACCCTCAAGATCGAAGGTGCCTCTGTTGATGCTATTCGTCTCCGCCTGTTTCCTCTATCATTGAGAGATAGAGCTAGAGCTTGGCTGAAGTCTGTTCCAGCTGAGACGATAACTACTTGGGACTAATTGGAGCAAGCCTTCTTGGATAAATTCTTTTCACATTCCAAGATTGTTCACCTAAGGACCCAAATCACAAGCTTTGTTCAGAAAGATGGCGAGTTATTGTCAGAAGCTTGGGATAGATATAAGGCTTTGTTGGAAGCCTGCCCACACCACGAGTTAGAGAAGTGATTGATCGTCCACACCTTCTAATGGTTTAGAATATTCTTCGAAGGTGTCTCTTGACTCCACAGCTGGTGGAGCTCTGATGAATAGGAGGCTCACAGAGGCTTATGAGATAATTGAGAGTGTAGCTTCAAATCATCACCAATGGGTCAATGAAAGAGGGTACAACCCGAGAAAGCTCTCGGGAGGTAAGTTTGAGGTAGATGGTGTTGATTTAATTATTTCAAAGTTTGATTCTTTGAATAAACGTTTTGACATGCTTGAGAAAGCTCATGTTAATGCCATAGGTGCCTTTAACAATTTTTGTGAGATTTGTGGAGCACAGGGACATATTGGTGCTGAATGCCTACTTGGAATGGGATCCTCACATGGTGCACTAGTGGAGCAAGTGGAATCATGCCACAATTTCCATGACTTCAACCAAAAGGGGAGGAATGATCTGTATTCCCAAACTTACAACCCCGGTTGGAGGTCACATCTTAACTTCTCTTAACGGAATAGTCAATACCAAGCTGGGCAAGGTAATGCTAAACCCTCTTCTGGAGTTCCACAGGTACAGAAATCTAGACTTGAGTCTCTTCTTGAGAATTTTGTTGAGAGCCAGTCTAAGCAGAATTAGGAGTTTAGGCACCATGGGCAAGTTGTAACTGAGGCAATTAAAGAGTTGTCAGCTAAGGTTGACAATTTAACTATTCATAATAAGATGTTAGAAACCTAGATTGCCCTACAAGCCAGCACTTCTCTTAGGCAGCAAGGTAAGTTTCCTGGTCAACCTGAAGTCAACCCAGGCAATGAGCATTGTAAGGCTACCAGTTTGAGGAATGGAAAGAAGTTAGAGGATCCCAAGGGTAAAGGGAAGTGTGACAAAGATGAGGGGAATGAGGAAAAAGATACCAAGACATAACCCTTAGAGGAGGAGGAAACTAGTGAGAAAGTGTCTAAGTATGTACCCCCTGAACCTTACTAACCCCCAGTGCCATTTCCTCAAAGATTGGTTAAGGCCAAGTTAGATAGGTAGTTTGGGAAGTTCCTAGAGGTCCTAAAGAAATTGTACATTAATGTACCTTTCACTGAGGCGTTAAAACAAATGCCTACCTATGCTAAGTTTCTTAAGGACATCTTGTCTAATAAGAGGAAGCTAGAAGACTATGAGACAGTAGCTTTAATTGAGGAGTGTAGTGCCTTAATTCAAAATAAATTGCCTCCTAAGTTAAAGGATCCAGGTAGCTTCTCTATTCCTTGTTTGATTGGCAACACTAACTTTAATAAAGCTTTGTGTGATTTGAGGGCTAGTGTTAGTCTTATGCCCCTTTCTGTGTGTAAGAAGTTGGAGGTGGGTGAGCTAAAACCCACAACAATCTCACTTCAATTAGCGGATCGATCTGTCAAGTACCCCATAGGCATCTTGGAGGATGTTCCCATTAAGGTTGGTAAGTTTTATATGTTGGTAGATTTTATTGTGCTTGACATAGAAGCTGATGCTACAATGCCGATCATACTTGGGCGTCCATTCCTTGCCACTGGAATGGCGCTCATTGATGTCCATGAAGGAAAATTGACTTTGAGATTGAATGATGAGGAAGTAGTTTATGATGTTTTTAAATCTGAAAATAATTCTAATTCCACAAATTCATGTAATCGCATAGATGCTACTAATGTTGTGGATAATGTTATACTTTCAAGTGTGCAGGAGTTAGTGACTGATGCTATGCTAGAAAAGAACTTGCCCAAGGGTACCACAAATTTTGAGCAGTCCAAGCCCTGCAAGAAAGGACTTGAGAAGCAGAATAACAAGTGTGTTAAGAAGCATGAATTTAAACTCGGAGATAAAGTTCTTGTCAATAACTCGCTTCTACGTTTCTGTCCTAGTAAATTATGGTTGAAATGGTCAGGACCATATGAGATTATTCAAGTTTTATCCTACGGTGTGCTTGAGGTGAAGAAAGAAGGTCATAAGCCTTTCATGATAAATGGCCAGAGAGTGAAACACTTTGAAGGAGTGGGGACTGAGCACTACTCCGTTGATGTCACCTGAGCACAGAAACCAGACCAAAGTCAAGCTAATGACTTTAAACAAGCGCTTCTTGGGAGGCAACCCAAGCTTCTTTATTTTTTTTCCTTTTTATTTTATTTTTTTTGACTTTGTGTGTTGGATTGCTGGTTTGATCTTTATCTCATGGATCTTGTTTAGGTTTAACCATTTTTTAAGCTCAAATTAAAAGGAGAGTGAAGTCAGAAAGTTTTACACCCAGCCCATGGAAAATTCCATGGCCATGGATTGAACACCAGAAGATTTCTCACCACCGCAGTAAGTTCATTTCTTTTATCCCTTCTCTAGTTAAAGATTGTTACATTGGGGATAATGTAAGTTCTAAGCTTAGGGGGTAATTTCATTTTCATTTTAGATCATTAGTTTCATGCATTTTCATGTCTCATTTTGCATTGCATCTTCATGTTGCATTTTCATACCATCATATCTCTTGGCTTTTTGGTTGAACTTGTGCCCCTCTCTTTTGAGGATTTTGAGATGATATTTATTTGGAACCCAATTGTTGATTCTTGTGGTAGGTTACATGCATTATTTTAATTGATAGTAGAGGTGATCTTTTGATAGTTGATAATTAGCATATGTTCTCTGATTTTATACTTCTCATTGATTTTTAAACCTCTAAATGTGAGTTTTGAGCCTATATGGGATATATGCACTATATGATTTCTGTTTTTATTCTTTGTGTTGAGTGATATTCCTCATTGATCTTGTGCTCTAGAACTTGATTTAAAACCATTTTGAGGCGAAAATTTTGGTTGCATGCTTGAATGTGATTAAGGCATTTTAGGTATTTTTTTTGGCTTTCTGAAATTGTTACACTTTCATCCACTAGTTGTCCATTTTGAGCCTATTGCATAATTATTTTTCTTGATGCCTATGATGATACATTATTGCTAATCATTTAGAATATTAAATGGAGCAAATTGGGTTTGAAAGTTGTGTTGAGAATCATATGTATTTGAGCTTTCTCTTTCTCAAATGAAAAAAAAAATTAAAAAAAAAGATCAAATAAAAGAAAATCATAAGATGGAAGCTTGAAAAAAAAAAGAGAAAAAGAAAAAGAAAAAGAAAAGAAGAAAATGCTTTGAAATGTGGAGTTATGTTTTTGATTGAAAAATTGCCTTTGCTCCATTTATGTTCTATTGGATTTCTTGTACTTATTGGAAATTTTGATAAGCCATTTGTGCATACCTTCCTTTCTCTACCTTACCTATCATCATTCCCATGGCCCCATTACTACCTTTGAAAGACTTTTTGATTCTTGCATGCATGCTGATTATTAGTGAAAATCTAGTTTCTTATCAAGCATATGGAAGTGCAATTTCTTTGAAGGATTTTGAGCATATAGTTTTCACCATTAAACACTTTGAGTGTGGTTAGTGGAGTGAACTTAATTCAATCAGTGAGGATATATGATTTCTGAGAACTTAGCCTCTAATTGGACTTGATTTTGATTACCTCTCAGATTCTTGAATTGCCTTAGCCTATTGCTTGGATAATTATTTTCTCGGATTCCTTATTCATTATTGTCTCTTGATCCTACTTCTTGGTTTGACATTAGTTATTGCTTTGGGACAAGCAAAATCTTAAGCTTGGGGGGATTTGATGTGTGTGAAACAACATCATGTTTTGTTCTTATTTTGCATGCATTCTTGAGCATTTTAGGCATTTTAGTTTCCTTTTTTGGTTTATTTTTCTCTTAGTTCAGATAATGCGGTATTTTTGGTGTTCTTATGCAGGATTAATGTTGAATTGGCCTTGGATCGAATGGAATGCTTGCATGTTTAAAGTTGGAGCTTAATGGATAGCAAAAAGGTGCAAAAAGATCATTCTAGAGGGATCCACGGCCTACACGTGAATTAAACCACGACCATGGATCGAGCAGCAACTTGAAGGAGGAAAAGAGAGATTCCAGGGAGTTCCACTGCCTGGTCGTGTGGAATGATCCACGGCCGTGGAATGATCCATGACCTGGCCGTGGAATGATCCATGGCCATGGAATTCGACAAAGAAGATCCACGGCCACCAGGGAATGATCCACGGCCGTGGATCGCAGTGTGCAGAATTTTTAAGTTTTTATTTTTATTTTTTTTGGGGCTTTTTAGTCAATTAAAACCCTAGGTTATAAATAGAGGTTTTGAATAGAATTAGGGGTTCTAATTTGGTTTTGGAGGAGGCACATTGGAGGCTTTGGTTCTTGATCTTTCTTCCCTTTCTCTCTTGGATTACTGGTTTGGATGTTTAAGAACATGTTTTCTGATTCCTTCTTCTCTATGTCTGAGTAGTTTCTTTTGTTTCTAGGATTGGGTAATGCCCTTTGATACATTGATAATGATTAATTGACTTTGTTTTCCCTTTTATTAATCTTGAATGTTTATTGATTCAATTCTTATTGCTCTTATTCATGTGAATTTACTGGCCACTTATTTGCATCTCATAGGCATTTAGGGACGTACTGAGAGATAAACCTAGGTGTTGGAACCATAAAAATTTAACTTAAAGTCTAAATCATGAGAGTAGTTTTAGCCTTTCGAGGATTCAATGAATTACCATAAAGCGTAATGAGTTCAATTTAAATTCAATTACCACGAGAGGAGGAATTGGTTTAATTGGGTACGGATCTTGTATCTTGAAAAAGAACATTAACTAATTTAGGGTAATTCACTTTCAATTGAATTTCAGATTTAATAAAAGGGTTGTCAATTAGGATTTGTTTTGTATCATTGTGGTATCCCAATCTTGGAAGCTTTCTTGAATTTGAAAAATCCCTTCTTGATAACTTGCTATTTTTGTTCTAAATTCTGTACTTTGATTTTTAATTATTTAATTGCTTTGTTACTACGTTCTTCGTAATCAATAATCATATTCCCTTTTGTTTAATTTAATTGAATTAATTAATTAATTGGTATTCATAGACACAGTCCCTGTGGATTCGATCTTTTTATTACTTGACGACGAAACCGTACACTTCATGCGATTTCACGCACCAAAAACTATCATGATCATATACCTAAAAGCCATAATCCTTCTTTAGAGCATCAATTAACTTCTTATGATTATATATATCTAGTTTCTTTGTCCCCAAAAAGCAGCCAATTGCACCGAGATTTTTTATACCATAAACTTAATTTCTTCTTTGATGAGGGTTGTTTCATACTCTTTCTAGAGCTTTTCCTGTAAATCCAACAGGTAAGGGTTCGTTCCTCCTTTCTTCTTCTTCTTCTATCTTTTGATTCTTTTCAATAGTTTTCGTTTGTTTTGGAAAATATTTCCATTGTGGAACTAATGAATGAATGAATGTGCCCCAAGATTGTAGACTAGCATATACTAAGTTGGGTTTATCAATGATCGTGACTTTCAATTCTTGGATTTGACAGGTGCTCAAGGGAATATAATAGATCACTCTAATAATGATATCATGAGTGGCCACCCATCACGGGCTAGAGAACAGGCGAAATCTCTAATAAATATATAGAGTAAAACCATCTCCAAGAACTTTAAAAAAAAGGGCAAATATTATTTTCTCATGTAAATTTTTTTGGCCCAAATTTTTAAAGACATTTATGTTTGAAAACTTTTATGTATCAACTTTTGTGGATTAAGTTTTTATTATCCAATCTGTTGTGGAATTATTTTGTGCTAGTTCTGGTCAAAAAATTAGCAATGATAAATATAGAATTTATTTCTCAAATAATATGGGGTGGCATACTAAACAACAGCTGAGTAATGCCATAGGTATTCAATGGATTGAAGATTTAAGGAAATATCTTGGTGTTCCTATTCTCCATAAAAGGGTAACCAAATATACTTTCCAATTTGTGATGGATAAGGTTGATAGTAGACTCAGTTCTTAGAAGGCAAAACACTTATCTTTCGCAGGAAAAGTTACTTTAGCTAAGTCAGTTATTCAAGCTCTTCTTTCCTATGTTATGCAAACTGTGGTTCTTCCTAAATCCATTTGTAATGAAATTGATAAGAGGTGTAGAGGATTTATCTGGGGTGACTCTGATCAAGGTAGAAAGCCTCACTTGATATATTGGGATAGAGTTTGTTATCCAAAAAAATATGGAGGTTTGGGTTTGAGGAAGACTAGAGATGTTAATTTGTCCTTTATGACGCGGACAAATTAGCATTTTTGCAGTCAACAGGATACCCTTTGGTCAGCAGTTATTAAGAAAAAATATAATTGTGGTTCTAATTATAATCCTAAGGCAGACATAAGGAGAAGTGAGAGTAATTTTTGGCGTGATTTGTGTGCTGCTTGGGAGCTGTTTACAGGTAATTTAATTTGGAGTCTTGAAATGGTCTGTTAACTAATTTTTGGCAGGATTGTTGGGTGCCAAATTTTGGTCCGCTTATTAATCATGCTACGGGTTTTGTTACTGTGAATGATCTATCCAATAATGTAAGTTTTTATGTCAATGATCAAAGGAAGTGGGATGTGGTAGTGGTGGCTAATCTTTTGCCATCAAATATTATGAATAGAATTTATGCAATGGTTACTCCTTGGAGTGGAAATGTTGCAGACTGTATTGCTTGGAAGCCAATTTCTGATGGTATTTTTTTCTGTTGGGTCTGCTTATGCCTCCATGCAACTTTTTGAAGTCCATCATCACAAGAATTTGTTCACTGTTGTGTGGAGATGGAAGGGCCTAGAGAGGATTAAAATGTTTCTTTGGAAGGTAGCTCATAAGGTTTTGCTTACTAATGAGAGGAGACATAGATGTAACATGTCCTCCACAAGTTCATGTGACCTGTGTGGTAGTATGGTTGAGGATCATTTTCATGTGTTTAGATATTGTGATATGGTTAGATGTGCTTGGTTGTAACTTTTACCTGCTGACTCCTCGCCAATTTTTATGTTTCAAGCTTAGGAGGAGTGGCTGTATAAAAATCTAGTAAATGAAGATATTTTGCATGGTTTTTGGTAGAATTTGATTTTTGGAGTGATGCTGGATAAAATCTGGTGGTGTAGGAATGACAATTTTTTTTAATAATAATGGTTGGACTACCACTCAGTTGTTGACTAAAGCTAGGCATGCGGTGGAGACAATAACTGTGGCCTTCCAGCATGATACCCACATGCAACGTCACATGCCTATTTCAACAGATAGTGATATTAGGTGGATCCTTCCCCTTCCTGATGAGCTAGTGTTAAATGTTGATGGTTCTGTGGTTGAAACTGGAGCTAAAGGAGCTTGTGGAGGTGTGGCTAGAGATCATGAGGGAAATTTCTTGCTTGCTTTTTCTATGAATCTTGGCTCTTGTTCGGTGCTTGAAGCAGAATTATGGGCAATTTTTCATGGTCTTACTTTTGCTTGGAGTAGGGGATTTAGAAGGATTCGTGTGTTGTCGAACTCTAGAGTGGCCTTGGGTCTTATTACTATTGGTTGTAGTAGAACCCATTATTGATATTCTCTAATCTCAGCCATTCACAGTGTCACCAATGGTTCTGGTTTTATCTCTTGGCAACATATTTTTAGGGAAGCAAATCAAGTTGCGGATGCTCTTGCCAAATTTGGCCTTTCTTTGGAAGTTCATGTTAGAGTTTTTGATTTCCCTCCTAATTTCATTGTTAATGCCTTAAGGGCGGATGCTTCTTGTATTTCGTTTCCTAAGAGTTTTTAGCCTTGTTGTGTTTGGGGTTTAACCCCTTTTGTTCATAAAAAAAAACTAATCAACTTTTAAGGCTTCTACTTTCTCAATTAAACAAAATTACAAACCAACCCTTTGCTTAACTCTCATAAGAAACTAGATAATTATGACAATAAATACTACATGTATTGTTTGTCAATTCACCTAAGATTTCGAAATCCCTCCCTACTTCAATTATATACACTGTTTAATAATTTAAAATTTGAGGTATGTATTAAGTGTGGTGTTACAAGCTAATAAACCATTACAAACTTATGGTTGGTTGAACCTCTTTGTTTGTGACTTGAGTTGAAGGAGTAAATGTTGCTAATTAAGATAATTAAATATTTAATTATAAAAATTTGAATTTCGAATTTTGCTTTCCTTGATGAAGCTAATCTGATAGCAACAACCCAATTGAGACCCAAGTAAACAAGCCTAAGAGAGACAGCAAGAAGCCCAAGTACTTAGAAGATTATATATGAATAAGTAAATGGAATATGTAATAGCTGAGTCAGTATTTGTGCATTGCGTGAGTTGTTATGATGCAATCTGTTATGATGCATTCTGTTATTTTTCCTTCTAGTAGGTTCCTTTTCTGTTCCTATTTTCACGGGTGACTCATGGTAGGCCAATGTATGCATGTTAAATACTGTTCTGAAGAAATGAGAAGCTAAGAAGAGAATTATACAATCATCTTTCCTCTGTTTCCTTAGGAGCTCACCTTGTGCTCGAATTCAAGGCCTATCCCTCCCCTATCAATTGGTCTGACCTGTCGCCGCCACCGCAACCATGACCCGCTCTACCACTATTGACCGCCTAGAAGAAGCCATCCTACAACTCACCCAGAACCAGACTTCCCTCACATCTTCCCATAATGAACTCCAAACCAAAGTAGACAGTATCCTCACCCACCTAGCATCCTCGACCTCCACCACCATACCCCCCACCACCGCCTCCACCACCCCCTCACTCACCCAAACCCTACATAAAACTCGAAATACCCAGATTCGATGGCCAAGATGCCATGGGTTGGATCTTCAAAATAAACTAATTCTTTGACTACCAAGAGACTCCTGATGAAGAACGCATCACCGTGGCGTCATTTTACATGGATGGCCCTGCCCTATCTTGGTATCAATGGATGTTTCGCAATGGATTCATCACTTCTTGGTCAAGTTTGTTGAATGCACTGGAAACCCGGTTCGCCCCTTCCTACTATGATGATCCAAAAGGAGCTCTGTTCAAACTCATACAAAGAGGATCTGTGAATGAGTACCTTACCGAGTTTGAACGATTGGCTAACAGGATCATCGGGCTTCCCCCGGCATATCTCCTAAGCTGCTTCATCTCTGGCTTACAACCCGAGATTCGCCGCGAGGTCCAGGCACTCCAACCCATCTCCTTGCCTCAAGCAACCGCGCTAGCCAAGCTCCAGGAAGACAAGCTAGATGACCGTCGCCGTTCCTTCAAAGGCAAAGCCCCCTTCAATCCTAATTTTCCTACCCTATTTCTACCCAAAAACCTAACCCACCACTCTTACCCTCCCCACCTCAACCCACCCTCCGTTTTAAACACCTCCCACTTGATGAACTCGCGGCTCGTAAAGAAAAGGGACTCTATTATAATTGCGATGAGAAATGGTCTTCTGCCCATAAGTGTAAGGGCCGATTCTTCCTTCTCGTTGCTGATGAAGAGGATGAATCCGAAAACCCATTCAAATTACCCCTAGAAGATACCACCCCTCCTCCCTCCGATGCCCAGATAAGCTTCAACGCCCTCTCCGGCCTACCCGCCCTGAAAACATTTCGCCTCCTTGGTTCCATCGGCCAATCCCAGGTCACTATCCTAATTGACGAAGGCAGCACTCATAATTTCATGCAAGCATGGCTAGCCAAATTCCTCGGCCTCCCTACCCAGCCTACCTCCGCCCTCAAAGTCATGATCGACAATGGGAACATTCTGGATTATTGCCAGGTTTGCCCAAATGTTACCCTCTTTGTTCAAGGCCAGGTTTTCCAGGTGGACCTCCATGTCCTCCTCATAAGTGGTGCGGATTTGGTATTAGGAATCCAATGGCTTAAAGATCTTGGGCCCATTGTAACAGATTATGCCCACCTCACTATACAATTCTACCGAACGGGCCAACTAATTGAATTTCAGGCCGATGCGCCCACTACTCCTAACCCTGCCTCAGCCCAACAAATTAAACGCTACCTCCAAACACATTCTGCCTCCGCCTTTTACCATCTTAACATCCTACCCGACCCGCCACCCGACCCGACCCGCGAGCCCACCCTTACTCACCCCATTCCATAAATCCAGGCCCTCTTTTCCAAATACAAGACACTCTTCCTCACCCCCACGCACCTTCCCCCCAGCCGCTGTTGGGAATTGCGGATCAAAATATCTCGCAGCGGAATAATAGGATTCCCACACAGGATCCATGCGAAAAAACCATAATCCGAGTTTTTTTTTTTAAAATTACCTCTTGAAGCGTGATAAACACAAGCGAGGTGAATCACCAACACCGTAATAGCGACGATGTTTCTGCGGTATCCACACGAACAGGACTTACAAAGGAGTCACGCCTCTGTTTCGCGGTGCTAGGCTGCGAATAGAAGAGAAGAACCTTTCACCGTCTCTCTCACTCACTTTCTTAGGTGCGGCTAGGGTTGTCATGTAACATCTATAGCAGCCCCTTAACAAGACTATTTATAATAGTAGCCGCCTTAAGTGAGTGTGAGCAAGAGTAGCAAGGTAAGTCAGTGCAACCCTAAAACCCATCTGTCATGAGTTAGGCCCACAATTGAATCCGAGTCCAACTTGGATCCTTATTGCTCCAATTTAGTCCGTTTCTAAGTGTGCGACCCTACAGGTTCTCATGACGTTGGTAGTAATATTAAAATCTCATTTTAATATTACAAACAATGGAGCGGTATCTAGCAACACATCACGCTACCCAAGTAATGAGAATGTCAGTGATTTGACATAACCTATCCGTGATCAATGTTTCCGTGTAGTTTAGTCCCTTTGTCCAAATATCCAGATTGAACACAAGGCATGGAACGTGTCACCCTTGTTTAATTCAATCTTCAGTTTCTGATTCCCGAGTAGACATAGTAATAACAAATGAGATCAATATCTCATATTGACTCATTTGAGCAGGCCATGCATTTCATAGTCTCACTCAATCGTGGGGCCCAAGATATCACTCCTGTTATGTGGAGGGACAAATCCCATCTAGGTCACTCACATTCCTCCACATGCATCGCAATATGTCTAATAACCAACTTTATAATCATCTTGTTACGGATGATGACGTTTGATGGCATTTAAAACACACAACTCCTCATGTAGGAATCGTAGTGATTTCGGTCAAAGAACCACATACACCATTATCACTATGAGAATCGCTTATGACACTCACGTAATGATCCACGTAGCGTTCTCATGGCGGGTCTGTCCAATACATCATTACTCTAATATGTATCCATGTGTAGACTTGATATCTCATATCCATGACCCGTGAGATGTGGTCATCAGTCTACGCGCACATACTAGTCTCAATGCATTATTGTTGTCCTAATTAACAATAATACTTGACTAGGGACATTTAAGAATAGTGTTGTAACCAAAAGGATCTCACGATCAAGTCATCCACTTGATGTCCTATGGCATCAATCTTACTATTCTAAGGACTTTATTATGTTTATCAAAAAGAACACAATAAATGAAATGCCTCATATATATAAAATAGCATAATAGAATATATGCAAATACAGAAAATGTATTAGCCTCTAGGGCATACACCAACAGCCGCGACATTACCCACCATATCAACCTTCTCCCAAACTTAGCCCCCATTTCCGTTCGACCCTACCGTTACCCCCACTTTCAGAAATGTGAAATTGAGAAGCAAGTTGAAGATATGCTTCGTACCAACATGATACAACTCAGCCACATCCCATTTTCTTCCCCTATCCTCCTTGTTAAGAAAAAAGATGGGAGTTGGCACTTCTGCGTCGATTACAGAGCCCTGAACGCCATAACAGTCAAGGACCGATTCCCTATGCCCACCATAGATGAATTGCTCGACGAGCTGGGTGGTGTCTCCTGGTTCTCTAAACTTGACCTCCGCTAAGGGTTTCACCAGATTCGCATGACCGAGACAGACATTCCCAAAACGGCCTTCCGCACTCACCAAGGGCATTATGAGTACAAGGTCATGCCATTTGGGCTCTGCAACGCACCTTCAACTTTCCAGGCCACGATGAATGAGCTCCTCAAACCCTTCCTCAGGAAATTTGTCGCTGTTTTCTTCGACGACATCCTGGTATATAACGCATCATTTATTGATCATTTTACCCACCTCGAACAGGTTTTTATACTTCTGTTGGAAGGGAAATTTTACTTGCGAGATTCCAAGTGTCTTTTGGGGCACCGACAATTAGAATACCTTGGCCACTTTGTCTCTCAATCAGGGGTCGCCCCTGACTAATCCAAAATACAAGCTATGGTCGCTTGGCGGCCTCGCATTCCATCAAAGCTCTCCGTGGATTTTGGGACTCACCGGCTTCTACCGCAAGTTCATTCGTGGCTATGCCTCCATTCTTTGCGCCTTTGACGGCTCTACTCCTCGCAAGAACTCCTTCATCCGTCCGAAGCGTACCCCGAGTGCGTTCAAAAACCTCAAGAAAGCTATGACAAACCTCCAGTTTTGGCTCTTCCGGACTTCAACATACCCTTCACGTTGGAGACTGATGCTTCTGGGCTAGCTATGGGTGCGGTGTTGATGCAAAATGACCACCCTATAGCATTTTTCAGCAAACCATTTTGCCCCAAATTGCAGCGTGCTTCCACATATGTCCGGAGCTCCACGCAATTACCACTTCATTGTCGGTAAATGGCGCCAATATCTCTTGGGCCACCCTTTGTGATTCTCGACAGACCATAAAAGTTTGAAGGAACTCATGTCCCAAGTTGTCCAAACCCCGGAACAGGTATACCTGTCCAAATTACTGGGTTATGATTATAACATACAATACAAATATGGTAAAAATAATTTAGTTGCTGATGCTTTATCCCATCTTCCTGTTGATGCTACATATTATATTTTGTCAATGCCTAACTTCACCTTTTTGGAGCAATTACGCCATTCTCTTCATCACAGTACTGATTTCACAGCATTGAAGGCTGCAATTTTAGCAGACCCATCCTCTCATAGTGATTACAGCATCCACAACGACTTGATCCTGTACAAGGGTCGCATTTGGGTTGATCCCTCCAATCCTTTTAAACAACTCCTTCTTGAAGAATTCCACAAGACTCCTTTAGGTGGCCATATGGGTGTAGCCAAGACCCTGCATCACTTATAAGCTAATTTCTGGTGGCACGATATGCGAGTTGACGTCAAGCACTTTGTAGCACAGTGTTCCATCTACCAACAAATTAAATATGAAACCAAGAAGCCACCGGCCTCTTCCAACCACTGCCTTCCCCCACCGCCATTTAGGAAGACCTTTCACTAGATTTTATCACCGGCCTTCCAATATCCCATGGCCACACTGTGATTTTGGTTGTTGTGGACCGTTTCTCTAAGGACGCCCACTTTGGGGCTCTCCCTACCGGTTTCACTACATTCAAAGTGTCCACTTTGTTCCTTGACATGGTCTGCCAACTCCATGGGTTTCCTCGTAGCCTTGTGTTTGACCGCGACCCGATCTTCATCAGCAAATTTTGGCACGAACTCTTTCGTTTGAGTGGGACTACTCTCCGAATGAGTACCTCATACCATCCTGAAACTGATGGTCAAACTGAGGTATCAAATAGAGTTCTGGAACAATATCTGCGGTCCTTTGTGCATGAGAAGCCAACAACCTGGTTTCGCTTCCTTTCCTTAGCTGAATGGTCCTACAACACCTCACTGCACTCCGTGCATCGGTATGACCCCATTTCAGATTACATATGGCAAGCTCCCTCCCAACATTCCTCGCACTTATTGGGATCCTCTTCTTGAGGCAAGTGGATAAGTATCCGAGCACTCGTCGAATTACTCTCCCCTGTTACATGCCGCCGCCGCCAAATCTCAAGCTACCATGAAGGCCATTGCAGACCGCAAAGGAGAGATGTCTCCTTCTCGCCAGGTGGCCGGGTTTATGTGTCAAGTTGCGCCCTTATCACCAACAATCACCGTCTTCTTCTTATACAAAACTCAAGAACGCTTCTTTGGTCCTTACCAAATCACTGAACGCATTGGTCCAGTTGCCTACCACTTAGCACTCCCTCCGTCCTCAAAGATTCATCCTGTGTTCCATTGCTCTTTATTGAAACTTCACCAAGGTCCTGTCACCCCTGCAATTGAACCCCTCCCTACTTCCTCTTTTAATAATTATCCTTTGGTGGAACTTCTCACTATCCTGGACTCCAAACTGGACACCACCACGTCTCCTCCCACTCCACTTGTTCTGGTTCAGTGGCTCGGATTGGCACCCGACGATGCTAGCTGGGAGCCTCGGGATGAACTTCGTTCTCTCTACCACCTTAAGGACAAGGTGTCTTTTCCAGCAGTGGGTGATGATAGCAACAGTCCAATTGAGACCCAAGTAAACAGGCCTAAGAGAGGCAGCAAGAAGCCCAAGTACTTAGAAGATTATATATGTATAAGTAAATGGAATATGTAATAGCTGAGTCGGTATTTGTGCATTGCGTGAGTTGTTATGATGCATTCTGTTATTTTTCTTTCTAGTAGGTTCCTTTTCTGTTCCTCTTTTCACGGGTGACTCATGGTAGGCCAATGTATGCATGTTAAATATTGTTCTGAAGAAATGAGAAGCTAAGAAGAGAATTATACAATCATCTTTCCTCTGTTTCCTTAGGAGCTCACCTTGTGCTCGAATTCAAGGCCTATCCCTCCCCTATCATAATCTCTATTTTCAATCCACACCAAAAAGAGACCTTTTACTCCCAATATTTTTTTAAGTCAGTCTTTTTGTCTTCACTCTATTATTTCTTCTCTTTTTTTCTTCTCCTCTCTTGCAAGGTGTTTTCTCCTGTATTTTTTTAATTTGGTTTTTTTTATGCATTGCAAGATTGTTGCTCTCCTCCAACAACCAAAATCGATGCAAAATTTTCTATCACTATGAGCTCCATTATCTTTCTTTTCTATGTTCATTCTTTATTACTTCTCAACCTTAGGTGCTGATATTTGATTCTTTTATAAAAAAAAAATTGGTGCTTCCAATTACTCCAAGTGATGATCTTTTGAGAGATGGAAGGAGATCCTTTCGCTAGTTGAGGTCGGAGTCACGACAAAGTCTTGGAGAATATGTGGCACTTGAAATGATGCTTTAAAATGGATTCGCCACTAAAGAGGGTTCAATATGTGGGTGATGATCCCTTCCCTCCACCCTTTTATTTCATTTTAGTACATCCTTTGTAATTTATTATCCAAATCCAATGACGTGTAGTGTGTGATTCTTTGAATGAAATTGTGTCTCTGATACTCAAATAACTACCAATATGTTCTTGATACTTCGTTAAGTTCATAGACCTGCTGCATGTTGTTATTGTGTTATTGTTGTTGGAAAACAGTATATATGTCAGTGTCTATATTTCTCATCTGATCTCCATATTGTAAATAGGATTACATATGGGTAATAGTGTATTTGTTTCTTTCTTCTCCCCTCATTTTCTGTCATCCCTATGGCATTCCAGATATATTTTAAGATAGAATTAACCTATGATTTCTGATTTGATGTATAAGAGTCGCTTTGTCAGTCTATGTTCCAATAAGATATTGTTAGCGCTATTATATAGTTATTTTTATGGGAAAAAGTTCTTTTAAAGTGAGTTTGTCTCTAAAATGAGTAAGTACGAGTATATTTACTTTTAATTTAATTTAAAGTACATTGTGATATTGACCTACTAAAATTTAATGGTAGATACACCATTAGTTGCTCACTTGAGAGGAGGAGGAGCCTTATCTATTTATATGAGATGTTTGGGATTGTTTTATTTGGTTCTGTGGAGTGAAGAAGTCCAGTTATATACACTACAAGAAAGGTGGAAATTTGCAGTGACCTTTTTAATTGCGAGAGAAGAGTCGCTGTGAATAACTATCCCAAGGCAGTGACTATTGACTAGTGCATAAATGCGGAGGAACTCTGTATTATCAGCAGTAATATGTTGTTGTCATACACATAGCAGAGCTGCAGCCTAACAGTTTCAATTTTAGAAAATTTATTTTGCTGGAGATTGGTGTCCCTATTCCATTAAAGAATTTTGCCTTCAATCTCAGAGTTTCCTAATTTTGTCAATGTTTCCTTTAGTCATCTCTCTCTCTCTCTCAATGGTTCTTGCCACTGCCACCACCGCTGCTGTCAGACATTGATTGCCAGCTTTTAATGCCTGCAATTGGGGTTCCTTCTCCTAATCTTCATGTGTGCTGCAAAATCAGAGATTTCTCTTTTAAGCAGGATTTGTGTCTAAAGCTTGGGTTTTCACTCACATGGCTGATTCAACCTTCAATGGAGATTCCCCAATTTCTTGTACCTGTTGGAAGCCACAGTGATTACAATAGCAGTGGCTCTTGGTTGAAAGGTATTTGTCCTTTCTGAACTCATTCGATATGCTAATTTGGCTCCCTAGTTGAGAATTTTCTGTATTCTGCGGTATTTATTCTTTTTCTTGTGCACATTTATCATTCTTTGTTTACTTACTGCATCTATGTTCAATAGAGTTAAAATTTTAAGGTTGTCTTTGTAAATTTTTATAAATGTCTCTCATTAATGTCTTTGTAAGAACAGGAAATTTTCCATTGCACCATATATAGCATCTTTTTTCTTTTCGGTTTATAAATGATCTAATAGAAAATTAGAAATATTTTTCATGCACATATTTAGGGTTGAAGAGTTATAAATGGATATGGCCTTTTGTCAATGTAGAGCTCAAGCTGTCATTGTAGGTGGCTAGCGATATTCAAGGTTATCTTTGTTAACTTTTACAAATATATCTGATGAATTTCTTTGTAAGAACAGGAAGTTTTCGATTGCACCATATATAACATCTGTTTTGTTTTCTGTTTTCCTTTTTTTTTTTTAAATTATAGATGATCTAATTATTATTATTATTATTATTATTATTATTTCACGAACATATTTAGGGTTGAAGTGTTATAAATGGATATGGCCTTTTGTCATTCTAGAACTCAAAGTGTCATTGTAGGCAGGTGAGAAGTGAGATTAAAGAGATTTTATTGTAAAGCCATGATCCACTCAATTGAAGGGCTCTACTTTGTATATTCTGAGAAGAGCACGGTTCCCTCAAGATTTATGTTTTGCCTTATGGCCATTTCTATGTTCCCTTAAACACATCTATATACTTACTCTATTGATAACTCTGTAAAACGGAGTTGTTTAGCCCAGTTTATAACATGAATTAGTATTGTTAGTCCATATTATGCGTTTAATTATGAAGGTTTTGAGTTGAGTTTAGAATGTTTTTGTGGTTTGTTTCTTGGGTTAAAATTTTGATTAAATTGATCAAAATCCTTTTCTATTAATCCATTCTCTAGTTTACACTTAGATTTCCATCTTTGAGATGCAGGTTTTGGACCTCAAAAAGGCATAAGAGAAGAGAATTGGAAACATCATTGAATCTGGATTGAGGCAAGGAAGCAAAATGTTCAAGTTAAGATATGACGCTGCGATATCAATAAGCCAGGCCGTAGCGTGGGCTCTCTGCCACAACACCTTGATATACTTGAGGCCGTGATGTCACTAAGCTAGGCCACAACATCACGAGTTAACCACTTGAACAGTACTTTTTTGTAGCCATAGCATCAGGAATGCAAAGTTGCGGCATTAGCAACGAGACCAGCCTACCTTGTTTCACATTTTAAATAAGTTTTTGGGCATTTCTAAAAGGACTTTTGATTCTTCCATTTTCTAGAGAGAGAGAGCGTGTGTGGTTGAGATCTAGGGTTTGAAAGAGGAGAGATCTTGAAGATTGGCTCATTCTTTCTTCTCCCTTGAATGGCAACCATGGTTCTTTTTTGCCCTTTTCTTCCGTTTTATTTCTTTTTTTTCATGAGTAGCTAGATCCCTCCTTGCTACGGTGAGATGGATCTTGCTTGAATATTGATGTATTTGGTTTTATTGCTTAATCTTAGTTTCTTTTTCATCTAATTGAGCATTTATCTTCATTCTGAATGCTTCTATGACTTGATTAACCATAGATTGATTTTATGGGTATTTTGAGAATTGAGAAAACCCTTTACACTATGTGCTTCTTGAGATTGTTACCATGATCTAGCAATATCTAAGAATAAGTGTTGTAGATTGTGTGGTTTAATTGAGAATTTTGATCTTGTTCATCCTTTTAATGTTTGGGTTGATAAGGAATTAGCTTAATTTAGGCAATTAATAATTCACCAAGGATTGAGTTTTAACCAAAAGAGGAATTTTTACCATCAATTAGTGGATTTGAATTGGGTTAAGTAAGAATTCAATAAAATCAATTGAAGAGATAAAGTGAAATTGAACCTTTGCATTTCTCTCATTTGTGTTCCATTACCAACCTTGTGTATAAAACTTGTTAAAAATACCTTTGTTTTTTAATTTTTCTGTTTTTACTTGCTTTAATTCTCTGTGTCTTTCAATATTGCTCATTTAGATAATATCGAATTTGTGAATTTGATGTTTGATAACTAATATCCCTGTGGACTTGGTACACTTGTCAAACATCATCATCTATTAGGCACCCTTTTACAATTAACTCCAGGACCAAAGTTGGCTATGAGCAACTCACATGGAAGAATTCCAGCATAACATCTATTTCTTCGTTTTCAGGTGATATAAAATTGTGTAAATGCTCATTCAATGTAAAAAATTTGCTTGAATAGTATTCAGTCTTTGTTTATTCAAATATCTGTGTTACATAATTACATACTTTTGCAACTTCACATTATGTCTATGCAATACTACCTAATTCCAAGATTATTGTGGTAATGTCATCATTGCTTCCTCTAACTTTGCTAGCACCCAAAACTTTCCCCAGTGGGGATAATCTAATGCTAATGTATTGTTTGAAGAAAATTTTGGCATCTTTACGTGACATCTATATACTTATGCTATTAGGCACCCCTCTACAAGTAACTCCAGGACCAGAGCTAGCCATTAGCAACTCATATGGTGGAATTCCAGCACCACATCTATTTCTACGTTTTGGGTCTCTATTTCTCTTCTCAATCTCCTTTTCTATTCTCCTTAGATCTATGGAAAACTTATAGAATGCCTCTATAATTTCAGGGTCACCAGCCCAATCTGACAAGTCCTTCCTCTGCCCTATGTATTCTTCATCCATCGAATGCTGAGAAAGTATGTTAACCACTGCCAGAAACTTGGTGGTTTGAAACAAATTTGGCAAGGAAGACAACAAGTATCCTTCTGGGTCCTCCACAAATTCTTTGTACTCTGGATCATCCTCCTTGGGTAACAGCTTCTTCATAACTGGGGGGCGCATTGGGACATACCCACCGAGGGGGTACTGCCCAAAATTCACTGCTGAATGCTGAACTGAAACAACCCATATGAGTGTGGTGAGTATTGTGGTAAGATCTGTAGGAGTGGAGAGTGTGGGCCACCAACTTGCATTTGCATGATCAGCGTGGCCTACATTGATGACCTCATTATACCATGCTTGGAGTTCACTGTCTGATCGGACCATGAGCCCATCACGGTAGTAGTAGTTTACATAAGTCCTAACCAAGTTCTCCAAAGCAAACCAGATAAGAAGCCCATCATTTGCATAAGGGTAATCTTCAATGAGTAGTCTTAGCCCATGAGGATGTGTTGGGTCAGGTTCTGCCAGTCCTCTGCATAATGATGATTAGAACAAGATTATGAGATCATATATTCAAATTTTATTCATCTCTCTTGTTTAGGGTAAACTTTTAAATAGATTTATATTTTCTCTTGTTTGACAGTATATTTTAAGACAGAAATGTAGAAACAATAACTCGTGTCGAAAATTATATGCATTCATATATCTAAGTCTAAGTAGATGAACCTTCTAATAAGG
Source organism: Ormosia semicastrata (assembly GCA_029884595.1). Lineage (NCBI taxonomy): Eukaryota > Viridiplantae > Streptophyta > Magnoliopsida > Fabales > Fabaceae > Ormosia > Ormosia semicastrata. The sequence continues at coordinate 7,423,049 of JAQQTO010000057.1, read as the reverse complement.
TCGGCAGGAAGGGCTTCCATGTCAAAACGCCACCAATCTCTGTAGGCAGATGAGACAATCTCTGTACTGTATTTGCCGGGAGAAAAATCAGATTCAATGATGCCTCCTCCATTGATGAGAGCCTCACGAGCCAATGCATTTATCTGCAGTGTGTGTTTCATATGAGGCTTCAGAAGTTTGAAAACAGGGTGCATCACACTCAGTTGGCGATGAGCTGCTATGATGAATGGCTCCATGCATGAGTGGGTCCTCAACCTGTTAAGGAAACATAAAATTAAATCATATTCCAATTCCATGGTGAGTATAATTATATGAATTGGATAATCGCATATGAAATTCAATTCATAATCAATTAATCCTGGTCTGTTCTCCTGGTTGGCTAGAAGTCACTATCAAATAAATTCTTTTAAAATTTCTTGGTTGAGAACATCGAAATTTCCAAACATGATAAAAAAAATACATTATAGATTTGACTTCCACTAAAATTTCTTGGCATAAGACACAATGAACCGTGAAGATGGACAAAGGGTTGAATTGCATACCAATGATGGACAAGCTGGTGAACACCGGCGTCATTGGAGCAAACATGTGCTTTGCCAAGTTGCCACAACCAATAAGAGGTGGCATCCAATGGAGGGGTAAGGACCTGTTTGGATGGTTCCTCCCTCTGTGGAAGACTCAGCTCGATGGCAATAGGCTTCAAAGTACCTATTCTTGTCAAGTACAAGATGGTACGGGTTGCATAAGCTTTCCGGTCTTCATAAGCATTGATGCCTTTGAGAAATGGGAGATAAGCGTCATGATAATCCAATATGAATAGCTTCTTTTCTGCCATTGCCTAAGAAACACACAGTGAATTATTTTCAAATTTCAAACAATATAATTATAATGTAAAACTCCAATCTCCAAACATTATAGTGTCGGTCGGGTGAAAGTTGTGTACAACTGTGACGATAAATTATTAAATTTGTGCAAATAATAAGAAAAGAAAATTTTATAGAGTTCTGTACCTGTTGTACGGACATGCCATCCAAATGGCCTATTATATGCTCTTCTTTTAGAGCGGACTCTTGTGCACCATATATGGAGGGGTCCAAATCACTGGCCGGTGGAAAAGTCTATCAATTTTTTAGAGCAAAAAACAAATCAGAATACGCATTTGGTAAATTTAATTTATTCAAACGGTCGTTTATTATTATTATTATTGAAACATGAAAATCTAGACGAAAAGTGAGTTTTCTGTATTTTGTTTTCCATTTTTTATAATTACCTCAAGCCTTTTTATGCTTTGAGGATTAACACCAGCCAATGCCTGACGCCCAAGCTCCTCATCTCGTATGCAGCAATCATTCCCTGAAATTTTGACCACTTTAGGACTGAATGTACTTATGAAAAAAGTATTTATTTTATTTTTTTAAAAGACTTTAATTTTTATAAAAAAAATATTTTATATTTAAATGTAATAAAATTTGAAAGTGTTTATATTAAAAATTATTTATTTTTTTACTTATTTTAAAATTTTGGGATTATTAATTTTTAAAATAAGTGGTTGATTCATTTTTTTAATTTCTGCTTATTTTTTAAAAAAGATAACATCCAAACATAGTTAAAAACACTTTTAAGTATTTATTTTTAAAATATAAGTGTTTATTTTAAAAATAATTTAAATATATTTTTAGTCAATAAAAATATAGCGTTGTGAATTTATTTTATTTTATTTTAGTTTTAGCTTCTACCGTTAATAAAATTTCTGTTAAGTGTTTAATAGTAAACAAATGTCTCATTTTTTTGATGTCACGTGTCAATCATTCTGTTTGCTAAGTAAATATTTAATAAAAACTTACTAACAATAGAGATTAAAAAATAGAAGAACTAAAATTAAAAAATGTTATATTTTCATGAATTAAATTTTTTTTTGGTAAAGACAAAATATATTTAAATCTTTAAAAATTAAGTGTATCCAAACAAATTAAATTAGAAAATTTTCGGAAATTAAAAGTCTGTTATCTTATTTATGTACTAAAACACAATATATATATATATATATATATATATATATATATTATTTTGTTGGTTTTTCTTTTGCCTCTACGTCCTATACCCAAAATAATAATAATAATAATAATAATAATAATAATAATAATAATAATAATAAATCGCTCAGTTATGATAATAAAAAAAGGAGTATAAATAATTATCAGTCAATTTTAAACTTTTTCTTCGAATGCAAGATATGTGTGTGGAAGGGAGATGACTGTACTGTGCCATTGCTAGTTCACGTACCACTGATTATACGTGGAGTATTAAATTTAAAATACTCTTCCACTGCATCTTGGATCTTGCTGACACCCATAGCAAGGGATGGTTTTGTTGTCGTTCCCTCATCCACGTGCTTTCTCTTGTAGATCTTTTTAATATCTGAAAGCTGCTTGAAATCTCCACACTTCGTAACACAAGTTTTTATGAAGGGAATCAAGTTCCGAGTTACCCCTTTTAACCTTTCCACATCAAGAGTCTCCTTTCTCACACCTTCAAAGGCTTCATCTCTTGGCACATAGGTTTCCGTGAATGCATTTACAGGGGACTCATATCTCTCGTCTGTCATGGTTAAAAAAGATAGTTAAAAAAAGAAAAAGATAACTAGGCTTTTTACATCGTATACCATTAAAATATATAGGTACATTAATAGTAGTATATATCTTAAATATATATCTTAATTTTGTTATGTTTTAAATATATTTTTAAATTTTTAAAATAGTACTTTTATCTATTAACTACAAGCTATAAATGATTGCTATTTTCATTTACAAAATTATAAAATTTGTATTTTTCTAAAAAATAATATAATTAACCTATTTGCTGTTCTATATTACCATACATTCACTTATTATCAAAAGTCATAAAATTATATCATTAAAAGAGATTAACTTTTCAATAATTATTATGGTGAAGTATTTTTAATTCATGTACTAATTAACAAGTGTATAGATTAAGTGTTGCGAAAATGAGAATGTTACCATAGATGAATAAATATATAAGAAAAATAAAATCAATAAATGTATTAAAAAGAAAGTTAAAGAAACACATATTGAAAAAAAAATATCAATTTTTTTTTTTAAAATGGTTTGATCATGTGAAAAGAAGATTGTTAGAGATAGCACAATATATATATATATATATATATATACGAGACATATATTTAGTGAGAGAAATTTTTGTTATGAGATGGTAAGAAGACTAAATTTGACCATACAATTATACATAAATGGTCAAGATTAAAAGTTATTTAAATGTCATGTAACTACTTTAAAAAGCTACATGTATTTATGTTCTAATATTGATATTCATGTAAGATCAAATAATTAAAATTTATTTCTCTTATTTCTTACAATAAATATTTTTTTTCACTAAATACATTATATATATATATATATATATATATATATATATATATATATATATATATTGACCGATCACAAACAAATCAATATTTTATTTGTTAAGTAAATAGATATTTACGCACCAAAATTCATATATCACTTTACACTGATAATTAATGTGTAAATGATTGTTAATTAATATATATTATATGCTGATTAAAGATAATAATTTATTACTATTATGGTGATCGATATATTATGTGATAATCATCATATATTATGCAAAGATTAATGTGTATTATGCGATAATCAAATATAAAAGTGATATGCATATTTTGATGTGTGAATAACAAAGCAGATTTGATAATGTAAGGACTTCAGTTAATGAGAAAAGATTTATTATTATTATTATTATTATTATTATTATTATTATATGATGTGACAAAATATGAGTCGAAATTAATTCATGATATTAATTGTGGTGGTCCATGGACCAAATAAGTGTGGCTTAGGACTCACTGGCTGACGCGGGAGGACGACCAGTCCGACAGCGTCTTGGATTAGGGTACTCTTTGGACCCTAATATAGGCCTCACATGTTCATTTCCTTTGTCTGGATTTCCCAAGTCGTTATACACATCATAATCATACACTCTATCACAAGCCCTTCGTACTCCTTTTCCATCACCTCTAAGCTGCCTTAGTTCTTCTTTTCTTATCTCTTTCAGACCCATTGGTGTGTGACAAGGTAAGTATGCCTGCTTAATCACATCACAATTTATGTAAGATCAATTACAAGCAAAATCTAACAGAGAGCCCAGATCTTATTATTTATATATAATATATATGTGTGTTACAATATATTACCTTGTTGCTGAAGAAAATTCTCTTCTGTGGATGAACCTTCTCAGGTTGAACCCAAGAATTGCAGGCAATATCCACAACACCTTCAATGGAAATGCTTTCCAAAAAGATCTCTTGGTCATATTTGTTTGTCACAGTAATAGCTCCAGGCAGCCCAAAATTTGAATCTATCTCAAATTCTACTTTGTAAGTGGACCTCTCAGCCCCAACCTTGAAGTCTTTCAACCTGCAGTCCAATACAGCTCGCTTGCTCAGCTTTGGCTCCATTGTTCCTTCAATTTTATAGGGCACTCAAAGAAGTCAAAAACTAATAATTGAAAACTTGACAAGGAGTGAACGAAGATTAATTAAGTTAATATGTACACAAGACAACATTTGCATCGCGGTTTCATTAGACAAAATGGTTTTAAAATTTGAATAATTAAAGAGTTTTAAATCTCGGACCGCAAGCTTAGTCATCTTGGTCGTGGCGACTACCACAATTGCATCACACTGCGATTATGGTATGTATCATCTCCACATTGGTCTGCATCAGTATGCAACAATTTTAACGCGACTGTAACCCCAACAGTAATTTAAAATCTTTAAAAGCCTCTTGCAATGGTTGCAAGGACATGAGCTGTCATAAGAAAATAAAAAAATCTAGTGAAACAAGAAAAGTAGCTCTTGTTGTGTAATCCATGCCTTGTCTCATATTTGTAGTGAAACAAAAAAATTCATGTTTGATAAATTTGTACCACGACTCAAGTAATTTGTTACTTCATATAGAATATATATAATCCAAGAACGTCATTATTCATGTGAGGAAGATTAGTGCTTACTGGGGTCAATTTCAGTGCTAACTAGCTGCATGACCATTCTTCTTCTACGAAGGGTATTGTTGAAAGCATCAAAAGGTTGAAGCATCATGGCCATCATCTCCTTCTCTGAAGTCTTACTATTGTTGATTGTTACAGTTCCCTTTATCGTCAATGTCACCGGATTCAGAGCAAGGTCTCTCTTGGACTCGTCTTTAGCAAAGGGTGCCAGTGGGGCAAATTGTTGCACCACCGTCTTCAGCTCTTGTGCTGTCCGAACTGAACAAGAGAAAGTGGGGAACAAGGAAACTTTTTTGTGCTTCTGAGTACAACGTTTGAGATGTGAAGGCCCTGTTGAAGCATCAAAACAAAATGCTTCCACCATAGATTGTCCCATAATTTCTTTAACCATGGCCATTCTGAAGTATGTGTTTTTCTGTATTCCTTTACGACTACACAACAGTATAAGGGTAGAAAGAATAGAAGAAATGGGTAACTTGATTTTTGATCTGGCAATACTAACGAACCATATTTATACTGAGAGAAATATGAAAACTGCCAAATCAGTGTCAGACGACTTGGCGGTTTGTGTTGCACAAATCGAAGCATATGAAGATTGTGAGTCACATGGAGAGCGCATCTGAGGGTAACAAATAATTTACAAGAGCCCTAGGGAGATATGAGTGAGTAAGATACGTGACCGGAACATATAAGTCCAGCAGAGGGAAAGCTTAGTGAAATTGGCATCAGAAATGTAATATTTACTCTAATATCATATGAAATTTTAATTTAAAATTAATTAGTATTAATTAAAGTGATTCAATATATATATAAATTAAATTCAAAAAATTAAAACAAATGATGTAAAATTCTAACAAAGTGGAGTGAAAAGAAACTTCATAGAATGTACATGATGTCATATTTTTTATTTCAACCTATCTTTTTTTAGATTTACATGGCCTTATACGTAACATAAAATAAAACGAAAAGAAATTAATAAGCTAGTGGTGAAAGTTTGTATGCTGGATTCAGGCTAGCATTTTCCCTTAGAAAGACTTTCTCATTTGGACGGATTCATTTAAGTAAGAAAAAGTTGCAAATTATCAGCAATAGCTTTTAGTTTAGTGTGGTAAGCATTTAGTTCAACAATATACTCAACAATAAAATGTGACTTAGGAATTGCAAATAGAGTTAAAACATCATCAAGGCAAATGCTTAGATACTAATAAGAAATTTGGCTTTACATACAAGGCATGCAAACCAGACAAGTCACATTAGAAAACAAAGCAAGGCTTACAAATATCAAACTTAAGGCAAATGTTACATGATGATATTAAAATGTTAAGACACTTATAAGCATAATAAGAACAACCAAACAACACAATAACAACCAATAATTCATAAACACATTAAGCTCGTTATCAAGCGCGTATCGATGTTATACAATAATCAAAATTTAATTTAATTCGTTCAAATCATATTTCATGTTTTGTTGTCATTAAAACTTATCTTGGCCGTCAAAGTCCAACTGAAAATTAGGTAATTTACATAAAGTCAGTTCAAACGTCCGTGTGCCATCGTTGGTCCCATCCTGCCCAAAATTAATTCATCTTGTTGGTTTCTGATATTACCCCGCGATTGGTCGCTTTAATGACTTAATGGTACGTGGTTTAGTTATAGTACTTCATGTGGTTCTTATTAGAGAATCATTTTTAACGGAAGTATCTATGTATTTATTGTCATTTTTATTATATTAATTTTTTTATTAAATAACTTATGATCTTATTTTGATCAATGACTAAAAATAACTTATTTAATAAAAAATTAATGAAATAAAAGTAATAATAAATACAAAAGAATAACAATAAACACTTATATTTTCAACTGTCTCTACTTTGTTTTGTATTATATGCTGAACGTTCCTCGTATATTTGTTTCCATTTTACACGTTTTAATTTCATGGTAAATTATAATCGATTTTGTGTGGATGACAATTACTTGTTTGCATGCATAGAAATAGGATGATTTTGTGAAAAAAGAAAGAGAAATTCTTCTATGCTAGCTCCTGTCCTCGAGGAAGACATATCCCACTATTAATTGAATGCATGTTTATAAGCTGTATTGGTCTCATACGCATATCCAATGGTGATTATGTTCTGGAGGAAAAAAACCAGGAGCGTATAGATCAATATTAACATTGGTCCTGCCTGATCAAGTGGCTTTTTGTACTTTTCAACATATATTGGCCCTGCTGAAGCAATCTCCACGTTTATAAAAAAAAATAAAACTACATGAGTTGGCAAACTTATTAAATAATGTAGTAATACATCATTTTATACAACTATAAAATATTTTTACATTGAGAACGTATTAAAATTAAATTTAAATTCATTAAAAACTCCCCTTTAATTTAAAAAAAAAAAGAAATCCTTCACCAATCTATGAGTAATAATTCTTAAGAAGAAGAGTTATATATCATTTAATATGTATAAGTGGTCATTAATTTTTTTTATTTTGACTACATTGGTTAAATTAAAACTTTAGTGTTTATACTTTATACTTATTTTTAATTTAGTTTTTATAATTTTTTATTTTTGAAAAAGTCTTTACACTTAAAAATGTTTTCAAAATAATCTTTATTATTAATTTTCTTATAATACCGTTAATTTAATTTTTACTGGATATTTTACAAAAAAAAAAATAACATCTAAAAAATACTTATTGAATAGAGCACATACTCAAGCAAAAAGGAACACTTATATATTGGAATGAAGTAACACCTATAAGATGTTTTACAAAAAAAAAAAAGAAACATTTAATGAAGTACTTATTGGATAAAGAAAAACTTACTAAGTTAGTTCATTGACAGTGTTACAACGACGTTATAATGGTGGTTAACGACAATAACTATTTTAAAAATATTTGTAAATATAAAGATTGATTTGAAAAGAAAAAAATTATATGAACTAAAGAAAAAATAAATAAAAATTATAGAGATTAAAATTTTAATTTAAAATTAAAACTAGCATATTGACTAGCACTACATGCCTATCAATTTGCATTCAATTCACATTTTTTATTTTTATTGAAAAATAAATAATGATGAAGATTGTTTGAATATTTTTTATATTTATCTTTAAATATTTACATAGATAATAAAATATATTTATAACCTTATTTTAAAATTTTTAAATGAGTAATTAATAATTATATTTTAAAAAAATAAAAGTTAGACACCAAAATGAAGGAATTCCCTTTATATATAGCATAGATTTTTTTTTTCCTGATTTCAAAGATACATTCATTAATTAGCAATGTTTGGCAACAACAGAGGAATAATATCAGGGGGAGGATTGTCTAGCCACACACTAGCCTTTCCTAACTTGGCTTGATTAGCTAGAAAATTTGCCACCTGAATACAATTGCAGGGAATAACTTTACGATCAAATCTATTGAACCAAGAAGCATAGCACATGATGTCTCTGAGATTTGTTCCATTGTAGGATAAGTCTTCCCTGTCTTCAAAGATGATGTCATAGACATTTCTTGCGTCTCCCTCCACGATAATCTCGCGAAATCCTAACTCCCAACCAAACATCAGACCTAACCTTGCTGCCATCAACTCACCATGATGGTGTTTGCTACATTCTTTATGTAGTCTTTATGTAGTATTTGGAATTAATTATAATTAAAATAATTTGATTTGAATTGATTTGATTTAAAAATTAAATTATATGTTTAGAATTCATTAAAATAAAAATTGATTTGATTTAATTTTATTATTTTATATTTTCATTTTTATGATAGGTGGTTAAAAGTAATTATTAAAGATAAAATAATTTATTTATTTCAAATCAAATCAAATTTTAGTAAATTTTATTAAATTTAATGAAATTTTTAAAATAAAAAAATGAAACTAATGAAATTTTAAAAATCAAATTATTTTTTATTTTTAACATTCTAAACATAAAATTTAATTAAATTTAATTTACAAATCAAATTATTTTTCATTTTTTTATATTTCCACAACACACTGCAAATGATCTGAGCCTTTCCAGCCAAAAAAAACTCCCTAGGTAGCTGCTAATCACAATGCCAATACCCAAGGAATTGTTCTCAACTGATATGGCAGCATCCACGTGTATATTTTGGCGAAATTTGGAGGAGGTTTCAACCACTTCACTTGCATAGGAGACGGTCTATGCTACTGGAAATTTGATGAGGACGCCTCTGAGAATGAAATAAGTTGCATGGCTGCTGAATGACCCACTTCTAAAGACGATTTCAATGAGTTCCACTACAACCACCTTCTGTAACTCTTCATTTGATAGCTGATTTAAACTGTTATGGATACGATCTAGCCATAATTTAGTTGGCTCATCTCTGAACAAAATAGAAGGATCAAGGATCAACCACATAGAGTACATTTTTTTGTATACGGGCATTCAATCAAGGTAGTGCCTTCCTGCAAAGACGCCAGATGAATATTTTTATTCTTGGCGGAATGCCAAGTTTCCATATTCTTTTCCACCCAACTGACCTTGCTTCGTAGCCTGAAACATATCATAACCCGCACAGTTCCTTTTAATCTTCCCTTGAGTGCAATGGTTCCAAGCCACCTTATAAGCCCCTTTCACTGAAAAATGACAATCATTTTCAATCTTGCTATCAAGAGGAATATCCAACATACTACTAGCATCAGCTTTTGAAAATTTTGTGAGATTAAATCAACATTCCATTGCCTATTTTTTGCTGAAATCAGTTGAGAGACACATTAAAGGTGGACTGGAATCATCTCTAAATGTTGCAGCTTGAACACAAGTGAAATAGGGATCCAGGAATCCTCTCTAATATCAATATTTGCTCCACCTCCAATCCTCCACACAAGCCCTTTTTTCTAGCACCTTCCTTTCCTCTAGTAAACTTCTCCATGTATACAATGGAATTGCTCCCAAAGTGAGCATTTATGAAACTGCCAGCAGGATAGTATCGAGTTTTTAAAACCCTTGCAATTAGAGACTCCGACTTATGAAGTAAATTCTAACCTTGCTTAGCAAGCATATATAGCAAGGTTGAATATATGAAAGAGATATTCTTGTGTGCATACAGACTCACCACGTCACATTTACACACAAGAGTTAAAAAGTTGGAGAGAGAGGATGAACGGGTTTCACTAAACCCATTCATTACAAAAAATCATCATCTCTCTCTAACTTTTTATCTCTTGTATGTAAATGTAACGTAATGAGTCTGTATGCACACAAGAATATCTCTATATGGAGATCACAAAAGATGACACCTCCACCTTCTTTAGGCCTGCACATTTTATCTCTCCCAATCTAATGGATTTTCCTTTAGTTAGATAAATTTCCCCACCAAAACTTACAGATCATTTGTTCGAGTTCTTTATAAAATGGAGAGACACCTTAAAACATGACATAGAATATGTAGGGATCTTGGTTTCAAACCTCGAAATGTTTTGCCTGTAGCGGCTGTGACAAAACGGTCACGACAGATACTGTTTTTTCTTCAACTTAAGACACGAGGGAGGCTGAAAATCACAAACAACGACCACGACTTAACGGCGTTGCAGTCGCGATGGACACGACCTAACGACATTTTAGTCGCAGCACAATGCCATTCAAATTTTTTCAATTCCAACACCATTCATTTCACTTTTTCGTAATATAAAAGGTCAAAAATCACAGATCAATATACACCAAATCAACCTTAACAGCCTAACTTCTTGAGAGACTCATCTTGTTACTTTTTTGAAGCTCCTGTCGTCGCATCTCCAGGGCATCCTCTGCTGTGTTGGTCCCTGTTTAATGTTCTCTATATCACGTTGGTCCCGATTTGTGATGGAGGTGTGGAAGTGTGGAGCTGTTGTGTTCTTCATCGATTTACAGCTACAACAGCTCAGCCCTTAGGTAAGCAACCCAATCAATGACTGATTTTTGTGTCTTTGAGATGTTTTGTGTGTGGGTGTTGATGTGGATGGGTGGGTGTTGTTGTGGGTGTGAGATGGTGAAGGTGGTGGGTGTTGCTTTTCTCACATTGTGTGTGTCATGGAGTTGTTGTGTTGTGGAGTTGAGTTGCTTTGTCGTGGAGCCGGCGTGGAATGGAGAGTGGTGTCGTGGAGTGGGTCTACTTGTGAGTGCCCTTTGTCGTGGAGTGGAGAGTAGGTCCGTGATTTAGGTGGGCGTGGGTCGGTGGGTGAGGTGAGAAACAAAGGAGTGACAGAGTGAGATATTTGGGAAATTAGAGGGAATGAGAAAAAATAATGTGAGGGAAAAGGGAAATTTAGAGGGAATGGGGGAAAATTGGTTAAGGAGAGGGAAATTTGGGAATGGTGAAAAGAAAAAAATTAAGTGGGTTGAATGGAGAGAATGAATTATACAAGTGAAAGAGTAAAATTATGGGAAGAAAATTAGAGATTCAAAATAGGAAATTAAGGGTGAGAGAAAATTTTGTGCCAAGTTGTGAAAAATTCACGCCACAGTGACCACAATTTAAAACCTTGGTGGGGATTGATTGAGCTATAGCCTTTATTAGAACTTCTTCCCCCTCCCCCTCTTTTTTTGAGAAGTTTTTCCTTCCACCTCTGCAGCCGTTTCCAAAGGCGATCTTTTAGAGATTGCAAAGCATGTTTTTTGATCTCCCATCCATAATAGGAAAGCTAAGATATTTCTCAGAGTATGCAATATTTTGAACCTAACATGCTTCCAGAATTTGACTCTTTAGATTTGCTTCTACATTGGGACTGAAAAGAATTGTTGATTAATTATCAATATTGACAACCTGGCCAAATGCAACTTTATAAAAGAGTCAAGATGTTTAGAATTGTGCTACAATCTTCCATAGTGGATTTAGAAAATATGATGCTATCATTTGCAAAGAATAGATGAGAGACTATAGGGGCAGCCCGACACCCTCTTAAACCAGAAAATAGATTCATTTGCTCAGCAAAATACAAAAAGGAAGATAAGCCCTCAGCACAAAAGACTAAAAGATATAGGGAGAGAGGGTCACATTGTCTGAGACCCTTTTGGGGGGTGAAAAGATCTCCAAGGAATCCATTAAGAAGAATAAAGTGTGATACTATCTGCACACATTCCCTTAAGATCCAACCCTCACTGAAATTAAGTTTCCTCATAATAGCTTTAGGAACTCCCATTTAACTTTGTCATAAGCTTTGCTCATATTAAATTTCATAGTCAGATAACCTTCTCTTCTCGATCTTTTACTTTTTAGAGCATGGACAGGGACGGATCTATGTACAAGTAAGTGAAGACACATGCCCCCACTTTACTTTGAAAATTTTCTTTGATCTTATATAGGTATATGTCTTTTTTATTTTTTTATATGTATAATTTTTGCCCCCATGGTCCACTTCTAAATATGTTATTTTTGTTAAATAATTGTTTGGTTACATACATAAAAAGAGAAATGTTTGATAATAATAATAATGAAAAAATTATTCAATATTTTTAAAATATAAAAACACGAAAAGAACAATTAGAAATTAATCTTTCATAATTTTGTATTAAAATATTTTTTAATATATAAATATAATTATTAAAAAAATTATACTTCAGTATTGATAATATTATATTTACTCTCACCGCCTAAATTTTCTGGATCCGTCACTGAGCATGGACAAGCTCATATGCTATTAGAACATTACTCATAATTTGTCTATTTTGAACAAAAGTATTTTAACATTCTTTAAATTTTTAAATGAGTAATTAATAATGATATTTTAAAAAACAAAAATTAGATACAAAATAGGATAATCCCTTATTATATAAGAGAAACTATTTCATGTTCCTAAAATATCACATAAGATTGTGCTTATAACATTCATATTTTGACATTTCAACATGAATTAATAACGGGGTCTACTATTAAATTACATATTTTTTATTTTTAAAAAAATGAAAGAACCCATCACTAACTTACATCTTTATTATTCTAATATTATTTTTTATTTTTTTAAAAATAAATAATAAAATATATCAATTAATAATAGACCTCATCATTAATTCAAACTAAAATGTCAAAATATAAATATTGTGAACACAATTCTACGTAACGTTCTAACAACATACAACAATTTCTCAATTATATAACTAGCGTTAAGGGGTGTATACAAGCAAAACACATTTTTGCTCAATGTTGGGTACGTAAATGGAAAGTTTGTACTCTTGACGTCACCTAAAGTCAAAAATGTTGGCTAGGAAAAAAATTGACCAATGGACAATAGCACATGAAATCCCAGCATAACCGTAAGATTGAAACGTGCTTCGCAGTTTTATAATGATGACCACGACCCTGTTCCGCGTAGTTCAAATAATAATGCAATGCAATGTTACAAATTATAATTCCAGAAAGAATACACTGAATCGATCAAATTGCAATTGCAAGTGTTCGTTGGGACTTCGAGATAAAAATGGACAAGAACGTAGCAGGGAGTAATGCCCTTTATAGTAACAACCCGATAATCCTATCGCGCACAGTACTTACACTCGTTTTAACACCGATATTATTTACGGGACCCACCTGTAAACAGTACTAAATCATGCTTTTCGTCTCTTTTTTTTTTTTAGTATATATCTATTAACCAATTTCTCTATGTCGTTAACCAATTTTTTGTTCTTCGTTAGCCAACTTATTTTACGAGCATAGAAACCATGTGATAAAATCTTGTGTTATTAACTAACTTTTATATGTAATTAACTACTTTTTTATTCTTCATTAACTAAATTTTTTCACGAGTATAGAAATAAAGTTGATTAATGAAGAACAAAAAAGTGGTTAATTATGTATAAAAGTTGGTTAATGATACAAGATTTTATCACGATTTTTATGTTCGTGAAAAAAGTTGATTAACGAAGAATAAAAAAATGGTTAACGATGTAGAGAAGTTAGTTAATGGACGACGTATACAAAAAAAAAAACAAAAAATTAATTTGATACTGTTTATGGGTGGGTTCCATAAATAATATCGGGTGTTAAAAATGGTGTGGGTACTATACGTGGTAAGATGAACATTTTCCTTATAGGAAGTCATGTCCCACTTTTCATTACACTTGACTTCACGTGCTCCTGATATTTTTTTTGGGTTCATTTCTTAAACTCGCTTCAATATGTATTTTTTTTTTTTTGCTTTGAGAAAGTTTCTTCTAGATGTCCAACATTTTTAAACTAGTGTAAAAAAAAAAACATCCTGGGCACTTCAAAAAAAAAAAATTCCCTCTCTGGGTGAGATTATGATTAGAGTAATAATACATTAATTGGAATGTGAAGCTAAAAAATTCTTTAATTGTCTTAAAATTAAGTGATTTTTTGTACTGTAATTAAATTAAAACTTGATCAATAGTAAAAAAAAAAAAAAGATCTTAAATAGGATATCGTAAGTGCCCAAATTAGGGAATAAGAGATTCGTGCAATCTTGGACTGGATTGTGTTGAATTCTTCATATTCTTACACGTGTGTTATATTGTTTGAGCAATCTTTTTTTTTTTTGGTCTCTATCACCCCATTTATACACGTAGGTGGTGTTTAATATGCACTCAAAATCTTTTAGAGCATCCATGTTACATGCATAAAAACTCATAAATTTTGTGTAAAAATTGATTGATGATTAATATTATTTACTTGTAACTTTAAGAAGAGGTAATGCTTATTACAATGTGATGTTTTCAATGTACCTAAACACATAGAGAGCATCAATGCATCCAAAAAAATGAATCAAGATCTTCTCAATTTTTTTTTCTCTCAAGTGATCAATTGTAAGAGAAAAAAATATATAAAGTTATAAAAGAAATTTCATAAGTTTCAATTGGGATTCATTAATAACTTTTTTTGTATCATTTTTTTCCTACAATTAATCACTTGAGAGAAAAAAAATTAAGAGAATTCTGATCCCAAAAAATACTGGTAATAACCAGTTCCTCTAGTTTTTATGCATTTTATATTTTAGTCCTAATGCAAATTTTATTACATTTTATTCCTCTAGATATTATTTTAGTTTATTGCCTTTTAATCATTATTCTTCTTCCCCAAATCCTTTCATCTCAGCCACCTAACCCAACTGAACCACCGCGGACCGCCACATCGGTCACACGTCATGGTCGTTGCTAGCCACTGCGTTGAGTCGCCGCTCCACCACCGTTGTTATGCCCAACCACCACGGACCTCCATCTCCACTCTTAACAACCACTCATCGAAGTCACTTCGTCATCCCCAAACCGCCGACCACGAGCTTATGACCCACAACCACCCAAACACCTTTGCTCTAATCGTTCAGATCTGTGTCGTCGACCCAGCAGCACACCACCATTTCAACGCGCAGCATCGCGCTACCGGCCAGACCCTGAAACATCAGATTCAGTTATCTCGACCAGATCCGGCAACCCCGGAACCATCGAGTCGCGTCTCACAACCTCGACCACAGATCCGCCGCAATGCGTGCGTTCTCGACCGACGCGCAGACGCCTCATTGCACTGCGCCGCTCCACCAGTCATTCTACCGTCCCGCTCGAACTACGACCTCCAAGCACAGATCTAACCCGAACCCCCATTTTTGCGAGAGTCCAGATCTTGCACAGACGCACCCCTCTCCATCCACGCACCAACGCACTACGCCTCATCGCGTCATCAGCTCTGACCGCCCTTCTCTGGCCTAGATCCGCCCCAAATCGTCGGACCCAACTAAACCCAACAAGAGCTTTTGTGTTATAGAGTAGTTTGCAATTATTTATTTTCATCAAGTGACCTCTTCAATAGGTAGCCCTACTTTAATCTCAGTCATTCATATTTTTTTCTACACATCTAATGGATAAAATACTTAGAGCATCAATGTTCAATACTTTGTTAAGAATATAGTAAAAGTCTCCTTATTATAATATATAATTACACACTTAATTTTTACAAACTTAAAATATTATGTTCTATATTTGTCAGCCACATGAACGATGGCAGAATCTGTACCAATACCACCAGCGACCACCACTTGAACCCAAGAATCTATTTTCAACCTTTTCTTTTTGTGATTGTATCGGTTTTCAACTTCTAATTGCAATTGTGGAGTTGTTGTAGCTGCTAGACTAATTTCTTGGTTTGTAATGTTGAGTTATCTGAGGTTTGGGGAGTTACTTTTCTCTTGTTGGATGGTTTTTTAGGTCGGTCTAGAAAGAGAAAGTGAGGGAAAGTTAGAGAGAGAAAGTTCAGAGGTAAAGGAGGGAGTATTTAGTAACAAAAATAACTAAAGGTTTAAAAAATAAATAAAACATCTTACAATTAAAATTAAAATAAAAAATTTAAGGCTAATACAAAATTACTTATAATAACAAATATTTTTTTAAGAGTATCTATGCTAAAAACATTTTTGAGAATATGTAAAATGGAACCTACTTACAGAAGTTAGATAAGAATTACAATTGAAACTCTCCCTAATTCCTCGAAGACATATCCTTCAAAACAAGTTTTCACATTGATGGGCCAATTAATAATTTTCCACTGACTCATGAAAGAAACGAACATGCAAGCCATCAGTACTGGGGTCTTTCAAAGCTCCCATACTGCAAAGTTGAAAGCATGTAAGATGTAACATCTTTTATCTGCTCCTATGAAAGTTTAGCATTAACACCTTGAAGAGTATGATGATCAATTATAGGAAAGGCTCCTTTAATTAATGGGAAATTAGTCAAAGAACTGAATCGTTTCATCACAATTAATAAAGATTTTTGAAGTCAATGGCTAGCTAGGGAAGAAAGAAAACTGATGTGTGTAAAATAACATCATGTTTTATTCTTATTTTGCATGCATTCTTGAGCATTTTAGATATTTTAGTTTCTCTTTTTGGTTTATTTTTCTTTTAGTTCGAATAACTGCGGTGTTTTTGGTGTTCTTGTGCAGGATTAATGTTGAATTGGCCTTGGATTGAATGGAATGCTTGCATGTTTGAAGTTGGAGCTTAATGGATAGCAAAAAGGTGCAAAAAGATCATTTTAGAGGGATTCATGGCCTGCACGTGGATTAAACCACGACCATGGATCGAGCAGCAACTTGAAGGAGGAAAAGAGAGATTCCAGGGAGTTTCACGGCCTGGCCGTGGAATGATCCATGGTCATGGAATTCTGACAGCAAGATCCACGGCCAGCCCGTGGAATGATCCACGGAAGTGGATCGCAGTGCGCAGCAGTTTTTAAGTTTTTATTTTTATTTCTTTTAGGGGGCTTTTTAGCCAATTAAAACCCTAGGTTATAAATAGAGGATTTGAATAGAATTAGGGGGTTCTAATTTGGTTTTGGAGGAGGCACATTGGAGGCTTTGGTTCTTGATCTTTCTTCCCTCTTCTCTCTTGGATTACGGGTTTGGATGTTTAAGAACATGTTTTCTGATTTCTTCTTCTCTATGTCTGAGTAGTTTCTTTTGTTTCTAGGATTGAGAAATGCCCTTTGATACATTGATAATGATTAATTGACTTTGTTTTCCCTTTTATTAATCTTGAATGTTTATTGATTCAATTCTTATTACTCTTATTCATGTGAATTTACTGGTCACTTATTTGCATCTCATAGGCATTTAGGGACGTACTGAGAGGTGAACCTAGGTGTTGGAACCATAAGAATTAAACTTAAGGTCTAAATTACGAGAGTAGTTTTAGTCTTTTGAGGATTCAATGAATTACCACAAAGCGTAATGGGTTCAATTTAAATTCAATTACCACGAGAGTAGGAATTGGTTTAATTGGATACAGATCTTGTATCTTGAGAAAGAACATTAACTAATTTAGGGTAATTCACTTTCAATTGAATTTCAGATTTAATAAAAGGGTTGTCAATTAGGATTTGTCTTGTATCATTGTGATATCCCAATCTTGGAAGCTTTCTTGAATTTGAAAAACCCCTTCTTGATAACTTGCTATTTTTGTTCTAAATTCTGCACTTTAATTTTTAATTATTTAATTGTTACTACGTTCTTCGTAATCAACAATCATATTCCTTTTTGTTTAATTAAATTAAATTAATTAATTAATTGATATTCATAAATACAGTCCCTATGGATTCAATCTTTTTATTACTTGACGACCTAAACCGTACACTTCATGGATTTCATGCACCAAGTTTTTGGCCATGTGTGAATTCTGGGATCCGTGTTTTTCTTGAATATTAATTTAATTTTTAATTTAATTATTTTAAACCTTTTTCTTTTATTTGGTTATTACGTTCTTGATTTCTCATTGACTCTCTGCAGGTAATTTCTTTTGTTTATGCAAAGTACTAAACGTTCCGGGACTCTTGTAGAAGCAAATGCTGAAATTGAAAGAACTTTACGTAGAAGGAGAAGACAACAAAGGCAAAGAGTAAGAGAAATATCTGAACCACCACTTGTCATGGCAGCAGCTGAGGATAATAAATAGTTAAAAGAGTATGCAGCCCCTAATGCTCGGGGTTTGCGATCTGGAATTACTAGACTAGACATTGAAGCTAGGCACTTCACCATACCTTCTGCCTTACTTTCTATGATAAGGCAAAACCAGTTTGGAGGATTGCTGTCAGAGGATCCTAATGATCATGTGGACATGTTCTTGGAGTTCTGTGAGACCCTCAAGATCGAAGGTGCCTCTGTTGATGCTATTCGTCTCCGCCTGTTTCCTCTATCATTGAGAGATAGAGCTAGAGCTTGGCTGAAGTCTGTTCCCGCTGAGACGATAACTACTTGGGACCAATTGGAGCAAGCCTTCTTGGATAAATTCTTTTCACCTTCCAAGACTGTTCACCTAAGGACCCAAATCACAAGCTTTGTTCAGAAAGATGGCGAGTTATTGTCAGAAGCTTGGGATAGATATAAGACTTTGTTGGAAGCCTGCCCACACCACGAGTTAGAGAAGTGATTGGTCGTCCACACCTTCTACAATGGTTTAGAATATTCTTCGAAGGTGTCTCTTGACTCCACAGCTGGTGGAGCTCTGATGAATAGGAGGCTCACAGAGGCTTATGAGATAATTGAGAGTGTAGCTTCAAATCATCACCAATGGGTCAATGAAAGAGGGTACAACCCGAGAAAGCTCTCGGGAGGTAAGTTTGAGGTAGATGATGTTGATTTAATTATTTCAAAGTTTGATTCTTTGAATAAACGTTTTGACATGCTTGAGAAAGCTCATGTTAATGCCATAGGTGCCTCTAACAATTTTTGTGAGATTTGTGGAGCACAGGGACATATTGGTGCTGAATGCCTACTTGGAATGGGATCCTCACATGGTGCACTAGTGGAGCAAGTGGAATCATGCCACAATTTCCATGACTTCAACCAAAAGGGGAGGAATGATCTGTATTCCCAAACTTACAACCCCGGTTGGAGGTCACATCCTAACTTCTCTTAACGGAATAGTCAATACCAAGCTGGGCAAGGTAATGCTAAACCCTCTTCTGGAGTTCCACAGGTACAGAAATCTAGACTTGAGTCTCTTCTTGAGAATTTTGTTGAGAGCTAGTCTAAGCAGAATGAGGAGTTTAGGCACCATGGGCAAGTTGTAACCGAGGCAATTAAAGAGTTGTCAGCTAAGGTTGACAATTTAACTATTCATAATAAGATGTTAGAAACCTAGATTGCCCAACAAGCCAGCACTTCTCTTAGGCAGCAAGGTAAGTTTCCTGGTCAACCTGAAGTCAACCCAGGCAATGAGCATTGTAAGGCTACCAGTTTGAGGAATGGAAAGAAGTTAGAGGATCCCAAGGGTAAAGGGAAGTGTGACAAAGATGAGGGGAATGAGGAAAAAGATACCAAGACATAACCCTTAGAGGAGGAGGAAACTAGTGAGAAAGTGTCTAAGTATGTACCCCCTGAACCTTACTAACCCCCAGTGCCATTTCCTCAAAGATTGGTTAAGGCCAAGTTAGATAGGTAGTTTGGGAAGTTCCTAGAGGTCCTAAAGAAATTGTACATTAATGTACCTTTCACTGAGGCGTTAAAACAAATGCCTACCTATGCTAAGTTTCTTAAGGACATCTTGTCTAATAAGAGGAAGCTAGAAGACTATGAGACAGTAGCTTTAATTGAGGAGTGTAGTGCCTTAATTCAAAATAAATTACCTCCTAAGTTAAAAGATCCAGGTAGCTTCTCTATTCCTTGTTTGATTGGCAACACTAACTTTAATAAAGCTTTGTGTGATTTGAGGGCTAGTGTTAGTCTTATGCCCCTTTCTGTGTGTAAAAAGTTAGAGGTGGATGAGCTAAAACCCACAACAATCTCACTTCAAATAGCGGATCGATCTGTCAAGTACCCCATAGGCATCTTGGAGGATGTTCCCATTAAGGTTGGTAAGTTTTATATGTTGGTATATTTTATTGTGCTTGACATAGAAGCTGATGCTACAGTGCCGATCATACTTGGGCGTCCATTCCTTGCCACTGGAATGGCGCTCATTGATGTCCATGAAGGAAAATTGACTTTGAGATTGAATGATGAGGAAGTAGTTTCTGATGTTTTTAAATCTGAAAATAATTCTAATTCCTCAAATTCATGTAATCGCATAGATGCTACTAATGTTGTGGATAATGTTATACTTTCAGGTGTGCAGGAGTTAGTGACTGATGCTATGCTAGAAAAGAACTTGCCCAATGGTACCACAAATTTTGAGCAGTCCAAGCCCTACAAGAAAGGACTTGAGAAGCAGAATAACAAGTGTGTTAAGAAGCATGAATTTAAACTCGGAGATAAAGTTCTTGTCAATAACTCGCTTCTACGTTTCTGTCCTAGTAAATTATGGTTGAAATGGTCAGGACCATATGAGATTATTCAAGTTTTATCCTACGGTGTGCTTGAGGTGAAGAAAGAAGGTCATAAGCCTTTCATGATAAATGGCCAGAGAGTGAAACACTTTGAAGGAGTGAGGACTGAGCACTACTCCGTTGATGTCACCTGAGCACAGAAACCGCACCAAAGTCAAGCTAATGACTTTAAACAAGCGCTTCTTGGGAGGCAACCCAAGCTTCTTTATTTTTTTTCCTTTTTATTTTATTTTTTTTGACTTTGTGTGTTGGATTGCTGGTTTGATCTTTATCTCATGGATCTTGTTTAGGTTTAACCATTTTTTAAGCTCAAATTAGAAGGAGAGTGAAGTCAGAAAGTTTTACACCCAGCCCATGGAAAATTCCATGGCCATGGATTGAACACCAGAAGATTTCTCACCACCGCAGTAAGTTCATTTCTTTTATCTCTTCTCTAGTTAAAGATTGTTACATTGGGGATAATGTAAGTTCTAAGCTTAGGGGGTAATTTCATTTTCATTTTAGATCATTAGTTTCATGCATTTTCATGTCTCATTTTGCATTGCATCTTCATGTTGCATTTTCATACCATCATATCTCTTGGCTTTTTGGTTGAACTTGTGCCCCTCTCTTTTGAGGATTTTGAGATGGTATTTATTTGGAACCCAATTGTTGATTCTTGTGGTAGCTTACATGCGTTATTTTAATTGATAGTAGAGGTGATCTTTTGATAGTTGATAATTAGCATATGTTCTCTGATTTTATACTTCTCATTGATTTTTAAACCTCTAAATGTGAGTTTTGAGCCTATATGGGATATATGCACTATATGATTTCTGTTTTTATTCTTTGTGTTGAGTGATATTCCTCATTGATCTTGTGCTCTAGAACTTGATTTGAAACCATTTTGAGGCGAAAATTTTGGTTGCATGCTTGAATGTGATTAAGGCATTTTAGGTATTTTTTTTGGCTTTCTGAAATTATTACACTTTCATCCACTAGTTGTCCATTTTGAGCCTATTGCATAATTATTTTTCTTGATGCCTATGATGATACATTATTGCTAATCATTTAGAATATTAAATGGAGCAAATTGGGTTTGAAAGTTGTGTTGAGAATCATATGTATTTGAGCTTTCTTTTTCTCAAATGAAAAAAAAAATTAAAAAAAAAGATCAAATAAAAGAAAATCATAAGATGGAAGCTTGAAAAAAAAAAAGAGAAAAAGAAGAAGAAAAAGAAAAGAAGAAAATGCTTTGAAATGTGGAGTTATGTTTTTGATTGAAAAATTGCCTTTGCTCCATTTATGTTCTATTGGATTTCTTGTACTTATTGGAAATTTTGATGAGCCCTTTGTGCATACCTTCCTTTCTCTACCTTACCTATCATCATTCCCATGGCCCCATTACTACCTTTGAAAGACTTTTTGATTCTTGCATGCATGCTGATTATTAGTGAAAATCTATTTTCTTATCAAGCATATGGAAGTGTAATTTCTTTGAAGGATTTTGAGCATATAGTTTTCACCATTAAACACTTTGAGTGTGGTTAGTGGAGTGAACTTAATTCAATCAGTGAGGATGTATGATTTCTGAGAACTTAGCCTCTAATTGGACTTGATTTTGATTACCTCTCAGATTCTTGAATTGCCTTAGCCTATTGCTTGGATAATTATTTTCTCGGGTTCCTTATTCATTATTGTCTCTTGATCCTACTTCTTGGTTTGACATTAGTTATTGCTTTGGGACAAGCAAAATCTTAAGCTTGGGGGGATTTGATGTGTGTGAAACAACATCATGTTTTGTTCTTATTTTGCATGTATTCTTGAGCATTTTAGGCATTTTAGTTTCCCTTTTTGGTTTATTTTTCTCTTAGTTCAGATAATGCGGTATTTTTGGTGTTCTTATGCAGGATTAATGTTGAATTGGCCTTGGATCGAATGGAATGCTTGCATGTTTAAAGTTGGAGCTTAATGGATAGCAAAAAAGTGCAAAAAGATCATTCCAGAGGGATCCACGGCCTACACGTGAATTAAACCACGATCATGGATCGAGCAGCAACTTGAAGGAGGAAAAGAGAGATTCCAGGGAGTTTCACTGCTTGGTCGTGTGGAATGATCCATGGCCGTGGAATGATCTATGACCTGGCCGTGGAATGATCCATGGCCATGGAATTCGACAAAGAAGATCCACTACGGCCGTGGAAATGATCCACTACCGTGGATCGCAGTGCAGCAGTTTTTAAGTTTTTATTTTTATTTCTTTTGGGAGCTTTTTAGTCAATTAAAACCCTAGGTTATAAATAGAGGTTTTGAATAGAATTAGGGGGTTCTAATTTGGTTTTGGAGGAGGCACATTGGAGGCTTTGGTTCTTGATCTTTCTTCCCCCTTCTCTCTTGGATTACGGGTTTGGATGTTTAAGAACATGTTTTCTGATTCCTTCTTCTCTATGTCTGAGTAGTTTCTTTTGTTTCTAAGATTGGGTAATGCCCTTTGATACATTGATAATGATTAATTGACTTTGTTTTCCCTTTTATTAATCTTGAATGTTTATTGATTCAATTCTTATTGCTCTTATTCATGTGAATTTGCTGGCCACTTATTTGCATCTCATAGGCATTTAGGGACGTACTGAGAGATAAACCTAGGTATTGGAACCATAAAAATTTAACTTAAAATCTAAATCATGAGAGTAGTTTTAGTCTTTCGAGGATTCAATGAATTACCATAAAGCGTAATGAGTTCAATTTAAATTCAATTACCACGAGAGGAGGAATTGGTTTAATTGGGTACGGATCTTGTATCTTGAAAAAGAACATTAACTAATTTAGGGTAATTCACTTTTAATTGAATTTCAGATTTAATAAAAGGGTTGTCAATTAGGATTTGTTTTGTATCATTGTGGTATCCCAATCTTGGAAGCTTTCTTGAATTTGAAAAACCCCTTCTTGATAACTTGCTATTTTTGTTCTAAATTCTGTACTTTGATTTTTAATTATTTAATTGCTTTGTTACTACGTTCTTCGTAATCAATAATCATATTCCCTTTTGTTTAATTTAATTGAATTAATTAATTAATTGGTATTCATAGACACAGTCCCTGTGGATTCGATCTTTTTATTACTTGACGACGAAACCGTACACTTGCGGATTTCACGCACCAAAAACTATCATGATCATATACCTAAAAGCCATAATCCTTCTTTAGAGCATCAATTAACTTCTTATGATTATATATATCTAGTTTCTTTGTCCCCAAAAAGCAGCCAATTGCACCGAGATTTTTTATACCATAAACTTAATTTCTTCTTTGATGAGGGTTGTTTCATACTCTTTCTAGAGCTTTTCCTGTAAATCCAACAGGTAAAGGTTCGTTCCTCCTTTCTTCTTCTTCTATCTTTTGATTCTTTTCAATAGTTTTCGTTTGTTTTGGAAAATATTTCCATTGTGGAACTAATGAATGAATGAATGTGCCCCAAGATTGTAGACTAGCATATACTAAGTTGGGTTTATCAATGATCGTGACTTTCAATTCTTGGATTTGACAGGTGCTCAAGGGAATATAATAGATCACTCTAATAATGATATCATGAGTGGCCACCCATCACGGGCTAGAGAACAGGCGGAATCTCTAATAAATATATAGAGTAAAACCATCTCCAAGAACTTTAAAAAAAAGGGCAAATATTATTTTCTCATGTAAATTTTTTTGGCCCAAATTTTTAAAGACATTTATGTTTGAAAACTTTTATGTATCAACTTTTGTGGATTAAGTTTTTATTATCCAATCTGTTGTGGAATTATTTTGTGCTAGTTCTGGTCAAAAAATTAGCAATGATAAATATAGAATTTATTTCTCAAATAATATGGGGTGGCATACTAAACAACAGCTGAGTAATGCCATAGGTATTCAATGGATTGAAGATTTAAGGAAATATCTTGGTGTTCCTATTCTCCATAAAAGGGTAACCAAATATACTTTCCAATTTGTGATGGATAAGGTTGATAGTAGACTCAGTTCTTAGAAGGCAAAACACTTATCTTTCGCAGGAAAAGTTACTTTAGCTAAGTTAGTTATTCAAGCTCTTCTTTCCTATGTTATGCAAACTGTGGTTCTTCCTAAATCCATTTGTAATGAAATTGATAAGAGGTGTAGAGGATTTATCTGGGGTGACTCTGATCAAGGTAGAAAGCCTCACTTGATATATTGGGATAGAGTTTGTTATCCAAAAAAATATGGAGGTTTGGGTTTGAGGAAGACTAGTGTCGCGACCGGGATCGCGGCGGATGCAACAACTCTTTAATTTTTAAAAAAAGAAATAGAGTCGCCACCAATTTTATTTAAATTAGGAAAAATCGAAAAACCTTTCTTTGGAAATGGTCTTTGGAACCAGATTGAATTCGGGAGTCGGTTATGGATAAGGAAGGGCGGGAACTTAATCCCACAACACCCTTAACACACCCGTTCTAAAAACGGTACCTTAAATTGATTGTGTGAAACTTTATAACTTTCGAGAATATTTGCTTTATCATTAAAAAAATAGATAAAAAAAAAGGAAGGAAAAGAAGATTTCGAGAATCATCGAGTCGTCGCGACTTAAATGATTCTAAATCAAAAAGAGGAGATTAACAAGTCGTCATGAAATTTCGCCTAATCTCATTTTATTTTTTTAACAACGTTTAATTATTTTATTTTATTTATTTATTTATTTATTTATTAACAAAAACCAACAAATAAAAAAGGAAGGCAAAAAAGATAAAAAAAGTAAGAAAAAAAGATAAATATGATAAACAAAGTTAACTGTAAAAAAAAAAGTAACCAACATGCTATTGTTATTCATCTATCCCACCCAAACTCAAGAGAAGGCCTTGGAACACAAAAAAAAAATAATAATAATAACCACGAAACCTAACCAGCAGAACCCTCTTTTTGTTTTATCATGCTTTTTGTTATAAATTCCTTCTTAAGATATACATACTAGCAAAAATAATAATAATAATAATAAAATAAAATAAAATAATAAAGGAAGAAAGCAGAAAACAGAGGCTCGTAGCCTCTGATAAGGGAAAAAAGGGAGGCTTTCAGCCTCTGAAGTGGGAAAATGAAAACGTGAGGTATCGTGTTGGGGGTGTTGGGATCCGACGGTCGGTTGGGAGGATCTGGCTCTGCGAGGTCCGACGGTCGGTGAGGGGATGGATTTGGGTGTTGGACTCGACGGCCTGTTGAAGGAGAGATTTGGTGTGGGGCTCGACGGTCGGTTGAAAGGAGAGATTTGTTGGGTTCGACGGTCGGTTGAAGGGAGAAATTTGTTGGGTTCGACGATCGGTTGCAAGGGGAAATTTGGTGTTGGATTCGACGGTCACCCAAAGGATTCGAGGTTCGACGGTCGGTGAAGGGAGAAATTTGTTATGTTCGACGGTCGGTTGAAGGGAGAAATTTGTTGGGTTCGACGGTCGGTTGAGGAGAGAGATTTGTTGGGCTCGACGGTCGGTTGAAAGGAGGATTTGGTGTTGGGCTCGACGGTCGGTTGAAAGGAGGATTTGGTGTTGGGCTCGACGGTTGGTTGAAAGGAGAAGTTTGGTGTTGGGCTCGACGGTCGGTTGAAAGGAGAGGTTTGGTGTTGGGTTCGACGGTGGTGAGGAGAGATTTGGTATTGGGGTCGACGGTCGGTCGAAGGAGAGATCCGGTCTCTCTCTTGAGGTCCGACGGTCGCCGTTTTGATCCGGGATCTTGTGGTGGTTACACGGTGAAGGGGTAGGAGATAATGGATAGTAAGATGAAAGAATGGATGGATGAGTGGTTTGTCGGGAGTTGATGGAGGGGTGGTCCGTATGATAGTTTTGATAGGTGATGGGAGGTCGAAAATGAAAACAGTGGTCGGAATGGTGAGGATGGAGGGGGTGTCGGTTTTGGAGTATGCAGATGATAAGGGGGAAAAATGGTGGTTTCGATGGGTCTTTTAAGAGGATGAGGGTGTGAACGTATGTGCTTATGAAGGTATGAGAACCAAAGACGAGAACAAAAGCAAGAACAATATGGATAAGATCAACAATCCTCGCCCATTCGAGATGCAATAATGACAAAAGTCAAGATGCATAAGGAAAGAAATGCGAACAATATACCTCGAGTTTCAAAAACAAAATGAGTTTCTTTCTATTCAAATCTTTCTTTTTATAATCTCACTTCTCACTCTTTCTCAATATCCAGCTTTTCTCACCAAGAGCAAACAAGAGTCTGCAAAGTGAGTTCCGTTTTTAACTAAGAAGAAGAAGCGTAAACCAAGAAAATTTCTCTCTCAAAAAACTGGAACCAACAAAAAAACACCAACTCCTAAAAAAAAAGAAGCCAACCCATTTTCTTTACATTGTTTCCCTTTATATAGGCACTCAGAACTTCTAGCCTGGCCTCTTGAGCGTCGATCGTGCAGTCTCTTTCTATCCCCCTCTTCTTTGCTTACTTCACTTCCTCTTTCACGACAAATTAGGTAGCGAGCATTGGTCATTTTCAATTTCCAGTTGATGAACCTTCCCTGTTTTTTGACTCGCACTCCTCTAACTGGCTTCCTCTTACTATTTTCAAAAATTGTTTTGAGCCTTGGTTGTGGGAAATCGAATGTCAAGTCCTTTTCAACTCTATTTTTGGCTTTCAACGCCGCTTCCCTTCTTTGGTCAACTTGTGTAACAAAGATATAGCGAGCCTTGGTTGTTGTTCCCTTTCGTTTGATGAATCCTTCTTGTTTTTGTCTACCCCGTGCCCTCGTCTCGCTTGCCATTTTCGTGTCACAAGAGGTGCAAATATTCCATCTCCTTATTAGTGTTTCATTTTCAAAGTCTCTAGCCTCACTCTTCTCGCTTCTTCCTTCTTATCACCGTAATGTTCATTTCGTCCTTTTGCTCTTGGCTTGGTTTGCTTGGTCTTGTTTGTCTCTTTCAATTGTGTTGAAGTTTTTTTTTTTTTTCAAGTGTTTGGGCCATTGCTGCTACGTTGGTTCATTTTCTCTGTTGCTCTTTCTTTTCTCTTTTTTTTTTAAAAAAACTTTAAACAAAATGGGCCAAAGTAGCTAAAGGACCAGAACATATTTTCTATTGAGCTATATTTGATCTGAATTAGAAATTAAAGAAATGAGGGTGATTATTTTATTTATTTATTTATTTATTTATTTATTTTAAGTTCTAAGGATCTGGACAAAATTGAGTGTTCACAGTTGCCCCTTTTTACTTGTTTCTTACTAGGGACTATGAACAACTGTAGTTTTCATGTTAACGTCGTAAGAAACGAGTAAAGACGTGAACTTAAATTTTGTCCGGCAATGTGTAGGATGGGGTGGATGGACAAGGCAAAGACGCCGCCTGGAAACCAATTTGCCAAAACATGGATTTACGAGTTGTCGCAACATCGTTAATCCTACCAAGGTGAAACTCGGCGTAAAGCCAGAGACGTCACTGCATTGTCAACGAGCTGTCACTCAGTTGGCATTTATTGATTAAAAAGAGTTTTTTTTTCTTTTTTTTTTTTTTGAATTCTAAAAGACCTTGGGTGACTTTATGACTGAAATGGTAAAAGACAAGGGCTTGGCCTACATTTAAAAGACAATGGGCTTGGCCCAAATTTAAAGGACAAAGGGGCTTGGCCCAAGATTTAAAAGACAAGTGGCTTGGCCCAAAATTTAAAAGACAATGGGCTTGGCCCGAAATTTAAAGACAGTGGGCTTGGCCTGAAATTTAAAGACAGTGGGCTTGGCCCAAAATTTAAAAGACAATGGGCTTGGCCCAAATTTAAAAGACAGTGGGCTTGACCCGAAATTTAAAAGACAATGGGCTTGGCCCAAATTTAAAAGACAATGGGCTTGGCCCAAATTCAAAAGACAGTGGGCTTGGCCCGAAATTTAAAAGACAGTGGGCTTGGCCTGAAATTTAAAGACAAGTGGCTTGGCCCTAATTTAAAAGACAAGGGTTTGGCCCGAATTTAAAAGACAATGGGCTTGGCCCGAATTTAAAGACAAGGTGGGCTTGGCTTAATTTAAAAGACAAAGGGGCTTGACCCAGACTTAAAGACAATGGGTTGGCCCGAAATTTAAAAAGACATGGGCTTGGCCTTAATTTAAAAAAGACAAAGGGTTGGCTGAATTTAAAAGACAATGGTTTGGCCCAAATTTAAAAGACAAAACTTGGCCTGACTTAATTTAAAAGACAATGGGCTTGGCCCGAAATTTAAAAGACAGTGGGCTTGGCCCGAAATTTAAAGACAGTGGGCTTGGCCCGAAATTTAGAAGACGATGGGCTTGGCCCGAAATTTAAAAGACAGTGGGCTTGGCCCGAAATTTAAAGACAGTGGGCTTGGCCCGAAATTTAAAAGGATAATGGGCGTGGCCCGAAAGGATTTTTTTTTTTTGGCTATTTTTTTACAGTGAAGCTTGGCGCAAAAGCCGAAGACGTCACTTTTCACAAATTTGCAGCTCATGGAGGGATGTTGCAACGTACTTTCCTGCAACTCAAAATCATATCAAAAGACTGAAAACATTATGCCAAAACCTTTCACTTGCATACCCGATTCTGATTGCTTCCTCGAAAAATTTTGATCTATCACACCCGGGCGTAGGCTCTCGCAAACTAGGGCTCATCAACTTGTTTCGAGTTCGTTGGGATCCTCTGACACTGGAGTCACTTTACTTCGAGTTGGCTCATCAGGCACATAGTTCCTCTCTCAACATTGTGAATCGCATTGGGAGCTTTTCTTGCCTTATTTGAATCTTCTGATTCATTCTTGATCTAAACTCGTTAGTTGAGGACTGCCATTAAATTGTTAGATCAAAGATACTGAATTTATATTCCTCTTATCGAAGCATTTTGTGATAAACACGTGTGACTTCACAAATATAAAAAGAAAGGAACATGACAAAAGAAAGATGGACAATAAAAAGAAAGGAAAGTATTTTCATTGATTTGGATGTTCACAAGCACGAAAAGGCAAATAGTACAAAAGGATGATACAAAGGTAAGGTGGCGGACAATTGCCCCAGGTTAGGATTCCTTTCTTCTCATTAGATAGGTCCTAATTCTCGATGGATATTACAACCACTTGTGACACGAGCTCTCTTCCATCCACCACCGCTTAAAATTGCCCCAGCTTTGTCTTCCATCACCACTTAAAATTGCCCCGTTTTTTTTTTTTTTTTTTTTGTAGATGCCCTAACTTTTGCTTAGGCCGCTCTTGCGGGTTTTCAACCTAACTAAGTTATTTTCTTTTTTTTTTTTTTTTTTTTTTAGGCATAGAACTTTTTGACCGCATCAGCATTTGTCGGTCTTGGCAATTCATTTCCGTCCATATCCGTTAAAACTAAGGCTCCACCAGAGAATGCCTTCTTAACGATGTACGGTCCTTCATAACTCGGTGCCCATTTTCCTCGAGCGTCCTATTGGTTTGGAAGTTTTTTCTTTAAAACCAAGTCACCTGCTTGGAACTCCCTAGGGCGCACTTTCTTGTTGAAGGCTCTCGTCATTCTCCTTTGGTATAGTTGTCCATGACAGATAGCTTTCAATCGCTTTTCTTCAATCATGTTTAACTGCTCGTCCGAGTCTTTACCCATTCTCGCTTCTTCTAACTCGCCTTCCATCAACACCCTTAAAGATGGGATTTCAACCTCTACGGGGAGACTGCTTCCATACCATAGACCAAGGAGAACGGTGTTGCCCCCAAAGGTGGATCGGATATTAGTGCGATAAGCGTGGAGAGCATAGGGGGGAGCATCTCATGCCATTCTCTCGTAGTTGACCACCATTTTGGCTACTATCTTCTTGATGTTCTTATTTGTCGCTTCTATCGCACCATTCATCCTGGGGTCCAGAAGAGCAGAATCATGATGCTTGATCCTAAATCTCTCACATAAATTCTTGATTTCCGTGCTATTGAGATTAGGGCCGTTATCCGTGATAATCCTCTCTCGAATTCCATACCGACAAATGATGTTTACCCTTAAAAATTTAAGGACAACCTTTTGAGTGACTTTGGCGTAGGAAGCAAATTTCTCACCCACTTGGTGAAATAATCAATTGCTACCAGATAAACCTGTGGCCATTAGAAGCTTTCGGGTTTATTGGCCCAATAACATCGATTCCCCACATTGAAAAAGGCCGTGGTGCCACCATATTATGCAATGGGACAGGTGGTGCGTTGATGCGATCGCCGTACACTTGGCATTTATGACACTTTCGAACATATTCTATGCAATCAGCTTCCATAGTGGACTAGTAATAACCATATCGCAGGATCTGACGAGCCATCATGATACCATTGGCATGTGTTTCGCATATTCCCTCATGAACTTCTGTTAAGATGGTGAGAGCCTCCTTAGCTCCTATGCATCTGAGGAGTGTGCCATCATAGTTTCTTTTGTACAATATTTCCCCATTCAAAAAGAAAACCATGGAAAGCCGACGGATGCTCTTTTTATCTGTCTCACTTGCCCCTGATGGGTATTCTCTGAACTTGATGTACTGCATGATATCATGGAACCAGGGCTGACCATCTTCTTCTTCCTCAACATTAGAACAGTAGACTGGTTCACTTTCTGCCCTTATTCGGATGGGTTGCACATTAGCATGAATATTCGATTGGTCATTACACCAAAGTTGCCGAGCATCTCGCGAACCGGTTCTTATCCCTAGTCAAGTGCGAAAAGGTGATCCATTCGAACTTCTCGATCAATCGCATCAAATATTTCGGTATGGAATCAACTTGGGGTCCTTAGTCCGCCATTCCCGTTCACTTGATAGATTATCAGTCGAATCTCCATATACTTGTAGTTCTTTCACTCCCAATTCTATTGCAACATTTAGCCCTTGAGCACAAGCTTCATACTCAACTACATTATTGGTGCAATCGAACTCTAACTTGATGGCCACTGGGTATTGCTTCCCACTTGGTGATATGACCACCGCACCTATGCCGCTCCCATACATATTGATCGCTCCATCAAAAACATCTTCCACACGTCCTCTTTATCCGACTCTTCTTCTTCAACAAATAAAACATCCTCATCGTGAAAATCGACGTCACAGTTGCTTATAATTGAGTGGATTCTCACCAAGTGATCTGCAATTATGCTCCTTTAATAGATTTTCGAGTTACATGCTTTATGTCGAACTCGAAAGGACCACTTGCCATTTGGAGACTCGTGTGGAAACATGAGGGCTTTCGAATATGTACTTTATCGGGTCCATCCTTGAGATAAGCCAAGTAGTATACTACAACATGTACCGCCTCGCCCTTTCTAGATGTCCATGCCAAGGCACAACATGTTTTCTCAATTGCCATGTAGCGAGACTCGCACTCATTGAACTTCTTGCTCAAATAGTAGATGGCCTGTTCTTTTTTCTCGTTTCATCATGCTGCCCTAGCATTGCTCCCATGGATGTCTGCAATACCGTGAGGTATAATATCAAAGGACGACCAGGTGTAGGTGGCACCAAAATAGGAGGACTTTGTAAGTAAGTTTTTATCTTCTCAAAAGCTTCCTGACACTGTTCATCCCATTCTCCTGGTTGTTGTTTCTTCAGTAGCTTGAAGATTGGCTCACAAGTGCTGGTCAGGTTGGCTATGAACCTAGCGATGTAATTCAGTCTCCCGAGAAAACCTCTTACTTCCTTTTCAGTTTTGGGAGCAGTGCATCTCTTGTATGGCTTTGACTTTATCATGGTCCACTTTGATTCCTTCCTTGCTAACAACAAAACCAAGCAATTTTCCAACGACGCACCAAAAACACATTTTGCCGGTTTAGCCTCAACTTGTATTTTCTCGAGTCTTTCAAACAACTTTTGTAACACTACCACATGGCTTTCCCTTCTTGGGACTTAGCAACTATGTCATCCACGTACACCTTAATTTCTTTGTGCATCATATCGTGGAACAAAGCAACCATGGCACGCTGATAGGTGGCCCCAGCATTCTTTAATCCGAATGACATGACTGTATAACAAAAGGTTCCCCATGATGTGATAAATGTGGTCTTCTTTTATCACTTGTGTCCATAAGAATTTGATTGTAAACTTAATAACCATCCATGAAAGAGAATCTATGACCTCTTGCCGCATTATCGACAAGGACATCAATGTGAGGTAAGGGAAATTATCTTTAGGGCTAGCTTTATTCAAATCCCTATAGTCCACACACATCCTGACTTTTCCATCTTTCTTCTAACAGGGACGATATTTGCTACCCATTCTGGGTGCCTTGAAACTTCTAAAAATCCTGCCTCCAATTGCTTGGTGACTTCCTCTTTGATCTTTAAGGACATTTCAGGGTGCATTCTCCTCAATTTCTGCTTTTTCGCCTCAACATTGGGGTATAGCGGAATCTTGTGGGAAGCTATGCTTGATCCACCCTGCATATCTCTAGAAGACCAAGCAAATACATCCATGTAGTCTCCGAATAACTTGATCATGCTTTCACGTTCCGGGTTATCCACCAACCTCAACTCCTTCTTGTCTTCATTGGTTCCCATATTGATCACCTCTACTTCTTCCTCATCCAGGCTGAAGTCTCTTTCCGACCTTTCTACCAATTTGGCAAACTCCTCAGTGGCGTTTCTGTCTTCATCTGAGTCACAGTCATCTATATCTATCATTGAATAGGAATCCATCCTTGAGCTTTCAGGTATCCCTTCATGGGGCAACGCCTCTACCATACCCAAATCCCTGGAAGATTTATTTGTGCCCGATTGGAAACAGAAAGAAAATATGGTAATTGGACAAGACTAAGCAAAGACGTAAATCAAAGATAGAAAAGAATTAAAACAGTGAGTCAACTGAGAAACACACAAGTTCATTGCATTGAAACTTTGATGAAGGATAATATGAGCAGAGAATTATACTGGAAAACACACAAGTTCATCACTTTAAAGCTTCGACAAGAGTTAGCATAAATTCAACATTACAAAAGTCTAAGATAACATCATGACCAAACAATTACTTTATGACAATCACATCCATTAACGCCTCAGATCGCCAATTGTTCAGAGGTTCCAAATCGTCAGCAGGCTGGATAACATGGCCTTCTCCGGAGTCTTCCTCTACATTGTTAATGATTAGCCGGACTTGACGATTGGAGGTTCCATTGATAACCTCGCAGGGATGGGGAATGTCTCATTCAGATGAGGAATCGCCTTTTTCACTTCATTCTCCCTTTTTCCTTCACCGAGAACCAAATTGTGCTTCATCATGCCTTCCAAAGGTGCCTCATATCCCAGCACCATATCCGTTTTTGTTCTCCTACAGGTAATCATAGACTTGGTTCCTTGCACCGAATTCCTAAACCTTTTCCGGCTTGGTAACCATTATTGGTCATAATGCGAGTCACAACTTGATGAACATCTTTAGAAGTTGACTCATCTTTCTCTCGCTTTTGATTCCACCAACTGAAACCGTGTAGGAAGTTTTCCACCTCCAAATGTGTTTTCAACATAAGGCACCAAGTAGACTTCATCAAGAAGATTTCTTCCTCTCCCCGATGGTAACCGTACATCCATTTTCAATGTATTTCGTGCATTGGTGCAAGGTCGAGGAACGACACCACCAAGCAGCAAAGTGAATCCATGGCCTTCCCAAAAGCATAGTATATGTAGGCTCAATATCCATTACTTGAAAAAGCACTTGGAAGCAAATGGCCTATCTCAAGTGGAAGGGTCACCTCTCCCACCTCTTTTCCTTCTATCAAAGGCTCGCACTGTCATTTCTCGAGGCTTAAGGTCTTCTACACTCATAGCCACCGGGACAAGGTTGTCTTTGGGAGGACGTTCAAGGCCGAACCCCATCAATCGAACTTTTGCGACTACATACCCCCGACATTTCAAAGTGATATGCAATGCACGTGGGTTATTCCCTATCGAACGTACTCACTTCTTCCTCCGAGAAGGGATCACATTGGTGTACCTTACCGGGTCTACCATGTTCACTAAGCTTTCGGGGTAACATCCGGCTTCACATAAGCTTCATTTAACACTCTCTCAAGTTGCTTTGCGATGAGGTTCTAACTCAAGATGAGTGACAATAGAGAGATCCGAGCCGGAGTTTTTTTGAGTTGTTCTACCACATCATACTCACTTTGCTTCATGATTTTTAGAATTCTTCATCATCATCTTCTTTTGTTTCTACAAAGCCCGCTTTTCCTTTCCCGGTCTTATCTTCTCGCCCATAGCACCCGCCACTTCTTGTGATCCCTCCTATGCCCACGACGCCGACACTGCTTGTGCGGGCTCTGCGGTCCGGGCAATAGAGGTTGAAGCGCTTTGTCCTATATTATTTTGCGTCTTTACCTTGACATCATACTTCCAAGGTACAAACATGTGTATCACTATAGGGAAAAAGTGTAGGCTTCTTTATCGCTATGACAACTTTCTGGGAATCTGAACTTGACTAGTACGCGGAGTTTGAGGACTAGACGTTCCACAACATCTACCTCTTTTGCGAACCCTCTTGCTTGGGTAACATCTATTACCCCCAAAGCCATGAACCTTTGCACCTGAGCCTTGAACTCCTGACAACTTTCAATATCGTGTCCCTTTTCTATGTGGTATTCACAAGTGAGCTTCAATATTAACATCACCCAAGGCTACGAGAGAACAATAGCCTGCTTTTCTGACAAGGCCTTGGAATATTAACTTCATAGGAGTTTTGATATCCTCTACATTTTGAAGTCCTCACTCTCCTTTTCTAATGCGTTTACAATCCCTTTCCCATGATTTGGAATTGGGTTGCTAGTGATGCTAGGTCCCTTCTCCTCTTCAAAGTCCAGCTTTCCAGAAATCAACCTCCTCACTATGTTCTTAAATACCTCGCAATCTTCAATTGAATGTCCCGGATTATCCATGTGGAACCTGCAAGTTACATTGGGATTGTACCAGTCCGGGAACGGGGGCACCATAGGGCGAGAAGGAACGCATGCAACCAAATGTGCATCAAACAACCGTTGAAACAAATCAAGATTGAGATTGGCAACTTTGGAAAAGGGGGGTAGATTCGACGGGTCTAGCATACCCTTGGTTTCCTGGATTTCGAGATGCGGGAGGACGATTGGTATAGACGGGACGTGGTGAGGGAACATTGTTAACTTGGTATGAAGTCCGATAAGCCGGTGAAAGCGGGTGAAGGGCTTGATAAGAAGGGTATGGTTGTGGATTACGAGGAAAACTAGGGTTTTGCCGACGCACATAACCGACTTCGCTCTTTCTTCCTTGTTGGTGCCACCTTCTTAGGAAAATTGTTCTCTATATTTCCCGCAGTAACTTCCCCGTTTTGCAAGGTTCTCGATCCTTTCTCCGCCGAAAAATTAGATCGTAAAAATCTCTCGTAGGCTACCGCCATCGCCCCAATAAAAGGTGCTCCTAGGGTTCCCATAAAGTACGAGCTCATTTCGATGGAGTCAATGGTGGTTGGACTTGGGCTGCTAACATTCTCCATCTTTGAGCGTATTGCTTGAAAGCTTCGCCATTCCTTTTCTCGCATTGACCCTAACTGTTCTCTGGGTAGGTGCGGTATCGATATTGAATCGATTTGCTCAAGAATAGACTCACAAATCATCCCAAAGAAGAAACCTTTGAATGGTCAAGTTGCATGTACCATTCTAAAGCCGACCCCAGTTCTCATGGAAGAAATTGATCAAGAACTTTTGATCCCGTGACCAAATGGCCATTTTGGTGAGGTAAGTCTTCTTTATGGAATTTTGATTGGTGCTCCCATCATACTTTGAAAAGTCCGGTACTTTGAAGTCCTCGGGAATATTAACTTCAACCTCGTGGAACATAGTTCATCGATTCCCACCGAGCCATACGGGTTAGGGCCTTGCATGGCTTTAATTTGTTCTTGCATCTTTCCAATCAACTCATCTCTTAGTTTTCTTTTTCCGAATCGCCGTTCAGAATATCTTCACCTACTGCTCACGAGTTACTTCTACATTATTCTTCTCCTCTTCCCGATTTTCGCTCATGGAATCATTTTCTTCATTTACATTGTTGCTTGCATTTGCGTTTACCCTAGTGCCGACAGATGTTCCATTTGTTGCTCTAAGGGTCTCTGTTAACTCGTCTCAATAAATCCTCGACCCTTGATTGCCCTTCTGCCATTGTATTGATCCTTTCTCTCATTTCATCCATCTCTTGACTTAAGTTTCTTTCTGAGTTCGACATCTCTTGTAGCCTAGTTTGCGATCTAGTTCTGTAGGCTCAAGGTTTGTGCAATAATCTGCGTTTTCCGAGGACGAGCAATGATTCAAAGTTTTTACCTGAAAAATTTAGAAGATCAGTGATTATGTTCATTATTTGTTAGAGGACCGTTAGTGAATTTGCGCCAAATAAATTTGAAATGAGTATCTTTGATATTGTTTGTTGTGACTATTACCCAGAACGTCTCGTTCAAAAGTATTAAGTCTCCAGGGAAATATGGGATAGAAAAAAGAGTGCCGACACAAGCGCACTTTATTCATTCAACTGAAAAGATATAACGATACATTGCTTCTTAGATGAATACATCATGACCTAGGCGAAAGAAACTATTCCTTATCTGAATAGGCCTTAGCCATTCGTTTCATCTGCCCTACAAGGTTCTTACAATACTCAATGAAACCACTGATTTCTACCGGTGTTTCAAAAGGGTTAACCATCTGATCAGCTTTCTTCAAATGATATGGGGTATCCGCAATTGCCGCATTAGCCAAACATGCCAATTTTGAAAAGCGACTCATCCAAAAATGAACTTCCTCCTTCCATCCATCGATGTCCCTTTTTGTTGTTCCACCTGATCCATCGCTTTTTCATATTTTCCTGTCCTTGTTGTAATGCTACCTCATATTTTGCAACTGTCTCTTTTCATGTGTAGCTTCTTATCTTTTATCATATCTTCATATCGCTTAGATGCCACTTCCATCCGCCGCTTCATTTCTTCTACTAGGCGCATTGCATTATTCTCGGGTTGTTTTGGCACTCTTGAGCTCGCTCCCTCGCTTGTTGACTTTCGCCCATGGCCCTGTCTCCTTTCTTTCTGCATGAGCCCTAATTCCTTGTTTGCTTTGCCCCGCATTAATCGTTTGGTTTTTAGCATGTAATCACGTTCACCTTTCATCTTTTTATTAGCCTTTTCAATAGTGTGGTCCTTTTCAAAGATTTTCTCGCTTCAAGGTCGCACATGCCCGGCGAATCTCTCTCAACTCCTGCCCATTTTTCTCTTTTCCTCTTCCATTTTCATAAACCTTGGTCTCATTTCTTTCATTTCTTCATTCTCGATCACAACCGAGGCCAAGGTTCACTAACCATAGGGGGTCACGGATCTTGAATGGCAATTTGATTTCTTGAACTCGTCCTTAACCTATTGGCGATAATCTTCCTTGGCGCACAACTTCGACTCCCAGCTTCTTTTCCTTTTCGGATGACCTTGTCCCAAGCACTTCTGACCTCCCGGCTTAATCAATGTCGTCCGTATCTATATAGTAAAGAACAAAAGAGGTTATTCTAAGCTTCGCAGTGGCCCCATCATAGGATAACCGAGTTGTCGCCGTGCCAAGGCCGGATTGTAATTAATACATCCTCGTGTACCCATGAGGGGTACGTTTGGAAACCTTCCGCACCGGTAGATGATAGCTTCTACATCTTTCCATCGAGGATACCATCTTATTTGCTTTTCTTCCAATCTCGCTTGTGGTCCGCCCATTCGCGATCGTTCTTAACCTTCAATTGGTACAGTTAAAGTCACGATAGGGCACTCCGCTTTGTATGATCTATTAAAAACATGAGCCGTGAGCTAAACATACAACACCTAAGAAGCAACAGAGGACTCTTTTACCATTCCTTTCGTGACAAAAGCTCGTGGTAGAGTAAACATCTGCGAGGACGGCCGGGACAGGGTTGTCGTGTGGAATTTGCAGTGCAAGGAACACATCGATTGCTGCATAATCCACGTAATCATCAATATTAGGGAACAAGACCGTGCCGTAGATGGTGAGGGCTAGCACGTCCATGAAAGACTCCCAATCTTCACTTTTTGCTAAGTAACGCATCCGTCCTTCAAGGTATTCCCTTGAAAACCCTTTGGTTCCGTTTCCTATTCTCGCCGCACATCTCAAGGTCTCTTGCGTGCACTTTCAAAATGTTCGCCACGCTTTGATGGATGCATAATGTCCTTTATAAAAGTATGGCCTTTTACCTTCCAATGACAAACCTAGGATTTGCTCGAATTCTTCGAGAGCGGGAGCTAGTTGGAAATCCCGAAAAGTGAAACATCCGAGAGAGGATCATAGTATTGGGCCACCGCAGCGGTGATCGCTTCCACTTGCACATTCACCTCTAACAGATCCAACCTTCCTATACTTTGCGCAAATGTCAAACGTTGAGTCTTCTTCAACATTCGTCCCATAACCACTAGGCTTTCAGTGTGAACTTTATTAGCCTTGAGTCGCAGAGTCTTCTTCAAGCTTGCATCCTTCTGCTCTGATCCCATATTTCTTTTATCAAAGATACTTACTTTCAAATCTTGGTTGAGTTCTAACGGTTCTCTAACAAAACTGTCTCAGGAAAGACAAAAGATTAGGGTATTGCAAAGAAACATGGTGTAAAGATGCAAAGTATGATTTTTTTAATGCAATGCCAAATAAAATCAAAGACAACGAAAAGGTACGCTCCCTTTGTGCCCTAAAGGATTGCCTTAAATTTGTGGAGTTCTACCTTAAAGATCTATAAGGCTGTCTAATTCGTGAGAACTTTCCTTGGGTGGCTCTACTATTCTAAAGGCCTCTAGAGCTAAGTCCCATATCAGAATGTTGACCACAAAAAGTGGGTAAACCACCAAAGTGCGGGACATTCATGAAAAGGTACGCTCTAGATGAGGTTTTCAATAACCAAACAGGATGTACATCCAAAATGGCTACCACTACGCAACCTCTACCTAACTTAAGATTCACTGCACCGGCATAGGCCCCACTCGAATGTGTGTGATAAACGTGTAGGTGCAAAAGTGTGTGTGTGGGAGCATGCAAACCTTCATAATCCTGAGACTATTTACATCCCGCAAAACAACATGAACACAAAACAAGATTCCCAAAAATCTTCTATCCTAAGGTTTGCATGATAAAATAGAACCACGCTTAAGGTGATCAATAAACAATAGAAAAACAAAACAAAATTAACGCAAAAACAAAAGGAGTAAAACAAACATATAAAAGTTACAAAATTTGCACAATCAACTTTCAAAGGCTTGACTTTCAAATGTCCCAAAGTGGAGTCGCCATCCGTCGCGACCGAGATAGCGGCGGATGCAACAACTCTTTAATTTTTAAAAAGAAATAGAGTCGCCACCAATTTTATTTAAATTAGGAAAAATCGAAAACCTTTCTTTGAAATGGTCTTTGGAACCAAATTGAATTCTAGAGTCGGTTAAGTTATGGATAAGGAAGTATGAACTTAATCCCACAAAGACTTCTAACACACCCGCTTCTAAAAACGGTACCTTAAATTGATTGTGTGAAACTTTATAACTTTCGAGAATATTTGCTTTATCATTAAAAAATAGATAAAAAAAAGGAAGGAAAAGAAGATTTCGAGAATCATCGAGTCGTCGCGACTTAAATGATTCTAAATCAAAAGAGGAGATTAACAATTTCAAGTCACTAATCTCATTTTATTTTTTTAACAACGTTTAATTATTTTATTTTATTTATTTATTTATTTATTTATTAACAAAAACCAACAAATGCTAAAAAAGGAAGGCAAAAAAGATAAAAAAAAAAGAAAGAAAAAGATAAATATGATAAACAAAGTTAACTTGAAAAAGAAAAAAGTAACCAACATGCTATTGTTATTTATCTATCCCACCCAAACTCAAGAGAAGGCCTTGGAACACAAAAAAAAATAATAATAATAACCACGAAACCTAACCAAATAGAACCTCTTTTTGTTTTATCATGCTTTTTTGTTATAAATTCCTTCTTAAGATATACATACTAGCAAAAAAAATAATAATAATAATAAAGTAAAATAAAATAATAAAGGAAGAAAGCAGAAAACAGAGGCTCGTAGCCTCTGATAAGGGAAAAAAGGGAGGCTTTCAGCCTCTGAAGTGGGAAAATGAAAACGTGAGGTATCGTGTTGGGGTGTTGGGATCCGACGGTCGGTTGGGAGGATCTGGCTCGCGAGGTCCGACGGTCGGTGAGGGGATGGATTTGGGTGTTGGACTCGACGGTCGGTTGAAGGGGAGATTTGGTGTGGGGCTCGACTGGTCTGGTTGAAAGGAGAGATTTGTTGGGTTCGACGGTCGGTTGCAAGGGGGGAAATTTGGTGTTGATTTCAAATTGATTCGACGGTCGGTTGAAAGGATTCTCGAGGTTCGACGGTCGGTGAAGGGAGAAATTTGTTATGTTCGACGGTCGGTTGAAGGGAGAAATTTGTTGGATTCGACGGTCGGTTGAGGAGAGAGATTTGTTGGGCTCGACGGTCGGCCCAAGCTGAAAGGAGGATTTGGTGTTGGGCTCGACGGTCGGTTGAAAGGAGAGGTTTGGTGTTGGGCTCGACGGTCGGTTGAAAGGAGAGGTTTGGTGTTGGGTTCGACGGTGGTGAGGAGAGATCTGGTATTGGGGTCGACGGCCGGCCGAAAGGAGAGATTTGGTCTCTTGAGGTCCGACTCGGTTTTGATCTGGATCTTGTGGTGGTTACACGGTGAAGGGGTAGGAGATAATGGATAGTAAGATGAAAGAATGGATGGATGAGTGGTTTGTCGGGAGTTGATGGAGGGGTGGTCTGTATGATAGTTTTGATAGGTGATGGGAGGTCGAAAATGAAAACAGTGTCGGAATGGTGAGGATGGAGGGGGGTGTCGGTTTTGGAGTATGCAGATGATAAGGGGAAAAATGGTGGTTTCTGATGGGTCTTTTAAGAGGATGAGGGTGTGAACGTATGTGCTTATGAAGGTATGAGAACCAGCACGAGAACAAAAGCAAGAACAATATGGATAAGATCAACAATCCTGCCCATTCGGATGCATGCAATAATGACAAAAGTCAAGATGCATAAGGAAAGAGCGAACAATATACCTCTCGAGTTTCAAAAACAAAATGAGTTTCTTTCTATTCAAATCTTTCTTTTTACAATCTCACTTCTCACTCTTTCTCAATATCCATTTTCTCACCAAGAGCAAACAAGAGTAAGTGAGTTCCGATTTTTAACTAAGAAGAAGAAGCGTAAACCAAGAAAATTTCTCTCTCAAAAAAAGCGGAACCAACAAAAAACACCAACTCCTCAAAAAAAAGAAGCCAACCCTTTTCTTTATATTGTTTCCCTTTATATAGGCACTCGAATCTAGCCTCGGCCTCTTGAGCGTCGATCGTGCGCCTCTTTTCTATCCCTCTCTTTCTTTGCTTACTTCACTTCCTCTTTCACGGACCTTAGGTAGCGAGCATTGGTCATTTTCAATTTCCAGTTGATGAACCTTCCTATTTTTTGACTCGCACTCCCTCTAACCGGCTTCCTCTTACTATTTTCAAAAATTTGTTTTGAGCCTTGGTTGTGGGAAATCGAATGTCAAGTCCTTTTCAACTCCATTTTTGGCTTTCAACGCCGCTTCCCTTCTTTGGTCAACTTGTGTAGCAAAGATATAGCGAGCCTTGGTTGTTGTTCCTTTCTCGTTTGATGAATCCTTCTTGTTTTTGTCTACCCCGCGTGCCCTCGTCTGCGCTTGCCATTTTCTCGTGTCACAAGAGGTGCAAATATTCCATCTCCTTATTAGTGTTTCATTTTCAAAGTCTCTAGCCTCACTCTTCCGCTTCCTTCCGCTATCACCGAATGTTCATTTCGTCCTTTTGCTCTTGGCTTGGTTTGCTTGGTCGCTTGTTTGTCTCTTTCAATTGTGTTGAAGTTTTTTTTTTTCAAGTCTTTGGGCCATTCTTTGCTACGTTGGTTCATTTTCTCTGTTGCTTTTCTTTTCTCTTTTTTTTTTTTTAAAAAACTTTAAACAAAATGGGCCAAACTAGCTAAAGGACCAGAACATATTTTCTATTGGGCTATATTTGATCTGAATTAGAAATTAAAGAAATGAGGGTGATTATTTTATTTATTTATTTATTTTTTTTAAGTTCTAAGGATCTGGACAAAATTGGGTGTTCACAACTAGAGATGTTAATTTGTCCTTTATGACGCGGACAAATTAGCGTTTTTGCACTCAACAGGATACCCTTTGGTCAGCAGTTATTAAGAAAAAATATAATTGTGGTTCGATTATAATCCTAAGGCGTACATAAGGAGAAGTGAGAGTAATTTTTGGTGCGGTTTGTGTCTTTGCTTGGGAGCCTGCATTTACGTGTGTAATTTAATTTGGAGTCTTGGTAATGGTCTGTTAACTAATTTTTGGCAGGATTGTTGGGTGCCAAATTTTGGTCCGCTTATTAATCATGCTACGGGTTTTGTTACTGTGAATGATCTCTCCAATAATGTAAGTTTTTATGTCAATGATCAAAGGAAGTGGGATCTGGCAGTGGTGGCTAATCTTTTGCCATCAAATATTATGAATAGAATTTATGCAATGGTTGCTCCTTGGAGTGGAAATGTTGCAGACTGTATTGCTTGGAAGCCAATTTCTGATGGTATTTTTTTCTGTTGGGTCTGCTTATGCCTCCATGCAACTTTTTGAAGTCCATCATCACAAGAATTTGTTCACTGTTGTGTGGAGATGGAAGGGCCCAGAGAGGATTAAAATGTTTCTTTGGAAGGTAGCTCATAAGGTTTTGCTTACTAATGAGAGGAGATATAGATGTAACATGTCCTCCACAAGTTCATGTGACCTGTGTGGTAGTATGGTTGAGGATCATTTTCATGTGTTTAGAGATTGTGATATGGTTAGATGTGCTTGGTTGTAACTTTTACCTGCTGACTCCTCGCCAATTTTTATGTTTCAAGCTTAGGAGGAGTGGCTGTATAAAAATCTAGTAAATGAAGATATTTTGCATGGTTTTTGGTAGAATTTGATTTTTGGAGTGATGCTGGATAAAATCTGGTGGTGTAGGAATGACAATTTTTTTTAATAATAATGGTTGGACTACCACTCAGTTGTTGACTAAAGCTAGGCATGCGGTGGAGACAATAACTGTGGCCTTCCAGCATGATACCCACATGCAACGTCACATACCTATTTCAACAGATAGTGATATTAGGTGGATCCCTCCCCTTCCTGATGAGCTAGTGTTAAATGTTGATGGTTCTGTGGTTGAAACTGGAGCTAAAGGAGCTTGTGGAGGTGTGGCTAGAGATCATGAGGGAAATTTCTTGCTTGCTTTTTCTATGAATCTTGGCTCTTGTTCGGTGCTTGAAGCAGAATTATGGGCAATTTTTCATGGTCTTACTTTTGCTTGGAGTAGGGGATTTAGAAGGATTCGTGTGTTGTCGAACTCTAGAGTGGCCTTGGGTCTTATTACTATTGGTTGTAGTAGAACCCATTATTGATAT
The DNA here is from genome assembly GCA_029884595.1 of Ormosia semicastrata. Lineage (NCBI taxonomy): Eukaryota > Viridiplantae > Streptophyta > Magnoliopsida > Fabales > Fabaceae > Ormosia > Ormosia semicastrata. Next base: position 7,378,764 of record JAQQTO010000057.1, on the reverse strand, counting down.
TCTCTAATCTCAGCCATTCACAGTGTCACCAATGGTTCTGGTTTTATCTCTTGCCAACATATTTTTAGGGAAGCAAATCAAGTTGCGGATGCTCTTGCCAAATTTGGCCTTTCTTTGGAAGTTCATGTTAGAGTTTTTGATTTCCCTCCTAATTTCATTGTTAATGCCTTAAGGGCGGATGCTTCTTGTATTTCGTTTCCTAAGAGCTTTTAGCCTTGTTGTGTTTGGGGTTTAACCCCTTTTGTTCATAAAAAAAAAAACTAATCAACTTTTAAGGCTTCTACTTTCTCAATTAAACAAAATTACAAACCAACCCTTTGCTTAACTCTCATAAGAAACTAGATAATTATGACAATAAATACTACATGTATTGTTTGTCAATTCACCTAAGATTTCGAAATCCCTCCCTACTTCAATTATATACACTATTTAATAATTTAAAATTTGAGGTATGTATTAAGTGTGGTGTTACAAGCTAATAAACCATTACAAACTTATGGTTGGTTGAACCTCTTTGTTTGTGACTTGAGTTGAAGGAGTAAATGTTGCTAATTAAGATAATTAAATATTTAATTATAAAAATTTGAATTTCGAATTTTGCTTTCCTTGATGAAGCTAATCTGATAGCAACAACCCAATTGAGACCCAAGTAAACAAGCCTAAGAGAGACAAAGAAGAAGCCCAAGTACTTAGAAGATTATATATGAATAAGTAAATGGAATATGTAATAGCTGAGTCAGTATTTGTGCATTGCGTGAGTTGTTATGATGCAATCTGTTATGATGCATTCTGTTATTTTTCCTTCTAGTAGGTTCCTTTTCTGTTCCTATTTTCACGGGTGACTCATGGTAGGCCAATGTATGCATGTTAAATACTGTTCTGAAGAAATGAGAAGCTAAGAAGAGAATTATACAATCATCTTTCGTCTGTTTCCTTAGGAGCTCACCTTGTGCTCGAATTCAAGGCCTATCCCTCCCCTATCAATTGGTCTGACCTGTCGCCGCCACCGCAACCATGACCCGCTCTACCACTATTGACCGCCTAGAAGAAGCCATCCTACAACTCACCCAGAACCAGACTTCCCTCACATCTTCCCATAATGAACTCCAAACCAAAGTAGACAGTATCCTCACCCACCTAGCATCCCTTGACCTCCACCACCATACCCCCCCACCACCGCCTCCACCACCCCCTCACTCACCCAAACCCCACATAAAACTCGAAATACCCAGATTCGATGGCCAAGATGCCATGGGTTGGATCTTCAAAATAAACTAATTCTTTGACTACCAAGAGACTCCTGATGAAGAACGCATCACCGTGGCGTCATTTTACATGGATGGCCCTGCCCTATCTTGGTATCAATGGATGTTTCGCAATGGATTCATCACTTCTTGGTCAAGTTTGTTGAATGCACTGGAAACCCGGTTCGCCCCTTCCTACTATGATGATCCAAAAGGAGCTTTGTTCAAACTCATACAAAGAGGATCTGTGAATGAGTACCTTACCGAGTTTGAACGATTAGCTAACAAGATCATCGGGCTTCCCCCGGCGTGTCTCCTAAGCTGCTTCATCTCTGGCTTACAACCCGAGATTCGCCGCGAGGTCCAGGCACTCCAACCCATCTCCTTGCCTCAAGCAACCGCGCTAGCCAAGCTCCAGGAAGACAAGCTAGATGACCGTCGCCGTTCCTTCAAAGGCAAAGCCCCCTTCAATCCTAATTTTCCTACCCCTATTTCTACCCAAAAACCTAACCCACCACTCTTACCCTCCCCACCTCAACCCACCCTCCGTTTTAAACACCTCCCACTTGATGAACTCGCGGCTCGCAGAGAAAAGGGACTCTATTATAATTGTGATGAGAAATGGTCTTCTGCCCATAAGTGTAAAGGCCGATTCTTCCTTCTCGTTGCTGATGAAGAGGATGAATCCGAAAACCCATTCAAATTACCCCTAGAAGATACCACCCCTCCTCCCTCCGATGCCCAGATAAGCTTCAACGCCCTCTCCGGCCTACCTGCCCTGAAAACATTTCGCCTCCTTGGTTCCATCGGCCAATCCCAGGTCACTATCCTAATAGACGAAGGCAGCACTCATAATTTCATGCAAGCATGGCTAGCCAAATTCCTCGGCCTCCCTACCCAGCCTACCTCCGCCCTCAAAGTCATGATCGACAATGGGAACATTCTGGATTATTGCCAGGTTTGCCCAAATGTTACCCTCTTTGTTCAAGGCCAGGTTTTCCAGGTGGACCTCCATGTCCTCCTCATAAGTGGTGCGGATTTGGTATTAGGAATCCAATGGCTTAAAGATCTTGGGCCCATTGTAACAGATTATGCCCACCTCACTATACAATTCTACCGAATCGGCCAACTAATTGAATTTCAGGCCGATGCGCCCACTACTCCTAACCCTGCCTCAGCCCAACAAATTAAACGCTACCTCCAAACACATTCTGCCTCCGCCTTTTACCATCTTAACATCCTACCCGACCCGCCACCCGACCCGACCCGCGAGCCCACCCTTACTCACCCCATTCCATAAATCCAGGCCCTCTTTTCCAAATACAAGACACTCTTCCTCACCCCCACGCACCTTCCCCCACCGCGACATTACCCACCATATCAACCTTCTCCCAAACTCAGCCCCCATTTCCGTTCGACCCTACCGTTACCCCCACTTTCAGAAATGTGAAATTGAGAAGCAAGTTGAAGATATGCTTCGTACCAACATGATACAACTCAGCCATAGCCCCTTTTCTTCCCCTATCCTCCTTGTTAAGAAAAAAGATGGGAGTTGGCACTTCTGCGTCGATTACAGAGCCCTGAACGCCATAACAGTCAAGGACCTATTCCCTATGCCCACCATAGATGAACTGCTCGACGAGCTGGGTGGTGTCTCCTGGTTCTCTAAACTTGACCTCCGCTAAGGGTTTCACCAGATTCGCATGACCGAGACAGACATTCCCAAAACAGCCTTCCGCACTCACCAAGGGCATTATGAGTACAAGGTCATGCCATTTGGGCTCTGCAACGCACCTTCAACTTTCCAGGCCACGATGAATGAGCTCCTCAAACCCTTCCTCAGGAAATTTGTCGCTGTTTTCTTCGACGACATCCTGGTATATAACGCATCATTTATTGATCATTTTACCCACCTCGAACAGGTTTTTATACTTCTGTTGGAAGGGAAATTTTACTTGCGAGATTCCAAGTGTCTTTTGGGGCACCGACAATTAGAATACCTTGGCCACTTTGTCTCTCAATCAGGGGTCGCCCCTGACTAATCCAAAATACAAGCTATGGTCGCTTGGCCAGTTCCAGATTCCATCAAAGCTCTCCGTGGATTTTTGGGACTCACTGGCTTCTACCGCAAGTTCATTCGTGGCTATGCCTCCATTGCTGCGCCTTTGACGGCTCTACTCCGCAAGAACTCCTTCATCTGGTCTGAAGCAGCCCAGAGTGCGTTCAAAAACCTCAAGAAAGCTATGACAAACCTCCAGTTTTGGCTCTTCCGGACTTCAACATACCCTTCACGTTGGAGACTGATGCTTCTGGGCTAGCTATGGGTGCGGTGTTGATGCAAAATGACCACCCTATAGCATTTTTCAGCAAACCATTTTGCCCCAAATTGCAGCGTGCTTCCACATATGTCCGGGAGCTCCACGCAATTACCACTGCTGTCGGTAAATGGCGCCAATATCTCTTGGGCCACCCCTTTGTGATTCTGACAGACCATAAAAGTTTGAAGGAACTCATGTCCCAAGTTGTCCAAACCCCGGAACAGCAAGTATACCTGTCCAAATTACTGGGTTATGATTATAACATACAATACAAATATGGTAAAAATAATTTAGTCGCTGATGCTTTATCCCATCTTCCTGTTGATGCTACATATTATATTTTGTCAATGCCTAACTTCACCTTTTTGGAGCAATTACGCCATTCTCTTCATCACAGTACTGATTTCACAGCATTGAAGGCTGCAATTTTAGCAGACTCATCCTCTCATAGTGATTACAGCATCCACAACGACTTGATCCTGTACAAGGGTCGCATTTGGGTTGATCCCTCCAATCCTTTTAAACAACTCCTTCTTGAAGAATTCCACAAGACTCCTTTAGGTGGCCATATGGGTGTAGCCAAGACCCTGCATCGCTTATAAGCTAATTTCTGGTGGCACGATATGCGAGTTGACGTCAAGCACTTTGTAGCACAGTGTTCCATCTACCAACAAATTAAATATGAAACCAAGAAGCCAGCCGGCCTCTTCCAACCACTGCCTTCCCCCACCGCCATTTGGGAAGACCTTTCACTAGATTTTATCACCGGCCTTCCAATATCCATGGCCACACTGTGATTTTGGTTGTTGTGGACCGTTTCTCCAAGGGCGCCCACTTTGGGGCTCTCCCTATCGGTTTCACTACATTCAAAGTGTCCACTTTGTTCCTTGACATGGTCTGCAAACTCCATGGGTTTCCTCGTAGCCTTGTGTTTGACCGCGACCCGATCTTCATCAGCAAATTTTGGCACGAACTCTTTCGTTTAAGTGGGACTACTCTCCGAATGAGTACCTCATACCATCCTGAAACTGATGGTCAAACTGAGGTATCAAATAGAGTTCTGGAACAATATATGCGGTCCTTTGTGCATAAGAAGCCAACAACCTGGTTTCACTTCCTTTCCTTAGCTGAATGGTCCTACAACACCTCACTGCACTCCGGTACTGGTATGACCCCATTTCAGATTACATATGGCAAGCTCCCTCCCAACATTCCTCAGTACTTATTGGGATCCTCTTCTGTTGAGGCAGTGGACAGTATGCTGAGCACTCGTCAGGAATTACTCTCCTGCACAGGCCGCCGCTCGCCAAATCTCAAGCTACCATGAAGGCCATTGCAGACCGCAAAAGGAGAGATGTCTCCTTCTCAGTTGGTGACTGGGTTTATGTCAAGTTGCGCCTTTATCACCAACAATCACTGTCTTCTTCTTATACAAAACTCAACAAATGCTTCTTTGGTCCTTACCAAATCACTGAACGCATTGGTCCAGTTGCCTACCACTTAGCACTCCCTCCGTCCTCAAAGATTCATCCTGTGTTCCATTGCTCTTTATTGAACTTCACCAAGGTCCTGTCACCCCTGCAATTGAACCCCTCCCTACTTCCTCTTTTGATAATTATCCTTTGGTGGAACCTCTCACTATCCTGGACTCCAAACTGGACACCACCACGTCTCCTCCCACTCCACTGGTTCTGGTTCAGTGGCTCGGATTGGCACCCGACGGTGCTAGCTGGGAGCCTTGGGATGAACTTCGTTCTCTCTACCACCTTAAGGACAAGGTGTCTTTTCCAGCAGTGGGTGATGATAGCAACAGCCCAATTGAGACCCAAGTAAACAGGCCTAAGAGAGGCAGCAAGAAGCCCAAGTACTTAGAAGATTATATATGTATAAGTAAATGGAATATGTAATAGCTGAGTCGGTATTTGTGCATTGCGTGAGTTGTTGTGATGCATTCTGTTATTTTTCTTTCTAGTAGGTTCCTTTTTTGTTCCTCTTTTCACGGGTGACTCATGGTAGGCCAATGTATGCATGTTAAATATTGTTCTGAAGAAATGAGAAGCTAAGAAGAGAATTATACAATCATCTTTCCTCTGTTTCCTTAGGAGCTCACCTTGTGCTCGAATTCAAGGCCTATCCCTCCCCTATCATAATCTCTATTTTCAATCCACACCAAAAAGAGACCTTTTACTCCCAATATTTTTTTAAGTCAGTCTTTTTGTCTTCACTCTATTATTTCTTCTCTTTTTTTCTTCTCCTCTCTTGCAAGGTGTTTTCTCCTGTATTTTTTTAATTTGGTTTTTTTTATGCATTGCAAGATTGTTGCTCTCCTCCAACAACCAAAATCGATGCAAAATTCTCTATCACTACGAGCTCCATTATCTTTCTTTTCTATGTTCATTCTTTATTACTTCTCAACCTTAGGTGCTGATATTTGATTCTTTTATAAAAAAAAAAATTGGTGCTTCCAATTACTCCAAGTGATGATCTTTTGAGAGATGGAAGGAGATCCTTTCGCTAGTTGAGGTCGGAATCACGACAAAGTCTTGGAGAATATGTGGCACTTGAAATGATGCCTTAAAATGGATTCGCCACTAAAGAGGGTTCAATATGTGGGTGATGATCCCTTCCCTCCACCCTTTTATTTCATTTTAGTACATCCTTTGTAATTTATTATCCAAATCCAATGACGTGTAGTGTGTGATTCTTTGAATGAAATTGTGTCTCTGATACTCAAATAACTACCAATATGTTCTTGATACTTCGTTAAGTTCATAGACCTGCTGCATGTTGTTATTGTGTTATTGTTGTTGGAAAACAGTATATATGTCAGTGTCTATATTTCTTATCTGATCTCCATATTGTAAATAGGATTACATATGGGTAATAGTGTATTTGTTTCTTTCTTCTCCCCTCATTTTCTGTCATCCCTATGGCATTCCAGATATATTTTAAGATAGGATTAACCTATGATTTCTGATTTGATGTATAAGAGTCGCTTTGTCAGTCTATGTTCCAATAAGATATTGTTAGCGCTATTATATAGTTATTTTTATGGGAAAAAATTCTTTTAAAGTGAGTTTGTCTCTAAAATGAGTAAGTACGGATATATTCACCTTTAATTTAATTTAAAGTACATTGTGATATTGACCTACTAAAATTTAATGGTAGATACACCGTTACTTGCTCACTTGATTGGAGGAGGAGCCTTATCTATTTATATGAGATGTTTGGGATTGTTTTATTTGGTTCTGTGGAGTGAAGAAGTCCAGTTATATACACTACAAGAAAGGTGGAAATTTGCAGTGACCTTTTTAATTGCGAGAGAAGAGTCGCTGTGAATAACTATCCCAAGGCAGTGACTATTGACTAGTGCATAAATGCGGAGGAACTCTGTATTATCAGCAGTAATATGTTGTTGTCATACACATAGCAGAGCTGCAGCCTAACAGTTTCAATTTTAGAAAATTTATTTTGCTGGAGATTGGTGTCCCTATTCCATTAAAGAATTTTGCCTTCAATCTCAGAGTTTCCTAATTTTGTCAATGTTTCCTTTAGTCATCTCTCTCTCTCTCTCTCAATGGTTCTTGCCACTGCCACCACCGCTGCTGTCAGACATTGATTGCCAGCTTTTAATGCCTGCAATTGGGGTTCCTTCTCCTAATCTTCATGTGTGCTGCAAAATCAGAGATTTCTCTTTTAAGCAGGATTTGTGTCTAAAGCTTGGGTTTTCACTCACATGGCTGATTCAACCTTCAATGGAGATTCCCCAATTTCTTGTACCTGTTGGAAGCCACAGTGATTACAATAGCAGTGGCTCTTGGTTGAAAGGTATTTGTCCTTTCTGAACTCATTCGATATGCTAATTTGGCTCCCTAGTTGAGAATTTTTTGTATTCTGCAGTATTTATTCTTTTTCTTGTGCACATTTATCATTCTTTGTTTACTTACTGCATCTATGTTCAATAGAGTTAAAATTTTAAGGTTGTCTTTGTAAATTTTTATAAATGTCTCTCATTAATGTCTTTGTAAGAACAGGAAATTTTCCATTGCACCATATATAGCATCTTTTTTCTTTTCTGTTTATAAATGATCTAATAGAAAATTAGAAATATTTTTCATGCACATATTTAGGGTTGAAGAGTTATAAATGGATATGGCCATTTGTCAATGTAGAGCTCAAGCTGTCATTGTAGGTGGCTAGCGATATTCAAGGTTATCTTTGTTAACTTTTACAAATATATCTGATGAATTTCTTTGTAAGAACAGGAAGTTTTCGATTGCACCATATATAACATCTGTTTTGTTTTCTGTTTTCCTTTTTTTTTTTTTAATTATAGATGATCTAATTATTATTATTATTATTATTATTATTATTATTTTTCACGAACATAGTTAGGGTTGAAATGTTATAAATGGATATGGCCTTTTGTCATTCTAGAACTCAAAGTGTCATTGTAGGCAGGTGAGAAGTGAGATTAAAGAGATTTTATTGTAAAGCCATGATCCACTCAATTGAAGGGCTCTACTTTGTATATTATGAGAAGAGCACGGTTCCCTCAAGATTTATGTTTTGCCTTATGGCCATTTCTATGTTCCCTTAAACACATCTATATACTTACTCTATTGATAACTCTGTAAAACGGAGTTGTTTAGCCCAGTTTATAACATGAATTAGTATTGTTAGTCCATATTATGCGTTTAATTATGAAGGTTTTGGATTGAGTTTAGAATGTTTTTGTGGTTTGTTTCTTGGGTTAAAATTTTGATTAAATTGATCAAAATCCTTTTCTATTAATCCATTCTCTAGTTTACACTTGGATTTCCATCTTTGAGATGCAGGTTTTGGACCTCAAAAAGGCATAAGAGAAGAGAATTGGAAACATCATTGAATCTGGATTGAGGCAAGGAAGCAAAATGTTCAAGTTAAGATGTGATGTTGCGACATCAATAAGCCAGGCCGTAGCGTGGGCTCTCAGCCACAACACCTTGATATACTTGAGGCCGTGATGTCACTAAGCTAGGCCATAGCATCACGAGTTAACCACCTGAACAGTACTTTTTTGTAGCCAGAGCATTAGGAATGCAAAGTTGCGGCATTAGCAACGAGACCAGCCTACCTTGTTTCACGTTTTAAATAAGTTTTTGGGCATTTCTGAAAGGACTTTTGATTCTTCCATTTTCTAGAGAGAGAGAGCGTGTGTGGTTGAGATCTAGGGTTTGAAATAGGAGAGATCTTGAAGATTGGCTCATTCTTTCTTCTCCCTTGAATGGCAACCATGGTTCTTTTTTGCCCTTTTCTTCTGTTTTATTTCTTTTTTTTCATGAGTAGCTAGATCCCTCCTTGCTAGGGTGAGATGGATCTTGCTTGAATATTGATGCATTTGGTTTTATTGCTTAATCTTAGTTTCTTTTTCATCTAATTGAGCATTTATCTTCATTCTTAATGCTTCTATGACTTGATTAACCATAGATTGATTTTATGGGTATTTTGAGGATTGGGAAAACCCTTTACACTATGTGCTTCTTGAGATTGTTACCATGATCTAGCAATATCTAAGAATAAGTGTTGTAGATTGTGTGGTTTAATTGAGAATTTTGATCTTGTTCATCCTTTTAATGTTTGGGTTGATAAGGAATTAACTTAATTTAGGCAATTAATAATTCACCAAGGATTGAGTTTTAACCAAAAGAGGAATTTTTACCATCAATTAGTGGATTTGAATTGGGTTAAGTAAGAATTCAATAAAATCAATTGAAGAGTTAAAGTGAAATTGAACCTTTGCATTTCTCTCATTTGTGTTCCATTACCAACCTTGTGTATAAAACTTGTTAAAAATACCTTTGTTTTTTAATTTTTCTGTTTTTACTTGCTTTAATTCTCTGTGTCTTTCAATATTGCTCATTTAGATAATATCCAATTTGTGAATTTGATATTTGATAACTAATATCCCTGTGGACTTGGTACACTTGTCAAACATCATCATCTATTAGGCACCCTTTTACAATTAACTCCAGGACCAAAGTTGGCTATGAGCAACTCACATGGAAGAATTCCAGCATAACATGTATTTCTTCGTTTTCAGTTGATATAAAATTGTGGAAAATGCTCATTCAATGTAAAAAATTTGCTTGAATAGTATTCAGTCTTTGTTTATTCAAATATCTGTGTTACATAATTACATACTTTTGCAACTTCACATTATGTCTGTGCAATACTACCTAATTCCAAGATTATTGTGGTAAATGTCATCATTGCTTCCTCTAACTTTGCTAGCACCCAAAACTTTCCCCAGTGGGGATAATCTAATGCTAATGTATTGTTTGAAGAAAATTTTGGCATCTTTACGTGACATCTATATACTTATGCTATTAGGCACCCCTCTACAAGTAACTCCAGGACCAGAGCTCGCCATTAGCAACTCATATGGTGGAATTCCAGCACCACATCTATTTCTACGTTTGGGGTCTCTATTTCTCTTCTCAATCTCCTTTTCTATTCTCCTTAGATCTATGGAAAACTTATAGAATGCCTCTATAATTTCAGGGTCACCAGCCCAATCTGACAAGTCCTTCCTCTGCCCTATGTATTCTTCATCCATCGAATGCTGAGAAAGTATGTTAACCACTGCCAGAAACTTGGTGGTTTGAAACAAATTTGGCAAGGAAGACAACAAGTATCCTTCTGGGTCCTCCACAAATTCTTTGTACTCTGGATCATCCTCCTTGGGTAACAGCTTCTTCATAACTGGGGGGCGCATTGGGACATACCCACCGAGGGGGTACTGCCCAAAATTCACTGCTGAATGCTGAACTGAAACAACCCATATGAGTGTGGTGAGTATTGTGGTAAGATCTGTAGGAGTGGACAGTGTGGGCCACCAATTTGCATTTGCATGATCAGCGTGGCCTACTTTGATGACCTCATTATACCATGCTTGGAGCTCACTGTCTGATCGGACCATGAGCCCATCACGGTAGTAGTAGTTTACATAAGTCCTAACCAAGTTCTCCAAAGCAAACCAGATAAGAAGCCCATCATTTGCATAAGGGTAATCTTCAATGAGTAGTCTTAGCCCATGAGGATGTGTTGGGTCAGGTTCTGCCAGTCCTCTGCATAATGATGATTAGAACAAGATTATGAGATCATATATTCAAATTTTATTCATCTCTCTTGTTTAGGGTAAACTTTTAAATAGATTTCTTTGAAAGTATATTTTAAGACAGAAATGTAGAAATAATAACTCGTGTCGAAAATTATATGCATTCATATATCTAAGTCTAAGTAGATGAACCTTCTAATAAGGTCGGCAGGAAGGGCTTCCATGTCAAAACGCCACCAATCTCTGTAGGCAGATGAGACAATCTCTGTACTGTATTTGCCGGGAGAAAAATCAGATTCAATGATGCCTCCTCCATTGATGAGAGCCTCACGAGCCAATGCATTTATCTGCAGTGTGTGTTTCATATGAGGCTTCAGAAGTTTGAAAACAGGGTGCATCACACTTAGTTGGCGATGAGCTGCTATGATGAATGGCTCCATGCATGAGTGGGTCCTCAACCTGTTAAGGAAACATAAAATTAAATCATATTCCAATTCTATGGTGAGTATAATTATATGAATTGGATAATCGCATATGAAATTCAATTCATAATCAATTAATCCTGTTCTGTTCTCCTGGCTGGCTAGAAGTCACTATCAAATAAATTTTTAAAATTTCTTGGTTGAGAACATCGTAGTTTCCAAACATGATAAAAAAATACATTATAGATTTGACTTCCACTAAAATTTCTTGGCATAAGACACAATGAATCGTGAAGATGGACAAAGGGTTGAATTGCATACCAATGATGGACAAGCTGGTGAACACCGGCGTCATTGGAGCAAACATGTGCTTTGCCAAGTTGCCACAACCAATAAGAGGTGGCATCCAATGGAGGGGTAAGGACCTGTTTGGATGGTTCCTCCCTCTGTGGAAGACTCAGCTCGATGGCAATAGGCTTCAAAGTACCTATTCTTGTCAAGTACAAGATGGTACGGGTTGCATAAGCTTTCCGGTCTTCATAAGCATTGATGCCTTTGAGAAATGGGAGATAAGCGTCATGATAATCCAATATGAATAGCTTCTTTTCTGCCATTGCCTAAGAAACACACACTGAATTATTTTCAAATTTTAAACAATATAATTATAATGTAAAACTCCAATCTCCAAACATTATAGTGTCGGTCGGGTGAAAGTTGTGTACAACTGTGACGATAAACTATTAAATTTGTGCAAATAACAAGAAAAGAAAATTTTATAGAGTTCTGTACCTGTTGTACGGACATGCCATCCAAATGGCCTATTATATGCTCTTCTTTTAGAGCGGACTCTTGTGCACCATATATGGAGGGGTTCAAATCACTGGCCGGTGGAAAAGTCTATGAATTTTTTAGAGCAAAAAACAAATCAGAATACGCATTTGCTAAATTTAATTTATTCAAACAGTCGTTTATTATTATTATTATTGAAACATGAAAATCTAGACGAAAAGTGAGTTTTCTGTATTTTGTTTTCCATTTTTTATAATTACCTGAAGCCTTTTTATGCTTTGAGGATTAACACCAGCCAATGCCTGACGCCCAAGTTCCTCATCTCGTATGCAGCAATCATTCCCTGAAATTTTGACCACTTTAGGACCGAATGTACTTATGAAAAAATATTTATTTTATTTTTTTAAAAGACTTTACTTTTTATAAAAAAATATTTTATATTTAAATGTAATAAAATATAAAAGTGTTTATATTAAAAATTATTAATATTAAAATTATTTATTTTTTTACTTATTTTAAAATTTTGGGATTATTAATTTTTAAAATAAGTGGTTGATTCATTTTTTTTAATTTCTGCTTATTTTTTAAAAAAGATAACATCCAAACATAGTTAAAAATACTTTTAAGTATTTATTTTTAAAATATAAGTGCTTATTTTAAAAAGAGTTTAAATATATTTTTGTCAATAAAAATATAGCATTTTAATCTTTTTATTTTATTTTATTTTTATTTTAGAGTCTACCGCTAATAAAATTTCTGTTAAGTGCTTAATAGTAAATGAATGTCTCACTTTCTTGATGTCACGTGTCAATCATTCTGTTTGTTAAGTAAATATTTAATAAAAATTTATTAATGATAGAGATTAAAAAAATAGAAAAACCAAAATTAAAAAATGTTATATTTTCATGAACTAAATTTTTTTTTTGGTAAAGACAAAATATATTTAAATCTTTAAAAATTAAGTGTATCCAAACAAATTAAATTAGAAAATTTCCGGAAATTAAAAGTCTGTTATCTTATTTATGTACTAAAACACAATATATATATATATATATTTTATTGGTTTTTCTTTTGCCTCTACGTCCTATACCCAAAATAATAATAATAATAATAATAAATATCGCTCACTTATGATAATAAAAAAAGGAGTATAAATAATTATCAGTCAATTTTAAACTTTTTCTTCGAATGCAAGATATGTGTGTGGAAGGGAGATGACTGTACTGTGCCATTGCTAGTTCACGTACCACTGATTATACGTGGAGTATTAAATTTAAAATACTCTTCCACTGCATCTTGGATCTTGCTGACACCCATAGCAAGGGATGGTTTTGTTGTGGTTCCCTCATCCACGTGCTTTCTCTTGTAGATCTTTTTAATATCTGAAAGCTGCTTGAAATCTCCACACTTCGTAACACAAGTTTTTATGAAGGGAATCAAGTTCCGAGTTACCCCTTTTAACCTTTCCACATCAAGAGTCTCCTTTCTCACACCTTCAAAGGCTTCATCTCTTGGCACATAGGTTTCCGTGAATGCATTTACAGGGGACTCATATTTCTCGTCTGTCATGGTTAAAAAAAAGATAGTTAAAAAAAGAAAAAGATAACTAGGCTTTTTATATCGTATACCATTAAAATATACAGGTATATTAATAGTAGCATATATCTTAAATATATATCTTAATTTTGTTATGTTTTAAATATATTTTTAAATTTTTAAAATAGTACTTTTACCTATTAACTACAAGCTATAAATGATTGCTATTTTCATTTACAAAATTATAAAATTTGTATTTTTCTAAAAAATAATATAATTAACCTATTTGCTGTTCTATATTATCATACATTCACTTATTATCAAAAGTCATAAAATTATATCATTAAAAGAGATTAACTTTTCAATAATTATTATGGTGAAGTATTTTTAATTCATGTGCTAATTAACAAGTGTATAGATTAAGTGTTGCGAAAATGAGAATGTTACCATAGATGAATAAATATATAAGAAAAATAAAATCAATAAATGTATTAAAAAGAAAGTTAAAGAAACACATATTGAAAACAAAAATATCAATTTTTTTTTTAAAAATGGTTTGATCATGTGAAAAGAGATTGTTAGAAATAGCCCAATATATATATATATATATATATATATATATATATATATATATATATATATATATATATATATATATATATATATATATATGAAATATATTTAATGAGAGAAATTTTTATTATGAAAGGGTGAAAACTTATTCTTGACCATACAATCATACATCGATGATCAAGATTAAAAGTTATTTAAATGTCATGTAACTACTTTAAAAAGTCACATGTATTTATGTTCTAATCTTGATATTTATGTAAAATCAAATAGTTAAAATTTATTTCTCTTACTTCTTACAATAAATATTTTTCTCACCAAATACATTATATATATATATATATATTGACCGATCACAAACAAATCAATATTTTATTTGTTAAGTAAATAGATATTTACACACCAAAATTTATATATCACTTTACACTGATAATTAATGTGCAAATGATTGTTAATTAATATATATTATATGCTGATTAAAGATAATAATTTATTACTATTATGGTGATCGATATATTATGTGATAATCATCATATATTATGCAAAGATTAATGTGTATTATGCGATAATCAAATATAAAAGTGATATGCATATTTTGATGTGTGAATAACAAAGCAGATTTGATAATGTAAGGACTTCAGTTAATGAGAAAAGATTTTATTATTATTATTATTGTTGTTAATATATGTGACAAAACATGAGTCGAAATTAATTCATGATATTAATTGTGGTGGTCCATGGACCAAATAAGTGTGGCTTAGGACTCACTGGCTGACGCGGGAGGACGACCAGTCCGACAGCGTCTTGGATTAGGGTACTCTTTGGACCCTAATATAGGCCTCACATGTTCATTTCCTTTGTCTGGATTTCCCAAGTCGTTATACAAATCATAATCATACACTCTATCACAAGCCCTTCGTACTCCTTTTCCATCACCTCTAAGCTGCCTTAGTTCTTCTTTTCTTATCTCTTTCAGACCCATTGGTGTGTGACAAGGTAAGTATGCCTGCTTAATCACATCACAATTTATGTAAGATCAATTACAAGCAAAATCTAACAGAGAGCCCAGATCTTATTATTTATATATAATATATATGTGTGTTACAATATATTACCTTGTTGCTGAAGAAAATTCTCTTCTGTGGATGAACCTTCTCAGGTTGAACCCAAGAATTGCAGGCAATATCCACAACACCTTCAATGGAAATGCTTTCCAAAAAGATCTCTTGGTCATATTTGTTTGTCACAGTAATAGCTCCAGGAAACCCAAAATTTGAATCTATCTCAAATACTACTTTGTAAGTGGACCTCTCAGCCCCAACCTTGAAGTCTTTCAACCTCAGGTCCAATACAGCTCGCTTGCTCAGCTTTGGCTCCATTGTTCCTTCAATTTTATGGGGCACTCAAAGAAGTCAAAAACTAATAATTGAAAACTTGACAAGGAGTGAACGAAGATTAATTAAGTTAATATGTACACAAGACAACATTTGCATCGCGGTTTCATTAGACAAAATGGTTTTAAAATTTGAATAATTAAAGAGTTTTAAATCTCGGACCGCAAGCTTAGTCATCTTGGTCGTGGCGACTACCACAATCGCATCACACTGCGATTGTGGTATGTATCATCTCCACATTGGTCTGCATCAGTATGCAACAATTTTAACGCGACTGTAACCCCAACAGAAATTTAAAATCTTTAAAACCCTCTTGCAATGGTTGCAAGGACATGAGCTGTCATAAGAAAATAAAAAAATCTAGTGAAACAAGAAAATTAGCTCTTGTTGTGTAATCCATGCCTTGTCTCATATTTGTAGTCAAACAAAAAAATCCATGTTTGATAAATTTGTACCACGACTCAAGTAATTTGTTACTTCATATAGAATATATATAATACAAGAACGTCATTATTCATGTGAGGAAGATTAGTGCTTACTGGGGTCAATTTCAGTGCTAACTAGCTGCATGACCATTCTTCTTCTACGAAGGGTATTGTTGAAAGCATCAAAAGGTTGAAGCATCATGGCCATCGTCTCCTTCTCTGAAGTCTTACTATTGTTGATTGTTACAGTTCCCGTTATTGTCAATGTCACCGGATTCAGAGCAAGGTCTCTCTTGGACTGGTCTTTAGCAAAGGGTGCCAGTGGGGCAAATTGTTGCACCACCGTCTTCAGCTCTTGTGCTGTCCGAACTGAACAAGAGAAAGTGGGGAACAAGGAAACTTTTTTGTGCTTCTGAGTACAACGTTTGAGATGTGAAGGCCCTGTTGAAGCATCAAAACAAAATGCTTCCAACATAGATTGTCCCATAATTTCTTTAACCATGGCCATTCTGAAGTATGTGTTTTTCTGTATTCCTTTACGACTACACAACAGTATAAGGGTAGAAAGAATAGAAGAAATGGGTAACTTGATTTTTGATCTGGCAATACTAACGAACCATATTTATACTGAGAGAAATATGAAAACTGCCAAATCAGTGTCAGACGACTTGGCGGTTTGTGTTGCACAAATCGAAGCATATGAAGATTGTGAGTCACATGGAGAGCGCATCTGAGGGTAACAAATAATTTACAAGAGCCCTAGGGAGATATGAGTGAGTAAGATACGTGACCGGAACATGTAAGTCCAGCAGAGGAAAAGCTTAGTGAAATTAGCAACAGAAATGTGATTTTGACTCTAATATCATATAAAATTTTAATTTAAAATTAATTTATATTAATTAAAGTGATTTAATATGTATATAAATTGAACTCAAAAAATTAAGACAAATGATGTAAAATTCTAACAAAGTGGAGTGAAAAGAAACTCCATAGAGTGTATATGATTTCATATTTTTTATTTCAACCTATCTTTTTTTAGATTTACATGGCCTTATACGTAACATAAAATAAAACGAAAAGAAATTAATAAGCTAGTGGTGAAAGTTTGTATGATGGATTCAGGCTAGCATTTTCCCTTAGAAAGACTTTGTCATTTGAATGGATTCATTTAAGTAAGAAAAAGTTGCAAATTATCAGCAATCGTTTTTAGTTTAGTGTGGTAAGCATTTAGTTCAACAATATGCTCAACAATAAAATGTGACTTAGGAATTGCAAATAGAGTTAAAACATCATCAAGGCATATGCTTAGATACTAATAAGAAATTTGGCCTTACATACAAGGCATGCAAACCATACAAGTCACATTAGAAAACAAAGCAAGGCTTACAAATATCAAACTTAAGGCAAATGTTACATGATGATATTAAAATGTTATGACACTTATAAGCATGATAAGAACAACCAAACAACACAATAAATCAACCAATAATTCATAAACACATTAAGCTCGTTATCAAGCGCGTATCGATGTTATACGTACAATAATCAAAATTTAATTTAATTCGTTCAAATCATATTTCATGTTTTGTTGCCATTAAAACTTATTCTTGGCCATCAAAGTCCAACTGAAAATTAGGTAATTTACATAAAGTCAGTTCAAACCTCCGTGTGTCATCGTTGGTCCCATCCTGCCCAAACTTCATGTGGTTCTTATTAGAGAATCATTTTTAACGGAAGTATCTATGTATTTATTGTCATTTTTATTATATTAATTTTTTTATTAAATAACTTATGATCTTATTTTGATCAATGGCTCAAAATAACTTATTTAATAAAAAATTAATGAAATAAAAGTAATAATAAATACAAAAGAATAACAATAAACACTAATATTTTCAACTGTCTCTACTTTGTTTTGTATTATATGCTGAACGTTCCTCGTAGATTCGTTTCCATTTTACACGTTTTAATTTCATGGTAAATTATAATCGATTTTGTGTGGATGACAATTACTTGTCTGCATGCATAGGAATAGGATGATTTTGTGAAAAAAGAAACTGTACTGCTTCATGAACAAGAGAAATTCTTCTATGCTAGCTCCTGTCCTCGAAGAAGATATATCCCACTATTAATTGAATGCATGTTTATAAGCTGTGTTGGTCTCATACACATCTCCAATATTGGTAACTATGTTCTGGAGGGAAAAAACCAGAAGCGTAACAGAATTTCTCCATGAACAATAGATCAATATTAACTTTGGTCCTGCCTGATCAAGTGGCTATTTGTACTAACATATATTGGCCCAGCTGAAGCAATCTCCACGTTTATAAAAAAAAAAAAATTACATGAGATATCAAACTTATTAAATATTGTAGTAATACATTATTTTATACAATTATAAAATATTTTTACATAGACAATGTATCAAAATTAAATTTAAATTCATTAAAAACTCCCCTTCAATTTAAAAAAAAAAAAAAGAAAAATCCTTCACCAATCTATGAGTAATAATTCTTAACAAGAAGAGTTATATATCATTTAATGTGTATAAGGGTCGTTATTTTTTTTATTTTGACTATATTTTTAATAGGTTAAATTAAAATTTTAGTGTTTATACTTTATACTTATTTTTAATTTATTTTTTATAATTTTTTATTTTCAAAAAATTCTTTACACTCAAAAATGTTTTCAAAATAATTTTTATTATTAAATTCTTTATAACACTGTTAATTTAGTTCTTACTGAATATTTTACAAAAAAAAATATCATCTAAAAAAACACTTATTGAACAGAGTACATATTCAGCGGAAAGGAACACTTATATATTGAAATGAAGTAACACCTATCAGATGTTTTACAAAAAAAAGAAGAAGAAACATTTAATGAAGCATCTATTGGACAAATAAATACTTATTAAATTAGTCCATTGACAGTGTTTCAATAACATTATAATGGTAGTTAGCCACAATGATTATTTTAAAAATATTTGTAAATGTAGAGATTGATTTGAAAAAAAAATTATATGAACTAAAAAATGAATATATAAATTATAGAGATTAAAATTTTAATTTAAAATTAAAACTAGCGTATTGACTGGCATTACATGCCTATCAATTTGCATTCAATTCACATTTTTTATTTTTATTAAAAAATAAATAATGATGAAAATTGTTTGAATATTTTTTATATTTATCTTTAAATATTTAAATAGATAATAAAATATATTTATAACCTTTTTTTAAAATTTTTAAATGAGTAATTAATAATTATATTTTTAAAAAAATAAATCAATTTGCATTCAATTCACATTTTTTATTTTTATTAAAAAATAAATAATGATGAAAACTGTTTGAATATTTTTTTATATTTATCTTTAAATATTTAAATAGATAACAAAATATATTTATAACCTTATTTTAAAATTTTTAAATGAGTAATTAATAATTATATTTAAAAAAATAAAAATTAGACACCAAAATGAAGGAATTCCCTTTATATATAGCATAGATTTTTTTTTTTCTGATTTCAAAGATACTTTCATTAATCAGCAATGTTTGGCAACAACAGAGGAATAATATCAGGGGGAGGATTGTCTAGCCACACACTAGCCTTTCCTGACTTGGCTTGATTAGCTAGAAAATTTGCCACCTGATTACAGTTGCAGGGAATAACATTACAATCAAATCTATTGAACCAAGAAGCATAGCACATGATGTCTCTGAGATTTGTTCCATTATAGGATAGGTCTTCCCTGTCTTCAAAGATGATGTCATAGACATTTCTTGCGTCTCCTTCCATGATGATCTCGCGAAATCCTAACTCCCAACCAAACACAAGACATACCCTTGCTGCCATCAACTCACCATGATGGTGTTTGCTACATTCTTGAGGTAGTGTTTGAAATTAATTAAAATTAGAAATGAATTGATTTGATTTAATTTGATTTAAAAATTAAATTTTGTGTTTAAAATTTATTAAAAAAATGAGATTTGAATTAATTTAAAAATTAAATTGTGTGTTTAAAATTTATTAAAATGAGAATTAATTTGATTTGATTTTATTATTTTATATTTTTATTCTTATGAGATGTGGTTTAAAATAGTTACTAAAGATAAAATAGTTTATTCATTTCAAATCAAATTAAATTTTAATAAATCCTATTAAATTTGATGAAATTTCTAAAAATAAAAAATAAAATCAATGAGATTTTAAAAATTAAATTATTTTTTATTTTTTAATATTTCAAACATAAAATTTAATTAAATTAAATTTACAAATCAAATTATTTCTATTTTTCTTTTTTATGTTTCAAACACACTGCAAGTGATCTGAGCCTTTCCAGAAAAAAAAAACTCCCTAGGTAGCTGCTAATCACAATGCCAATACCCAAGGAATTGTTCTCAACTGATATGGCAGCATCCACGTGTTTATTTTGGCAAAATTTGGAGGAGGTTTCAACCACTTCACTTGCATAGGACGCGGTCTATGCTGCTGGAAATCTGATGAGGACGCCTCTCAGAATGAAATAAGTTGCATGGCTGCTGAATGACCCACTTCTAAAGACGATTTCAATGAGTTCCACTACAACCCCCTTCTGTAACTCTTCATTTGATAGCTGATTTAAACTGTTATGGATACGGTCTAGCCATAATTCAGTTGGCCCATCTCCGAACAAAATAGAAGGATCAAGGATCAACCACACAGAGTACATTTTTTTGTATACGGGCATTCAATCAAGGTAGTGCCTTCCTGCAAAGACGCCAGATGAATATTCTTATTCTTGGCGGAATGCCAAGTTTCCATATTCTTTTCCACCCAGCAGACCTTGCTTTCGTAGCCTGAAACATATCATAACCCGCACAGTTCCTTTTAATCTTCCCTTGAGTGCAATGGTTCCAAGCCACCTTATAAGCCCCTTTCACTGAAAAATGACAATCATTTTCAATCCTGTTATCAAGAGGAATATCCAACATACTACTAGCATCAGCTTTTGAAAATTTTGTGAGATTAAATCAACATTCCATTGCCCATTTTTTGCTGAAATCAATTGAGAGACACATTAAAGGTGGACTGGAATCATCTCTAAATGTTGCAGCTTGAACACAGGTGAAATAGGGATCCATTGCTCCATCTCCAATCCTCCACACAAGCCCTTTTTTCTAGCACCTTCCTTTCCTCGAGTAAACTTCTCCATGTATACAATGGAATTGCTCCCAAAGTGAGCATTCATGAAACTGCCAGCAGGATAGTATCGAGCTTTTAAAACCCTTGCAATTAGAGACTCCAACTTATGAAGTAAATTCCAACCTTGCTTAGCAAGCATATATAGCAAGGTTGAATATATGGAGGAGATATTCTTGTGTGCATACAGACTCACCACGTCACATTTACACACAAGAGTTAAAAAGTTTGAGAGAGAGGATGAATGGGTCTCACTAAACTCATTCATCACAAAAAATAATCATCTCTCTAACTTTTTTATCTCTTGTATATAAATGTGACGTAATGAGTCTGTATGCACACAATAATATCCCTATATGGAGATCACTAAAGATGACACCTCCACCTTCTTTAGGCCTGCACATTTTATCCCTCCCAATCTAATGGATTTTCCTTTGGTTAGATAAATTTCCCCACCAAAACTAACAGATCATTTGCTCGAGTTCTTTATAAAATGGAGAGACACCTTAAAACATGACATAGAATATGTAGGGATCTTGGTTTCAAATCTCAAAATGTTTTGCCTGTAGCGGTTGTGACAAAACGGTCGCGGCAGACACTGTTTTTGCTTCAACTTGAGACACGAGGGAGGCTGAAAATCACAAACAACGACCACAACTTAATGGCGTTGCAGCCGTGATGGACACGACCTAACGACATTTCAGTCGCAACACAACGCCATTCAAATCAATACAAGAAATTTGAGAAACAGCGAGGGAAATTTCCCTCTCTAATCCCTCTCTAATCCCTCGCTAATATTATCAGCGAGGGAATAGAGAGGGATTAGCGAGGGAATTTTTCCTCACTTTTTTCTCATCGCTAATTAGCGAGGGAAAGTATTCCCTCTCTAATCCGTCTCTAGAAAATTTATTTCCCTCGCTAATTCCTCTCTAATCCCTCGCTAATATTCCCTCGCAAAATGGCGATGGAATTTCCCTCGCTATTCGTTCGCTAAATTATTTACCAATTTTGTCAATTTTCCTCGTTATTCCCTCTCTATTAAATCCGTCTCTATACCCTCGCTAATCTCTCTCTAAATTCCCTCGCTAATGGCTTGTAGTACTCAGTCGCTATTTCCTCGTTAATTCCTCGCTAAATTTTCCCTCGCCATTAACCTCGCTAATCCTTCGCTAAATATCCCTCGTAATTTTCTCGCTAATCCCTCGGTAATATTTTTCTCGCTATTCCCTCGCTATATACAGTGTGAGTTTTCTGTCGCTAATCCCTCGCTAATGAGCTAAATTTTTTTTTATAACCTGTTTATATATATAATTTTCCCTAAAACCTGCATATCAAACTACAATCCAACAAACAAAATCCAAAGAACAACAATCCAATAATTATAAAATGCTACAAAAAAAACTTATACAAAATAATCCAATAATATAGTTAAAAGTTATTATACAAATAATCAATCAATCAATATAGTTGAAAGTTATACAAATGTAATAATACGAATAAAAAATGACAATCAGTCTAAATTATCTTCGTCTTCGTCTTCCTCTTCCTCTCGACCCTCCATGCCTAAATCTTGCGATGGTGGTTGTGGAGCAACATTTGTTGATCCGATCGTAGATAGAAACGATTGGAAGGGCGCCAACATAGGGACAAGTTGACTCTGGATAAACGAAGCCATCGCTGCAGACCCTTCTTTGTGTTTACGACCGATGTCTTGTGTCAATGGTGTAGAATGGGAATGACCCGCAACAGAGGAGGATGAAACTGGCCTGGTGTTATTACCAATATGCAAGCTGTTACCTATGTCATGCACACGTCCCTTCTTGTTGGGACCCGCCGCATCCAACCAGACCTCTGGGTCAACCATAGGGTGAGAGGAAGAGTTTTCTCCATACTTTTCTGTCATTGCGGTGTCATATGACTCCTAAAAATAACAAAACAAGAAAAATATTAACAAAAAAATGAACAATCTAAAATATATATGACTGTTGAATAGGAACAAGATACTTACAATAAAATTCCTCGAGCGCTCAGAAACATAGCTTCCGTCTTTCTTCTTATGAACTTTTGCATACAGATCTCTGTAAGAAACCGGATGCTTTAACTCTGCCTCCTGTAATCCCATATGGAAGAATATTATATAAGAAACACATATCAAAAGTAAGGCAATCCCTCTAAAATACTATGTCATACTCAAGATAGGCAAATAACTCAAGTAATTACAACATGTTCATATACAGATGTTTATCATTAAAACTTTAAATGCGAAAGTTAGATTACCATCTTGCTCTTGTGTTGACCAAAGCTTATCGACCCGCCTGTATGCTTCAAGGCATCAGGTATGGCTGCCCTGTTCCTTCGGGCAACTATAGACCTCGTCATCAATTTATCTGTCAGCCAAATGTCGACCAGGCCATCCCACACTTCCGTCCTCATTCCTCTGGGCCCATGACCCTTAATATCAGCCAAGTTGTTTGAATTTGCCCTCTCAAAGGCCTTATCTCGTGCTTTGTTCAAATGGTCTGGATAACGGTCCAAGATAGTCCGTTCCCAGACAGTTCTCGCCATGCCGCGATCAGCATCAGATGTGAACCAATGCTTAGCCTACACAAAGGATATGTATGTATATTTATTTTTCAATAAACGTATAATATATAATTCTATAAACACAATTACCTACCATGAAGTCGGTAAATAGTATTTCCTTCATCTCAGCTGGATAACCTCGCCACGTACTAGCCGGAATAGGCATCCGTGTCATGACATTGTACATAATGTCACGTGTCACCCTCGACAGTAAAAACCTCCTCCTGTAAGTACAATAAGATAATGTTAGTTATCTGAAAGTAAATACATGTAATAAAAGAAGATATGTCACTAGTACTTACGGTTCGTGGACAAAGCCACATATATAAGTTCTCTGCTATCTCCGTTTCTACATTTGATTCTCCACATGAAGGCACCATATTCGGTGCTAGTGGGTGGGTTAGCGGGGTGGCATAGAAATCGGGTCCGGGTCGGTGCGGGGTGGGACAAAAGCGATGCGCCTCCAATGGTCAATGGACTAGACGCATGGTAGGCACACCGGTCGATGGGCCGATGGTGAAGTTGCACCTAATATAATTATACATAAAAAAAACACATGTATATTACATTTATATAAACTACGAGTTAATAATAATTAAAAAGATTATCCTATAGGTATACCCGGAGAGGGCTGAGAATGCTGTATTGGTGGAGAATCATAGGTAGATACAACATTACGGCTTCTCCCACGATTGCGTCCCAAGACTCTACCTCGAATGGTCATGATGGATATCTGCACAAGGAAACATAATGAAACATGACTCCATTTAAGCAACTATATGTCAACAAAAAGCTCAAAATATAATAATGATAATGCAGTGTAAATACCATTAACGAAATTTATTGAACAAGCTTCAATTTTAACTACTTGAGTCGAAGCAAA
This sequence comes from Ormosia semicastrata, assembly GCA_029884595.1. NCBI lineage: Eukaryota > Viridiplantae > Streptophyta > Magnoliopsida > Fabales > Fabaceae > Ormosia > Ormosia semicastrata. The sequence continues at coordinate 7,354,320 of JAQQTO010000057.1, read as the reverse complement.
AGATTCCTCATCTTCATCCGAGAATTCATTAATTTCATTATTTTCGTTGTCATCAATGAACTCATCATCAACCAGATCGTCCATTGGATAATGTATATCACGTATGTTAACTTCTTCCATTTGGGCATGTGCATCAAACAAGGAGACTGCTTCATCATCTATCACAGGATTGTGTGTTCCAAGGATCCATCATCTTGGTAATAATCAATGGCAATTAAGTCATTCAATTCATCACCTTCCTCATTCAATGTCTCACCACGAAGAGTTTTGCTCGACCTTGCAAGTAAGTCGCCCACCATTCACCATTAGCTCTATTCCCGCTTTGTGGGTATCTTGTATAGTACACTTGTTGTGCTTGTTCGGCTAAGACGAATGGCTCATTTGAGTGAAATCTTGATTTATGCTCGATGTCAACCAACCCATATCTCTCATTAACATTGACTCCATTTATCGAGTCAAACCAATGGCATTGTAAAAGAAATACTTTGTTCTGATTTCCTACATATGACAATTCAAATATATCTTCAATTATGCCATAATAGTCGAAGTCATTCTCACCATATATACTACCTCTAACACATACGCCACTATTCATGGTAGCTTTATTTTGTCCGTACACCTTGGTATGAAATCTGTACCCATTAACTATTAGGCCACAGTAAGAAGTCACGGACTTGGATGGACCGTAACTTATCTCTCGCATCATTTGATCCCCGACTTGGCCTATATTAACCTGTATCATTACATAGACGGTGGATAGTTGTAACATCTAGCATAATGCACATTGAATTTAATATGTTAGATCACTATTATGGATAAAAGGACTTACTAGATGTTTTAGCCACCTACTGAAGTCCTTATCTCGAGCTTCCAATATTTGATCATCAGTGATATTGGGATCTGTATCCCTTAACGAATCCTCGAATTGTCTAATCAATACAATAATTAATATTTAGCATAAATTTAGCACATTAATAACAAATTCATTAGATAGAGAGTAAATTTACTGGAGATAAGGTTCTACTTCTCCACAATTTACAAGCACATATATCTCAAAGAATCAAGTTCCACATCCATCAAGAATCTATTTCGACCTCTCTCCCGACAGACGACATGGATGTTTAAAAACAGACAACCGTTCATTAATTGCATCTTCCCCACCGTCGTCATTCCGAGGAACTTGAGTGCGCCTGGTCTGTAGGTGGGGATCAAAATACATAGAAGCAAAATTAGAAATTTCTTTTAAAATATACGCTTCACAAATAGATCCTTCAACTTTCGCCTTATTTCGGACCTTTCTTTTCAAGTACAGCATACACCTCTCAAAGGGGTACATCTACCTGTAATGCACTGGTCCTCCAACCTTAGCTTCATAAGGGAGATGCACGACTAGATGTTCCATCACGTCAAAGAATGCTGGAGGGAAAATTTTCTCTAACTTGCAAATTGTTTTAATGATAGAAAGCTCTACATTCTCAATGGTGGAAGCACGAATTTCAGTTGCGCAAACTTCTTTAAAGAACAAGCTTAGTTCTGTTAACGGTCCCCATATAGGTTTTGGCAAGATATCACGAAATGCCAGAGGAATTAACCTTTGCATAAAAACATGACAATCGTGACTTTTCATTCCATATATCTTCCCGCCGTCTACATTGATGCAACGTGCGATATTCAACGCATACCCATCAGGAAATTTCAACTGTTTTATCCACTCACACATCATCATTCTTTTATTGGCATCCAAGACATACGTCGCCTTTGGTTTTTTACACTTGCCATTATCAACTATTAGCTCCAAGGTAGGACGTTTGCATATTATCTTCAAATCTTTTCTTGCATTTGCATTGTCTTTTGTCTTGCCCTTTATGTCCATGACAGTGTTGAAGATATTATCAAACACGTTCTTCTCAACATGCATTACATCTAAATTATGTCGTATTATATTAGTCGACCAATAAGGCAATTCCCAGAATATGCTCTTTTTCACCCAATTGTGGTGTATACTAAAGTCATCTTGTTTTTGTTTACCTGAATTCAAGCCGAAAATGATTTCCTTAAGTTGAGTCACTCTATTGAAGACATCTGTCCCACTCAGGCGTTGCGGTGAATTCGATTTTTCCACTGTTGATCTCTTAAAAGAGTTTCGATCACGACGAAATAGATGATCAAAGGGCAAAAATTGGTGATGACAATCAAACCAACAACATTTCCTACCGTGCTTCAACACAAATGACTTACTGTGATTCATACAAAGCAGACAAGAAAGTTTTCCATGAGTGCTCCACCCAGACAGCATTCCATAGGCTGGAAAGTCACTTATTGTCTACAACAAAGCCGCTTTCATATCGAAATTTTGCTTCTTCGAGGCATCATAAGTTTGCACCCCAACATCCCACAATATCTTCAGATCATCAATTAGGGGTCTAAGATAGACATCTAAATTTTTACCAGGTGACTTTTGTCCAGGAATCACAAGAGTGAGGAATATGTATTCCCTTCTCATACACATACTTGGAGGTAGATTGTAAGGTGTGACAAAAACAGGCCAACATGAATATGGTATGGTTGAACCACTAAATGGATTAAAACCGTCTGTACACAGGCCAAGCCTAACATTTCGAGCGTCTAGGGTAAATGTAGGATGGGTAGCGTCAAATCGTTTCTAAGCCTTAGCATCAGCTGGATGCCTGATCACTGATTCATCGTGACGCACTCCATCTGCATGCCAAGTCATATACTGTGCAGTGTTTTTTGACATAAACAGACGTTGGAGTCTTGGCATAATGGGAAAATATCGCAACACTGAGTGCGGCACATCCTTCTCATTTGATGAACGTCCCGCCTTCGGTTTGAATCGTGGGTGTTGATAATCACATATTTTATTCATTAAGAAACCCTTATGTTTAGTCATTTACACTCTCCATATTCTTAATTAATTGAATTTGGTATAATTTTGTGAGTTTGAGCTCAAATTGGTCCTAATTGAATATTTTCAGCATTATTGAGATTTGATACTGTTTCTGTATTTTGGCCATAACTTGAGTTTCTGATATCTGATAATCATGAATTTTACCTTGTAGGAAAGCTAAGAGAAAGCTCTACAACTTTGATGAAGAGCTCGAAGTCCTAAACAGATGTCTAAGGGACCTAAATTTATATGGAAATCAGAATACGGGTTCTGTCACTAGAATCCGAATGGTGTGCACTCATAAAATCATATATCAAGCTGTAATAATGGAGATGGGCTGAAATTTGAATAGTTGATAGTTAAGATCCAAATAAACAACTTTCATGAAGAACACTTTTTAAAAAAATGAAGTCTAATGGGTCAGTTTGAGCTTGCAAGTCGGAACAGAGGTGCTAAAGTTGGGTTTGAGCAACCTGCGGTATTTGGGTCATATCTTGGGCTGTAGGAAGCCAAATTGGACGATCCAGATATGCATGTTATAGCCAAGACAAAGATCTACAACTTTAACGAAAAGTACTTTTCATGGATCTGAAGTATAGTTGGTCGTTTTTGGCTTCCAAGTCAGACAAGAAATTTTCGCACTCCACCAACTCACTCAACCACTCCACTCCACCAACCCACTCAACAACTCCACTCCACCACTCCACTCCACCACTCCACTCCACCAACCCACTCATTCACCCACTCCCCTTTGTCCTTTTATTACCCTAAACTTCTATAAAAGGCATCATTGGTTATCATGAATGACAAGTTGTATTCTCCTTCATTTCTCTCATAGTTTCTTCTTGTTTCTTCATAGTTTCTCATAGCTTTTGTATATTTTGATGCTCCCCTTTATGTTAATGGAGGGCTAAGTTACTTTCGGTCAATTTAGAACTCTTGAAGAGATTGTGGTTTGGATTCTTGAGACCTTGGTTATGTATTATATTTGATTTGTAATTGAATTTTTCTTTTCTTCTTCTCTTTTCTTCTTCTTGATCTTGAATGCATGAATGGTGATTCTATTTATATTGATCTGATTTGATCTTGGTTTAAGATTGAGATTTGTGATGAAACTTAGAACTGATTGATCTAAACTAATCACATAAATGAAGATTGAGATTTGTGACGAAACTTAGAACTGATTGATCTAAATTAATCACAGAATTGAAAAGGTTAGGTTACTGATTTGTGCCTAAGTTAATTGAATTTGGTACTTGAAATTAACATAGATCTTCATGAATGGTGTGATGGCGGATTTGTGTTTATCATTTGTTAATTGAATTCTAGACGATCGTCTAGTATGAATTCTGGATTTGATGCAGAGATCTCGGTTAGATCCAAATTAACAATTCAATTGCGCTTCAAGTGATCTATGAAGGGTCTATGATTGAACCTACCCAATCTTGGATAGGTTTCTAAATTGACTGCTCTTTAATTGTTATTTCTTCCTTTAGTTTTGTTAAGTGCGATCTTAAATCACAAACCCCTTTGCTAAACTTTCACTTGATTTAATTAAATTGCATCTACAATCCTCGTGGAGATGATCCAGTGTTGTCACTGTGCTACAAGCTTAGGTAATAACTTCGGTTATAATTTTGACTGAGTTTGGCGCTCGTCAAAATTTTGGTGCCGTTGTCGGGGATTAGTAAGTGTAATCTTTTCATTTTAAGTGTTTTTACTAACTTTTGCTTTTTATTAACTTTTCTAACATTTTTATCCATTGTCTAGTATATTTTGCTTATTTATTTGTTTTTGTGTGATGCATGACTAGGTCCGAGCCTGATAACTTAGTTGACTTTGATCCTGAGATTGATAGAACATTGCATAGGTTGATTAGAGCTTGTAGGCTAAGTGCAAGAATTGCTTCTGAATTTGATCTTAATATTGGGAGTGAACTTGAGATCTTGAATAATTCTGAAACCATGGCTAATAACATACAGAATAGAACTCTTAAGGAACTTGTTTTGCTCCTGATATAACTAACCAGTCTTTGTGTATTCAATACCCAGACCTTGATGCTTTGATTTTGAGTTAAAATCGGATTAATACATTTATTGCCCAAGTTTCACGGTTTTGCGGTGAGGATCCCCATAAGCATCTAAAGGAGTTCCATGTGATTTGTTCAACCATGAAGCCACATGGGATCTCGAAGAAGACACAAGTGAGGGCATTTCCTTTCTCACTTGTCTTGATCTGACCAAGGATTGGTTATTTTATCTTTCACCAGGTTCAAGAACAAGTTGGGTGACATGAAGCGATTGTTCTTAGAGAAATTTTTCCCACATAGAGGCAGCTTTGCCATTAGAAAAGATATATGTGGCATAAGACAAATGACAGAGAGAGACCTTGCATGAATATTGGGAAAGATTCAAGAAGTCGTGCTCGAGTTTGTCCCACCACCAAATCACCGATCAACTCTTAATTCAATATTTCTATGAAGGCTTGTTTGCCAAATGACGAAGCATGGTGGATGTGCCTCGGAGGAGCCTTAGTAGACAAAACCCTGCAGAAATGTAGAGATTTAATAGCAAACATGACAGTCAACACCCAACAATTTGGCACACGAATTATTACTTCAACCAGAGGAGTCAATGAGATTCAATCATCTCATGTAGACCAACAGAGAATGGAACACAGACTTGATGAATTAACTTCTTTGGTGAGACAGTTAGCAGTGGGACAACAAGCACTAATGCAGATGGCTGCAACTGTGTGTGGCATTTGCACTTGTTCATCTCATCCTACTGATGCATGTCCCACACTTCAGGATAGTGGTTCTATTTTTCCTGAGCAATCTATTGCAGCAGCTAGTATTTTTCCTGGTAGACCCCAATATCAGCAATCACAGCAGCAGCCCAGATATGATCCATTTTCTAATACCTATAACCCTGGCTGGAGAGACCATCCCAACCTGAGATATGGAAATTTGGTCAACAACAACAATGGCACTTACCAACAAAGCGGAATCATAGCTTAGATACCAAGCTACAGGCCCTAGCAACAAGTACCAACTGATGTGTGTGAAACAACATCATATTTTGTTCTTGTTTTGCATGCATTCTTGAGCATTTTAGGCATTTTAGTTTCTCTTTTGGTTTGTTTTTCCCTTAGTTCGGATAACTGCGGTGTTTTTGGTGTTCTTATGCAGGATTAATGTTGAATTGGCCTTGGAATGAATGGAAGCTTGCATGATTGAAGTTGGAGCTTTATGGAACTAATTTAGGGAAAGATAAGACAATTATCTACAACTTTCATGAAGACCTCAACGGCCCGATCACACGTTTGGATAACTCAAATTGGAGTTGAAGCAAGAACTAGGGTGCTGATCCTGACAGCTTGACCTTTGTATACTATTCATGACATATCTGGAGCTACAAGTTGTCAAATGAGCTGAAATTTTGATGGTTGATAGTTAAGATCCAAATCTACAACTTTAATGTTGAGCACTTTTCTAGATTCGAAGGTCTAATGGGTCATATTGAGCTTGGAAGGACATTCCAGAACCAACCATGGCCTGGCCGTGGTCTACACCACGGCCGTGGTTTGAAGACAGCAGCAATGAAATCTCCAACTCAGAACCAACCACGGCCGTGGTTCGGGGCGCGCAGCAGATTTTAATTTTTTATTTTTATTTCTTTTGGGGGCTTTTAGCCCAAAAAGAAATCATAGGCTATAAATAGATGTTCTGATTGCTATTAGGGTATTCTATCTTGGTTCTAACCTAGTTTTAGAGGAGGCACAAAGGAGGCTTGGGTTCTTCATCTTTCTCCCTTCTTCTTCCATTGTTACGGGTTTGGATGTTTTTTAGTTTGATTTCTTGTCTCTTCTTCTCTATGTCTGAGTAGTTTCTTTTGTTTCTAGGATTGGGCAATGCCCTTTGATACTTTGATAATGAATAATTGACATTGTTTCCCCTTTTATTGATCTTGAATGTTCTTTGATTCAATTCTTATTGCTCTTATTCATGTGAATTTGCTGGCCACTTATTTGTATCTCATAGGCATTTAGGGACGTACTGAGAGGTGAACCTAAGTGTTGGAACCATAAGAATTGAACTTAAGATCTAAATCACGAGAGTAGTTTTAGCCTTTCGAGGATTCAATGAATTACCACAAAGCGTAATGGGTTCAATTTAAATTCAATTACCACGAGAGTAGGAATTGGTTTAATTGGGCACGGATCTTGTATCTTGAGAAAGAACATTAACTAATTTAGGGTAATTCACCTTCAATTGAATTTCAGATTTAATAAAAAGGTTGTCAATTAGGATTTATCTTGTATCATTGTGGTATCTCAATCTTGGAAGCTTTCTTTAATCTGAAAACCCCTTTCTTGATAACTTGCTATCTTTGTTCTGAATTCTGTTTTCTTTATTTTTATTTAATTATTTTGTTACTACGTTCTTCTTTATCAACAATCATATTTCCTTTTGTTTAACTTAATTGAATTAATTAATTAATTGATATTCATACACACAGTCCCTGTGGATTCGATCTTTTTATTACTTGATGACGAAACCGCATACACTTCATGATTTCACGCATCAAGTTTTTGGCGCCGTTGCGGGGACTGTGTTTTTCTTGAATATCAGTTTAATTTTAATTTAATTATTTTAAACCTTTTTCTTTTTATTTGGTTCTTACGTTCTTGATTTCTCTTTGACTCTCTATAGGTAATTACTCCATTGACATCACCTGAGCACAAAAACCAGACCAAAGTCAAGCTAATGACTTTAAACAAGCGCTTCTTGGGAGGCAACCCAAGTTTTTTTGTTTTTGTTTTTCCTTTTAATTTCTTCTTTTTCTTTTAATTTTGTGTGTTGTTTTGTTGGTTTGATCTTTATCTTATGGATTTTGTCTAGGTTTGACCCCTCTTGAAGCTAAATTTAGAAAGCAAGTGAAGAGTGAAGTCAGAAGGTTCCACACCAAACCCATGGAAAATTCCATGGCCATGGATTGAACACCAGGATATTTTCCACCACCGCAGTGAGTTCTTTTCTTTTATCTCTTCTCTTGTTTTAGATTTTTACATTGGGGACAATGGAAGTTCTAAGCTTGGGGGGTATTTTCATTTTCATTTTCTTATTTTCATTCTCATTAGTTTCATGCATTTTCATGTCTTGTTTTGCATTGCATTTTCATGTTACATTTTCACACTATCATATCTCTTGGGTTTTTGGTTGAACTTGTGCCCCTCTCTTTTGGGGATTTTGAGATGATATTGATTTGGAACCCAATTTGTTGATTCTTGTGATAGGCTACAGGCATTGTTTTAATTTGATAGTAGAGGTGATCTTTTGATAGTTGATAATTAGCATAATGTTCTCTAAATTTGTGCTTCTCATTGAATTTTTAAACCTCTAAATGTGAGTTTTGAGCCTATATGGGATATATGCACTATATAATTTTTGTTCCCATTCTTTGTGTTGAGTAATATTCTTCATTGATCATGTGCTCTAGAACTTGATTTGAAACCTTTTTGAGGCAAAATTTTTGGTTGCATGCTTGAATGTGATTAAGGCATTTTAGGTATTTTTCTGGCCTTCTGAAATTGTTACACTTTCATCCTCTAGTTGCCCATTTTGAGCCTACTGCATACTTGTTTTCTTGATACCTATGCTGAAATATTGTTGGTTATCATTTAGAATATTAAATGGAGCAATTTGGATTTAAAAGTTGTGTAAAGATGTGTTGGGAATTATATGTATTTGAGCTTCCTCTTTCTCAAAAAAAAAAGAGAAAAAGAGAAAAGGAAAACAAAAGAAACATCATGAGTTGAAAGCTTGAAAAAGAGGAGAAAGAGGAGTAGGAAAAGCAAGGAAGAAAATACTTAGAAATATGAAGTTATGATCCTGTATGAAAAATGCCTTTGCTCCATTGATGTTCTATTGGATTTCTTGTGCTTATTGAAAAAATTTGATGAGCCTTTTGTGTATACCTTCCTTTCTCTACCATACCTATCATCATTCCCATGGCCCCATTATAACCCTTGAAAGACCTTTTGATTCTTGCATGCATGCTGATTATTAGTGGAAATTTGGTTTCTTATCAAGCATATGGAAGTGCATTTTCTTTGAAGGATTTTGAGTTGTTTTCACCCTTAAACACTTTGAGTGTGGTTAGTGGAGTGAACTTAATTCAATCAGTGAGGATGCATGATTTCTGAGAACTTAGCCTCTAATTGGACGTGATTTTGATTACCTCTCAGATTCTTTGTTTGCCTTAGCCTATTGCTTGGATATTGTTTTCTCGGGTTCCTCATTCATTATTGTCTCTTGATTCCACTTCTTGGTTTGGCATTAGTTATTGCTTGGGGACAAGCAAAGTCTTAAGCTTGGGGGGATTTGATGTGTGTGAAATAACATCATATTTTGTTCTTGTTTTGCATGCATTCTTGAGCATTTTAGGCATTTTAGTTTTCCTTTTGGTTTGTTTTTCCCTTAGTTCGGATAACTGCGGTGTTTTTGGTGTTCTTGTGCAGGATTAATGTTGAATTGGCCTTGGAATGAATGGAAGCTTGCATGATTGAAGTTGGAGCTTTATGGAACTAATTTAGGGAAAGATAAGACAATTATCTACAACTTTCATGAAGACCTCAACGGCCTGATCACACGTTTGGATAACTCAAATTGGAGTTGAAGCAAGAACTAGGGTGCTGATCCTGACAGCTTGACCTTTGTATACTATTCATGACATATCTGGAGCTACAAGTTGTCAAATGAGCTGAAATTTTGATGGTTAATAGCTAAGAGCCAAATCTACAACTTTCATGTTGAGCACTTTTCTAGATTCGAAGGTCTAATGGATCATATTGAGCTTGGAAGGCCATTCCAGAACCAACCACGGCCTGGCCGTGGTCTACACCACGGCCGTGGTTTGAAGACAGCAGCAATGAAATCTCCAACTCAGAACCAACCACGGCCTGGCCGTGGTATACACCACGGCCGTGGTTCGAGGCGCGCAGTAGATTTTAGTTTTCTGTTTTTATTTCTTTTGGGGGCTTTTAGCCCAAAAAAAAATCATAGGCTATAAATAGATGTTCTGATTGCTATTAGGGTATTCTATCTTGGTTCTAACCTAGTTTTGGAGGAGGCACAAAGGAGGCTTGGGTTCTTCATCTTTCTCCCTTCTTCTTCCATTGTTACGGGTTTGGGATGTTTTTAAGTTTGATTTCTTGTCTCTTCTTCTCTATGTCTGAGTAGTTTCTTTTGTTTCTAGGATTGGGCAATGCCCTTTGATACTTTGATAATGAATAATTGACGTTGTTTCCCCTTTTATTGATCTTGAATGTTCTTTAATTCAATTCTTATTGCTCTTATTCATATGAATTTGTTGGCCACTTATTTGCATCTCATAGGCATTTAGGGACGTACTGAGAGGTGAACCTAAGTGTTGGAACCATAAGAATTGAACTTAAGATCTAAATCACGAGAGTAGTTTTAGCCTTTCAAGGATTCAATGAATTACCACAAAGCGTAATGGGTTCAATTTAAATTCAATTACCACGAGAGTAGGAATTGGTTTAATTGGGCACGGATCTTGTATCTTGAGAAAAAACATTAACTAATTTAGGATAATTCACCTTCAATTGAATTTCAGATTTAATAAAAGGGTTGTCAATTAGGATTTATCTTGTATCATTGTGGTATCCCAATCTTGGAAGCTTTCTTTAATCTGAAAACCCCTTTCTTGATAACTTGCTATCTTTGTTCTGAATTCTGTTTTCTTTATTTTTATTTAATTATTTTGTTACTACGTTCTTCTTTATCAACAATCATATTTCCTTTTGTTTAACTTAATTGAATTAATTAATTAATTGGTATTCATACACACAGTCCCTGTGGATTCGATCTTTTTATTACTTGACGACGAAACCGTACACTTGCGGATTTCACGCATCACCAACCACCTGCATTTAGGCAAGCACAACCTGCGTCGCCACCCATGCAGCAGCCCCTCCAACTACCTGTTCCAGCAGCCACTCCAGCTGAGCCACCTTTCGAAGACTTGATGAAACAGTTTCAGCAGAATGTCAATGCCACCATCTAGAATTTACAAACTCAAATTGGGCAGATGGCAACCACTCTGAGTGAGCTGAAAAGTCAAGGGTCGAACCAATTGCCTTCACAAATAGTCAATAACCCAATAGGCAATGTAAGTGTCATTAGCTTGAAAAGTGGCAGAGAAGTTGACGGTCCTACTCCACCACAACCTGAACTACAAGTGCAGCAACCAGAAGGTGACCAGAAATAGAAGAAAGTGGATAGCTCAGTCCAAAAATCGCGACACATAAGAAATGTGCAGAGAATTCAAATCTGACCATTCCACTACCTTTTCCAAACAGAGTCACACAGTCCAAGCATACTGTGCAAACAGAAATAGAAAGAGAAGTCATGGACACATTCAGGAAGGTGGAAATCAATATTCCCTCCTTGATGCAATCAAGCAGATTCCCAAGTATGCCAAATTCCTCAAAGAGAGTTGTGTACTCACAAGAGAAGACTTAAGGCTACTGAGAAAATAAGCACGTAGGCAAAAATGTTTCTGCAATAATTCTACCAAGCATGCCACAAAAATGCAAAGATCCTGGAACTTTCACAATTCCTTGCATGATAGGTAACTCCAAATTTGAACATGCAATGCTAGACTTGGGTGCTTCGATTAATGTCATGCCTATGTCAATATATCGGTCCTTGAACATTGGCACTTTGCAACCTCTTTGGTATAGTGATTCATTGGCAAATAGGACCACCGCTTGCATCATCAAGCAGAGTGCTAGAAGATGTGTTAGTTCGGGTGAATGAGCTAATTTTTCCAAATGGACTTCTATATTCGAACATGGAAGATGAGTCTTCAACAAACCATACTCCATTGATCCTAGCGGACCTTTCCTCAAGACAGACCAAGACCAAGATAGATGTGTATCTTGGCACCCTTTCCATGGAATTTGGCGACGATGTGGTACAATTTAACATTTTTGAGGCCATGAGATATCCCCTAGAGAGCATTCTGCTTTCCATGTTGATGTGATTGATATGCTAGTTGACGATGCTTATCCGATATTTATGCTAAATTTCCCGATATTGTTGATTTTCGGATTACTTACATGTGAAACATGTGTTGGCCGTGATATTGTACCATGTGTCTTTGCATGTCTTTGAGATTTATGCAGATTATGAGTGGTGATGTAGTCTTGACTTGAATGATGCAAAGATGTGAAAATGAGAGTCGGAGTATGTTGAATTTAATGTTATTGAGTTAGTTGTTTCAAACAAATTTGTCGCCTCCATTGTACAAATGACCTCATCCTTAGAATTAAAGATTTTGCCGGACCATCTTAAATATGCATATTTGGAAGATGGTGAGAAGTCACTGTGATTGTTGCTAAAAATTTGTAACTGATCAAGAAGAAAAATTACTTGCAGTTTTGAGGCGAATAAACAAGCCATCAGATGGACACTTACAGATCTTCCTGGTATCAGTCCCTCCACATGCATGTATAGGATTTTATTAGAGGAAGATACTAAACCAGTACGGCAGCCCCAAAGGAGACTGAACCCCCTGACTCTAGATGTGGTAAAAAAGGAAGTTACCAAGTTACTGCAAGCTGACATTATTTATCCCATATCTGATAGTAAATGGGTGAGCCCCGTGCAGGTTGTTCCAAAGAAATCTGGGGTCACAGTAGTTAAAAATCAGAACAATGAGCTACTACCCACAAGAATTCAAAACAGCTGGCGGGTTTGCATTGATTACAGACGACTTAACCAAGCCACCAGGAAAGATCATTTCCCATTACCTTTCATTGATTAGATGTTAGAGAGACTAGTTGGCAAGTCACATTACTGTTTCTTGGATGGATATTCGGGTTATTTTCAGATCCATATAGCCCCAGAAGACCAAGATAAAACTACTTTCACTTACCCATTTGGCACATTTGCATACAGAAGGATGCCTTTTGGTCTATGCAACGCTCCAGGCACCTTTCAAAGGTATATGGTAAGTATATTTTCTGACCTTTTAGAAAATTACATGGATGTACTCATGGATGACTTTACTGTCTATGGCTCTTCCTTTGATGCATGTTTGGATAATTTGACTCAGGTTTTGCATAAATGCATTAAGGCTAACCTTGTTCTGAATTTTGAGAAATGTCATTTCATGGTAGAGCAAGGCATAGTTTTAGGGCATATAATATCTAGCAAGGGTATTGAGGTAGATCCTGCAAAAATAGATGTTATTTCATGCCTATCTTACCCCACATGCGTGCGGGAGGTTCGTTCTTTCCTTGGTCATTCAGGTTTCTATAGGCGATTCATAAAAGATTTTAGCAAAATTGCTCTTCCACTATCCAACTTGCTACAAAAAGAAGTGGAGTTCCATTTTGACCAGAAATGCAAGGATGCCTTCAATCACTTGAAGCAAGCATTGACCAGTACACCTATCATCCAGCCACCAAATTAGACACTCCCATTTGAGCTCATGTGTGATGCCTCTAATTATGCTTTGGGAGCTGTTCTTGCACAAAGGGTCGACAAAATATCTCATGTCATCTCCTATGCTTCAAGAACTTTAGATCTTGCACAAGTCAACTACACCACCACTGAAAAGGAACTTTTAGCAATTATTTTTGCTTTAGACAAATTTCGATCATATTTGCTTGGTTCTAGAGTGGTTGTGTTTTCAGATCATACAACTCTGAAGTTTCTCCTGAAGAAGCTTGATGCAAAGCCTAAGTTGATTAGGTGGATTTTGCTCCTCCAAGAGTTCGATATTGAAATCCGTGATAAAAGTGGAGCGGAGAATTTAGTGGCTGATCACCTAAGCCGAATTGAAAGGAAGGCAGATACTTTTCATTTCCATGATGTCTTCCCTGATGAGCAGCTTTTCAAGCTACAAGGTAACACTCCTTGGTTTGCTGATTTGATAAATTTCTTAGTTGCTGGTGTTTTCCCTGCATATTTTATTAGGGCTCAGATTGATAAATTGAAGAGTGAGTCAAAATATTATGTGTGGGGCGACCCTTATCTGTGAAAATTTTGTAGTGACCAAGTCATTAGGAGATGCGTGCCTAATAATGAATTCCATTCTATTCTTAGCTTTTGTCATACACTTGCATGTGGCGGTCATTTTGGTCCCCAAAGGACTGCTAGGAAAGTTTTGGAATCTGGATTATATTGGCCCACTTTATTTCATGATGCATATTTGTTTTGTAAATCTTGTGATCAATGCCAAAGAACAGGAAACACTTCTCGAAGGAATGAGATGCCCCAGAAATCCTTATTGTTCTGTGAGATTTTTGATGTATGGGGTATTGATTTTATGGGACCCTTTCCTGTTTCTTTTAGTTTTGTTTACATTTTACTAGCTGTTGATTATGTATCCAAGGGGGTGGAGGCGAAAGCTACTCGGACTGATGATTCCAAAGTTGTTGTGGATTTTGTTAGATCACAGATTTTCTGCAGGTTTGGAGTTCCGAAGGCCATCATCAGTGATCAGGGTTCACATTTTTGTAATCGAAGCATGGAAGCTTTGATAAAAAAGTATGGGGTCTTGCACAGAGTTTCTACACCTTACCATCCTCAAACTAATAGGCAAGCCGAGATTTCCAACAGGGAGATCAAGCAGATACTCCAGAAGACAGTTCAACCTAACAGAAAGGACTGGAGCAAGAGGCTTGAGGATGCTTTATGGGCTTACCGGACTGCTTATAAGACACCAATCGAGATATCTCCGTATCGGATTATTTTTGGAAAAGCCTGCCACCTTCCAGTGGAAATTGAGCATCATGCATTCTGGGCGGTGAAAAGGTGCAACTTGGACCCAGATCAAGCAGGTATGGAGAGGAAGCTGCAATTACGAAGAATTGGAGGAGATCCGCTTGGAGGTTTATGAAAGTTCCAAACTTTATAAGGAGAAGACCAAAGCCTTCCATGATAAGTTGATTCTGAGGAAAACATTTGAGATTGGTCAAAAAGTTCTCCTCTATAACTCCCGCCTCCGACTCATGCCTGGCAAATTAAGGTCTAGATGGGATGGACCATTTATTGTTACTAAGGTTTTTCCTTCAGTGTCCGTTCGATTAAAAGTGAGGTCACCGCCAAAGCTTTCATCGTAAATGGACACCGCCTCAAACAAGATCATGAACTTCCGAGAATGCGAAGTGGAGGTGATGAACCTTCTCCATCCGCATTATGAATAAAAAAAGGAAAAAAAAAAAAAGAAAAAAAAAATAGGCTGTGTGCCCGACAATGAGGTAGGTAGTGCCATTAAATTTTGTCACTCGGAAGCATGTGGTGGTCATTTTTTTTCTTCAGCGACAACAACTGCGAAAATCTTACAGTATGGATTTTATTGGCCTACTTTATTCAAGGTCTGTTACACCTTTTGCAAAAGCTGCAGAAATTGGTCAAAAAAGTTCTGCTTTGAGATTATCATCTGCACCTACTCCTTGGAAAATTGAGATCTAGGTGGCGCGGTTCTTTTGTTGTCAAACACGTGTATCCTCTGGGGCCGTAGATATTGAGGATCCTAGGAATGGTAATGCGCTTAAAGTTAATGGACAAAGACTCAACCATTCCTGGAAAACCAAGTTCTTGAGTTCTTTGTGTTGCCGGTTAAGTGGCGGATACGGTACTCTGTGACTCTCAAGTCGGTTTATTTTTCGCTTTTCCAAAATAACGAACCCTTCTTCTCCTTCAAAATGGATGTCATTCTTTCAAACCCGAGCAAACATTTTCCTTTCTTCCTCAAAATGCTCTGAGAAAAATCTACAAAGTTCGATGTAAAAGATTGAGACTGTTAATACACAAAGGTATGCCGAAGATGTACTGTTGGATAATTGAAGCAAAGGTCCGATTAGCAGTGAGTCCTCAATTTCATTTGACTCATATATGCCCGGTCTTGGAAGAAGTTCATATTCTAAAAGGAGAAGAGCAAAAAGGTTACAAGTCTGTCACAAATGTGGACGATGGAACTGTAACAAGCGATGTCGTACTTTGGGGATGGTTTCTGCAAATAGAGAAGATAAAATTTTCTTCATTAAGAATGGACTGAGTAAGGAGTCATTAGATGATATCTTATTGACTCTTGAGACGCATTCTTGTGGATTGGTGCATCATGAAATTCTTAAATTATGGAATCTCTTCAAGGATGAAGAAAAACGCTACAGTCTTGGGAATTTGACTCTAAAAGACCCTGTTTTCCAATTTATAAGAAAATTGGATGGGAAGCTTATCCTCGATTCATAGAAGACGTTTAAGTCATTATTGGACGTTAAACCAGAGGCAGATGTGAGCCATATCCACAAACAATCTGTACATATCATCCTCTTCTTCTTCTTCATGTCATCTTTCAAACAAAAAATAAAAACAAAAACAAAAACAAAAAAAAGAAAGAAAGAAAAGATTATGTGTTTCTTAATTTCAACCTTTTCTGACAACAGCCAACCTACCCTTATAGGTGCAATTATTCCCCTTTCCATTCTTTTTCTTATTTAAACACTCCATTTTCCTTTAACTCAGAAACACTCAAAAAGAGGAAGAGTATAGAATGGGGCATTCTATTCGTAACCTAAAAAATGTCTGTGTTTTTTGTGGGTCGAGTTATGGGAAGGGATTAGAGTTTGTAAACGCAGCTAGCACTCTTGGTCGATCACTTGCTGCGAGGAATATTCATCTTGTATATAGGGGAGGTTGTCGTGGGTTAATGGGGGCTGTATCACTTGCTGCTTTTATAGGAGGCAGTCAGGTTTTAGGTGTTATTCCTAAACCTTTAGCTGAAAATAACATCACTGGAAAGACAGTTGGAGAAGAAATTCAGGTGGTTTTGGTACTTTGGAAGAAATTTTTCAAATTGTCTCTTGGGCCGAACTGAACATCCGCCATAAACCCATTAGTTTGTTGAATGTTAATAATTTCTTTGATCTTTTGTTATCTTTTCTTGACAAAGCTATGGAACAGAAATTTATCACTCCTTCGACAAGACAACTTCTTATCTCTGCCTCCACTATTGATGAGCTCATTGATAAATTAAAAGCTTTTGAGTATGTACCTGATAAGGTATTAGCTCAGATAGATTGGTCAACAGGAAGCAGCGAAGGAAGTAACAAGGAAAGAAAGCCAGATCTGAAACTTTCTCTTTAATGGGTTTGATTTTATTGTACTTTGTTTCTGTTTAAATTTGTGTCAGCTTTCTCTAACAGGGTCTGATGCGCCACTGACAGTGTGCTTCTTTTCTGCTTGGCGTTGATTCACTTCTTATCAAGTTGTGTTGCTCTTTTCTATATCTCTCTTTCACATTGAGGGCAATGTTATATTAAGTGTGGGGGGGAGATTTTAGCATTTTTTTTGTTTAAAAAAATCAAAAAAAAAGAAAGAAAAGGTTCATTGCATGATTGAATAACTTTTCTCCCTTCTTGAAGTGATATGCTTGGTGATGGATAATTGAATTGATGAATTGAGTTTGATGGATGCATACCTTGTGAGATTTTGAGCCTAATGGATGGATTCAACATTTATATCATTCTCTTTTTTCTTGTGTGATTTTCACTCATGTTAATGACCACTCTAGAACTTGCTTTGATTCTTTTTGAGGCTACATTTCACTTGCATGCATGAACATGATTGAGGCTCTCTTTCTTAATTAGCTAGTTTAACCGAATAGCCAACCTTGTTTTCAATATGATATCAAGCACTCTTTTGACTTCTTGAAAATTCTCTGATTCCTGTCAACCTTGTATATTTTCCTTTACTTAACCCCTTTGAGCTTATTTGACCATTCCTTATTTCTAGCTCATTATGTGCCTTAAATGAAAAATCGTGTTCTTACTTTACCTTAGGGAATAAAAGAACATTAGCTTGGTTAATGGATGAGTTTTTGAACAAGTGCGGGGATGTGTGTACAAAATGGTTGTTGAAAAAGGAGAGAGTGCCTAAAAAAAAAAAGAGGAAAAATGTATATATATAATTATGTTCATATATATATAAAAAAAAGGATTGGGAAATAAATATGTAAAGGGATATACATTAGAGTTGAGATGAACTTTTATGCTTGTTATTTGAACTCAGCTATCATTTGCTTTTATTCCCTTTGGTATTTATCTTCTCATATCCATTTTATCCTCTTCTGTTACCTTGACCTCACTACAACCTTGAATAAAGTCCTCATGATTTGTTTATGCATGTGTTTTGAGTAGTGGAGAAGTAGAAGATAAGCAAGCTTATGGTTGTGCAATTTTCATGGGTTGAATTGAGTGAAATACCTACCTTTTAAACACTTGAGAGATTGAGAGGAAATCTTGTGAAGATCTATCATTCTCGATTCATGTTGAAGATACCTTGCTTGTTGGTTTGAGATGTGGAGAATTGTTAACTCATGAATGTTTTGATCCCTTGAACCTTTGGTTGTTCTTCTTGATTGTAAAATTTTGGGCTCTTGAATGTCGTTAGAATTTAAATTTTTGTTAATCTCTTATGTCCTTATTTTGGTCTTGAGTTTTGCCCAGGAGTGCAAAAAGCTAAGTGTGGGGGAATTTGATAATCACATATTTTATTCATTAAGAAACACTTATGTTTAGTCATTTACACTCTCCATATTCTTAATTGATTAAGTTTGGTATGATTTTGTGAGTTTGAGCTCAAATTGGTCCTAATTGAATATTTTTAGCATTATTGAGATTTGACACTGTTTCTGTATTTTGGCCATAACTTGAGTTCCTGATATCTGATAATCATGAATTTTACCTTGTAGGAAATCTAAGAGGAAACTCTACAACTTTGATGAAGAGCTTGAAGTCCTAAATAGATGTCTAAGGGACCTAAGTTTACATGGAAGTCAGAATACGGGTTCTGTCACTAGAATCCGAACAGTGTGCACTCATAAAATCATATCTCAAGATGTAATAATGGAGATGGGCTGAAATTTGGATAATTGATAGTTAAGATCCAAATAAACAACTTTAATGAAGAACACTTTTTGAAAAAATGAAGTCTAATGGGTCAGTTTGAACTTGCAAGTCGGAACAGAGGTGCTGAAGTTGGGTTTGAGCAACCTGCGGTATTTGGGTCATATCTTAAGCTGTAGGAAGCCAAATTGGACGATCCAGATATGCATGTTATAGCCAAGACAAAGATCTACAACTTTCACGAAGAGTACTTTTCATAGATCTGAAGTATAGTTGGTCGTTTTTGGCTTCCAAGTCAGACAAGAAATTTTCGCAATCCACAAACCCACTCAACCACTCCACTCCACTAACCCACTTAACCACTCCACTCCACTAACCCACTCAACCACTCCACTCAACCACTCCACTCCACCAACCCACTCATCCACCCACTCCCCTTTGTCCTTTTGTTACACTAGACTTCTATAAAAGGCATCATTAGTTATCATGAATGACAAGTTGTATTCTCCTTTATTTCTCTCATAGTTTCTTCTTGTTTCTTCATAGTTTCTCATAGCTTTTGTATATTTTGATGCTCCCCTTCATGGTAATGGAGGGCTAAGCTACTTTCGGTCAATTTAGAACTCTTGAAGAGATTGTGGTTTGGATTCTTGAGACCTTGGTTATGTATTGTATTTGATTTGTAATTAAATTTCTCTTTTCTTCTTCTCTTTTCTTCTTCTTGATCTTGAATGCATGAATGGTGATTCTATTTATGTTGATCTGATTTGATCTTGGTTTAAGATTGAGATTTGTGATGAAACTTAGAACTGTTTGATCTAAACTAATCACATAAATGAAGATTGAGATTTGTGATGAAACTTAGAACTGATTGATCTAAATTAATCACAAAATTGAAAAGGTTAGGTTACTGATTTGTGCCTAAGTTAATTGAATTTGGTACTTGAAATTAACATAGATCTTCATGAATGGTGTGATTGCGGATTTGTGTTTATCACTTGTTAATTGAATTCTAGACGATCGTCTAGTATGAATTCTGGATTTGATGCAGAGATCTCGGTTAGATCCAAATTAACAATTCAATTGCGCTTCAAGTGTTCTATGAAGGGTCTATGATTGAACCTACCCAATCTTAGATAGGTTTCTAAATTGACTGCTCTTTAATTGTTATTTCTTCTTTTAATTTTGTTAAGTGCGATCTTAAACTGTCAAACCCCCCTTTGCTAAACTTTCACTTGATGTGATTAAATTGCATCTACAATCCTCGTGGAGATGATCCGGTGTTGTCACTGTGCTACAAGCTTAGGTAATAACTTCGGTTATAATTTTGACTTAGTTCGGCGCTCGTCAGGTGTCCACATACTAAGCAAACTGAGTAGAGTCTCTTGTCATTATATTCTTTGTAATACAACATGCACTGATTAAGACACGCATCTATCTTCTCATATCCTAATCCTAACTCACGAACCATTCTCTTCGATTTGTAGAAGTTTTCGGGTAACCTTTCAGGCTCTGGAAGCATGCTCTTAATTATAACAATCATTCTATCATAACAACTCTCACTCATGTTAAACTCTGACTTCAAGTTCAAAAGTTTAGTTACAGCTGACAATTTCGTGTGCTTATGGCAACCATCCCATAAAGGTTCGTCAGCGTCTCGTAGCAAGTCATAAAACTTCGCAGCTGACGCATTTGGATCATCTTCTAAATCTTGAGCCTCTAGATTTAATCTATCACCTGCGGCATCCATAACCATATCCACGTATGGATTCCTAGGCTCCACTTCATCATCATGGACAATGGATGTTGAGCCGCTATCCCCCCATATGTCCTCACCATGGATGGTCTAATTTACATAACCATCTATAAATTCGTACTTATACAGATGTTGTTCTACCCCAAATACCTCCCTCCAAGTACAATTTTTATATCTAGCACATTGACAAAGGATGCGATTTAATGCATCACTAACTGTCGGGTCTCCTTGAGCAACCCTAATGAAATCATCAATTTCATCCTTGAATTCTTCACTTACATAGCCGGTAGGATCATTTCTTCGTAACATCCAACTTCGATCAGGTCTCATGATTGCTGAAATTGGTTTAGCACATTAATACAAATCCTTATATCAACCGATCATTCTTAACATGGTATGACCTTATCCCATTCGATAAGAAACTTTTTCAACACTTGGTTAATAGTTATTCATTAAATCTCATATTTTATACTTGACGAAATTTCGACAGCATTTCCCATTAGTCTCCAAGTGCATGACTATAACGCAGTGAGATCTACCACGTTTAAGTATACACCCAGAGAACAAAAGGAAATGTACCAGACCAAAATTTCAACAAGTATAAGATATGAGATTTAAATAATAACTATTAACCAAGTGAAGAAAAAATTTCTTACCAAATTGTCCCACTTGGATAATTCAAGATTCAATACAATGAGCAGATCTGAACAAGTAAGTATGTATGCTCATTCATATTGAATCTCAAACGAAAAACTAAAGTTTTGCTCAAATCTTCACTCGAATAAGAAAATAAAACTTTAAGCATATGTTAAAGCACAATCAAAAGTTAAATGAAACCAATATTCTTAACACATAATTTGTTAGAAATTCATAACTTTTATTTTCAACATTTAAGATTTGATGTCATATTTAGATAGTCCTAAATATACCTCATAGGAGAGAAAAGTATAAATAAAATCTAAGTTTTTACTGGCCACAATGATTGCTGCTATGCGGCCTGACATAGACAACATTAATGAATATGTTAGGAACACTACTGCTAGAGCTTTCAGTGTTGTTGTCTCTGCTCTTGGTATACCTGCTGAGGGTGTGAAAACTGATTATATTAGAAATGATATTCTCCCTGACTTTTGAACAAGAACGTCTGGGTTAGGAGGATGGCTTTGGATCGAAGAAACTATAAGCAACGTGCTCATTTCCTATTGTAGAGATAGCAAGCAAAGTTGGCGTTGCCGATATTATCGGGAGAATTGTTGAGGATCTTAAAGATGAGAGTGAACCTTACCATGGTTGTCGAATCGGGATTCGAATCGTGAATCGGAAGACCTATTTTTTGAATCGTAAATCGAATCTTATTATGGATCGTAAGATTCATGACCAATAATTAAAAATAATATAAAATATATTTTTACATAAAGAAATATTAAAAATATCTAGATATTAGTATTTTGAAATCAAATAACTCACTACATAGTCAAATAAATTAAAATATAAACCAATATTCAAGATCAATGATCATCATTGTAGATATAAACTAATATAAACCTAATACATAATCTAATGATCATCATTCATCATTCCCAAGAGACAAAAAAAAGCAGCTTCATGGGAGAGAAAAAGAGTAAAGGGCAAACTGACAAAATGTGGGAGAGAGGCAGAGTGTGGGGACTAATATTAGGTCATTGTTTATTTAATATTATTGTTTGGGATTGATGGGAGGGAAAGATTCGGCCTTTCCTTCCAAGCCCATAAAAAAATTTGTAAAAAAACCCCTCAAAAATGGATTTTCAGAACCGGGTCGCATAAAACCAGATCCGTTTTCGTGCGCGACCCGTTTGAGCTTCGCGCAACCCGTTTGCTGCTTCTCGTTCTGCAGCTTCGTGACCGGTTCTGCTGCTTCTGGTTGGGCGTTCTGTAACTTCTCTATGCGCGACCGTTCTGGAGCTTCTGCTTTGCGCGACCCGCTTCTGCTCTGCGCCACCCGCTTCACGCGACCTGTTTGAGCTTCGCGCAACCCGTTTGCTACTTCCCGTTCTGCAACTTCGTGACTGGTTCTGTTGCTTTTGGTTGGGCGTTTTGCAACTTCTCCATGCGCGACCGTTCTAGAGCTTTTACTATGCGCGACTCATTTCTGCATTCGCGACCCGTTTCTGCATTCGCTACCCATCCCTGCAAGAATCGCACGAATCGCTGTAGATTTGCGATTCTTGCGATTCCACTGCGAATCAACCAATTCGCAGTGTGATTCAGAGATGAAAATGATACAGTAACCGATCTGTATCGTTGGAGGACCGACTCGTATCGAATCGTAAGAATCGAATCACGATTCTTACGATACTGACTACTATTAACCTTACAGGCGAATGGTTATGGAAACTATTGAGAAGGTGGTCACTAACTTAGGAGCATCTAACATAGATGCCCGGTTGGAAGATATTCTGATTGATGGTATTCTTTATGCCTTCCAAGAGCAGACCAGCGATGATGCTAATGTGATGCTTAACGGGATTCTATCAATTTCTCTTAACCTGAGAATGCTGTAGTGGTGGAGAATCATGGCCAGATTCACTTTGATATGGTAGCACCACCTATTATCTTAATTAGAATATCATTTGTGAAGAGCTTCCCTAGTCTCCATTTCTATCTTCTCTTTTCCAAGGATACACTAGATTAGCTACCCAACTAGGGATAGAACTGCAAGCCAAGCCACTCCAGTTATTTATGACCATGAAGTTCCAAATGAGGATGACGGGTAGAGTTCCATGAGTCATTTTCATGCATGAATAATGGAATTTAAGAATTTGAAATTTTCAAGGAATAAGTTTTTTTCAAAAATTTATAGGTCAATGAACAGTGCCCACTCACCAAGAAAGGGGTAAAAAGATGGATTTCATGACCACTTGACTCATATCTTAAACTAAAATTCACTCTTGTTATTCAATTTGTTTGCCGTTACTAAAAAAAAAAGACAAATGGAATTTTTTTATTTGAAACAAAAGATATAATTTTACATTTGCGTTTTCTAAAATTAATGGTTTATTAAAGGCCATATGTGATATTATTAATGTTAACTTTGGGTTAAAGCTACTATTGTAAGTATTTCCTTTCATTTTATAGGTATATATTTTTATAGCATTTTTTAAATATATTTTACCATGATTCAATACGATTCACCTTAGAAAATAGCATTCGGTTCAAAATACATATCTCGATCTCAAATTTTTGAATCAGAAAATTTAGAAAGGGTATTTGATTATGTTTCATTAACAATATATAATTACTATTCTAGAGATGTCATAAGCATATAGCTTAGCTTTTCAAATGATTCAAACAGATAGCTGGATAATTTATAGACCAAAAGTAACAAACATTAGAACAGAAATTACAGATGCCCACAAAATTAACAAAATAAAACACTTGATGCATGACATGTGAACAAAATAAAGACCAAGAGTAACAGAGACATCGACGAAATAATGACAGATGCCCACAAAATGGACAAAATAAAACACTTGACAATGATATGTGAATCCTCCGTATCATGTGGTTCTATTTAATATAGGATTTCATAGCAAAATTGTCAGATTTTGGACTAGCAAAAATGGGGCCAGAGGGATCAAACACACACGTTACAACCAGAGTTATGGGCACCTATGGATATTGGATGACTTACATTTACATTGCATTAAAACTAAATTCATTGTTCAAGCAAGTGGGGTGACTGGGAGGGTCTTTGAACGATTTTTCAGAGAAATTATTATGCAAACTAAGAGTAATATTCTTGTCCAATAAAAAAAATTAAAAGAGGAATGAAATATGTATACCCCTAGAATCCTCTTTCCAGTAATGGGGCACTTGGGTCCGGGGGCTCTCTTCTTTGTGCTCAGATAAACGAGCTTCCCACCTGTATTTTTAAAACCTATTAGAATCAATAATGCAATTCATGAGTGTGTAAGAGAAATGGGTGGGATAACTTACCTGCAGGGTTGTCGCTCGCTTGGGTGGCGCCGCTGTCGTGCTCAGAAGAAGGGGAACAGAGTAGGCGAGCTGCTATAAGCGTTGTCGCGTGGCTGTCATGCTTAGAAGGAGGGTGAGAGTGAAATTGAGAGTAAGAGAGAGAGGGAGACTAGAACAGAGAGAGGTAAGAGTGAGATTGAGAGGGAGAGGGAGAGCAGAATAGAGAGAAGTGAGAGCGAGATTGAGAGTGGGAGTGAGAGGGAGAGGGAAGGTGAGAGCAGAGAGAGTGAGAGGTGAGAGCGAGAATAGAGAGAAGTGATAGTGAGAGGTGAGCGCAGCTGTGAGGGAGGAGGTGATAGAGAGAGGTGAGCGCAGCTGTGAGGGAGGAGGTGATAGAGAGAGGTGAGCGCAGCTGTGAGGGATTTGTAATTAGGTTTATTTTGCGAGGGATTTGCGACAGAACTTTCCCTCGCTACATTTTTGTCAGATAGCGAGGGAAAATATTCCTCTCAATTCCCTCTCTAATATTCAGCGAGGGAAAATATCCCTCGTAATACCCTCGCTAATTTTAGCGAGGGATATTTTCCCTCTCAATTCCCTCGCTATTAACTTGTTATTTTTCCCCATATTATATTTTTGAAATTTTGAGAGGGCTAAGATTTCCGTCGCAGATCCCTCGCTGATCAGCGAGGGAACAGCGAGGAAAATTATCCCTCGCAAAATTTCATCGCCAAATCTCAAATTTCTTGTAGTGAATTTTCTCAATTTTAACATCATTCATTTTCACTTTTTCGTAATATAAAAGGTCAAAAATCACAGATTAATATACACCAAATCAACCTTAACGGCCTAACTTCTTGAGAGACCTATCTTGTTGCTTTTTTGAAGCTCCTGTTGTCGCATCTTCAGGGCATCGATCCTCTACCGTGTTGGTCCCTGTTTCATGTTCTCTATATCACGTTGGTCCCGATTTGTGATGGAGGTGTGGAAGTGTGGAGCTGTTATGTTCTTCATCGATTTACAGCTACAACAGCTCAGCCCTTAGGTAAGCAACCCAATCAATGACTGATTTGTGTGTCTTTGAGAAGTTTTGTGTGTGGGTGTTGCTGTGGATGGGTGGGTGTTGTTGTGGGTGTGAGATGGTGAAGGGGGTGGATGTTGCTTCTGTTGTGTGTGTCGTGGAGCTGTTGTGTTGTGGAGCTGAGCTGCTGTGTCGTGGAGTTGGCATGGAATGGAGAGTGGTGTCGTGGAGTGGGTCTGCTGTGAGTGCCCTGTGTCGTGGAGTGTGGATAATATAAAGACCAAAAGTAGCATCTGACGTGACAGAAATTTGATGCCCACAAAATGGTCTGCCTGTGTGAGCCCTGCCACGTGTCGTGGAGTGGAGAGTGGGTCTGTGATTTAGGTGGGCGTGGATTAGTGGGTGAGGTGAGAAACAAAGGAGTGACCGAGTGAGTTATTTTGGAAATTAGAGGGAATGAGAAAAATAATGTGATGAAAGGGGAATTTTAGAGGGAATGGGGAAAAAATTGGTTAAGGAGAGGAAATTTGGGAAGGGTGAAAAGAAAAAAAAAAATAAGTGGGTTGAATGGAGAGAATGAATTATGCAAGTGAAAGAGTAAAATTATGGGAAGAAAATTAGAGATTCAAAATGGGAAATTAAGGGTGAGAGAAAAATTTGTGCCAAATTGTGAAAAATTCACGCTACAGTGACCACAATTGAAAACCTTGGTGGGGATTGATTGAGCTATAGCCTTTATTAGAACTTCTTCCCCCCCCCCCTCTTTTTTTTGAGAAGTTTTTCCTTCCATCTCTGTAGCCATTTCCAAAGGCGATCTTTTAGAGATTGCACATCATGTTTTTTGATCTCCCATCCATAGTAGGAAAGCTAAGATATTTCTCAGAGTATGCAATATTTTGAACCTAACGTGCTTCTAGAATTTGACTCTTTAGATCTGCCTCTACATTGGGACTGAAAAGAATTTATGATTAATTATCAAAATTGACAACCTGGCCAAATGCAACTTTATAAAAGAGTCAAGATGTTTAGAATTGTGCTACAATCTTCCATAGTGGATTTAGAAAATATGATGCTATCGTTTGCAAAGAATAGATGAGAGACTATAGGGGGTAGCCCGACACCCTCTTAAACTAGAAAATAGATTCATTTGCTCAGCAAAATACAAAAAGGAAGATAAGCCCTCAACACAAAAGGCTAAAAGATATAGGGAGAGAGGGTCACATTGTCTGAGACCCTTTTGGGGGGTGAAAAGATCTCCAAGGAATCCATTAAGAAGAATAGAGTGTGATACTATCTGCACACATTCCCTTAAGATCCAACCCTCACTGAAACTAAGTTTCCTCATAATAGCTTTAGGAACTCCCATTCAACTTTGTCATAAGCTTTGCTCATATCAAATTTCATAGTTAGATAACCTTCTCTTCTCGATCTTTTACTTTTTAGAGCATGGACAGGGACAGATCTATGTACAAGTAAGTGAAGACACATGCCTCCACTTTACTTTGAAATTTTTCTTTGATCTTATATAGGTATATGTTTTTCTTATTTTTTTATATATATAATTTTTGCCCCGATGCCCCACTTCTAAATATGTTATTTTTGTTAAATAATTATTTGGTTATATACATAAAGAGAGAAATGTTTGATAATAATAATAATGAAAAAATTATTCAATATTTTTAAAATATAAAAAAATGAAAAGAACAATTAGAAATTAATCTTTCATAAATTTGTATTAATATATTTTTTAATATATAAATATAATTATTAAAAAATTTATACTTCTATATTGATAATATTATATTTACTCTCACTACCTAAATTTTTTGAATCCGTCACTAAACATGGATAAGCTCATATGCTATTAGGACATTACTCATAATTTGTCTATTTCGAAAGAAAGCATTTTGAGATTCTTTAAATTTTTAAATGAGTAATTAATAATGATATTTTAAAAAACAAAAATTAGATACAAAGTAGGATAATCCCTTATTATATAGGAGAAATTATTTCATGTTTCTAGAATATCACGTAAGATTGTACTTATATCACTTATATTTTGACATTTCAACATGAATTAATAACGGGGTCTACCATTAAATTACATATTTTTTATTTTTTATTTTTAAAAAAATGAAAGAACCCATCATTAACTTACATATTTATTATTCTTTTTTTTTTTTTTTAAAAATAAATAATATAAATATATTAATTAATAATAGATCTCATCATTAATTCAAACTAACATGTCAAAATATAAATATTGTAAACACAATTCTACGTAACGTTCTACCAACGTACAACAATTTCTCAATTATATAACTAGCGTTAAGGGGTGTATACAAGCAAAACACATTTTTGCACAATGTTGGGTACGTAAATGGAAAGTTTGTACTCTTGACGTCACCTAAAGTCAAAAATGTTGGCTAGGAAAAAAATTGACCAATGGACAATAGCACATGAAATCCCAGCATAACCATAAGATTGAAACGTGCTTCGCATTTTTATAATGATGATCACGACCCTGTTCCGCGTAGTTCAAATAATAATGCTATGCAATGTTACAATTTATAATTCCAGAAAGAATACACTGAATCGGCCAAATTGCAAGTGTTTGTTGGGACTTCGAGATAAAAATGGACAAGAACGCAGCAGGCAGTAATGCCCTTTATAGTAAGTTA
Organism: Ormosia semicastrata; assembly: GCA_029884595.1. NCBI lineage: Eukaryota > Viridiplantae > Streptophyta > Magnoliopsida > Fabales > Fabaceae > Ormosia > Ormosia semicastrata. The sequence goes on along the minus strand of JAQQTO010000057.1, from coordinate 7,326,052 downwards.
TGTCCCACTTTTCATACACTTGACTTCACCTGCTCTTGATATTTTTTTTGGGTTCATTTCTTAAACTCGCTTCAATATGTTTTTTTTTTTTTTGTGCTTTGAGAAAGTTTCTTCTAGATGTCCAACATTTTTAAACTAGTGTGAAAGGATGAAATATCCTGGGCACTTCAAAAAAAAAAATTCCCTCTCTGGGTGAGATTATGATTAGAGTAATAATACATTAATTGGAATGTGAAGCTAAAAAATTCTTTAATTGTCTTAAAATTAAGTGATTTTTTGTACTGTAATTAAATTAAAACTTGATCGATAGTAAAAAAAAAAAGATCTTAAATAGGATATCGTAAGTGCCCAAATTAGGGCATAAGAGATTCGTGCAATCTTGGACTGGATATTGTGTTGAATTCTTCATATTCTTACACGTGTGTTATGTTGTTTGAGCAATCTTTTTTTTTCGGTCTCTATCACCCTATTTATACACGTAGGTGGTGTTTAATATGCTCTCAAAATCTTTTAGAGCATCCATGTTCCATCCATAAAAACTCATAAATTTTGTGTAAAAATTGATTGATGATTAATATTATTTACTTGTAACTTTAAGAATAGGTAATGCTTATCACAATGTGACGTTTTCAATGTACCTAAACAGGTAGAGAGCACCAATGCACTCAAAAAAATGGATCAAGATTTTTTTAATTTTTTTTTCTCTCAAGTGATTAATTATAGGAGAGAAAAAGATATAAAGTTATAAAGGAAATTTCAGAAGTTTCAATTGGGATTCATTAATAACTTTTTTTGTATCATTCTTTCTCCTACAATTAATCACCTGAGAAAAAAAATTGAGAGAATTCTGATCTAAAAAAATACTGGTAATAACCAGTTCCTCTAGTTTTTATGCATTTTATATTTTAGTCCTACTGTAAATTTTATTACATTTTATTCCTCCAGATATTATTTTAGTTTATTGCCTTTTAATCATTCTTCTTCTTCCCCAAATCCTTTCATCCCAGTCACCTAACCCACCTGAACCACCGTGGACCGCCACATCGGTCACACGTCATGGTCGTTGCCAGCCACTGCGTTGAGTCGTCGCTCCACCACCGTTGTTATGCCCAACCACCACGGACCTCCATCTCCACTCTTAACAACCATCCATTAGAGTCACTTCGTCATCCCCAATCTGCCGGCCGCGAGCTTATGATCCACCACCACCCAAACACCTTTGCTCCAGTTATTCAGATTTGTGTCGTCGACCTAGCAACACACCACCGTTCCAACGCGCAGCATCGCGCCACCGGCCAGACCCTGAAACATCAGATTCAGTTACCTTGACCAGATCCGGCAACCCTGGAACCGTCGAGTCGCGTCTCACAACCTCGACCACAGATCCGCCGCAGCAGCTGCGCTCTCGACCAGTACTCGGACAGCCTCATTGCATTGCGCCGCTCCACCAGTCATTCCGCCGTCCTGCTCAAACTACGACCTCCAAGCACAGATCCATCCGCGCACCAACGCACTACGCCTCGTCGCGCCATCAGCTCTGACCGCCTTTCTCCGGCCTAGATCCGCCCCAAATCGTCGGACCCAACCAAACCCAACAAGAGCTTTTGTGTCATAGAGTAGTTTGCAATTATTTATTTTCATCAAGTAACCTCTTCAATAGGTAGCCCTTCTTTAATCTTAGTCATTCGTATTTTTTTCTACATATCTAATGGATAAAATACTTAGAGCATCAATGTTCAATACTTTGTTAAGAATATTGTCAAAGTCTCCTTATTATAATATATAATTACACACTTAATTTTTACAAACTTAAAATATTATGTTCTATATTTGTCAGCCACATGAATGATGGCAGAATCTGTACCAATACCACCAGCGACCACCACCTAAACCCAAGAATCTATTTTCAACTTTTTCTTTTTGTGATTGTATCGGTTTTCAACTTCTAATTGCAATTGTGGAGTTGCTGTAGCTACTAGACTAATTTCTTGGTTTGTAATGTTGAGTTATCTGAGGTTTGGGGAGTTGCTTTTCTCCAATACCACCAGCGACCACCACCTGAACCCAAGAATCTATTTTCAACTTTTTCTTTTTGTGATTGTATCGGTTTTCAACTTCTAATTGCAATTGTAGAGTTGTTGTAGCTACTAGACTAATTTCTTGGTTTGTAATGTTGAGTTATTTGAGGTTTGGGGAGTTGCTTTTCTCTTGTTAGATGGTTTTCTGCGTAGGTCTAGAAAGAGAAAGTGAGGGAAAGTTAGAGAGAGAAAGTTCAGAGGTAAAGGAGGGAGTATTCAGTAAAAAAAATAACTAAAGGTTTAAAAAATAAATAAAACATCTTACAATTAAAATTAAAATAAAAAATTTAAGGCTAACACAAAATTACTTGTAATAACAAATATTTTTTTAAGAGTATTTATGCTAAAAACATTTTTGAGAATATGTAAAACGGAACGTACTTACGAAAGTTAGATAAGGATTACAATTGAAACTCCCTTTAATTCCTCGAAGACATATCCTCCAAAACAAGTTTTCACATTGATGGGCCAATTTTAATAATTTTCCATTGACTCATGAAAGAAACGAGCGTGCAAGCCATCAGTACTGGGGTCTTTCAAAGCTCCCATACTGCAAAGTTGAAAGCATGTAAGATGTAACATCTTTTATCTGCTCCTATGAAAGTTTAGCGTTAACACCTTGAAGAGTATGATGATCAATTATGGGAAAGGTTCCTTTAATTAATGGGAAATTAGTCAACGAACTGAATCGTTTCATCACAATTAATAAAGATTTTTAAAGTCACTGGCTAACTAGGGAAGAAAGAAAACTATCATAATCATATACCTAAAAGCCATAATCCTTCTTTAGAGCATCAATTAACTTCTTATGATTATATATATCTAGTTTATTTGTCCCCAAAAAGTAGCCAGTTGCACCGAGATTTTTTATACCATAAACTTAATTTCTTCTTTGATGAGGGTTGTTTCATACTCTTTCTAGAGCTTTTCCTGTAAATCCAACAAGTAAGGGTTCATTCCTCTTTTCTTCTTCTTCTATCTTTTGATTCTTTTCAATAGTTTTCGTTTGTTTTGGAAAATATTTCCATTGTGGAACTAATGAATGAATGAATGAATGTGCCCCAAGATTGTAGAATAGCATATACTAAGTTGGGTTTATCAATGATCGTGACTTTCAATTCTTGGATTTGACATGTGCTCAAGGGAGGATAATAGATCACTCTAATAATGATATCATGAGTGGCCACCCATCACGGGCTAGAGAACAGGCGAAATCTCTAATAAATATATAGAGTAAAACCATCTCCAAGAACTTTTTAAAAAAAAAAGGGCAAATATTATTTTCTCATGTAAATTTTTTTGGCCCAAATTTTTAAAGACATTTTTGTTTGAAAACTTTTATGTATCAACTTTTATGGATCAGGTTTTTATTATCCAATCTGTTATGGAATTATTTTATACTAGTTCTGGTCAAAAAATTAGCAATGATAAATCTAGAATTTATTTCTCAAATAATGTGGGGTGGCATACTAAACAACAACTGAGTAATGCCATAACTATTCAGTGGATTGAAGATTTAAGGAAATATCTTGGTGTTCCTATTCTCCATAAAAGGGTAACCAAATATACTTTCCAATTTATGATGGATAAGGTTGATAGTAGACTCAGTTCTTAGAAGGTGAAGCACTTATCTTTTGTAGGAAGAGTTACTTTAGCTAAGTCAGTTATTCAAGCTCTTCCTTCCTATGTTATGCAAACTGTGGTTCTTCCTAAATCCATTTGTAATGAAATTGATAAGAGGTGTAGAGGATTTATCTGGGGTGACTCTGATCAAGGTAGAAAGCCTCACTTGATATATTGGGATAGAGTTTGTTATCCAAAAAAATATGGAGGTTTGGGTTTGAGGAAGACTAGAGATGTTAATTTGTCCTTTATGATGCAAGCAAATTGGCGTTTTTGCACTCAACAAGATACCCTTTGGTCAGCAGTTATTAGGAAAAAATATAATTGTGGTTTTGATTATATTCCTAAGGCAAACATAAGGAGAAGTGAGAGTAATTTTTGGCGCGGTTTGTGTGCTGCTTGGAAGCTGTTTATAGGTAATTTAATTTGGAGTCTTGGTAATAGTCTGTTAACTAATTTTTGGCAGGATTGTTGGGTGCCAAATTTTGGTCCGCTTATTAATCATGCTACGAGTTTTGTTACTGTGAATGATCTCTCCAATAATGTAAGTTTTTATGTCAATGATCAAGGGAAGTGGAATCTGGCGGTGGTGGCTAATCTTTTGCCATCAAATATTGTGAATAGAATTTATGCAATGGTTGCTCCCTGGAGTGGAAATGTTGCAGACTGTATTGCTTGGAAGCCAACTTCTGATGGTATTTTTTCTGTTGGGTCTGCTTATGCCTCCATGCGACGTTTTGAAGTCCATCCTCACAAGAATTTGTTCACTGTTATGTGGAGGTGGAAGGGCCCAGAGAGGATTAAAATGTTTCTTTGGAAGGTAGCTCATAAGGTTTTGCTTACTAATGAGAGGAGACATAGATGTAACATGTCCTCCACAAGTTCATGTGACCTGTGTGGTAGTATGGTTGAGGATCATTTTCATGTGTTTAGACATTGTGATATGGTTAGATGTGCTTGGTTGCAACTTTTACCTGCTGACTCCTCGCCATTTTTTACGTTTCAAGCTTAGGAGGAGTGGCTGTATAAAAATCTAATAAATGAAGATATTTTGCATGGTTTTTGGTGGAATTTGATTTTTGGAGTGATGCTGGATAAAATCTGGTGGTGCAGGAATGACAAATTTTTTAATAATAATGGTTGGACTACCACTCAGTTGTTGACTAAAGTTAGGCATGCGGTGGAGACAATAACTGTGGCCTTCTAGCATGATACCCACATGCAACGTCACATGCCTATTTCAACAGATAGTGATATTAGGTGGATCCCTCCCCTTCCTGATGAGCTAGCATTAAATGTTGATGGTTCTGTGGTTGAAACTAGAGCTAAAGGAGCTTATGGAGGTGTGGCTAGAGATCATGAGGGAAATTTCTTGCTTGCTTTTTCTATGAATCTTGGCTCTTGTTCGGTGCTTGAAGCAGAATTATGGGCAATTTTCCATGGTCTTACTTTTGCTTGGAGTAGGGGATTTAGAAGGATTCGTGTGTTGTCGGACTCTAGAGTGGCCTTGGGTCTTATTACTAATGGTTGTAGTAGAACCCATTATTATTATTCTCCAGTCTCAGCCATTCACAGTGTCACCAATGGTTTTGGTTTTATCTCTTGGCAATATATTTTCAGGGAAGCAAATCAAGTTGCGGATGCTCTTGCCAAATTTGGCCTTTCTTTGGAAGTTCATGTTAGAGTTTTTGATTTCCCTCCTACTTTCATTGTTAATGCCTTAAGGGCAGATGCTTCTTGTATTTCGTTTCCTAGGAGCTTTTAGCCTTGTTTTGTTTGGGGTTTAACCCTTTTTGTTCATAAAAAAAAAACTAATCATCTTTTAAGGCTTCTACTTTCTCAATTAAACAAAATTACAAACCAACCCTTTGCTTAACTCTCATCAGAAACTAGATAATTATGATAATAAATACTACATGTATTGTTTGTCAATTCACCTAAGATTTCGAAATCCCTCCTTACTTCAATTATATACACTGTTTAATAATTTAAAATTTGAGGTATGTATTAAGTGTGGTGTTACAAGCTAATAAACCATTACAAACTTAAATAATAAAAAAATAAGAATTGGTTGGTTGAACCTCTTTGTTTGTGACTTAAGTTGAAGGAGTAAATGTTGCTAATTAAGATAATTAAATATTTAATTATAAAAATTTGAATTTCGAATTTTACTTTCCTCGATGAAGCTAATCTCTATTTCCAATCCACACCAAAAAAAGACCTTTTACTCCCAATATTTTTTTAAGTCAGCCTTTTTGTCTTCCCTCTATTATTTCTTCTCTTTTTTTCTTCTCCTTTCTTGCAAGGTGTTTTCTTCTGTATTTTTTTAATTTGGTTTTTTTCATGCATTGCAAGATTGTTGCTCTCCTCCAACAACCAAAATCGATGCAAAATTCTCTATCACTACGAGCTCCATTATCTTCCTTTTCTATGTTCATTCTTTATTACTTCTCAACCTTAGGTGCTGGTATCTGATTCTTTTATAAAAAAAAAATAGGTGCTTCCAATTGCTCCAAGTGATGATCTTTTGAGAGATGGACGGAAATCCTTTCGCTAGTTGAGGTCGGAGTCACGACAAAGTCTTGGAGAAATTGTGAGGATGGTGAATAGTCTTCTTGGGGTTGTTGTGAGGTCACTAGCTGGTGTTAGATTTCATGTTGCATTAGTAAGGACTTCAACAACTATAATTTTCTTTTTCTTTTTTTCGTTGTTTTTGAGTCTATATTCAGTTTGTTGATGAATCAGAACCTTCATTTCTTTTCCTCTTAAAGGCACGCCTCATAGGATTTTTCATTTTGTAATATATGTAATGATTTATTTTATTATTTTTTGTAGATTTTGAAGAACAAGAGTTGAAGTGTTTATGCTTCTTCCCATCTCCAAGACGTCTTCTTTATCTAATTTATTATATTTTATAACATTTGGCTACGTGTTCTGTTCTATTCTTTCTCAAATTCGCAACTTCCCTTCCTTCCAAAATCTACATGCTTTGGTAGTGACCTTCGATCATTCTATAGTTACGGCTTCAATCTCCATTCTCCTTCAATTCTATATGATATAATCTCTCTGCATGTCATTTGTCTCTTCTCATTATAATATTTTATCCTAGTTTTTTTTATGTTTTGCATGTTGTTTGTTAATGTCTATTTTATAATATTTGGTCATGTAGCCTATATTTTGATCCACATCCATAATTTTTTTAAGAGAAGATGCTTAAAGTTGTATGATTTTCTTATTGGAATGCAATTTGCTTGAAGCTTTGTTATTATTTAGAAAGTAAGTTGGACATACCTATATGATGTAACGCATTCTGTATTCAAATGCAATTTTGTGATTACCCTTCTATTGGAATTTCAGAATATTTAAAATACACATGTTGCATGTTGGCATTGAAGCAAATTAGGCATTACTCAGACACATAAATGCTCTTTTTAGAATATTTAAAAGTACCTATTTATTTATTCATTTACAAATTTTCCTTTGTTGTATGCAGTGTTTGTTTTTTTTTTTTTTTTGGTTTGCTTCACCTATCCCATTCATTTGCTCCCTTTATAGCATTTCTTTTGGTATTGTGACAAGGTTGGGGATTGACAGTTGAAGAGATAGTTTTGGTGCAATGTTGAGGTTTGACAAGGTAAAGGGATATTTTGAAAATAAAGAATCTCTTATATATGATTCATTTTTTTGCTGAAGATCTTATATCTGATTCTAACTAGCCTTATCATGCTAACAAAACTGTTGTCTCTGCTGATCAAAAGCCTAATCTTGTGCCTTCCTTTTCTTTTTGCACCTAGAGTCAACTATGTGAGTATCCATTCCATCCCTTTCTACAAATATTGTACAACCTTGCATTGAAATTTCATAAATCGTATTGTTAAATGTGGTAAGTAGTTGAATCTTTTGCTTTTTTTTATTTCTTTTCAAAATCTTATAGTTTCTCTAACAAACATTCATAATGTATAATCATCCTTTTAAAAGGTAAATTTGCTTGCACCACATTGCTTTGTTCCTATTAACTTTTTAAAATAAATTATTAATTTTTAAAATAAATTATTAATTTTTTATTTATCACACCCCATAATTTTTTTATTAAATTTATATTTTTTCAATTTCATATTTTTAAAATTTTATTCATTTTAAGAAAAAAAAACTAATACAAAGATAGTTCTAGACAAAAATGGTTTTACTCTCTCTATTTCTATCACCCAAAACTAGAAGTTCTTAATTTGCTGAATTCTCTCCTCTCCTATTTTACTCTGTTGAATCTAAAACTTGACAAAGATGGTGATGGTTACATTGAAATAGAAGAGATTTGACATACAAGTCTGGGTTATTCTCTTGTAGTAGGTTGTGATCGATCTCTTAGGCCCGGAGCACCGAGAGGTGCAAGTGTTGAAGCTGAAAGTGGCGGTTAAGGAGGACTCGGTCTACGTTATTTTTTAGGTGAGATTCTCATCCCAAATGTTTGATTTCCTAGAAAATATTCAAGATGAAAAATGATAGTTTCTATTTTGTTGCCTGTGGATTTCATATTTGTTATGTGATTAGTTTATGTGAATTTTTCTTCTTTTATGTATTGTTCATGTTCTAACCAAAGTGCTTAATGGACTAAAATAGATATAAAGTATTTCATATGTTTAGGTAACTTTAGTTTTTTTACAACATTATGATTTATCATTTGATTACCTTAAATTTTATTTATATTTCAATTATTTATTTATATTTCATTTAATAGATAAAGTAATGTTTCTTCTCAATGGTTGTTGGTGCACGTTGTTAGGGAGCGAAGTAAGAAAAATGATTTATCTGTTGCTGAATTCTTCCTATGTATTAGTGTTATCCTATTCATTGTTTATTCCTATCATGTTTTATTTTTTTGTTCACTATCATTATTTGTAATGGATGTTTATATAGTATTTTTTATTGTTTACTACAAATTTGCTGAACTTCCACTACTGTTCTATAAGGACTTCAACAAAGATAAAAATCATCGGGTTCTTTTAAAGATCCTGTAGGGATTCAAATTCAATTGCTATTGGATAAAGATCAATGTGCTTGAGGAGGTTTGTTTCCTTTTCAACTTCTACGGTGTTATCATATTTACTTCATGTTATTATTATGGTAGTTGCATTATTCAATTTAGCATAAATAATTGATTCTATATATAGGCATTTGTTTACATGGTAAAGAGTCTAAAAATCATTGAAATGCCTACCTTTATATTCTATTTTTTTATTTATATATTTACACTTCATATTTCATTGTTATTTACTTTTAAATGATGGTGTTTATTAAGCTAATAGGAAGTGCTAAAATGTACATTTTTTCCACAAGTTTTAAAGGTAAGTATTATTGCTAAAAGCATCAAAATATGCATCTGCCACTTTTTTTCCTTTTATTCCTATATTATATATTTATATTAAATAGCAAAATTTTGGAATTTGACTATAGTATAATTTGAGGCATTGAAGTTTTGAACTTAACAAATTGCTTTGAAGTTTTGGAGAGGAGAGTTCTGCCCATTTGCTCCTGTAATTCAGGTTTATCAATTTATATATATATATATATATATATATATATATATATATATATATATATATATATATTTTTTATGAGTTCTTAGGTGTTTGTGGTAATGCCTCAACAAAGTGTGGTGATTTGGAACACTTATTTTTAAATTCTTCATTTTAGTTATCTTATTTTGTGTTAGCTGTCTACCAATAATTTATGTAGTCATCTAATCAATTTGTATCCAAAAAAATGGCAATTTGATGGATCACTAAGTAGGCTTATTTTTTTGAGTAATTTAGCTTAATCAGTGTCTTTACGAACAAGCTTTATAATATTTCATAAAGGTCATATGTAAGGTTTGGTATCTAAAGTATAAATGTGTGGATTTAAGTTAATTATCAAATTATCTAAAATATACTTCATTTTATTTGAAGTTTTTTATCCTTTTATCTGCTCTATGTCTCCATTGGTTTTGAATGCTTCATACATGATTTAATGCATTTAATGTTCAAGAATATGAAGAAGAAGAGTGAGAGAGGTAGATTACTTGCAAGGAAATAATGTAACATCCCAAATTTAATAACCATAGTATAACTGGTGTTATACCACCGTCATTAGATCTAAGAATGCTACTTACTACAACTAAGTATTTTCAAATATAACAGTTATGTATATATATAGAAAATATGAGCCTCGAATGAATAAATAATACATAATATCTGTGTTGATCACTAAAACAATGCGTACATCATCAAAAGAATCTACAAAGCTACTCTAAGCTAAGCACTCCAAGCTAAGCACTCCAAGCTCCTGCTTGTCTTCACTTTCCATAAGTTTTCATGCTTGGAATCATCATGGAAACACACACAAGGGGTGAGAATCACATATTCTCAATAGATAAAATCCATAAACCATGTCATCACAACCATTCTAGCTATTTCGGGGGAAACACATTTCTAAACTTAAGTCTCAAAGATCACACGCTAGAAAGGTGACAAAAACTAAAATCATGTCCTTTCTTTTCTCGAAATAGATTCTCATTTTATAAGTTTGTATAAAAACTCATATATCACAAAATAGTTTTCAAGTGATCACCACACTCATGAAAACATCATCTCCATCTCAGAGATACCAAAGCATCGTCTCTATCTCAGACACATAACAACAACAACAACAACAACAACGTCTCCATCTCAGAGATACGCAATTGCCCATACAATTGCAATGTCATGAGTTCATGTCATGGTGACAACTGCTCATACAATTGTCATGCTATGCCAAATTATGTCTAATGTTTATGTCTATGCAAGTACTAATAGTGAATAAAATTTAAGAATGTCGTGAGTCCTAAGACGTATTGAGGATATTACCCACCTCAACTACTCTGAGATATGCTATAATATGTCATGAATTATTAGCGTAGTGAGGATATGACTCACCTCCACTACTCATCAACACGTAGAGAGGATATTACTTACCTCAACTACCCAACAAACGTAATGAGGAATTATTCACCTCAAATACTCAGCAACATAGTGAGAAATTACTCACCTCACAGCTCAATAATCAAATCATAGAGATGAATTTTTCACCTTACTACTCAACAAACATATCGAGGATATTACTCACCTCACTACTCAATAAACATAGAGAGGATATTACTCACCTCAATATGTTCCACAATCTTATCATGCAGAATAATTACTAATTACCTATAATAATTAGCACCACAATTGATTTACATGCATCTTAAGTTCATTTCGCAAACACTTCATTTAATACTCCTATTAGAGTCTCAACACTCAATAAGATGCATAAAATAAAGATCCACACAAATGAGCCCTTCATTTTCACCAAATTAAGGCTCTGCCCTGTTTTTCTTAGCGGTGGGCGCTCATGAGCTCCTTTCCTGGCGCTCAAGTGCTTGCCGTGCGCTTAAGCGCTCCTCCATAGGCGCTTAAGCACAGGTCGTGTAACACAAAATGCTTTTTATCTGCCCTGCTAGTGCCTAAGCGCCAGACACTCAGTGCTTGAGCGTTGACTGGGCAGAACGAAATCTGCAGAATTTTGCAAATGGAACTACTATTTCATTGAGGAACAAAGGCCTTCCAATAGCTCTAACTTCAATTTCACTTTATTTCTCACATCAACTAAGATCCATTAACACATTATAATTCTTGTACAACTTCAATTTCACAAAATCATAGATTGATGAACCCATCATCCACCTTAAAACCTAAACCCCCAATTTTAACTCAAATGGGAACAAAGGTGTTTAAGTGATGAAATATTCATCCTCATGCATCCAACAAACCAACATCAAGTTATACTCAAGTCCAACAACAAGAAATAGGCCAAGAACATACAAAACTCACACTAAACCCCATTACTCACACCAAGCCATCACATGAACAAGATGGAGAAAAGGAGAATAGTGCAAAAACATAATTTCCCCCTACTTTAAGGTCTTGAATATGACCAAGGATGGATCCAAGCTCTCCAATCTTTGCTTGTCTCTTGGTTTCCTTCTTCTTCTCTTACTCTTTCTCCTTCTTCTTTTCTTTCTTTCTTTTCTCTTTTTTTTCTTTTGTTTTTCTATTTTCCCTTTCCCAGCCATGGGATACTTAACCAAAGAAGTCAAATTTGGCTTATCTTGGATAGGTACTAAACTCTCGATCTGCTAAGAAAATTTATATTTTACCGAATTCAGTTTCTTAACTTCTAACAAATTTCAAATAAATCTTAAGATTCATAAAAAATCTTGTTCCACCATTTTCATATTTTTTCATATCTACTAGTAGTTAATCTGACATTAAAATATACAACCAGTATGCTTAAAAATATTAAACTAACTTCAATTAACCTCAAACTTTAACCACATTATCTTCCACACTTTTGTAACTTAGAAATAAATTTGTCACATTTATTTCCATTAACTAAGCAGTTTAAGGCAATTTCAGGACTAATAACAGCTATATTCCACACATAATATTACAACAAAGTGACTAAATTTGATCAAATAACCACAAAACTTAACAGGCATGACAAACAAGTATTAGGCTACATCCGTAATCATATACAAGTCTATCATGTTTTCATAGGTGTTACATTTCTCCCCTCATTTTTAAAATTTTGTCCCCAAAATTCGCTCGCCATCAACACTTAGTCTCTTGCAACTAAGGTTCCAAGATCTCCATCAGATATCACTCTCGAAGCATTCTCACCCCCTAGTGGCATCTAACTCATCACTATCAACTCAAGACAATCTTGTCTTATACAAGTCTTTAACTCCCAATAAGCTTCTCAAACCAAACCTATGCTAGATATTCTTGATGAACCATCAATATGTCATATTTTTACGGTTCAATTCTTTGGTTTTTCATGTTCTTTTTATATTTTTTATTGAACTTTATTCGTAAGTTTCGTTATATTTTTAATATTACTTAATTGTGTTTTTATTATGTGTTTTTATTTATTTTTGTAGGGTAATTACACATGAAAAAAACTGGACATTCAAAGAAGTAAGGAAAGGAGGAATTTTTCTTCAGCGTCCAGGGCTTGAGCGTTGAGGAGTAGAGTGCTTAGGCGCCCAAAGCATATGCAGCACCAGTGATTCAATAACCCAGCGCCTGAGCGCTGGGTGAAAAGTGCTTGAGCGCGCAGGAAGTATCAGTGCGCGTCCCTGCTTTGGTGGCTCAGCGCTTGAGCACCAGGAAGTAAGCGTTGGTTGCGTAATATAACACGTTATTTTCTATAAATTAGAAAAATTATGCGAAACTCAACACACTGGGGAACACACTTTGCACATCACACAGAAAATCCCTAATCTTGAGAGAGTAGTTTCGCGATAGTAGACTTTGAAGGACGACTTCGAAGGGAGGATTCGATTCTTGAAGGCTAGAATATCATAATCACTGTAAAAAGGAGTTTTTGATTTCTCTTTCCCTCTAGTTTTTTCCTTTCTTTATGTTTTCTTTTCATGTGTTTGTATTTTGATATGAGTTTGTTTGTATTGAACATGAATAGCTAAGCCCATAGCTAGAGTTATGAGGGATCTTGTTTTTCTAATTATTTGAGTTTGATTAAGGTAATTTCTTTTAGGGTCTATCATATTACTTACTTTCTTGTCATAACTTGATCACTTTTAACATGTGTTAATTCATTGTTTGACCGATGACCATCTACATTCAATGAGTGGATCTGTATGGTAAGTCTAGGATTAGATTAATGAATGACCAAACATCAATTTTTCCTACAATGAAATTGACAAGTATGTTAGTTCATCTCTTGAATTGAAGCTTAATGTATTCCTAATTAATTCAACTAAATGATCAAATAGGTGATTTAATTTAGGGATAGAATATTGTTTCATTCGTGACCATTGAGATTTAATGGCAGGTAAGAGACTATTGATAAAAGAATTACCTTACATCATAAATGAAAGAAAATATAAATAATTAGATTCAAGTGAACCTTTTGCCCTAATCTCTCTCTCATTAATTATCTATTCTTTGTTTGATTATTCATTATTTTTATTTATTTATTTTCTTATTTTATTTTGAATTTCTTCATATACTTTTGATTGTCTAGATAACAAAGAGTTTTACGAATCTAGTAATTATCATTTATTCTTCGTGAGATTGATAACTGGGACTCAAGTCTTATATTACTTAGCGATAGAGTGCACTTACTCTTAGTGTATTTTACATGCACCAATTCTTCACCTAAGAAATATGTTTTTCATAAAACTCTTGGACTCCTCTGTCCATAAACCTTGCTAACCTTATCTAATAACTCTTTATCTAACTCATGGGCTCTAATAACTCTGGAGATACCACTTCAAAGAGTGTAGATACAAACAATTCCTAAGTGAGTTTGATCATACCAACTGGACCCTCACTAGAAGAACTTCTAATTCTCCTAATTCGCCTAGGTGAAATCATAGTTTCCTGTCCACACAGAACATTACATATTGAGTAGGTCAATCCTCAATATCATGTAACTGTGTAATAGTAGTTACTAACATCAAACCTAAAACAAGTCTTACAATTCTTTTCCACCATCTCCAATAAGAGACAAAGAAATGCACAACATACAAAGAAACTTTTAACATGTGTATGCATAGTCAGTCCATACTCCGACTTAACAGGTTAAATTACTTTGATATCATAATGTAACATACTAAATTTAATAATTGTTGATACGTAATTTTATTCATAAAATTTTTATTTTATTACTTACTCAAGATATGAAACTCAATATTGTTTGGGTTTCAAAAAAATAAAATAAAAAATAAAAAAATAAAAATAAATAGATAAATAAATCTCTTTAAATAATTAAATCTGTTTCTATTAATTATTCAAAAAAATAATACATAAAAAATAAAAAAATAAAAAATTAATTAATAAAAAAAAAAAAACATCACGTGAAGTCCCATCTTTTTATCTTTGCAAATCTTTCCTCTTCATCTACCTGCAATGCCTAAACTTACTGCGCAGCACTAAGAAAGAAAAAAAAATCTCCGCAGAAGCAGGCTTTTCAGCTCCTGCATTTTTGGCTCAATATACTCAAAATCAAATATTATTGTTGACTTCTTGTTTCATACGTGAGTGGTGGAGCTGAAAAGGAACACTGCAGAAGATCTGAATGGAGAAAATTGAGAGATTTTACACAAAAAACGGAAACCTGTCAGTAAACCAATGTGATGCACTCATTGGCTACAGCACACACACGATCACTTTCAGTCTGCACACACATTCACTCACCTCTCACGCATCACTCTGCACACACTTCATTTCTGCACACAAGCAACCACAACTGCACAAACAAAAAAAGATATAAAAAGATTGAGAGTAAAAAAAAATGTTGGCTAGTGAAGGAGGTGAGGGGCCCAATGTATATGAAAGACAAGTGTAGTGGTTTAAGTAAAGAAGAAGAGAAGATGGGACGGTGTCAGCTAAAAAACAAAAAAAAAAAAAGATTTGGACGGCAGAGGGCAGGCAAAGTCAAAAGTAGAGTTTTGAGAAAGAATAAAAAAATCATGGCTTAAAGTTTTCTACATGGAAGCTCCTACGGGGAAAGTTTCTGATTTAAAAGAGGGGGCTTCAGGTTTAAAAAAGGCAGGGAAAGAGAACTCTAGGGGAGAGAATGGGGAGTTTAGTCTCTGATCTGGATTGAAAAAAAAAAACAGAGATTGTAAGGAATAGAGAAACTGTAAGAATCAAGGAAAAAAGAAGGTGATTGAAAGAAGAGAAAGTCTTTGGCTCTTAACTGTTTTTCTTTGTGCTTCAAAAAGATAAAAACTCTATTTTTAATGTAACTCAATATTTTCTTGCCAGTATGAAATGGAATTGGTTTTCATTCGATTCTGATTGATTTGAGACTTTCAAAGTCACCCTTTTGTTTAGTTGTACACACATTTTTAAGATGAAGAATAGAACAAAAAAAAGGGATTCGAATGATGGAGCGGTGAATTTTCACACTCAAAATGCTGGCACAGAAATGCAAACTCAGAAAACTCACCACGAAATTTGGAAATAGAAAATGAACTCCACCATGTCCAAAATCAATTAATTAAAATCTATTGTTAATAATTTATTTTAGTTTTTTTTAAATTAATTAAAATCAATTAATTTATAATCATTTTTTAAAGAATTACAGAAGATACGTCACCACCCACTCCACTATGTCCTAAACCTTCACCATCACTCTCCATTCTTCCAATCTTCACCGTGGGTTTTCCTATTTGTTGTTTCGTTTAACCTTTTTTTTTCCCTTTCTTTTGGACTTTTCTTTTAGCTGGATTAGGTAAAATGTTTTATTTTATTTTGGGTTAGTTATAGTTTTAAATATATATATATATATAACTTTCAAAAATCACAAAAAGTCAGAAATGATAAAATATAAAAAAAAAAAAAAAAAAAAATTGATAACATTTATATTCCGTTTTTTTTATTTAGCTTTTTTTGTTTGGGCTATAACTTTTTTTTTTAATTTGTAGTTAGGCTTTTAAGGTGAAACAAAAAAAATAAATTAATTAAAAATCTGAAAATATATATAAAAAGAAAAAAATACGAAAAATAATAAAAATATATATATAAAAATGGTAATAAAAAATGAAATGACAAAAAAAACAAAAAAAACAAAAAATTAAAAAATATGAGAAACGATAAAAATAAGTTTGTGAGTTAGTTTGACTTGAATTTAGTTTATCCTTATTTGGTGATTTATTTAGTTTGTTGACTCATTGTTATGTCAGTTGACATTTTTAAATTAATCTATTGTTAACAATTTGTTTTAGGTTTTTTTAATTAATTAAAATCAATTAATTCATAATTATTTTTTAAAGAATTACGTGATTTTGAGTTTGCTATTGCACCAGAAGATACGTAGGAGCAGAAATTCATTTATGTCAAACTAAAATGAAATTTTCATAATTTAGTTGTTTCTTCTATAAATAATTACAATTTTTTTCTAAAGGAAATAAAATAAATATATTTGAAAATATTAAAATTTGTACAACTAATTTAAGATACCGTTCTTGGAATGGGCAGTGTAAAGTGTTAACATCTTCCTTACCTATAATCGACTCTCGAACCCAAACTCATTTTCCCAAAAGACTAGTTTTTTAATTAAAGAATTTTTCTAATGTTTTTTCAATTTAAATAAATATTGGTGGGGATTACATTGATTTTTTCAAATTTTTTTATCTTTTTCGATCATTTCGTCATGATCCCGATTGCGACAATAATCATGGTAAACCGATGTTATACCACAATCATTAAATTTAATAATGTTACTTAATACAATTAAGCATTTTTAAATATAATAGTTATATATATAGAAAATATGAGTCTCGAATGAATAAATAACAATATCTGTATTTATCACTGATACAACGCGTACATCATCAAAAGAATCTACAAAGCTACTCTGAGTTAAGCACTCCAAGCTCCCGCTTGTCTTCACTTTTCATAAGTCTTCTTTCCTGGAATCATTATGAAAACACACACAAGGGGTGAAAATCATATATTCTTAGTAGATAAAATTCATAAACCATGTCATCACAATCATTCCAGCTGTTTCGAAGAAAACACATTTCTAAACTCAAGTCTCAAACATAATATGCTAGAAATGTGACAAAAGTCAAAACCATGTCCTTTTTTATCTTCCCGAAATAAATTCTCATTTTATAAGTTTGTATAAAAATTCATACATCACAAAAAAAATTCAAGTGATCACCACACTTATGAAAACATCATCTCCATCTCAGAGATACTAAAACATTGTCTCTATCTCAAACACATAACAACAACAACAATATCTCCATTTCAAATGCAATTGCCTATACAATTGCAATGTCATGAATTCATGTCATGGTGACAACCTCCTATACAATTATCATGCTATGTCAAAGTATGTTTAATATTTATGTCTATACAAGTCCTAAGAGTGAATGAAATTTAAGAATGTCATGATAACGTATTGAGAATATTACCCACCTCAACTACTCTGAGATATGCTATAATATGTCATGAATTATCAGGCGTAGTGAGAATATGACTCACCTCCACTACTCATCAACACGTAGAGAAGATATTAGTCACCTCAGCTACCCAACAAACATAATGAGGAATTACTCATCTCAAATACTCAGCAACATAGTGAGGAATTACTCACCCCACTGCTCAACAATCATAGAGAGGAATTATTCACCTCACTACTCAACAAACATAAAGAGGATATTACTTACCTCATTATTCAACAAACATAGAGATGATATTACTCACCTCAATATGTTCCACAATCTTATCATGCAAAACAATTACTAATTACCTACAATAATTAGCACTACAATTGATTTACATGTATCTCAAGTTCATTTCACAAACACTTCATTTAATACTTTTATTAGAGTCTCAACACTCAATAAGAAGAAAAAAATAAAGATCCACACAAGTGAGCCCTTAGCTCTGCCCTGTTTTTCCCAGCAGTGGGAGCTCAGGCACTCATTGCCCGGTGCTCAAGCGCTCCTCCATAGGCGCTTAGGCGCGGGTCGCGTAGCACAAAATGCTTTATGTCTGCCTTGCTGGCGCCTAAGCACTAGACACTCAGCGCTTGAGCACTGACTGGGCAGAACGAAATCTGTAGAATTCTGCAAATGGAACTATTGTTCCATTGAGGAACAAAGGCCTTCCAATGGCTCTAATTTCAATTTCACTTTATTTCTCACATTAATTAAGATTCATTAACACATTGTAATTCTTGTACAACTTCAATTTTACAAAATCATGGATTAATGAACCCATCATCCACCTTAAAACCTAAACCCCCAATTTTAACTCAAATGGAAACAAAGGTGTTTAAGTGATGAAAAATTAATCCTCATGCATCCAACAAACCAACATCAAGTCATACTCAAGTTCAACAACAAGAAATAGGCCAAGAACACACAAAACTCACACTAAACCCCATTACTCACACCAAGTCATCACATGAACAAGATGGAGAAAAGGAGAATAATGCAAAAACAGAATTTTCCCCTTACCTCAAGGTCTTGAAGATAGCTAAGGATGGATCCAAGTTCTCCAATCTTTGCTTGTCTCTTGGTTTCTTTCTTATTCTTTTCCTTTTTCTCATTCTCCTTTCTTTTCTCTCTTTTCTCTTTTCTTTCTTCTGTTTTTCTATTTTCCCTCTCGCAGTCGTGGGATACTAAACAGGAGAAGTCAAATTTGGCTTCTCTTAGATAGATACTAAACTATTGATCTGCTAAGAACACTTACATTTCACCGAATCCAGTTTCCTAACTTCTAACAAGTTTCAAATAAATCTTAATATTTATAAAAAATCTTGTTTCATCATTTTCATATTTTTTCATATCTATTGGTAATCAATCCGGCATTAAAATACACAAGTAGTATGCTTAAAAACGTCAAACTAACTCTAATTAACCTTAAATTTTAACCACATCATCTTCCACACTTTGTGACCTAGAAACAAATTCTTCTCCACATTTATTTCTACTAACTAGGTAGTTTAAGGCAATTATGTGGTTAATAACATTTATATTTCACACATAGTGTTACAGCAAAGTGACTAAACTTACTCAGATGACCACAAAACTTAACAGACATGACAAATAAGTGTTAGATTATCTCCATAACCATATACAAGTCTATCATATTTTCACGAGTGTTACAAACAGACTTCAAGCCTCAAGGGTAGTAAAAGAGAATGCAGAATTAGCGGCAAACAATATAATTTTACTTTGTTACTAGCATTAATATGTTGTTTGATTCACTTTTCTATGACAATTTGGATTGTTACTAAGAATGTGAAGATAATTTCATTGCATTTTTTTCTAATTGAATCAGTGGCGAAGTAATGGCAGTTTGCATGTCAATGCATTAGGTAATTTTCTTCAGTTTCTTTGATTTATATTTTCTGTTGTATCCTATTATAAACTAAAATGTTATCAGCTTTATAGTTTCATTATATTTTGTCTTCTATGCCTTAATGACAAATGTAGCTCTTATTTTTAAGAGAACATATTCAAAGAGTTAGGGAGCTCAAACATAATTCTGTTGAAATATTTTTGAACTTATTTTTGTTTTTGACTAAAAAGAGCTTTTAAACATGTTGATGCTTATTAAACAGTTATTACTTATTCCTTTTTAATTTTGTTTAATTTATTCTTTATCACATAAAAATATCTCAAGTTTAATGTATGCTGCCATTAAGTATCTATCTTTTCATCCTATAGTCTTTGGATTCAAGTTTGGATTTCAATTGGCATTCAAAAGTGAATTAGATTTTCTAAATAAACTTACTTAGAAGAGTTAAGAGTATTTTTATTTTAATGAAAACTCTCAGAATGTCCTTTGTCCCCACTAAAGGAGTTAATGAGTTTTTTATCTAACTATATTTCCTTTATTATTATTTTTAGACAACCTATTTGTTGCAAGACCTTTTAACTAAAAAAGTTAGATTAAGGAGTTTAAATTGTTAGAGCTCTGGATTTTGTATCTTTTCTTTTGAAATTGAAGTCATGTTTATATTATTAGTTTTTTTTTTAATTTATTGCTACATATGGTTCTTTTTAACATATGTCGCAAGGAATGTTATTAAATTGTTTTAGTAATACAAGCATTAGCAAAATTAAAATATTAATGTTACATTGGATGGGAAAAAAGTTGATGATGCATGTGTCTAATGGGATGGGAAAGCATGCAGCTTTTTTGAAGTCTTGCGAGCTACACATTTTTTAAGTATTTTAACAATCTCAAAGTTTTGTAACTATGATTAGTTTATAAGCTATAGTAAGGTTGTGTCAAGTTATTTAAGAAGTTTTGGCCGCATGTTTTGTAAATTAGAAATTGATAAATATCTCATTATTATTTTGGACTCTCTAATATATCACAGACTACTCAGTTGAAAACATTAAATCTATTAATCTTAAGTTCTTTTATGATTATTTAGTTTTTATTACCTGTTTTGAATGACCATATATCATAAAATTGTAGAAAAAAGATCATAAAATTGTGGAAAGCCTTTGTGTTGGACTTAATGAGCAATGATACTTTTATTTTGATGAATGACATTACGTCAAAATGAAATATTGTAAAACATTTTTTTTGAAAGGATATAAGTTAAATTTTTATCATTAAAATTAAATAATTCAAGAATTTACAGTTCTAAGACTATATTTTTCCTTTAGTTACGTGACTTAAGTGATCAAAGAGTATTCAACATTTGTTTACACTAGATTATTTGTGTGGTATAATTTTTGTTCATAGGTTGATTTAGTATATCCTTAAAAAGGGTGAAGGGTATTAGATTACCTCATGAATTTGTAATATAAATTTACATATAAGTATTTTTATGAATTAATTACTTTATCCTATATTTTATTAAAGTAATAAAATATAGGATAAAATTTCAATACAAATTATACATATTGATGCCATCCATTAATTTTAAGTCATATATTGGAATGAATATCATGACTTCAAGTAAGGATAAAATTTTGACATTATGGGTTTATATGGTATATCCTAAAAAACGTGGATAAAATTAAGGTTTTTTTCTTATATGGGTCGTGTAAGTTTATTGAATATAGGTTATGTGCCTATATTTTTATTATTATATAATTTATTATTATGGCTAGAAATAGGGATTCTATTAATTCTTATATCTTGTTTATACATTTTTTAAGTGAAAATATTGAGACATATACTCTATTGATTTATTTTTAATTGATATTTTTAGTACTATTCTTTATCAAAATAAATACATTTTATTATTTATATTTAGTTTAAATAATTGTTTATGATATTTTTGTAGATAAAATTAAAAATTAAGATTAAGTGATATTAAAGAAAACTCATGAAAACATCTAAGGAATTTAAAACTTTACGTAAAATCGCATGTTTGTGTTTTATAATATTTAAAAACTCATGATATTATGTGTATTTTATAATATTTTAATATAAAGATATTTACATTAACATAAGTTAGAACTTTACATAAAAATATATTTTTATATACAATCACCGGAATGAAGATTTTACAAGAACATATATTAGAATTAATTAAACTATAATTTGTTAATGAAAAATTAAATTTATTAATTATCCATTTTTAAATATTCATTTTATTCAAATATGCTTATTATTTTATAATATTAAGCATTATAATATTTACATTGCACAGGATAAAAGCTTTATATAAAAAATATTATAATGTATGTTTTGAAGGTAAAATTTTTGCATAAAAACATAATAAAATTAATTGAAATTGAATATATTATTATAAAGTTTAAATAATTAAATTTGTTATTAAATAATTTTTTAAATTATATCTTTATTTCCTTTAAATAAAAATTTGTCAAATACAAAATGTTAGATATTGTACTAATATTTTTATACATGACTAATTGTACATAATAATTTCAATAGTTAAAGCAAAATGTTATCTTTAATTGAAATTAATTTAAATTTAATATATTATTATAAAGTTTAAATAATTAAATGATTTTATTAAATAAATTTTTAAATTATATCTTTAATTACTTTAAATAAGAAATTTGTTTATTATCTTAAGTACAAAAATGGTAGAGATTGGACTAATATTTTTACATATGGTCAATTGTGTATAATAGTTTCAAGATTCAAAACAATGAGTAATTTGAAAATTCTTATTTTAGATTACTATGATAATTTATGCCAAACAACAAAAAATATTATTTATAAAGAAGTTTTTCAAAAGATTTAAGTATAAAGTAAATTAATTATTGAATTAATGTTACTTATTGTTTAATTTATATTTTATTTTGATCATTCTAAATATATTTTTCAATTTCATATTTACTCTCTTTAATTGTAAGTTTCAGTGATGGTCATTTTTATTAATTTATAAACATGTAATTTAATCTTTTAATATTTTAAATTCTTCAATTTTGTATATATGAAGACACTTAATATTATATTTTATATATATCTTTAATGTACATAATATTTTTTTAATTATCCTATACATCGCACGGAAAAATTACTAATTTATTTGATACTTGAAAGTAAGGGCAAAATGGGCAGAAAGGAATCAGGTCTGGCCATTTAAGGGAAGGGAAGTCAAACCGAGTAAAATAAAGGACACGTACCCCAAATATCATAAGCTCCAGGATCCGCCTGTTCTCTAGCCCGTCATGTCTCACACACTCACTCACACGAGTTATCTAACAGCAACAGTTATATTATCAACTTCTCTGGAGGTTTCTGATGAATATCTGTTTTGAAGACACCAGGATGTGACCTTCCATAATCTAGAAGGGCTGAATGGAGAACTGGAGCACTAGAAACGTGTCTTTGGCAGTCACGGAAATTTGTGGCATTACCAAAGCAAAATGGTTTTATTGGCTTTATTTTCCCGTGGTCCTTATTCACTTCCCACGAAAATTGAGAAAATTATATAAATTGAAATCACATGTTCTATCTTTCTGTCCTTTTTTCTTGTCCTTTCTCATTAAATTTCACCAACTTAAATAAAAATAATTAATAAATATTTTCATTTTTTTAAAAACTTAATACTGTCACATTCCTATATCTTTTTGTTCTCATCTTTTCCCCTGCACTCGCCATCCTTAGACAATCTCACGTTTCTCTTTACCAACCGACCATTATTTTCTCATCGTCAAAAAAATGTTGCAGGCAGGGCTCTTTTGAGTGTTTTTTTTTTTTGGTCAGACACTGATGAGTAGTACAGAGGCAGAAACTCCAACCTTTTTCATGGATTAATCTTTGTTGTCTTCTCTGTCCTCTGCTTTCTCTCTCCTTCAAATTGCTCCATCCCATACCAAATTGCTTCATCCCATACATTCTTACATTTATTGACACATGCGAACTGATTCGAGTGTAATTTTTAATTAGATATAATTTATTATAAATATTTAAATTATTATTTAATATATATAAGATAATAAAAATTATCATAAAATTATATAATTTTTAATAATATTTTTATATCTATCAAATAATAATTTAAATATTTAAATAATAACATGATATATTATATTTACTTAAAAATTTATCCTAATTCAAATCTATTTTATAAATTTAGTGGGTTCTATTTATTTAGTGGGTTCTATTTTGAGTGAAAATATTTCACCGTCACTACATGATATTAGTAATAGGATAATAGCACGCACATTGATAATAAGCTTTACGAGATTGTAGTGAAAAACAATTTTAATAACTTTATTCGTGTCTAAAATATTGGGAATCTACTCACCTTAAACAAAAACATCATTAACATCTCAAACAATCGAAAATGTTTCAGAATAATTTGTGGAAAAAAATCTTGATATCAAAAATATTTTTATATGTTTTATAAATTCACTATCCAAATCTTTAATACCAAGGCAGGTTGATCTTCTTTGTTCATTGGTAGTGTCACTCTGCGATGAGATATAAATGGGTGGACATACTTTCCTCTCACATTACCATCTTATTATAGTGAGAGAGAGACAAATTTTGTTATAGAAAGATCTACCATATTTAATTATAGAATTCACTAGTTTTATTTCAAATAAATTGTATATTTTTCTCTCTAACACGATCTTTTCATGTTATTTCACTAAAAATAGAGAATTTGATTGGGAAATAAATATCATTAGTGTTCCTGGAAGTAAGGAGATGATGGAGGCTTTCATTAGATGAAGATAACTAGAAGTGACAGTGTTAAGTTTTTCTTATAAAAAAAAATGATAAGGATGATGTGTTATTTTTAATTAAGTTGGTGAAATTGATTGGAGAGATTGGATTGGGGACACAAAGAGGGGACATGTAATTTCAAATTTTCAATCCTTTAATAAGACCAGTGCATGGTCATTTATTTGGAGAAATTACAATATACTTCGTTGAACTTTCATCATTTATCATGAAACATCTCTATTTTCTTTTTTGTGTCACTAAATTTTTCTAAAATTTAGGTTTAAAGTAAAAATGTTAACTTTAACATCCTTAAACCTTAACAAAGAAAAAAAAACCTAAATAGCCATGATTAATTAACATAAAATCATGGCCAAATTGAATAGGTCTTTTATGTCCACACCCCTACATTTACAATATCATGCATTGTTTGTGAATCAATTATAACAGAAGTCTTTACATATGAGTAATAATAAATCTTATCTTTTTATTATTTCACAGCTACTTGTAACAAGCAGGAGTTACATGTATATAAATGATGAAGAAATAAGATATGTTATCATCTTGTAACACCACGAACAAACTAAAAAGGAGTTTCAAGTGTACAAACAATAATAAATTATAATTTATAATTTAACCATGTTTATCTGTGACTATTAATTAATTAAATTTTTTTTGAACTTAGAGATATTAAAGTTTATGAAATTTAACGTTTTCACTTTAAATTAAACTTTTATGGAAGGTTTAATGAAAAAAAATTAAAAAGTTATTTGATAAGTGATAAAATTTAGAGGATTAAACTGTAATTTTCCCTATTTATTTTAAGGAATCAATATAGTTAAATCAGTTTATGAATGGTTAACTGTTAACCACTCGTGAAGTGAATTAACTACATGATCCAGCCTTTACTGTAATCGTGAAAAGGTCGCTTAATTGTCATCTTGAATTAAAGATTTGTTGTATATTTCGAAACGGGATAATTTATGCAATATCAAATCAAATCAAGATGTTAAATTTGGTGAGAGCTCGTGTGATTTGATTTGCAAGTTATTTACTGCTCTTGGTATCCAAAATATTGTCTTGGCTTTGCCGCAATTCTCCTTTAAGAAAGTTATAGCACAACTCAGTTGAGATCCTAGTTTCAAATTCCCAATGCTATGGTTGATGATCTGGTTCAGACAATGTCTTATGTAGTAAATTATATGAATAATTTTAAATTTTCTTACACAATCATCTTATTAATTTTTTAATTATTAAATAAAAAATATTAAATATTTTTATATTTTTAAGACATTAAATATATTTATTTTTTTATTAAATTTTTTTATTTAATATTTAAAAAATTATTTAATTTTTTTTAAGAGAATATAACAAAACTCAAATTATATATCTTAGCTGCTAAACGTAAATGCTTTACTGTTGTGGATGAGAGAATGATACAACCACAGAAAACTAATTATGAATATGCGACGGTGTTCTTAAAAACTTTTGAAACACGTGTTTTAATTAATTTTATCTATTATAATTAGTTTTTTTTTTCAAAATTTTATTATTGTATATGTAAATATTATTAATAAAAAATTTAATTTTTTTATATATACAATTATTTACAATAAAAAAATAAGTTGATCTAAATTTTTATATGTGAATTTGCATATATATATAAATATTAACAACTAAAATTTATAAAAAAATTTATATGTACAATATGAACCACATATATTACTTGTTAGATAATTAAACACAACTATTTATTTATTTTAATAATATATTTACAATATGAGGTCATGAAGAACCGATTAGGAGTACCAGAAACGTTTCCTCTAAATGTGCAAGTATAGCTCCTTCCAAAGGCTGTTAATGAATTTGTGGGTCTGTGAAAATCTCTTTCCTTGATGTCCACCCCTTATGCTAATTAAAGGCCAGTATCCATCACAAGTTATATGCAAACTTGAGACTATTATCAAACGAAACTATGGATAGGAACAGTGACTGAGCTTTACTTTTGCACAATTTCCTATTGACAACATTAGGATCCGACCTATCCGGTGCAGACATCTCATTTCCTCTTGTACTTGATTATTGGACATAGTAGTGCAGAAGGGATGGGCAAACACGTATCACCACGGTTGACCCTGAACTTGATTAGGATGAAAGCCCCGTTTTCCCACTACTTTTCTTCCCCACCACTATCTCATTGGCTAGACCCCACAACCTCCTATTTTCTTAACTCTTATATAAGGCTTTCCCATCATGAATGGTATGTTAAGCGTGGAATTGTTTTATCGTATTCATGACTATCTATACATGGACTCCTATGTCACAACTCACACACGATCATCAGTTTAAATGCTTTATAAATCGGCAAGAATGCAAGAAATGGGGATAATGTGCCAATAGATAGCTGATTTTTTTTTAATTTAAAAAAAGGACATTTGAATATCTAAACTTAAATGGATTAAGTTTGGTAGATGAATACTCTAAATGTTCGTGTAGTTAAAATTTTATTAATAAAATATTTATGATTATTTGTAAAAAATTTCTCTTGCTCCAATTCGCAGTAACCTTTCTGTGTGATGTGTGGGTCGTTGCAAGGGTCAAGGAGATACAGGAATGCAAGAATATCTGCTTTCATGGAACAAAGTGGTTCTATATGGACTCACCTTTCAATCTTCTCTAACTATATACAAGGAATTGGCATAATGTAAAGCACTTCCGCAGCTCCCACTTTCGTTTAAAGTATGATTATGCTAATGAAATTTATGTTGCAACAGCTACTCCCACTTCTTTCATCTTGCCACCATATAATATATAAAATATAAATCATTTTAAAAATATATATATGAAAGTTGAAGTTATCTGATTTACTATTACAGGTTGAGATTGCGATCAACTTGCCGTTACACGTGACTATTATTTTGTTTACACTGTTCACCCCGCCACCACCTACAAATGTAGTCTTCTTTTTATTTTTTGGAACGTGGTGGATTTTGATTAGACTTGTATCATTCCTCAATTTTTTTTCCTGAATCTATTATAATTTAGGCAGACATGGGACACTATCAGGAAAGGGTTTTCATTTTAATCAACAAAGAATAAGCTATGTGTAGACACCTATGCTCATAGTTTTCTTCCACGTATGGTATACATGAAAATGCATTGAATGGTGAAGTGCTGCATAGTATCATAAACAATATTGTGTTTCAAAGGGAAGTGTCATTTGTTTACTATCTCTAAAGTGGTATGCAATAATTTTGAAACAGGTGCTCCATTTTTCAATTTAACTTACAAACAGGTGAAGTGCTCCATTTTTTTGTGAAGATTTAAAAAAATGTAAAATTTTAATATTTACACAATTTTTTAAAAAAAAAATTATTCTTAACAAATATGTTGTTCAAAAGGTACAAATTAATGAATTTATACTTTGTTAATAAATTTTATATAAAAAAACAACTACTTATTCAATAAACATGATAATTTTTCTCAAAACATTGATAAATTTTGTAAAATCTTATGTTTTAAAGAAAAAAATTGGGGTAAGAGATGGCTGCCCTTAGAGGTATCTAACACTTTAGACTAGACTAATTTTGGGTTGGACCAAATCGGACCTAGTATATTTCGGATTAATATTTTGCTAGCTCAGACCAATCCATTGTAGGCTGTAAGTTAGGTGGGCTGACCCACCGACCCGCCAATTCTTTTAATAAACAAATACAATAAATCTAATCTTTAAAAAGATTGAATCAATGAAAAAAAAATTGGGCAATTTAGTTTTGGATCAATGGCAAATAAATTAGAAAGATAACCTACTTGTCAATTGGGTTTTAAGTTTTCA
The DNA here is from genome assembly GCA_029884595.1 of Ormosia semicastrata. Classification (NCBI taxonomy): domain Eukaryota; kingdom Viridiplantae; phylum Streptophyta; class Magnoliopsida; order Fabales; family Fabaceae; genus Ormosia; species Ormosia semicastrata. The sequence goes on along the minus strand of JAQQTO010000057.1, from coordinate 7,297,802 downwards.
AAGAAAAAAATGGTGATATGTTCTTCCGGCATGTTTGGCACGACGTATAAGGCCTGATATAGGATAAGTTTATACAATACATTATGACTTTATCAGTTGTTTGATGCGACCACAGTATTGTATAAGTTTATCCAACATATCCCTCTTATACATTAAAATAATATATAACTTAATCAGGCCTTAGGAGTGAGATTAGGTCTGATTAAGTTTTGATGGATAAGTTCATCTAAAAATATCCCTCCTCGTTGGAAATAAACCGTAGGACAGCCACGACCACTGTTGGGTTCACGGCACAGTGGCTGAAATAGCTACCTAGTTGCCGATTTTCCACCATAAAACAAATTGGAAGCGCGACCCGTAACTTGTAAATTTTTCAACAAGGCAAAAGCTTCCCTTTTTCACCATTTTCAGCAAGCTTGCAGCAAGCTCGGTTTAATGGCGGACCTTCGAGCTCCATGAACAGCCACCCAGCAGCACTACGAATCTCAGTTTGATTCGTTTTGTTCACAGATGAATCAAAATTACAAAATCAAATTGAAGCTCCAAGAAATCTTCGACCCCAATGTGACTTTGGACTCTACTGTGTTCGAAATTTTTTAGTCTTTCTTGACATAAAAGTATCCAAATAGATATTGTTCACAGTGAACAAAAAATCTCAATTTCACAATCGAATCAAATCCATAGTCATTCAATTTAAGAATTGGGATTTTCACAAACCCTAAATCCCAAATTAGCTGAAGCGCATACACAATACAATGTTACGCCAAATACTTAATAGTATTAAAATTTTATCAAGCCTTATACTATCAGGTTTTATACTATCATACCTAATACAATCAGACTTTATCCTATCTTATGTACTAAACAAGGCCTTAGGTGATAGGTTATTAGAATAAAAAAAAATTGGGCTGATAGCCTAATTGCCAATTGGGTTAGTATTTTACTAGTCCAACCCACACATGTCGTCGGGTTATTCAAGACAATCCATTTGACTCAGCTCATTTTAACAGTTTTAGGCCTCCCATTTTAGGGTCAAGGCCGGTGCCTCTAGGCACTTACAAAGATACATTTTAGTAGGATTTGAATTTTAGCTAATTTAATTGACATGATTTTCCTTTATTAATTGTGCAAACTGTTGTTAATTTTAATTTCTACTTGCATGGAAAAAATTAAACTGCATATTGTAAAAAATAAATAAAAATTAATTATACTGGTTAATTTCCATATACCAGCAATAATTGTATGGTGTACTGTTTGTCTTGTCTACTAAATGCATGGGCGGCATAGACTTTTGTTTTTCCCCCTCAAAAGCTAGGAATATTTAGAAATGTTCAAGGAAAAAAAAAACGGCGATTCTTAACAAATGCTTGTGTAAAAGTCCACCTTGCTTGTGAACCTATTCTATGCCTTTAAGAAGCACTATCCTGCTATAGTGGTTCTAAATTTCATTTGGCATGATTATTTTATTAATAGTGGAGGACCGATTATAAGCCCACCTTTATTCTTCAATAAACAAAGGATTTTGCTAACCAGTGGATTCCTCTTCTGCTGCCATCTTTCAATATCTTTCCATTTCTGAATTGCAAGTCAGAGTGGATGCACTAACTGATAAAGATATTGATAAATGCTGGACATGTAAATAGCTAGAGAACAGGGTCTTGATTCTTAAACCAAGTTTCCCTTTTCCCTTCTTTAAATGCAAAGGTTACCCCCAAATTTTGATTGCCTTTTGCCCTTCCGTAATGCAAAGGTTGCCCAAATTCTGACTATTTTGTTGTGTTACATAAAGGTCCAAATGACATTGCTTCACACAAAGATCCACTTTTATTTAAGTTAATGAAAGTCTAGACTTTTATGCTGTGACTGTCCAACAACATAAACAAGGAGAGTAGATACCAAGAAGGAGAGTACCTAATCGTACGCTGTGTGCTCAAAGAAATTAGTCTTACATTTAAAAAGTGTGGGATATATTCTAGGGGGAAAAAAAACAAGAAGAGTAAGTAGATTCTAGGAAGTTTCAAAATAATGGTAATTTTTGGAAAAAGAAAATTAGAATTTTGACATGCATGTGATTTCTTCCTAGGGTAAACTAACAATAGGAATATCTGTATTCTATTGGCATGATTACCATGTTATCATTGATGCTGTTAAGGCTACCATTGTTTATGAACAGCATCTCTCTCTCTCTCTCTGGTTTTTGATCTATCAAAATTTGGACACCACAACTTGGTATCCTATTCTTGCCTTGCGAATGCCACCATAACCGTTCTCAATAAAATTTAATTATAGATCTTCTTCAGTGCTCAAAGTATATATTCTTAATAAGAATTTCCCCTTTTAAAAATAGACAATAAACAGCCAAGCTTGGCGCTTTTGCAGCAGTTGATCTAGACAGTGGCTTTGTTCTCAACCATTCATTTACAGTGCCAGATATATTATGAACTCGTTTTGTTGGCGACTGACCTACCTTATGGAGTTATGGTGTTGGAAAAGTTCTCAAAATCAGAAGTCTGATTTCACTCTAATTGTAATTTTAAACAGAAAGTTGGCATTATGGAAGGATGAAATGTACACTGTTTTCCTGTCTCTAGTGCAGTATATGTGATCCTATGGTATGGAGTTTGGCAATCTTGATGGTTAGAACAGAGACTTTCAAAAACAAAAGGGGGCCTGAGGTGTTGAACAGATTCAGGATGAGCATGAATGCATGATTTTGATAGACATTTTTAGGTGAAGATTTCCTCACACAAGCATTAAATTTGTGATTTTAAAACATGTATGAAAGCACTTAAAATTCTCACCAGTGATATGCATTTTGGTGGTGCAATATTGGTAAGTAGAATAGTTCCACTTGTACCAAAAAAGAACAGTTCCACGTCCACCTTCCTCGGTTAATATCTGTCGTTTGCCAAGACAGGCCCGCACAAACACACAGACAAAACTGACACGTACTCACCCATTTCACAAATATTTAATTATAATGGTGCACAGGTGGTGTGGAGCTTTCACCAGATTCCTTGAAAATTGACATCATATTCTGCAAACTAAATTGCATGCCACAGAAAATATAAATAAATGTTGCACAAGGAGGAATGAGTCTGTGATTATTCGAGCTGGTGCCCTCTAAGGGATGTCTTGTGTTTTTTATGTACCAGCATTAGTAAAAATTGTCTATTAATTTTAAATACTATCAGGTGGTGCAGATTGGCCTAGCTAGTTGTCTAAATGAAAGGAATCCACTATGCAAATAATTTAATGCCACAGACAAAGTTAAGAAAAATTGAAGAGCAATCATATACTGTAGATCCTTACCAGAAACTTTATTGCCCCATCATAAAATTCAGAAACTTTGTTGCATATATTTAAAAAAATCTCTGATGCCATAAGCATTGTTGTTGTCGCCTAATGAAGTTCAGGAGTTTGAAAGAAACTTGTGACCTCTGGTTTGATTTTGAAACAATAGCATTACTCGCCTTCTCTCGAGGATGATAGCAACGACAAAAAAAGAACTTCCTATGGTGCATTTCTCTTACTGAAAAAAAAAAGCTGCGGGATTCAATTGAATCAAGACGTTAAAGCTTTGGTTTCTTGCCTTGGCAAGTGGCAAGCTTTGGATTTGAACCAGTATAGTTGTGCATAACCAAGTGGGTTAGTTATACTTGGAACATCAGTACTCCAAAGCATTTTCACCAAGTAGTACTTTTTAAACATTTGTCAATTATTAAAAAAGAACCCTTCATGCGTCCATACCTGGTCCCAAGCAATCATCAAGGGGTCATTGGAATTTGGAATCAAATCTAGGGCACATACACAACAAAGTACAAAAAACAACAGTCAATCTGAAATCCACCCAACAAAAAGAGAAAAGAAAAGGTTTAAAACTCCACATGGCCATAGGAAGTGAGAAAAGTTGTCAGGAATTGATCGTTTTCAGTTAGTGGACTGTTCTAACTTTCTACCTTTCCATCTAGATAGTGTCTTAGTGCTGTTAGGGCCAACTCCAAGTCACATTCTTTGGACATTGGCAACTAGAAAAGGAAATGCTTCTAATCTTTTGGTTCAGTTTATACATATTAGAACCAAATTGATTGGCTCGTAATCTCTTCTCTGTTATCTGTAAGGAAATTGTCGATGTAGCGTGTGCAGTCTACTAACTGGAGAAAAGGGTTGAATGACTTACTTGTTTCTATAAACATTCCTAAAGAATTGTCCCTTGTCTTTAGATCATGGTAATGCTACTTACGTTTTTATGTAAAACCATCCCACTCAGTTGTGAAGCCTCTAGAATATTCTTTGTTTTGGCCATAGAAAAGTAACATGTTTAGTAGGATATCCAAGAGAATAAACTTGAGATAACCTTGCTTAATGGCTAGAAATTGTTAATTAGAATCCTAAGATTGAGTGCTGTATTCACTATAGCACATGAAGAGATTGATCAATGGCAGTATTATGACACCATTACATATGCGCTTGGTTTAAAATACTTTAAACTAAATAGACTCTTCCTTTATTTTCACCACATCCAGATGATTTAGCTAATGATTTTCTGCAAATATGCTCGCTCAAAATCAATTTTCAAATCTCATTGTACTTTAATTTATTTGATCCTAAAAAATTATTCAGTTGTTACAGTTATATTGTAATTATTTAACAGAGACGATAAAATTAAATTTTATCATTATATCAGTATTAATGAAATTAATATCTGAATTACTAAATATTATCATCACTACAAAAAGATAACAATTAAGCCATTGTTTTTTCCAATTATTACCAAAATCAATATGTCCCCAATTAATTCTTACAAAAAAAAAAAGATGAATGTGTCTAAAAATTAAGCTTTTGTGCTGCCAGATGTATCGTAAGAATTAAGATTTGTGCCAATGGATAAAAAAAATAAAAATCTAGCCAGTAATGTTTTGCAGTATTGAGCTGAAAATTTATTGTATATTTTTATAGTTTCATGCATGATTGTGTTCGTACCATTTATATTTTAATATTTCAAATTTTATTAATAGTGAGACTCATAATTAATTTATATATTTATTATTTATTATTTTTAAAAATAATAAATATATGTTAATGATAAACTCTATCATTAATACAAATTAAAATGTCAAAATATAAATAATGTAAACAAAATCTTAAATAACGTTACAATAACATATAATAATTTCTCAATTTAGTCAATTAAGACCTTAAGTAGACCAATAAAAGCTCAAAGGACTTTTTAAGGACTTTTCATAAAACCACTAGTTGGGAGAAAAAAAAAATTGTTTAGTACTAATCCACAACGCCACATCATCGTATGATCATAAAACTCAAATAGATTTCAATTCGACATAGTGACACCAAATCCTTTCCCAGCCAATAGATTTCATTAATTCATTTTCGAAACATCAAAAAGAAAAGGCCGAGGAGGGACAGAAGGAACAAAAGGGAAATTTGGCCCAGTATCATTGGTTGCTTTCTTTGGGAAAATTTTGGTGGTTTCTTTACCCAGCTTCCAAGCTATTCACAGCTTGATTTGTTAAAAGTTCAATAAGTTAGGTTTATAAGTTAATAAAATTATCTTGAGTTGAATATTTTAATTTATTTATTAAATAAATTGAGATTGAACTTTTATATATTCAACTTAATTTGTTTATAAATTGGCTCATGTTTTTAATTTATCTTTATATATATATATATATGATTTATTAATTTTTTATATTAATAAATTATTTTTAATTAAAAATATAAAAATTAAAAAATGCAATTTATTGAGTATGAGATTCGAGCTTTAATTATCAAACTTGAATAATAAAAAAATGAATTTACTTTCTTATTGAGTCGACTATTTCTATTTTAGATTGAAGAAATGATTTTTGAAGAAATGAAAATGAGAATAACAAGTAAAAAAATGGAATGCTCATTTTATGTTTTATTTACTATGGATAAAAGTTGGATGATGATTTAATTCCATTTTCTATATTTAGAATACTATAATTAATAAAACATTTATATTTTTCTAGGTTAAATAAGCTCAACTCAGTCCAGTTCCAATCAACCAAAATTTTGGGTTCAACTCGGCTTGTGTTCAAGTTGATTTGTCTGAGGCTAAGAGAACACGTTTTAAACCCAAAATGATTTTGGGATTGAACAGGTGTGGATTGGATGAATTTGACCATTTTTGACATTTATATTTTGGTAAAATCAAATGTAGGGAATATTTATTCTTGCAAATATTCTAGGAAACTAGGAATGCATGTTTCCTTGAATGCTCACTCCTATTCTAATCACCTAACTGAGTGCATGTTAGGATTTGATTAATTTATATAGAATTTTTTAGTAAAACTTTGATTATAAGGTATTTTAAATATAAAATAAAAATACATACTAATATATTTTTTTATTCATATTTTCCATTCACTTCAACCAAACATGCTGATTTGATAATTAGAAATATTCATTTGACAAGTTGAGACGGATTTACCTAAATCCGAATTCGATCCAATGCTTTGATTGGTCCAATGTTTTGGACCCTGCCTAATCCAATCATGACTCAACAAATGATTGAGTCAATATCAAGTTGACTGGATCTATGAAGCATTGACACTTTTAAATACTTGTAGTACTTGTATCAGACATGTATCCATGTTAGATATGTTACAGACACTTCAAATACTCTTTGCATTATTTTATGATTTCTTTACTTTTACTTTTTAAATTTTTATAACAATACAAATGGAAATACCACAATAATTAGATAAATAATAGCAATTTATTATGTCTATGATGATTCATACTAACTTTTAAAATATTAATTGTCTCTTTTGATTTAAGATTTGTGTTTTTATGTTAATTTTATACTAATTTTATATGTTTTATTGTAGTCGTGTCATGTCCTATAATCTTTAAAAATTGTCGTATTTTCGTGTTTGTGTCGTATTCATGTTTCATAGTTAAATAAGTTATACAAAATTGATTATTATATATAACTAAGTTATAAAATTTTAAAAGTAAAAATTAAAAGTAAATAATGTTTTACAATATATATTTTGAAATAGATTATATCAACGTAAATATATTATAATGCTATGTAAAAAGTATTAAAATAAGTAAAAAATTATTTATCATAAATTGTCAAAAAAATTATGTTTTAAAGTATTTGTAACATTGACCTAGGTTGAGACAATCTAAAAAATGACTCAAAAATATATTAAGTTTAATTTTTAGAACTCAAATCATCCCAATTAACTTGGGGGATATTAAGTTGGGCTAGGTGTTAATCAACACTAGTTGAAGTTTAAGATTATATTTGGATGGATGACAAGGAAGAGAGTAACCAGAAATAAAAAGATTAATCTTATTAAAAGTGTGTTTTGTGAGTAATTTAGAATACATCCCAAACATACTTTTCAAGAAGACTAACGTACATTTGGTTTTGTTTGACAAATTTTTCTGTTGGCAAAATTTAACCAACTTCAATGAAAAATTGCTCCAAACTCTAGTAGGAGTGGAAGCTCCAAATTCTTACTTTTTCCTTGAGCAAAATTTTGTAAGAAATATCTTTTATTTTAATTTTACTTCAAAAATAATTTTAATCTTTCGTTTAAATAATATTTATTTTATCAAATTTATTTTTAAGATAATTTTTTTAATATAAATCAAGTTATTCTAAATTCATTTTTAATCAAATTTAAATTTATAAAATTAAATTAAGTTAAACTTAAATTTATAAACTCTAATTCAAACCTACATAAAAATAGAGTGTCATGGCAAGAGAAAGAATGTCACGAATTCCCTCATCTCCTTCAATTAAATTTATTAAACAACAAAACAATATAGTTACATATTTCATTTCATTTTCATTTATTTTATTTTAGAAAATGATTAATACTCTTAATTCATCTTTTTAATAATTTTTTTAATTATTAAATGAAAAAAGTATTAAATATTTTTATGTTTTTAAAATATTAATTATATTTAATTTTTTATTTAATATTTTTTTTATTAAATAATAAGAAGATTATTAAAAAGATGCTTTAAGAAGATATAACAAAACAATTTATTTTATTCCGAGTCACTTCCTTTCACCCTTCTTGCAACTTCGAAACATAGCCCAAGTGTCTTCTTCTGCAATAACAGTATCTGTGTCTGATATTATTTGGTATATTCTTTCCCCATTGGTTGAAGAGGCTCCCTATATCTTTAAAGAAAAAGGCCCCATTAATAACTAAAGTCGAAACTAGTTCCCACATTCACTGAAGTCTTAGCATTTCACAGAGAGAGAGAGAAAGTGTGTGTGTGGTCTCCCTGCAATGGTTCCAAAGTTCGGTGGTGGAGTGGAGGATGGTGGGACTGGGCGCGGAACTAAGCCTATCTGAATAGCACCCACCTTTTGAAACTGAAAGTTTTATCAACTTGCTATGTTCTGGGTGGAGTTCTTTGTTTGGCGTTTAGAGTCATGGGGTTTCTTTGTCTTGGGTCCATAACTGTGATAGCTTATATGGGTCCAACCTTCTCAGTGGTTCCAATGGTACAGTCCCTTTGCTCTGCAAACTCACCCTTTTTTCTTACTTATTTATTGGGGTTAATAGATTAAAGGTTTCTCTGTGTGAACTCATTCTACTGCTGGGATTTTGGTATTTGGTTGTGTTGAATTCAATACTGTTGTTTTCCATAGAGCATGGTTAAGTTAGAAGTCCTTTCATATGAATTCCAAAGGTTTCATATAATCTAAAGGAATGTTTGGTATTATTCTTCCAACAAATAAAAGCAATAAAGTTGTGGTTCTATTTGATAACCAGAAATTATAAATTGTTTCATGGATGAGAAATATCATTCTTTTCTCTGGATAAGTTTGATCCCCCTTATTTCTCTCTCTGTCTCTTCCAAAGACCAAGTAGAGACTGTGGGACTCGAACTTTTTTTTTTGAATTATATTTTTGAAAAATAAAACTTGATGTGCAGAATACCTATAGATTGTGTGCAATGACTACCTTACCACGTGATTTCTATGTTGGGTCCTAGAATAGATTTTGTACTTAAGAAGCAATATTAACTTGCACGCATCTTTACATGTATGGAAGCAATCTTAAGAAAATTATTAGTTATCAAATTTTTAAATAATTTTCTAGTTTTATTTAATCGAAACACAGTGATCCCTTTAGGTTTCATTTCTTTGATGTGCAATTGAGAATATTGATTCATTAAAAGCAGTTTATTAATTTAATCTCAGTCCCAGCTTTTCTCTTGCCTCGTGAATTAGGATGCTATATCTCAAAATATTGTTAGCTTAACTATTACAAATGCAATTTCCATTTTATTTTCATATTGAAAATTATTACAGAAAGTATTCACTAGTCTTGTTGTTGCAGGTTCAAAAGAAATGATCTGGTAATAGAAGCTCTTTTAACTTTTGGCAATGGAAATTGTGTTTCGAATTCAACTTAGTTCTTTCAGACAGATCATCTGATAACTTCCCTCTTGCTGTGAATCAAGGAGCAGAAAGTATATGTTTGATTGGTTATTTCTGTTGAATGGCTAAAGCATTCCTGATTTCAACTCTGGAATTTTATTGGTTCTAGATATTAATCAATCTCCCTTGGTACCAGATAGACCTGATAGAGTGTGTGGCTTAATCGTGGGGCAAATCTCCTTTGGCAATAAAGCTTCCAAGTTCCAATCTTGGAAAAGGAAAATTTATTTACTTTCTGGAATTTATTTATGTTTGAAGATTTAGCTGTATTGGGCAAATCTCCTTTGGCAAAAGTTACTTAACTTCCTTTGGTTGGATTCCTGGCAGTAAAAATATATGAAAATAATTCTTGTCATTTTCTATAAAAATATTACCATTCTGAAGTAATTCCACTAGGAACTCCACACTTTCACTAGGGCAAATCTCCTTTGGCATCTTTTGATTATCTTGGTCTGCTTCCTCCAACTTGTATAATTTTTCTTCCAGAAAAACACCAAAAAAAAAATTTGATTTTTGTAGCTCCTTGATACTTCTAGTGTTGGCAACCTCTCTCAAGAGTTTCTTTCTGTGTAAATTCCAGTCCAAACTGGGCAAATCTCCTTTGGCATTTTGGAGTCCTTGATTGACTCCTGTTATCCTATCGGGCAAATCTCCTTTGGCATCAAATCTCCAGTTTCAGTGGTCAAGATAATCCTTTTAAGAAACTGGCTTACTACCTGTGACAAACAGCAGTATCAATCAGACACATTTTGTTTTGTACACAAATATCATTTGAAGTCAATTTCGGCGTACCTGTGGTGGATCGCGGTACGTGCTGATACTGGGGTTTAATGCTTCTATTTTCTTGAGAAGGTAAGGATCTTATTGAATCCCTATTTACTGTTAATGTTCCTTTATGGATATGTTAAAATTTTGTTATCTAAACTGATCATTAGTTGCTCCAGGTTTTCCTTAATAAGGAAATGAGATTACTATTAATTTTTTCATGCATAGCTCATTCAAAGAAATAAAAAATTGAGAGTTAAAAAGCTACATCTTAATTACCAGGTTGTATGCTTTCTTCTCAAGATATTACTGAGTGCAGATTGATTCTGATTCCATCTATTTCTGAGTCTGGTGAGAGTTCCTGTCTATTGACTAACAATTCTATTCTTTCCTATTGTTGTGTTATTAAGTTATTTTCTTGTAGTTATTTCATTGATGTTACTACCAACACGTTATGACAGGCATCTAATTGATGGATGCTCACATTACTGATTTGGACTGGGAGACTTCCAGTGAGAGCAGCAGCAGCGAGGATCAAGAGGATATTGATTTTCTATACGGTGGGCAAGCTTGGAGCATATTATCAAGTTTAGACGCAAGCATTGGGAAGATTGATGATTTTCTCTCATTTGAGAGGGCATTTGTTCATGGGGATGTGGTCTGCTCCTTGTCAGACCCATCTGGACAGATGGGCAGGGTCATAAGTGTTGATGCGTTTGTGGATTTGGAAAATGTTCAAGGAAACATAATAAAAAATGTGAACTCCAAAAAACTTCTGAAGATTCGCTCCATTTCAGAAGGTGATTATGTAATTAAGGGGCCATGGCTTGGTCAGGTTCAAAGGGAGGTGGACAAAGTGACTGTATTGTTTGATGATGGAGCTAAATATGAGATCATTGCCTTGGAAAAAGAGAAGCTTTTACCACTGACTCATAATTTTCTTGAAGATTCACAGTATCCATACTATCCAGGGCAGAGAGTAAAGGTTAAGTTCTCCACTGCTTCTAAATCAGCTAGATGGCTATGTGGCTCTTGGAGAGAGAATAAAGATGAAGGAACAGTTTGTGCTGTGGAAGCAGGTCTGGTGTATGTTAACTGGCTTGCCTCTCTTCTTTTGGATTCTAATTTTAATGCGAATGCTCCCCCATCCTGGCAAGATTCCAAAAACTTGACCTTGTTGTCGTGTTTTTCGCATGCAAACTGGCAGCTTGGTGACTGGTGCACGCTCCAATTTGCAGACCAAAAGGAACAGAAGGAACGACTAGATCTTTGTAATGAGCATAGTATGGCAAGAGGATATAAGAGAAGAAACCTTAACTCTAATATTGGGGAATTATTTATAATTGGGAAGATAAATACCAAAGTTGATATTATGTGGCAAAATGGTGAACATACTTTGGGATTAGATCCGCAGAACTTAATCCCAGTGAATGCCATAAACATTCATGAATTTTGGCCTCAGCAGTTTGTACTGGATAAAGGTGCTTCTGATGATCCTCTTAAGCCTAGCAGTCAAAGATGGGGTGTTGTCCTATCTGTGGATGCAAAGGAGCGTACTGTAAAGGTACAATGGAAAACTGTTCCCATATCTGAGCCAGATAATTTGGCTGGAGACACAGTGATGGAAACTGTGAGTGCATACGAACTTGTTGAGCACCCAGATTATTCCTGTTGTTTTGGTGATATTGTGTTCAAGGCGGCTCAAAAACAGCTTGGTTACCAAGCTGATAAAGATAATGCAAAGTCAGTGACTGACTTGAATGTGGAGGCTCCTCTGAGAGACCAGGACCAAATCATTTATCAGAATAAGTTTCCTGATAACTGTTACCTGTCCTGTATTGGCAATGTTACTGGTTTCAAAGATGGTGACGTGGAGGTAAAATGGGCTACTGGTTTAACAACCAAGGTATGACATCAAATTTTCTGTACTCAATAGATTGTAGTTAATGATGGTACTGGCTATATATGATGATGTCTGCATTATCTAGATGAACAGTTTAATAGATAATGATTGACCCTATTAGCTTAGTGATCCCCTCCTCTACCCCAATCCTCCTTGTACTTGGAAATGTTATTTGTAACTTTGTCTGGCTGTGTGCCTGTGAGGTATAAGATTTTTCTAAACTGAAGCCAGGGTTGGTTTGTAGCAGCTATTTTGTGTAGTTAAGGTTGGTTTAGGATGATCCTTTCCACTCTTTTGGGATACAATTGACAAATGCTTCCATTCATTGTCAAAATCTAGATGTGGTGGTAATTAGCAAATAACTTGCAAGTTACAACCACTGAACTTGGACTAGATCCTATTTATTTGATGATCCTAACTTAGACTGCACCAATATTAGTTACTTATGAACAATTCTTTCTTATATTCTATTGTAATTTATACATTATTCTTGTGGCCTTTCATCTACAGGAAGTCATTATAAACTTTTTTTTTGCCCCCAACAGGTTGCGCCTTATGAAATTTTTCAGATTGATAAACATGAAGGTTCAACTGCAACCCCTGTTCCTTATGAAGCAAATGTTGAAGAGTTGACTCGAGAGATGATTGAACATGGAAGTCTACCTTCTGACCAGAAGGGGAAGGTGAGGGCAATAACTTCTCTGTATGTCCCGTACATATGTGCATCCATATGTGTATAATGTGTATGCTTGCATATTACTATCATTTTTTGTGTGAAAAATTTAATTGGACATTGAGATACAGAGGTCTCATCTTAGAAATTATAGTGAAAAGTCAGGTAGTTAATAGCAAAGAAAATAAAAAGGAACTTCCAAACTCTTCTCTAAAATTATGGATCATTTATCGTCCTTAAATAATAATTTTCAATGAGATTAATTGTTGAGTTTACCAAAGCGATTGTCTAATCATAAGCTGAATATCACTTATGATTATCAGGACTTGTTAAATTGTGATGGTGGTAGAAAGAATTGTGAAAAGCATCCAGGAGAGTGTAGTTCCTTTTCCTTTCCTCAAGCTGCCTTTGAACTTTTCTCGAGCATTACAGCCAGCATATTCCAAACACTTGGTGTAACATCACTTTCCGGAGCAGTTTCCCCAGTCCCTACATTTGAAGAGGGAAATGGATCTGATTTTCTTGATAAGAAAGATTTGGAAACTTGTGGGCCCTGCACTGAGTCACATCCAATGAGTGGGTTGCAGTCTGCTGAAGACAGAACTCCATATTATGAAACTATTAGGATTCATGAGAGGAATTATGTTCCAGTTTCTTTAGACAACAACAATTCAGATCAGTTGAAGCAGTTTGATATAATAGATAATTGCTCAGACCACCACTTTTTTTATGAGGGAAAAGGGTTGGCATTATCTCAGGTTAGAAATTGACACACCATCACTTACAGTGATATATAATTACATTGAAAGCATTGAGTCTAATTTTTTTCCTCTCATTTTATTCCTCCGTAGGTGAAAAGAGGTTGGGTGAAAAAGGTTCAGCAAGAATGGAGCATCCTGGAGAAAAATCTTCCTGGTGCACACTTCATCTTATTTGTTTTGAACCATGTTGTTTTATATACTGTGCAGCCTTTATTGTTATACAATGCTTAAACTCAGACTACGAAATTACATCTGGATCACAGCAGTCACAAGTCTCTGTCATTATATGAACTGGGATTGATAATGTTTTTAATTCCTTTAGCCATTTTAATTTGGAAGGAAAAGAGAAGATTAAATTAAAGACAAGTTTTGATTTTAGGAAGACCAGGAGCCTTAGATTGAGAAGATTATTGCAAAATAGGAATTAAATTGGTGGCAGCTGTAAAGATAAACAAAAAATTGTCAGAATTCCATCTTTCAAAAGTGGGAATCCATAAGTTTAATTGAAAGTAGTGTGTATTTATGTAAGCTTTGTTGGACATTAACATTTAATCTGGAAACAACCTGAAAATAAGTAGCCTGTTATGTTGAGTAATGTTAGATATAAAGCCATTCATATGCCTTCACCTAATAGCTTAAGCTTTTGGGAGAGTTAGTCCATGACAAGTAAATAAATCCGTGAGTTGATTTACTTACCAGAAAGGGAAATCTCTAAAAGTATGCTGTACATATCCATCACAGTTTCTGCAATTTCACTTACAATCTTTATTGGCTAAAACAGAAACTATTTATGTCCGTGCTTTTGAAGAAAGAATGGATCTAATGCGAGCAGCCATTGTTGGTGCATCTGGGACCCCTTATCATGACGGGTTGTTTTTCTTTGATATATGTTTCCCTCCAGAGTATCCTAGTGAACCACCTGTAAGGTTTTGAATGTAGTTTTGCTGTGCTAGTTGAATTCTGTTTATTTATGATTAATGCATAGGAACTCCTCCATTTAGCATTCAGCATCCTTACAGAGAAAAACTGCATATTTGTTTTTGAACAAGCTCTCATCCTGTCATTATGGCCTTTGAAATCCAATGCAGATGGTGCACTACAATTCTGGTGGGCTCCGTTTAAATCCTAATTTGTATGAGTCAGGGAAAGTCTGTCTGAGTCTCCTAAATACGTGGACTGGTACAGCCACTGAAGTGTGGAACCCTGGAGCCTCCACAATTCTTCAAGTCCTTCTCTCTCTGCAGGCCCTTGTCCTTAATGAGAAGCCTTATTTCAATGAGGCTGGGTATGATCAACAAATCGGACTAGCTGAAGGAGAGAGAAATTCAGTGAGTTACAATGAGAATGCTTTCCTTGTCACCTGCAAATCCATGTTGTATCTATTAAGAAAGCCGCCCAAGGTAAAATGACTACTTCTACACTTTGGTTTTCCTCTATTATTACACTGGACTCAGTGATGACCTAGGAAGCATAGACAATAACTCAGAGTGGCATGCCCTGTTAGTTGTGTTTGACATTGATTTATGCACAACATGCCAGAAATGTGTCTCTAAAAAAAGGCATTGAACACTGCTAGAACATAACCTGGATATCTTGCATATTTGAATGAAATCTATAATTTCTTACAGAAAGGGGACGGTCATGTTGATAATAAAATGATCAAAGATGTGAACAAGTTAATTTAGTTTCTCTCTGTCTTTGGGCTGTACATCTTTATATTAAAGAAGAGCAGTTATTAGTCGGAACTTGGAAATGATGGAGAGGCTATCCTTGAGAAGTGTGCATGATCCTTGATTTCCTCTTTTTCATACTTTCTAGCATGACCTCAAGTTTCTGCAGGTTTTTCAATTTTCATTTTTAATTTTATTTTAGTATAGTAAATCATACTGAGGCTTTCAGGGTTTTGATGACTGTATGTGGTCCTATTCCTAGATTACTGTAAAGAAAATGGTGCCATCTGAATCTTTGAATATATTGATGGAATTGCAACTGACTTGCCTGTTGCAGCATTTTGAGGCACTGGTGAAAGAGCACTTTAGACAACGCTCCCAACATGTACTTCTTGCTTGTAAGGCATACCTTGAAGGAGCTCCCATTGGATGTGCTTTTGGATCTGGAAAACCTGAGGATGAAAACCAGGAGGGAACTTCTACAGGATTTAAAATTATGCTTGCTAAGCTCTTTCCCAAGCTTGTAGAGGCATTTTCTGATAAGGGAATTGATTGCAGCCAATTTATTGAGCTGCAAAAATAACTGTTCTAAGTTGTGAGTAATCGTCAAGCTTCCTGATCAGGATATTCCAACCTTGTGTGTAATTAATTTGTTTCTAGTATCTGTATTATATCAATTGTATTCTTGTTAAAACACCAACCTCTATTGTGTTTAGTACTACCGTGGTTGTGGTATGCAGTGTTGATGGTGTACTAATAGACCTTGTGGTGTGCATATGTATCATAATGGCTTCCAGATGTGAAAATATGAAATAAGAAACACAATGATTGGAGTGATTTACTTGATGTGTCTTTTCATCTGTTTGATAATGGTTCATAAATGTGTTATGACATGCTAAAGAAGGGGTTGGGGAGTTTGGTGAAGGCATCACTTGATAGTGCTATTGCTGTGGCTTTCAGAGGAATTAAAAATGCTTCTTGTTTGCAATATATACTTTATTTAGCTGAATATTATTGACCAAGAAAGTCATTAGCAATATATATCATCTTGATTGGATTTTGGGTAGCATTTGAAATGTTAACCAAAGTGACAGACGGATATAAACTTGGTTTTGACGATGTATCAATATTGTGTTGAGAATGAAAATTGAAAAGGTTGAGCTCAAATTATCTGGGAAGAAATTAATACAGAAAAGAAAAAGTGGCCAGCAGCTGCACTACCCTTGTAGGCTCCCATTCTCCTCGCTCAAACACTAGCTTTTAATTTCTATAGTCCATTTTGTAAAAAATAATAAAAATTAAATTAAATTAAATTAATTTTTTTTAGTTGTAAATTAAATTAAATTTTAAAACATGGAAAAAATAAAATAAAATAAAAGAAGCTTACGTGAAAAAATTTGAAAAAATGATGTTCATATATTATTTTTTCATATACACTAATTTTTATATATTTTTTAATAATTATGATTAAGTGACTGAATGAAAAATGAACAAAGAAAATCAAAGTTAAAAAACTTGCATTGCATATTGTGAAGCGCTCTTACACTTGCCATATCTGCAAGGTGCAAACCAAGCACACACACTTCGCCAGAGAATGGAGACGCTTTGTTTACGCTTGGATCCCAATTGCGAATACCAAAATCCCTAGAAATTGAAATCGCCATTCAAATGTGACGCATCATCACCACTTTCAGCAATGGAGTCCATTTCTTCTTCTTCTTCTTCTTCATCTTCATTGCAGAGATCTCGTGTCACACTCTTCACGCCATTCCTCGTAAACCCCTCAAAAACCCATAATTCTCCATCGAATCCCCTTTTCATCTTCATCTTCTTCCTTGTCTGCAACTTCTCCTCTGTATCCGCCAAGATTCTAGATTCGGTTTTTCAAACTGCGTACATTCGTCTCTGCAACGACGTCGTCCCCGCATCCGCAGTGCGCGTCGATGCCGGCGACAGTTCCGGCATCGCCGAGTCCCTTCGGTTTCAGACCGGTTACTTCGCCGGCGGCGATCGACTCTTCAATCGATCCACCACCTTTAACTACTCAAAGTTCCTATCATTTCGCCCGACCTCTGTTCACAGAACAGCGAACGACGTCGTTTACAAATTGCGAGCGCAAATGCTTCTTCAGCAGCGAGGAGCGAACCCGATTGGTCGCCGATTGCTCGGGAGAGTTTATCATCCGGGACGCAGAGTGTCGCATGGGAGGGTATCGCAGTGGATGCGCGTTAATTTGAATGGGTTTTGGTCACAATCTTCGGGTAAGCTTTGTATGTTTGGAACTGGATCTTTTGGTAACATGCGATATCCTAAAGTTGTTCTTAAGCTTAGTTACCCGCTAGATTTGACCGTTTTGCATAGTTTGATTAGTGGGACTCTTGAAAGCTTTGATGACAAGAATAGCTTGCATTACTTTGAACCCATTTCGATATTGGCTTTGTCTCAGAGTTCAAATTACAAGTTTACATTGATGGGGAATGGGAATGGGAATGAGAATGAGAATGGTTGTATAGCTGGATCAGATGGGGAGAGTTTACCCCTTAAGAACTTAAGCCAAGGTGCTTGCACAGTGTTTCATGGACACACAGATAGATTTGAACTGGAATATGGGAGTCACTGTCATAATGTTAGTTGCAATCCTCTTGGTGTGGATGTTGAAAAGTTGCCTGGTTTTATGTATTTTTATGGCATTCGATGCATGGAGAGGCAAAAGGTTCAGATGCTATTGGGCTTTCCTGACTCCAGCTACAGTGATGCTGTGTTTCCATTTTATCCGAATACATCGTTGATATCTGAGGGGATGTGGGATGAGGAGGAGAACCGGCTTTGTGCAGTTGCATGCCGGATCTTGAACTTCACAGAATCTTTGGTTAATCCTTATGTTGGAGATTGTTCAGTTAAGCTGATGTTAAGATTTCCGGCAGTTTTATCTTTGAGAAACAGGAGTACCGTTTGGGGCCAGGTTTGGAGTGACAAAGCTGTTGGTGAATCTGGTTACTTCAGTAAAATTGGATTTCAGGGTTCCTCGAAGGTATCAAGAGGTCTCCAGGGTTTCCAATACAAGTATACTGAAATTGACAGAGTAAGAAAATTTTGTACAGAAAAGATGACTGCTAGAGGGAAGGGAAATATGTATCCAGATGGATATTCTTCTGATATGAGATTTAGCATGTTCGTGAGAAACAGCAAAGGACAAGTAGCTCAAGGTTACTCATCACCACTATTTGTCAGTGATCAAAGTTATGATGGACGACCGTATGGGGTTCCATTTATGTTGACAATGGGAAAGTTGAACGGACCCAGGATTCAATCAGATAACTACAGCAATTTGCTGAATGTCAGCTATACGATTAGCTTTAATCCTCCTCCTGATTTCAAATTTGATGGTGAGGTGTCTTCAACCGAAGTTAAAATTAGTGCCGAAGGATTGTACAATAGGAATACTGGACTTCTGTGTATGATAGGTTGTCGGCATTTGAGATCAACTGACAAAACACTGATAAAGAATGAGTCACTGGACTGTGAAATCATGGTTAACGTTCGGTTTTCTCCATTGAATGCAAAGGGAGGTGACTCTGTTAAAGGAACTATAGAAAGCACTAGACAAAAGTCAGACCCTTACTATTTTGATCCTCTTCAGTTGTCTTCATATTCCATTTACACAAGCCAAGCAGATGCATCCATTTGGAGAATGGATTTTGAGATCATTATGGTATTGATATCAAACACACTTGCTTGTGTGTTTGTAGGGTTGCAACTCCTCCATGTGAAAAAGCACCCTGATGTGCTTCCTTTCATTTCCGTTGTGATGCTTCTTGTTATTACTCTGGGTCACATGATTCCTCTGATGTTGAACTTTGAAGCCTTATTCATGGCAAACCATAGCCAGCAGCATGCTTTTCTTGGGAGTGGAGGCTGGCTTCAAGTGAATGAAGTAGTTGTGAGGATGGTGACAATGGTAGCCTTCCTTCTAGAGTTGCGTCTTCTACAATTGACCTGGTCTTCAAGACAGGGTGAGGGAAGCCAGCCAGGTTTGTGGGCTTCTGAAAAAAGGGTTCTTTATATGACTCTACCATTGTATATTGGTGGCGGATTGACTGCTTGGTTAGTGCACATATGGAAGAATTCTCACCAGAAAAGATTTAGACCATTTCGACTATCACGCCACAGGTTTAGGTTTCCTCGTGGATCTCCTTACAAGCTTCCTTCCCTGTGGGAAGACTTTAAATCTTATGCTGGTTTGCTCCTGGATGGTTTTTTGCTGCCACAAATACTGTTTAACATACTATTCAACTCAGAAGGAAAGGCTCTGGAATGTTCTTTTTATGTTGGGACAACCATTGTTCGTATACTGCCCCATGCATATGATCTTTACAGAGCTCACAGTTCTGCATGGTACCTTGATTTGTCATATATATATGCAAACCATAGAATGGATTTTTATTCCACGACATGGGACATCATAATCCCTATCGGTGGTCTTTTATTTGCTCTCGTCGTATACTTTCAGCAGAGATTTGGCAGTCGGTGCATTCTTCCAAAGAGGTTCAAAGAAAGTTCTGCCTATGAGAAAGTACCTGCTATTGGTAATGACGATTTGTGATCGCCTGATATTGATTGCATTAAAATGATTTTTAGGCTCCGACTTTTTGAACTTTGGAAGGCATGAATTGCAATGCAAGATATACAATTCATAATATAGCAGTAGAGGATTTTGCCCTTGATCAAGAAGCCGTTTGCAACCACTTCATAGCAAATTTGGATCATCTTTTTCCTTAGGTGTTCTTTTTTTTTTTTTAAATAAAAGAGAAAAAGACACATGCTGAGGACTAAACATTTCTTGTGTAGGGTACACAAGTTTTGCCCAGGAATTTTTTTTTTTTTCTCCATACTTGACATTGTATGAGACAATTCAAATTCCTTCATAGCTTGGCTAACCCCAATGGAAGGTTGTACCACTATTGTAGAAAAGAAAAAAAGCACAATGCTTTTTTTTTATTTGACAGTACCTATAACTAACGCTAAAATATGAAAGTACCCCCACCAAGCAATATGTTTTTTAGCTATTATTACAAGAGAATCACCATGGACTATTATGTCTCGAGTTCATTGTACAGGAGCTTTGTGCTACCGAATATCTCTAATCAAAGGGGGCAAGACTTTTACCAATTTTTTTTTTTAAAAAAGGGAAAAGACTAAATTTTCTATGTAAAACCAGTCAATATAACAATAAAAAAAAGTGAGATTTGGGTAACTAGATAGATTTAATCTCTTGTAAACAAAATGTTGTGTCAAAATATAAGTGACCAGTCAATATAACAATAAAAGAGTGAGTTTTGGGTAACGAGATAGATTTGATCTCTTGTAAACAAAAATGTTGTGTCAAAATATGTGTTTAACGTTTTATATATCACAAACAGTAGTAGGTGAAGTGTTCATCATCTTCTGATCTTTTAATCTGTGCATCATGGCCAAAGAAAAATAGAAACGCTTTTTGTCCATTCAAAATATGATGGATATATGTCTACTGTATATCCACGTGTGAGATAGATATCAAATTATATCATATTATATATGACTATAACATTTTCACCATATACAAAATAAATTTGTAAGTGAATTAAAAAAAATTATAACAATAACAACTAAACATTTTTTCATTAAGTGAGATCAAATACATAGATCAAACGATACTATTGTGTCTTATCATAAATTAAATATTCAAAAATATCATTCAAATTTAAATTTTTTTAATTATTTTACTTAAAATCTTTTTTAATCTAAAAAAAATTAAACATATAAAAATTAATCGAAAAACGAGATTGAAAGAAAAATAAAGTTAATATTCTTTAGAAGTATACTTTAAATAAAATTTGTAACGCAATGTGTAATTCTTTCCGGTCACTGGTATTAATTGAAAATAATAATGATAGGTTTTCTACTTAGAGAAATTTAGGTGGTTTCCCACTAAATGACACATTTGTTAATTCAAAATCAAAAGCAGCAATACGGCAAGATTGATATATATAATGTTCATGTGTGGAGGATTCGCGACAGCTGTTAAACAAGAGGAGTACGATGCTGATATGCAATGTTAGCGTAGAAAATCATTGATTCAGTGACAATGAAGTATTTGGTTAGAGTGGGTTGCACTAGATATAGACAAGATGTACAGCAAGCAAGTCGATTGCCACTGACTGACATGGGCAAATCATCTGGTATTCCTCCAAATCAAATACTAAACTACAGAGATTCACAACCTGTGTCAGGAAAATAACAAAGCAGCAATGAAAAGCATGATGATGTACGATATAGAAGACAATCACAATCTGCCTCCTTCCTTAATAGATTATGGGTCAATGAGAATGTTACGTTATTAAACGTAAGCCACCACTGTCACAGAAAGAAGGCTAAACCTTTAGGTTTTCGACATTGCATAACCTGAAAATAAATACCAAAATTAGAATTAGAATTTAAAAAGTTCTATTGATATATTAGAACAAATACATCATATAAACAATTGCTAGAAAAAGAAAACACCATGCAATGTCACAAAACAGCATGATACTCTGCATTTGAAGACCCTACAACCCTTAAAATATTATGTATAAAAGTTATTTAGGTACTTAAATCAAAAAAAAAAAATGAAGAAGTTACTGAGGTACGTAGTTTCACTACACTAAGGTTGAGGTTGACCAATACCATATAAATGCTAACAGCTTACTCCACCTTAGTTATTATCAACTTATTCCAGCTCACCTTATTTGTTGTATATTAATCAGGTCTAATTATTTCAAATAACAGAATAATATGAAGTTCAAGAGTTGTCATAATCAATTATGAGGTATAGTTTCCAAGCTTTATATTGATTTCTCATGCCATGCTTGTCCTACTATGGACTGCTGTATTTCTATGCTTTGAAGCAAAGCATACTAAACATGGCAAAATATCATCAAAGTTAGAACTAAGAAGAGATTGCATAGTGTCATTTGCTCAAAGAATGAAAGAGATACTAACATATCCAAGATTACACATCAATTAACATTACTCTGCACAGACATAGCTTCAGGCAATGTGAAAGGCATAGCATATCTTATCCAACTTCTTCCATGAATATTGCAGCGATGCTAGAAAAAAAACAAAAATACTATATAGCAAGTAGCAAATAGAATATAGGGAGAATTTGGATAGTACCAAAACGGACAATTTCTTCACATACTCAATAAAATATTGATCTTGTTAAAACAACAAACACATGATTCATCAGCAGCAAGGCCTACACCTTCTGTTTTAGGTGACCTGCACATGGATATTATCATATGGATGCATATAAGCACAGTATACGTTTTACAATTTAAATAGCAACTTTAAATTGGACCAACATTCCAGAATGCATGGTCCAAGCTGGCTAGCTAACTCAATAGCAAAATGCTCCAAGAAGCTGTCAGGTGGGTGGGTCACTCCTTAGTGGGGCCCAACCTAGACTTTAAATTAAAAAAAATAGAAAGAAAAAAATAAAATTTAAAGCCTCAGGTGAGGCAGTGCTGCACATTCTAAAGGAATTAGAATTCCTTGTTTCCTGTTTTGTTGCTTCATGGGCAACAAGTCAATTTTGGCTATTAAATAGCCAAGTCGTGCAACCGTATGTGCAAGTGTGTGACGAGATTGAAACACAGTAGAGAGAAAAATCAGTCCGCGTGCGGCGCCAAACAGGAGAAGATTTTTGGGTTCAACTGCTAGGCGATATTGTTTTGGGTAGTGTGAACTATTTTTATACTGTTAGAATTCCGTTTTGCCTTCTCTATTATTTGTTATTTTATTTCCTTTGTCGATTTGTTAGAGAGTTCATTTGATGTTATTCACCTTTTGCGAGGGTATTTATTCCCTAGTACTACTAGGGAAGACTTTTAGTATACCCATTAATTTTATTAGTAGAAGATTTTCTAAACTTAGTCCCGTGGTTTTTTGTCCCTCACATTGGGGATTTTCCACGTTAAGAATTGCTACATGTTAATTTAATTTTCTACCAATTTATTTTGTCTCCAATTGCTTATCTGTTGATTGCTTTGATTTGATAATCCTATTTAATTGACAAGAGATAGCAAACGAGTATTTTTTGCTGCGCATAGTCCCTTTTCCAAATCAATACACCATGGTTAATTGCAGTTTAATTGGTAAAATTCAGCTTCAATGTAATTACTTAGCAAGGACAAATATCATGCTGTCTTCATATTCAATTAATGAAGGACTATACATTATTAATAGGAACATGATACAAAAATTACCTCCAATCATATCTTAAGCTGACTTCTTGCCACTAAGTATACGGGATATCTGGAGACCCCTGCTGAAAGCTTCATTGAAGAGAATCCTAGTTTGCATTGATTGAAATCCAGGTAACCATGAGAGTACTGCCACGGGAGCCATAACAATAACCCCAAACAGCAAATCATACAGCCGAGCCAAGGAAACTACAGTCTCCCATATGATAGTTGACTGCAGAAAAGGCCTAAGCACCTGGGCTATTAAAATCATTCCCCAGCCAGTGGGAATGAATGCCATCAGGCTTGTTAGAAGATCAATAAATTTTAAGTGAGTGAACTTCAGTAAGAGGACAACTACAAGAACTGTCACCACAATCACAAGAAGCTGAACTAGTCGATAATATATGTGCTCCTTTGCAGCATATTTATCCCGTGCATATGCTATGATGATATAAATCCCAACAACCACAACCATGTATATCCAAGAAAGCAAGTAAACAGCTATACTGGTATTTCTACTTGCAATACCCAGCTGATAAACAATGCCATACTGAAAGAAGAAGAAACGAAGATCTAAAATGATTTCCAACAGCTTTCCCCATATACCGGTTGTTCTTAAATGGTCTTGCTCCTCATACCACCATGTTTCCCAGCTATATTCTGCCTTTTTGAAAGGCCCACCCGGATACCATATCCAATTCATAAAATCATCAAAGTCATATACAGTCTTCAACCAATCAAACCCAGAGGGATTGAAAACAAAGGGGGACATTATCCATGAAACTACAAGAAACCAACTTGAGATTGTCATAGCTATGTACACAAAAGTATCCGCAGCCAAGGGACTATGAGAAGCATACACAATCAAAATAACTCCAAGTTCAATAGCCTTCACAAAATGGCTTCGAGCATATAGTCGATAGTTCTCAGCAAAACTCTTGTGCTCCACCACAAAACCACGACCAGTGGCTCGGTACTTTGCACCACCATGAAGAATAGTCCGACCAAAGTAATGGCTTTGGGTTCCCAAAGAGAATGTGTAGAATAGTGATGCAAGCTGCAACTGCATTGTCAAGAAGTCCCATATAGCTGGAAGGAACCCATGTTCAAGAGAGTTTTCCACAATCATTGGGAGCGCTGTGAAAAGACCAAGCTGGATTATAAACTGCTGATTTAGAACTGCACCAAGGGCTTTATTGTTGGAAGCATTACTCATGGCTACCTTCTCAAGGCCACTGAGAGCCATATAAAGGCGACCCCAAAGGAAGGCAAAGACCATCAGTACAACAACCATGGAGTTGAAGTAAAATCCTACGGTTGTGTAGAACACTGAAAGCATGCGAAAGAAGTCCAATCTATGGCCTAGCCGGTATACATCTCTGCTCAGAACCTGCTCACCATTGCCGCTAGCAACCTTGGACTCAAACATTGATATCTGATTCAAACCAACATCTCTTCCTTTGCCTACCTGTATATATTCATGGTGTGTCACATTGCCACCTCGCAGTGTACAATTGAATCCAGCAAAAATATCTTCACTGATATTGATCACTCTAGAGGCCTTGCTGACTCCACCCCGACCCAAGAACCAGAATCTGTCAAATACATCCGGATGACCATAATGCATTCGTACTTTCAAAGGGTTTGCCAGAACACGCTGGCCCAGTGTCACAAAACTTGTCTCTTGGGCTGACATGAACCAAGCAAGTGAAGAAACAGATCCTGTGAAGATATTCTCTCGGACCCCTAAAATGGTTGGCCTCCTAATACCGTAGTGGGTATTAAACTCCTCCAACAGATTCCGCATTTTGAGAGCCTCCTCAAAATAGTTGTCTTGATTCATATCAATGGTCTGGACTGCATCACCTCGTGTAAAGATTATGGCATGATTCTGATTCTCTGGTTTCCCTTCTCCAAGTTTTAAAGGACCAGGCAACCTGATCCGATAAATCTCAACCTCCTGCTGCAACTGCTGATCATACTTCACAAGAACAGAGTAATATTCAGTCTCATCCCTCCCCAAAGAAACCTCATCAACATATGCCACTCGAAGGGCCTCGTTGTTTTTCATCAAATACAATATGTCTTCAGCACGGGGATTTTTTTCTGCCTTGTGGTGCCCATACAGCTGGCAGGCCACCACATACGAGAACTTCATCAGAGCACTCCCATATTCCTGTCCCTTGAATAACAAGGCCACACTGCTATCTGCCCTCCTGAGATTCTGTAAAGCTGGAGGCCTATCTGAGGGTAGGCCATTCAAACCGCTGTTTTGGTTTGTTGAACCATGTGAAGCAATATGTGCTGATCCCTGTCTTATGTCCATCTCAGATGCGGAATCAAGAAAGGCAAGCATCTTAAGGGCCCTATAATAATACATCATCCCCCTGACTGTGCGAGATAATGTTTGACCTCTATAAGATACCCAAAGGCGGAGGTCCCTGGTTTTTGTTGTCCAGATATCATCCTCATCTTTCAAGCCCTCTCTACGCATCCTTTCCATAAAATTTTTCCATTCATCTTCATAAATCTTCTGCAAATAAAACAAGGTAGTAATGCCATCCTCATTCTCCTTCCAGAGAGCCTCTTTGCTATACAAAACTTCCTCATCATAATATGGGGTCAAAACACTGAAAGCCATCATTTTTTCAACATAGGGAGCACGAGGCATGTTCATAAATAAAGAATTGCTAAAGAAAGCAATCCTCCGTCTTGCCTCAAGATTCAATGGGACATTGTGCATTGAGTCTCTGGAAGTAATAATTGTATTCAACCGTCTGAGCTGCCTAGTAAAGACTGCATCTCCAGCATCAGGAAACTCAATAGCATTCACAAAGAGCAATCCTTCATCAGCTGTTGAACTATGTAGTGCCAGACCTTCCCCTTCCAGCTGGCGGACGGTCTTCTTCACCTTAGGGAATTCTCGAACAGACAGTTGATACAAGGCTTGCAATAAATTTACAGCTGTATTCAGATCACTCTTTGGTTGTATCAAAAGCTGAACAAATTCGCTCACCTTAGCATGTATGTCTGGTAGCAGAGACATCTTGTATACTTCTGTTAACTTCCCCTTCTGAATGTAGCTCTCTATGTTCCTGAACATATTAGTCACAATGCGGAACTCTTCTTTTTCAACTTTAAGAATCATAAGAAACAAATATTTAATGCTATCATAGGCTTCAATGACAGCACACCGGCGATACTCATTCTTGCATATCTTCAACCAAAGTGATGAGTCAGACTCATTTTCCAGCTCTTTTGCCTGACTAAGAGCAAGCAGTAGCTCATTGCAGAGAAGGGAACAAGGCCACCGAATAACCCTAATATTCCAGCAATTTGGTGGCAGTTCCAAGAGCTCAAGTTCTCTATCACTGATGAGATCTTCCTCCCTGAAAGTTATGATAATCTCATTCCATATTAAGGCAAACCTGGTAGCATCTACTTGGTTTGATTCAATCTTGTTGTAGGGCTGACCAAGTCCGTATCGCAGTTTCAACCGGTGGATGGCATCGCGAAGCTTCTTTAGTAGCGTTGCTTGTGAACTTTGCAGCTTCTCCTCTGGCATCAGATTGAACTGCATTGCACTGGCAAAGAACTGAAACCTAAGTCTGAGTTGTGAGATATTCCGGATTTCACCCAAATGCGAGAACAGACCAATGGTTGCCCCATAAAAGGAAGAGAAGATTGAATACCATATTTGCAAATCCATGAAGTATATCAGCACAACAGGTAACCATAGCAAGACAACTGCTGTTCTGCTGGTGCTATTGAAAAACTCATGCCATCTGTACTTTATACCCCTAAGATTCAAAAGAGCCTTTGTTGGAGCAACTAGAGGCTTGATCTGAACAAAATAACTGAACGAAAACTTCGAAGCTAATACTGCTATCCAGAAAACAGTATACTTTATATTATCTACAAGCCCTTGTCTCACACCACGACCCACAAAAATCCGGGTATGAAACCACCATGTCAACAAGTATACTATAGTCCAGTTTGATTCCTCAATGAAGTTCCGCAACCATGGCAATATGAATAGTACCAATGCCAACAATTCTGGGATAAGAAAGAAAAAGACAATCTTAAGAAATGTAATAATCCTCCGATTTGCCTCATCAGACCAATTTCGATCAGAACCCTTCTCAATCCAGATCATTCCGTAAAAGACTCCAAACAAAACAGTCCATGTTATGGCAACCATGCTCTTCAGCACCATCCTCACTCCACGCCATGAAGTCTCTCTGGTAACCAAACTATACTGAGTCCCGGCATCAAGCACCGATTGAAGTAACCTCAGACCACTCCAAGTGATGAACACAGTCAACATTTTTACCTGCACATCCCTTCTCTCCAAAGCTTGCCAGGGATATGTTGTACCCTCCCAAGCAACAATGATTGCAGCCTGCAAGAACAAAATAAGCATGACCCAGAGCCTATCAAAACTCTTATAAACATTCCAAAACGACCTCAGCTCCACAAACCCTGTCTTCCCTACTCGACTGCTCTTGGGAGTAGTCCCGAAGAAATTACACTCCAAATTCAGAGGCCACGAGAGTCTGTTCAAACACCTCCTACTCCAAAAATACTCATTGATATCATCATAATTCCTCCAAGCCGAGTGGGGCGCCTTTCCATTTCTACTAGAATCAATCTCAGTCTTAATGGTATAATAAATAGGCATAACCACAGACTTCAAAAACGCACAATCACCAGAAATAGAAGGCAAAAAGGGACGACCAGTATCAGGGTCTATGTGCCCATCTAGAACATAGTTAAGTTCCTTCGCCATGAAATGATAGATATAGCAAATACACTCGGGAGTGAAACGAAGGTTACCGGACTCCCCCCAAATCAATAGATACAGCGAAACGTACAGCAACTCGCGGCGAGGAACATCAGTGGGGTCTCGACGCTTCTGGGAGAGGAGCACGTTCGATTTCAAGCCGAGGAAGGAGCACCAGGCGGTGTAGTTGTGGAGGAGCTTCCGCCGGAACCGCTGGAGAACGCCGGGGTCGAGGGCGTCGGGGATGGAAGGAGGGGGCTCGAGCCGCATCTGGGAGTTGGCGAGGTGGAGGACCAAGTGTTCCCTCTGGTTGCGCGCGTTGTCGTTTTGGAACCCGAAGAACAACCGCAGCCAATCCACAAGGTCCATGCTATGGTCCCACGCCATGAACGGGTGCTTCGGGAGGTCCCCGGTGGCGCGCAGGGCGGCGGCGGCGGCTCGCACCTCCGGGTACCGGAGGGAAGGATGGTCCGTCATGAGGTCGTGCACCGGTATAATGTTGTAGACGGAGGACGCCGGGGGCGCGTGGTTGACGGCGCCGCCGCGTGCGGCGACGGGGCGCTGTCTCAACTGCATAGTAACCGAAACAGTGAAATTGAGAGCTTTGTTGCTAACTAAACCGTTTTTCAACGCATTTTAGTTCCTCTCGAGTTATTGCCTTTTTCTCTCCGATTTCTCTTTCTCTTCTGGTTTTTGAGTTTTCACTCGTAGCTATGGCGGAAGGAGAAGAGTGAGGTGTCCGTTTCACTGTTGTGTGAGGAAGGAGATTTAGACGTAGACGTACACGAAATGACGAAAAAGAACTGAACCTTTAGGGTACGTTTGGATTGATGGAGTTGAGTGGAATGGAATGGAATGGAATGAGATGGGATAGAGATAGGTTCTATTGTTTGGTTATGTTAAAAAATAATAGAATAAGATGAAAGTGGGTGGAATGGATCCCATCTCACCCCATCAAAATCCCTCAATTTTCTTCCCCCCTAATTTGGGAGTATGGGATGGGATCAATTTTTCTATTATAATTATAATTAGTATTTTACTACTTTAACTTCATATCTTAAAATTATTGTATTTGAAATAAGGGTAATTTAGGAAAAATAAAGTTATAACTTATACCATTTCATTCATTTTTCAAACAATAGAATGGTAACTTTACTCCATTCCATCTTAAAATATCTAAACAATGGAATGATATTTTTATCCTATTTCATCTCATTCCATCTCATTTCATTCTATTTCATTCCATCAATTATTAAATATCTAAACATAACCTTAAATTTCACTGTGCAACTTTGACACCATGCGCTGGAGGGCGCGGTGCAGTACACGCTCCAATGGTCGTGGGTTTAAGTGGGGATTTGTGTGGGACCCACAATAATTATTAAGTTTCTGAAGCGAGAGCAAGCAACTGTTTAATTCGTACAATTATATGGTAATAATAATCAGTTAATTACCAATGAAACGACGCCGCGGAGAGTTTATGTGGGACCCCCACGGGATTGGGGACGGGCTGTGATGATAAGCAAGGGACGGCTCTGATGAGAGACTTAACAAGTGACGTTAGGATGGATGCGTGGGGAATTGATGATAGGAACGGAAATGTTCATCTCATATTAAAAATTAGATATATTATTTTTGATATCACGTATTAATGATTATAATTAAGTAAAAAAATTATAGAAAAATGATTAAAATAAGATTATGATTATAATATAAAAAATAATGTAAAAAAATATGATAAAAAAATCGAGATTGTGTTAAGAATTTAGAGTTATAAACAGGAGACAGAGCATGAGAGAATCTCTGCCTGGAATATTTTTATTACGTTAAGATAAGATGAAGGATAAAATCGTAGTTATTCACAGTTTGTTGTACACTGGCACGTGCAGCACGTGGGCTGCATCAGCACTCATGTTTTGGCCCAAACGGATCATATTCGTGAAAAAGTCGAGAGTTCACTTACCTCATCATTTATGTAATATTATTTTGC
The DNA here is from genome assembly GCA_029884595.1 of Ormosia semicastrata. NCBI lineage: Eukaryota > Viridiplantae > Streptophyta > Magnoliopsida > Fabales > Fabaceae > Ormosia > Ormosia semicastrata. The sequence goes on along the minus strand of JAQQTO010000057.1, from coordinate 7,267,530 downwards.
TTATAATAATCATTACAAGTTTGGTCTTAATCAGACTTTAAAGGCATTCCTTTAAGTAATTTCCATTCAAGATATGGAACAGAATAATGTAGTAAAGCAAAACAATCTCTTTTTTCCCACCAAAAAAAAAACAATCTCTTTTTCTAATGAAAAGCCTTGTTTCTTATGGAATATTCTTGTTTGTCTATGAATATCACAACTGACGTGAGTACATAATTAGGTAGAATAATTAAAATAGGATCTCCTCAGAAGTTGGTATCTTTCTGTGTAACAGAAAGGTAAAAATTTTGTTTTGCATGGCATATTAAATTATCCTCACACAGACTTTTGTTATGTATATTATTAATTAAATAAAACCAAAATTCTTATGCATCTTGCATCTTGAATACCATAACATGAATTACATACCAAATATCATATCTGTCTACGGGGTAACATTCTGCTCATTCACTGAAACTAAAACTGATGTGCTCTGCTTATACTACCCTCTTCTTTGCACGGTGAATTCAAGAGAAAAGAATCCAAGTCAGAAGTTGAATAGTTAGCGAGTAAGGCTGGAGATCTCTTAGACACCCCGTTAAATGAGAACAATTTCTCTGGCTATTGATTAACAACTATACACCTTATTAAAACTACTACGTTCTCTAGAGTGGTAAGTTTTGTTCTGTGCACTTAACTGAAGTGACATTTTGGTACAACCATAAGTTCTACAACATATATTATCTATCAAGCCTTTGATATTCACAGGAAAAAAATTATTTTAAAATGAGTAAATAAAAATATATTTATTCTTAAATTATTTAATAAAATAAAATCACGATATATTTTATTAAATTAAAGATAAATTCATCATTGTTTATTTTTTAAAGACAAACTTATTTTAAAAAAGTTTTTTTCTAATATCTGAAGTTATATTTGAGAGTTTTAAAAATGATAAAATGGAATGATTAAAAATAAAATGAAATAAAAAAGTAAGAAATAAAATATAATAAAACATGTCACTTTATTATTTAAATATTTAATAAATTTAATAAGAGAGAATAGTAAATTACTCAATTCATTTATTCCTAAACCCCCAAATTAAAAGGATAAAAATTAGAGTCTTTGAATGACAAAATAAAAATTCATTGACCCTCCCTTATCATTCTATTCACTCTTCTAAAATATAACACACAAAAAAATAACTCTTAAATACACTTTCTTTAAGTTTTGTCATTTCAATTTCATATTATTCCCTCTATTGTCATTCTGGCCAAACATACTCGAAGTCTAGAAAGCCCAAATTAGAAGATATCACGATTGGGGGAGGGGATTAAAAATTGTAGAAGCTTTAATCCCTATGGGCTAATGGCAGATGGCTGTGGTTTGAAATCTAACAGATTCTAATAATGATCTTATATGAATTTCTGCATGTCTTGGGAGATGTGCAGCTGAAATACAGATATATGTTATCACCGGTTCCATGTGGCATAAATGATAACCACTGTTACCCGCACTGCAATACAAACCTGGGCTCGCAGCCATATTTTGACACCTCGAATAGATATTACAAATATAGAACTTAAATCTACCTGTAAAATAAATTATAGAACATCAATCATTAGAAATACAACCCTTAATATTTGAACTTTCTCTTCTTTTTTTTCACTGTCCCCAACAGAAAATCTGGGAGTTTGCTACTTTTGCATGACATCAAACAAAATTTATCAAAAAAATGAGGACATCGAATAAACTCAGTACACTGAGCGTTGGAATTCACATAATTAATTTGCATATATTATACTTTAATTCCTCCATATCTCTATTTATATCAAAGGGAGAGTGGATTGCCATTACATTTTTCTTTTTCTTTAATAGGCTCTATCAAACCCCCTGCTACAAAAGCATTGACTAACCTGCTTCATGGTTGGATCCACCTGCCATGGATTCGGAAGTAAACATAATTAAAATGAAAAATCCCACTTCAAATCCTCAGTGTTGTTGTTCCATTCAATCTACGATAGAAATGACAGTTGTTGTCTTCCTCAAGTTAGTTTTCACTAGTCAAGAAATTTCAGCCAGGATAAACATGATCACTGTACATGTGAGCCGTCATATTTAAAGCTTCAAGCATTGCCTCTCCTCTGATGTTGAAGTTGAATACACATATCCCACCATTGTTGATATCAAGAGAACGAAACCTGAACATTATGAACAAAGTCCAACTGTCAGCTGCTAGATACTATAGAGGAAAAAAAACAAAAAGAGCATCAAAAGGTTGCTTCAGTCATACTACACGTGCAAGAGGTTTTGACATTTCAAGCAAGCTATTCATATTTAAATCACTCAAATAAAGTGACAAGTTTCTACCAGCTGAGATAGCATTTAACATTTAACAACATCGAAAGAGGGCTGTTGAAATCCACACATCAGATGTAGGAGTGGAAACAGCACCTAATAAGAATATCATTTCGCTTGCAACATTTATGATAATGAACATCAAAACCATAATAAAACTGCCAGTACAAAATAAAGTTATCAACATATACAACAACGACAAAGCTTTTTTCCACTAAGTAGGATTAGTTACATGGATCAAACGACGTCATTGTGTTCTATTATAAACAATGTCCTTAGAAAGGACATTTAAATCTAAGTCCTTTTTAATGGTTTCACCTATAATTTTTTTTAATCCAGCCTAAAAAAAATATGAAAGGATCTATGAAAACTAAAACTTAGCATTTCTTTTAACTAAGTGGGTGTTTGGAAGTTTCCAAAAACTAGATATCTAAGTATAGTGGAGTTAGTTTTTAAATATAAGGTGTTTGGTAAACACCTAAAATTTTAAAACTGGTTATTATCAAAACCAATTTTCAGATAAAGCTGGTTCTTAAAAATACCATTTTAAAGTTGGTTTTTTTCTAATCCTACTTTTTTTATACTCCCATATTTTTTGTGTGTAACATCTATCTCATCCTTTTTTTTCTCTCTCTCTCATGCTTTGTTTCTATCTCAATATTTAAATTTAAAATTTTATAACCAGTTTAAGACAAATTTTAACCAAACTAAGAATAAATTAAAACTAGTTACAAAATAACCTGAATTTATATGACTAGCTTATCTTAAATAGTTCTGAACTGGTTTTAAGGGTTGCCAAACTATCCCTAAAAGAATATTCACTAAAACTTAAATCAGAAGTACATTTTTCACTAGGTACACTGAAGATCAGTTTAAATATTAATTTACATAACCAACAAGTCTTACCTCTCTGGGCCCAGGCCTAAAGCAGTGCAAGTTAATGCCCTTAATATAGATTTGTGAGTCACGACCAGAAAGGTTTCTCCCTGAAGAATAAGATAAATCTCGCATTTTACTTTCAAATCAATACTTGCAAAAGTAACAAAGACAGAAAATCTTACAGGTGAAAACAAGATTTCCTTCCAACAACCTCTTGCAGCTTCCCAGAGATCTTGTACAGGATATCTACCATTCATGCAAAAATTGGCTGGATCTTCTCTCCAGGTTGTATACTCCTTGGGATATATTTGCTTAGCATCCACTGCCTCCAAATTAGGAACATACTGATTTAGTTTAAGCATATAGAATGGTGGGAACAATACAGATTGAACAGTGATATAAAACGAAAACATATTATCAACATTCAGTAGCATTAACTTTACCAAGAGCAATTACTCTTCCTATCAAAATGTCCGAAAGTTAACTATGTCATAAAATTAATAAAATAATAATCAATTTAAGCATGTCAATATTAATATGACAATTGCAATGTATAATATACATAAAAAGCCATAAACATATTAAAATATACATGTTCAAAATTTCCAAGTTGAGCAGAGGCAGTCTCACCATTTTTCATGCCTTCAAGGTGATATAGAGATATCTCTTTAAGCGAATCAAGGTAAACCAATGGCTTTCCCCTTCCTTGCCATATGATTTCAGCAGTTTGCTACATCAAACACCCACAACCTTTTTAATAAAATGAGAATCAGTATTAGCATGCTTCAGAATTAAATTTTACTAGCTGCTAACCTTGGCACGAGATATTGGACTTGCAAAACACTGGTCAAAGTATATATTTTCCAAGGCTTTCTTGCACCCCTCTGCTTGCTTCTCCCCAGCTTCAGTTAGTGTGGACAAGTCTGAGCTTCCCTGAACATATATGATCAATAAGAGGATGTCTAATGTGAAACATCTAAACAACAAACAAAAACTTCAATCCTAGAAGGCAAGGCTACTCGAATTTTTGAACAACTGCAGTTACAGTTTAAATGATGTACGAAGTATTTCAAATGAAGGCATAAAGGAGAGAAAAAATGATCCAAGGATTTGCAAAACAAGCCCACCAGTCCCCCTAACCCCATAATAAAGCACTTAAAAGTAGAACAGCAAACCTGAATCCTACTTTCTGCATTCCAAGTGCTAAGACCATGCCTTAGAAGAGTCACTCTCTTTGATGAAGAGATTAACTCATTTGTTAGTGAAGTTGTTGCTTTCATGAAATCATACGCACCACCAGTTACAGAAAAATTGGTACTGGTTAGAAGTTTCTCTGCATGAAGGCACCAAAAAATCAACTTCAATCCAAGTTAGAGTAAATGTCTACAAACCTTTCTGTGTATATTTTAGAGACACACTTGATATGATAGAGACTTTTTGACAATTAATTCTTAAATCAAAGACGAATCAAAGAGATCAAATTCTTAAATATGCAAAACCATTTCTTGAGTCTTATTTACCAAAGTAAATCTTTTCAATTGACAATCTACAGGTAGATCATTAACACCCTATACAATGGCACATGAAAGTATGGGTGTGTTTGGATTAGTTATGAAAAAAAGATTATTTCAATATTCGGTTAGTTGTGTAATCGATTTTCTTTGTAATTGATTATGATGAAATTAATTTTATGTTTGGATATGTTAACTGAAAAAATGATTTTAAGATAATCTGTTTTGTTTGGATTTCATAAAAAGAGTCGCTTTATGTATTAAATTACTAAAAATAGTATGAAATGATTTATTTATATTATATTACATTTGATGTTTTAGGGTTACTTTGGTAAAAACATAACATAATCAGCTTTTGAAAAAAAAAATCTAAAAGCTTTTTATCATAATGTCCAAAATCAAGCTTAAGATAAAGCTTTTCTATGGTGCTAAAAACTTTTTTTTACTATAATCAATTTTACCCAAACAATGCTAAAACAGTGGAAAAAGTTTTATCACAAAAAGAAAAAGCATTTTAGGCAAAATTTAATCTCTACCAAACACACATAATCCATCCAGCAATCTGGTGAAATATTACAGTACTACACATCAAATGTCAACTAGTAAAGGAAAATAGAGTTGTTCTGAAATTTCTGCCTGAGGCATGCTTGAGCTTGAATAATAGCCTCAAACCACCAACCGGCAACCTCTATGACTTAAAATCAGATTTTAGAAATTATAAACTAAGAATATAACCATTGTACTTAATTCTTTAAAAATAGTTCTATGTGCCTACTCTTCACCCTCTCTTTTGCCTTACACTAATAACCTTCTGAAGTTGGCATGGCATGACTCATGAGACATTGAGTTTAACAATTACAAGTAGAAGAAATGCAGGTAGAATAATTATAAAGAAAATACCCCTCTTCCTCCTAACTACGTATAAATTAACCAATTGAGCCACATATCAAAATTTGTGGAAAAAAAAAACGCACACACACACACAAGCCTCTGCCACATTTGAAAACTTGAAAATAAAGTCCTAGAATTCAAAAGAATAAAACTTGGCAATCACCCACCTTCCCTTACAATGTGAGCATAGCAACGAAAGTGAGAAGCGAGAATTTCACCTCACTCACCTGGGGTAACCTCTGAACTAGAAGTTGAGCAGTGAATGCGAAGAGATGCATATGAAGGAGTGGGAAGCTGAGGGGTAGGTCGCCTAGAAGTGGAACTAGAACTAGAACAAGCAGTGGAGGAAATAGAAGGTGAACACAAAGGGGTGGGAGTGGCGAAGAAGACAACCCCTGCAGTGGCCATTTCCATTTACAGTGACACAGACACAGTGGCTTGCGCTGTGATTCCTGTTTCGTATACGTGATTGATAGTTTACGTTATCTGATTATCAGAAAGAAACTCATCATCTATGGTGGACTGGACACGTTGGAATTGAGATAATGAGTCCCTTCCCTTCCACATTTATGATTTATCAGTAACGGGAATTCGGGATATGCTTCTAATCACACAAAGATTCGGACTCAGCCCATGAAGTTTTGACGGCCCATATATGGATATGGTATATGCTGCGAATGGGTTTAAAATAACCATTTGAATAATGTTGACGTAGATGACTTTTTCTTATGTACATAGTGGCCCGAGGGTAAGAAATATATGCAAAGGAACTCAGATGCTTTAGAACATATATAAAGTGAGTATTATTTAAAATTATATGTGTATATTTATTATTTTATGGTATATTTATAAAAGTGTCTTAATAGATAAGAATTATATTTAAATATATATTAAATGTTGTTAATTAAAATAAAAATATAATAAGATTATTATTTATTATAATTATTTTTTTATTTATGAGAGATATAATTAATTATTTATTTATGAGAGATTCTATTAAAATTTATTCTTTTAAATAGATATATTTATTTATCTAATAACACTCATAAATATTAGATCCAATTTTAGTACGTCAGGTTGCTTATGAACTGTTAACCCAAAATTTAGTTCAGAACAGTTGTCCTTAATTTGACGTTCAGATGTGACACTGACAATTGAGTATCAAGTTATCTGAAATCAGGAGTAAATGACACGCATAGAATAAAGGGATCCAAGTCATGATATAAACGCTGGTTCTTGCAATGTCTTTAATGATGGGCCAAAATTCATGATGAGAAATAAAAATCAAGATGCCCCCAATATTGACAAATTAGGCCGAGATCAGATATAAATCACTCTGCCTTTAAGTCACTACACCATTATCCAAGATTTGTTTACTAAGTTGCCCTTATACAAATTCTGGTTATGAGACCTATTTTACTCTGAAAGTAATTTGAACGTGAAACAGTAATTTGTATCTTGATTTTATCATAATATCATGGTATTAGTCTGTGATCTGGCTTAGATATCCTTCTGCCATGTCATGTGTCGTTTCAACTCTGAGTGTTGTCCTCTCAACTACTATGTTAGGTACGTTTAGCCACATGGCTAAAAGGTATTGGAAGCTGCCGTTTGATTTTTGTATTGCCATGATTACTATTTCAAATTTAATATGAATTCCCCGTTTTACTCCTTCTTATGGCAACGATTGGTGAAGGTTTCTCATGGCTATAAATAAGAGTGAAGGGAAAACCCCTCACTTTTCTCCCTTTTCATCATTTCTGCTCTCTTCTCCAGTGAGTTCATGTAATTTATAGGGAGTAGAAGCAGCAATTTTGGGTGATTTTTGACTCCTTTCAAGCATTTTCTTCACTTATTCTCAAGGTATTCTCCTTTCTCCATTCTATTTTCCTTTTGAAAATATCATGGTGAAGGTGAGAATGTCACAAAATAATGATAAAAAGAGTAGTTCCATAGAAATTCTAAGTGCTTTGCCGCCTTAGGCGCGGCAGAGACGTTCTTTTCATGGTGGAGATTCTGATAGAGGTCTGAGGCCACTATCCGAGATAGACATCCTAGAAATGATACAGAGGGCAGATCATGTCAGGGAACTTGCAAGACTAAGACCAACATGTCTGCTCTCTGTACTCATGAGGGAGTTAGAGAGTTATAATGTAACTTCTTCTGATTCTGACATGAGTACGACCTCTATAGGTAACGCTACTAATTCGAATATGGGACATCGAAAAGCGACTACTTTAGAACCAAGAGAGTACATTTTCCTAGAAAACGTTAGTCTATACCAATGGGTTGATTGAGAAGCCATAGGTACTCCTTCAAGCATTAAGACATTAGAGGATGCCAACGTCAAGCAAGAATATTTATACCTAACCGAGGACCGACTTCGTGATGGTAAATACATGGGCTCCATCAGACCAATAAAAGGTCTATTCGACGAGGACAGAATAAGAACATTTTTTTATATGTACGATGCGTAGTTTACCTGCATAGGAGTCTGGCTTCTATTTTTCGAGTTCGGAATTGGAGTCCTCAACCATTTATATGTAGCTCCAACTCAGCTACATCCAAATGCATGGGGTTTCATCAGGACCTTTAAGCTTATCTGAAAAACCTTTGACTGGCCATACTTTGTGGGGTCATTCTTTTTCCTTTTCACCCTGCGGGATCAACTTCCAAAAAGGGTGGGTTACCTTACGCGCACAAGAAGTGTATAAGGTATCCAAACCATATCAGGAATCATTCAAAAACTTCAGGAATGATTTCTTCAGAATAGAAGGAGCTTGAGGTTAACTCTTTTTTTTTTGTTAACCTAGAAGGCGAATCAAGAATATTCTTATACTGGACACAGGCAGTCTAGGATCGGAATATATAAGAAATAAAGACTTTGATGTATTTGCTTACAGAAAGTGAGGCCGACATCCTCAACTTCTTATTTGAGTAGGTTGATAAAAATGGGCTCATCTATTGTAAAGATGTCTTAGATGAGCCTTCCGATTCAATAAAATCGTTCTTTGGTATCACATCTGAAAGATACTTGATTGACTTGTATTTCATAATTTCTTTAAAGTATTGTAACATGTTTGTTTCTTATTTGCAAAAAGCATGGCGCCTTCAGATGGGCTTGACGTTTTCACCTTACGTTTAGCCTAATGAAAAGTTGGGGCCTCTGGGTTCAAATCCCAACCCTTAGTCATTATTCCTCTTCCTCAACTGCAACATAGGAGGTGGATTTTGGATCTCCTACTCAACCTATTCAGCCTCAAAAGAGGAGGGAGGACGACTGACGGGAGCTGAGAGGAAAACGACCAATGACTGAGACTGTTTCCCTCAATCTTATTGCTGGCCGGGAGACTGAAGTCTCGAAGGGTGCCCCTCTGCAATTTGATGGAAGGTCAGTTTTGGGGTAGAGGGGTTAATCTTGGGCAAATCATTGACAACGCGTTTCTGTCCCAACCTAACTAGGACGTCCTAATTGAGTAGGACTTGATCAATTCAGGATGCCTAGGTGCGGGCTTTGCGCAATGCTTCCATTCTTTGCTTTCTGGGGTCTGTTTTTGAATTTGTTCATTAGACTCAATAGTTGAAAAAGAAGCTGGACGCCCTTTAGGGTGAAAGGAAGGAGCTTGAGTTAGCTGTGACTAAAATTATACATGCAGCTTGCTCAACTCAATGAAGAGCCCAATTTGCACAGAGCTGTGATAACCAGGCTCCAAGTCAAAATTGTAGAAATAGTTACTCGAAAAAATAATTTAAATTATCAAATGTCTTTGGTCGAGTTCGCTCTAACCGCACTTTAAGCTGAGAATAAGATTCTCATAAAATTTGAGGCCAAGCTGAAAAATGATATTCTATATCTTAAAGATGAATAAACTAACTCGGTGGACGAATCCTTCTCCAACGCCCTCACTCACCTGCACTTGTTAAATTCAAACCTCGTCGTTGAAGGGACTGGTTCGCGGGAGGTGGTCCGCAATTTTTACATTGTGGACACTATCCCAGGGGCCACTCTGGTGAGTCAGGCTCCTGCAGTAGGGGACGGTGAAGAGGAATGTGAGGAAAGCACGGAGGGTGGTCCAATAAAGGAGGCCGAGGTAGAGGTTATCGACCAATGGGAGCCTACCTCAGATATTTGGTCTTCATTTTGTCCCTTTTGTTTGCCCCTTGTGTGGGGTTAATTTCATTTTTGAATGGACAAGTCCCTGATTTCAGACTTTTTTTTAACTTTAGCACTTAGAATATTTTGTCTTATATTCTTGTTGCTTTCTTTTTCCTAATCGAGATGAGTCCAACGTTCGATCTCAATGATTCTCTTTAACACTTAGTGAATACTTTTGCTTTTTCCAGCTGAGATAGGTCCAACACCCGATCTCGGTGGATTTCTCATTTGACACTTAGCAAATTTTTCCTTTCAGGTTGTACAATAGCCCGTCTTCTGGGTTTTGCTCAAGTTGTTCATCAATTTTGTTTCTTGTTGTTAGAGTTCTTGACACTTAGTCAATTTTCTAAGTGTGAATTTTGAAATATGATTTGGACACAAAAGTATTTTGGAATGACATCCTTTATGGACCATGGCAAACATTATTGCCTTATTCCAAGCAACAGTCTGCTATTCTTAACATCTTTAAAAAAAAATTTAGACTTATGAGTTAAGGTCAAACTCATTAGGGTACGAATTAAAACTCTTGAATTCATTCCTTGAACTTGGAAGTCGGTCAAGTGGATTCCCTTTTTTTACTTTCATTTATGCATCAGAATATCTTATCCTAATTGAACCTTGTATTCCCTAGATCTCTCTAATATGTGATAACCTTGTGGGTTGCAATAGTTGTAGGTGCATAAAATAACCAAGGACTGGAAATGTAATTATCAATTTATTCATATCAAAACTCGTCACTTACATGATAAAAATAGCATTTAACCATTGTATTTCCCGAGGTTATCAGCATTCCAGAAATTCTTGATGGTTTTGTCAGATAGGGTTTCCAAAGTATAGGCTCATGTGTTTGTCTTAGACGTGATATTGTATAGTCCCTCCTAATTAGGAGCTAATTTTCTGTCTTTCGTATTTTTCTTTTCGATATCCGCTCGTCATAGAACGAGGTCATTGGAAACAAACCTTCATGGTATCACTTTGCAATTGTATCGCGTTGTAATCCTCTATTTAAAGGTGGCTTCACAGATATATGCAATGTGGCGTTGCTCTTCCAACAGGTCTAAGTTATGATGGATGAGGTATGGGTTGGCCTCATTTGAAAATTTTTGCCTCCTCCAACTCGATTATCCTATTTCCACTAGAATAATAACCTCGCAACTGTAGGCTAATTTGAAAAGAGTTTTTCTTGTGGAGGAATGGGGTATGGTCTGATATACTCATAGAACGTGATCGAGCTACTCTACCTAATTCCATTTAGCTTCATCGAGCCTCTTTTTGATTCTATGAAGAATAACCTGGTTGGCAGCTTTAGCTTGTTCGTTAGTTTTTGGATGTTCTACAAAAATGAAATGTTGATCGATCTTGAGTCTGGTTAAGAGATCTTTGAATTTTTTGTTAGTAAACTAGGTTTCGTTATCTGTGACAATGGACTCCGGAATATCAAATCTACTGATAATATTCTTATAAGTGAACTTCTGAACTCGTGATATGATGGTGGATAATGGTTCTGCCTCATTCCACTTATTGATATAGTCTACAGTTGTCACTAAGTATTTAATCTGTCCTGACACTTGGGGAAAAAGACCTAGGATATCCATCCCCCACTGATAGAAAGGTCAGGGGATGAACATCGTCAATAACTCTTCTGGTGGGATTATATAGATGTCTGAAAATTGTTGACACTGATCGCATTTATGGATATGTTCTATGCTATCGGCTTCTATACTAGGCCAGTAGTATCTAGCTCTCAGTGCTTTCCGTGTTAGGGATTTTTCGCTGAGGTGATGACCACAATTTCCTTCATGCATTTCGGCTAGGACATATTCTGCCTCTTTTGGACAGAGGCACTTAAAGAAGGGAAAAGAAAACTCGCGATGGTATAGCTGATTATTAAATATGGTATACCAGACCACTGTCCGTGGCATTTTCTGAGCTTCCTTTTAGTTTTCAAGTAATATGTCATTACGAAGGTAGATAATTATAGGTGTCATATAGATTTTACCATCTTCTAGTAGAAGGACTTTGGTATCTGTAATGTTAGGAGTGAGCAGGATATCTTGGATTACGGACCTTTTGTTGCCAGGGTTCTTGGTGCTAACAAACTTCGACAGGATGTCAATTTTGGAGTTTTGTTCTCTCGGGATATGTTCCACCTTGACACTATCAAAGCTCTCCGTTAATTTTTTTTGTTAGGTATTTCTGCAACAAAGGCTCCTTAGCTTGATACTCACCCTAAATTTGGGATGTCGCTAGCTACGAATCATTGCATAGAACTATATATGTGGCTCCCATTTCTTTTGTCATGGTGATGCCCACGATACAAGCTTTATATTCTGATGAGTTATTTGAAGTAGGGAACTTGAACCTTAAAGAATATTCTATCATGAGTTCGACTTTATTTTTCAAAATGACTCTAGCACCACTCCCTTTGTGATTGAGGATTCATCAATATAGATGGTCCAAAAATTCACTTTAGTATGACCGAAATTCGGTGTAAGCTTAACCAAAAAGTCGGATAAGACTTAAGCATTTATGACTTGTCTTGGCTTATAAGTAATACTGAATTTGGATAGCTCCACTGACCAAACGATCATTCTTCTAGTGAGATCCGGTTTATGCAACATTTGTCGAATTGGTTGATCCATCCTTACAATCACTATGTGACACTGAAAGTATTGTCGTAACCTTCTTGCAGGAGTTAGCAATGTTAGGATCAGTTTCTCAATCTTCTGATAATAGAGCTCAGGGCCTTGTAGGACTTTGCTGACAAAATAAAATGGCCTCTGACCTTCTTTGGTTTTTCTTATCAAGACTGAATTGATTACTTCATTACTGACTAAGATGTAGGTATATAGTGTTTCACTGAGATCTAGTCTTGTTAGGATTGACGGTGTAACTAGCATCTTTTTTAATTCCTGAAAGACAGTCTCACACTTTGTGGTCCACTCAAAATCTTTTTCCTTTTTAAGAGTTTTGAAGAAAGGAAGCAATTTTTGAGTGGCCTTAGGTAGAAAGCAAGTGAGAGCCGCTATCCAACCTGTCAATTGTTGAACCTTTTTAATGGATTGTAGGTTATGCATATTGAGAACAACCTGACATTGCTCTGGGTTAGCTTCAATGCCTTAATTTGTTAATAAAAATTTCAGAAATTTACCGATATGTACTCCAAAAATGTATTTTTCTACGTTTAGTCTCATGTTATCCTTTCGTATTTGGGCAAACACATCTTCTAAGTCCTTCACATGGTTACCGGTCTCCGTTGTCTTAACTATCACGTCGTCTATATAAACTTCCAGCTTCCTATCAATTTGTTTTTTGAAGACTTTATTTATTATTTGTTGGTAAGTTGTGTATGCATTCTTTAATCCAAACAACATAACACGGTAACAATAACTTCTCATCTCGATTATGAATGTAGTTTAATCTTTATCATCTGGGTTTATAAGAATTTGGTTATATCCAAAATAGGCATCCGTGAATGAGAGTAGCTGGAACATGGATGAATTGTCTACCAATTTATCTTTATTGGGAAGTAGATAAAGGCCTTTTGGGCAAGCCTTATTTAGGTCATTGTAGTCGACACACCTACGCCACTTCTCATTAGCCTTTTTTACCAAGACTACATTAGAGAGCCAAGTGGTATAAGAGACTTCTTTGATAAATCCAACGTCTAGGGGTTCTTTCACCTGCTTTTGAATTACCTATTGCCTCTTAGGTCTGACTTTCCTTTTTGGTTGGGCCACCGGCTTCGCATCCTTCATGATAGAAAGTCGATGACAAATGAATTCTGGGTCTAACCCCAACATATTTACAGACATCCAAGTGAAGAGATATTTGTTTTTCACCAAAACTCAACTAGCTGGGATCTTTCTTCCTAACTCAGATGTCCTCCAATTTTGGTTACCTGATCTAGTTTGGCACCGATTTAAAGGAATTGAAGCTCTCCTTCGGGTTGAGGGCGCATGCCATGGATCTCTTCAAAAACATCTAGCTCAATCAGGAGGACATTGATATGGTCCGTAATGACTAATGCTGAATTGTTGCGTTGGTCTGTGGTACACAGTTTCTTAGCAATCTTTAGGCTAAGAAATATTTAGGACATTGTAGTATTTCCTACTTGTAGCCTGGTCTCCTTTAATCATAACAGCCCTGTCATGCTGGTTGAGGAACTTCATAGCCAAGTAAGGTGTAGAAATTACAACCCCAAAAACGTTGAGTGAAGGGCGACCCAGTATGACATTATAGAATGAAGGACAATCTACCACAAAAAATTTGACCTTGAGTGTCTTTAAAAGAGAGTCCTTCCCCAAAGTAAAAAATGCCTTAATGTATCTCACTGGGGTAATCTTATCTCCATTGAACTCGATCAACTCACCGATATACGGGATCATTTCCTTCTTTAATAGTCCTAGCTTCTCAAATAGATATAGGAACATAATGTCAGCTGATCTCCCTTGATCAAAAAATATACGATGCACCTCGGCGTTGGTTATTATTCCCGAGATCACCATGGGGTTGTCGTGATCTAGGATAGTGCAACCATAATCTTTATTAGTAAATGAAATCGACGTGGTCTTCCTTACTTCGTCATCCAACTTATATACCAACTGTGATGTTGCGCTCAACACGGCCCGAAGTGCTTTTTTCCTTGCATTCCCAGATTCACCGCCACCCCGTGAAGCCCCTCTGAAATGATGTTAATTGTCCAAGTTATCGGTGTGACGATGATCGTTGTCTGGATTAGTGTTATCCTAGGGTTGTGCTTTTTCTTGATTTTGAGCGTTATCCTGGGATGAGCTTACTCTAGGATTTTCATTCCTCGTGGGCGAGCATTTTCTCTAGTATAGTGGAGATAGGCTTCTCCTAGAATTATAGCTCAGTTTTTCTGTAATTCTGTTCTCTCATCTGATTATTATTCCAAGATTAACGCACATGAATAGTGCAATTTTTTTTTAAAAGCTATTGGCACAGTGATAAAATATGTGTCAAACATGCCCTTAGTCACTGTCGTTACTAGTGAGCTTTTGCTAAGTGTTTAAGTGACAAATAAAACCCTTCCCCTATTCCCCATTCGCAAATGGATGAAACCAGACAAGTTCGGATACACGTCTTCTTCATCATAGTTAGGTAAGTTAGACTTTTCAATTTCATTTCAGGTTGTAGTGTTCTTTGCCTTTTGCCCTCTGTTTATTATTCAATGTCATTTCTTGTGCATGCTTGCTTGTGTTCTAGTTATAGTTGTCAAAATGGGTCGGGCTGACCACTTCGTGTTAAGTCAAGTATGTTTTGGCCTAACATTTTGTTTACCCAATCTAACCTCTTGCAGACTGCGGGTTGGGCGAGTTGACCCACCATCATCGATAATTCTCTTGTTTTTAAAAAAAATAATGAATTTAATATTTGAAAAAATTAAATCAATGAAAAATATGAAATTTGTTTTGGGCTAATGATAAATAAATTAGATAACTAGTCTAATTGTTAATTGAATTTTAATTTTTCAAACAAAAAATGATAATATTCTTTTAAATCTACCTTATTAGATTAAAAGATAATTAAAATTTAAGCCAATGGATTAACTCAGTTTGAAGCGGGTTATTCTAATTTTAAGTAGGACTAAATCGGGCTAGACCACATCAGGCTAAATTGAGTTCAAATTTAAATTTTTCTAACCCACTTGCATTTTTTATTGGACTATTTGGACTGGTTATTGAACTCGATTCATTTTCACGGTTATAGTTCTAGTCATGTCTTGATTTTATTTTTTGGTGTGTGGGTTCGGTTTGGTTATGATTTTTCTTATTGTGATTCGTTAATGTGTGCCATCTAGGTCTAGATTCCAAATAGTTGAATTGTTTTGGGTTTGATGGGATTTGGTTGGAGTGTGGGTTTTATTTTTTGTAAAACCTCGAAGCCTCTAGAGGTGTGGGTTTGGTTTTGTTGGGGTTTGGGTCATTTATGAACTTGCTGGCCCAATTTTCTTTTATTTTGACTTTATTAAATATTTATTTATATATCTGTTTTATATTAATTCTGTCTGAGTTATTACTGGGAAAACAATTTCCCGATTGAATTGTGAAAAACTCCAGTCGATTAGCCGATCTCCTCCCCCTATAAAAGAGAGCACTCCCTCGCTTATTTTCTTTCTTTCAACCCCCACGCAAAACTTGGGTGTTTCGCTGTGTTAGGGTTTCACTCTCTCTCCTCTATTGCACCTTCTTTTCTTTCTTTCTTTCTGTTTAATCCAAAACACTCACAATAAATTTCTGTTAATCCAAATACACAACCATAAGATAAGCTTAATTTGAATCTTATCTACCTAAATTCCGGAAGAGAAAACCAGAAGCATATAATGGCATTGGAAGATGAGCACGAGCACGAGTACGATCAGCAAATAATGGAAGAGGAGGAGGAGGACGACGACGAGATCACCCAGGAGGACGCATGGGCCGTCATCTCCGCCTACTTCGAAGAGAAGGGTCTGGTTCGTCAACAGCTTGATTCCTTCGATGAGTTCATCCAGAACACCATGCAGGAAATCGTGGACGAGTCTGCTGACATTGAAATTCGACCCGAGTCCCAACATAATCCCGGTCACCAGTCTGATTTTGCTGAGGTATGGAGGACTTTAGCTTCTTCTTCTTCTTCTTGATTGCACTTTGTTGTTTAGCTTATTGTGTAGACTTTGTTGTAGCATGGGTTTAATGATAATGATAATTGGGATTGTTGGCAGACTATCTACAAAATCAGCTTTGGTCAGATATACTTGAGTAAGCCCATGATGACTGAGTCTGATGGAGAAACCGCTACCTTATTTCCCAAGGCTGCTAGGTTAAGGAATCTTACTTACTCAGCTCCTTTGTACGTGGATGTCACCAAGAGGGTCATCAAGAAAGGACACGATGGTGAAGAAGTCACTGAGACTCAGGACTTCACCAAAGTTTTCATTGGCAAGGTATCTGTGTCTCAATTTTAGTTTCTACTTCTATTCCTAGATGCTGAATTAATTATATTTTGGGATTCACTGCTTAGCTGCTGGTTCTGTGTTTTGCATTTTTGTTAGGTTCCTATAATGCTTCGGTCTAGTTATTGCACGTTATACCAGAACTCAGAGAAGGATTTGACTGAGCTTGGAGAGTGTCCGTATGATCAAGGTGGATATTTCATTATTAATGGCAGTGAAAAGGTTCTAATTGCTCAGGAGAAGATGAGCACCAATCATGTCTATGTCTTCAAGAAGAGGCAGCCTAACAAGTATGCCTATGTGGCTGAAGTTCGGTCCATGGCAGAGTCCCAGAACAGACCCCCCAGTACTATGTTTGTGCGCATGCTCTCTCGAACTAGTTCCAAAGGGGTAATGCATACTATTGTAACCTTTCTGCACAAGTTGTGCTTCATGACAACAAATCACATTTTGCTTCATGGTTAGATTTTTTATGCAATATCTAAATGTATGCCTTTTTACTCCTTCAGGGTTCTTCAGGACAATATATACGTGCTACTCTTCCATACATTCGAACTGAAATTCCCATCATTATTGTGTTTCGAGCTTTGGGGTTTGTTGCTGACAAAGACATACTTGAACATATATGCTACGACTTCGCGGACACTCAAATGATGGAGTTACTTCGTCCGTCCCTAGAAGAAGCATTTGTAATTCAAAACCAACAGGTGGGTTCTGTTATTGTTATATCCTATTTGCTTACAGCCAAGGTGATGCTTGCTTAGCTAGAATTTATAATAATTTCGAGTGACATCATTGCACCATCCCTGTCCATCTCAGTCTCTGACCTATTCCCCTGTTTGGGGGCTGGAATAGTCTGTTTTTCCTGTATTGCATATTCTTTGTAACCCAGCTTAATGAAGTCTTCTGTCTGCATGTTTTGATTTAAATTCTTTCCTATTTTATATTGCAATATACTCTATCTTACTACTGCGTTCCCCTTCCATATCATTTCATCTGATTTTGCAGTTGAATGTCTATTACTTTTTAATTTGAGATTATTCAAAACTGTTATTGAAGACTTGGTTTATGATAGGGTACAATGGCGTTGTTTGATCCATGTAACTGACCCCACCTAATGGGAAAAGGCTTGGTTGTTGTTGTATTCAAAACTGTTATTATTAGTGAAATATTGTATTATCTGATACATGGTTTTCTTGATATTCCATGTATTTGGTATTTGGCAATTTTGTTTTAATTTATATTATATTGATCTCCACTGCAGGTTGCACTTGACTACATTGGGAAAAGAGGAGCAACTGTAGGTGTAACCAAGGAAAAGAGAATTAAGTGAGTTGTATTTCTAAAAAGCCTGAGGATAATCTATGTGCACCTTTATTGAGCAATGGATACACTTGTGTCATAATCTTTAGGTATGCTAAGGAGATCCTTCAAAAGGAGATGCTTCCTCATGTTGGTGTTGGAGAATATTGTGAGACAAAGAAAGCATACTATTTTGGGTAAGTTTGATCCTTGTCGAATCATGTTTTCATTTTGATGACTTCGTAAGTATTTATTATGCTTATCATTGTCCCGCAGATATATCATTCACCGGCTACTTTTATGTGCACTTGGGCGGAGGGCTGAAGATGATAGGGATCATTATGGCAACAAGAGGCTGGACCTGGCAGGTCCTTTACTTGGCGGTCTCTTTAGAATGGTTTGTTTCTCTAGTAGTTGATTTGCCTAACTTAGTTTGTCTTGTAATGTTGTAATTTTCTGTTTCTCAATTCCCGTTTACTATAATTTGTGATGCAGCTATTCAGAAAGCTAACTAGAGATGTCAGGGCTTATGTACAGAAGGTTTGTTCTAGCTTTAATGCACATATGTTGCAAATTTGCAATATTCATTTTGCATTGGCTATACCATTCTATTGCATGAATTGTGCAGTGTGTTGATAATGGAAAAGATGTTAACCTGCAATTTGCTATTAAAGCAAAAACCATCACAAGTGGACTTAAATACTCGCTTGCTACTGGTAATTGGGGCCAAGCAAATGCTGCGGGTACTAGAGCTGGAGTGTCACAGGTTTGAATATGAATTATTGCATTATTTTATGATTCAAGAGTCTACCTGTGTCTTCTATAGAAGAAATAACATTATAATTATCTTTTTGTTCTTCTGCTCCAGGTGTTAAATCGTTTAACTTATGCATCCACATTGTCTCACTTGCGAAGACTGAATTCTCCCATAGGGCGTGAAGGTAAAATTACTTGGGCATGCAAGCATGATCCAGCCTTCAATCTTCCCCTCCTCCCTTGAGCATTACATTCATAAAATAATACCATTAATGCAATATGGTAATATGCTCTCAGTTTTTTCTGTGTCTATGTTGTAATTTTTTTCTGTTTCCTCATTCCCTTTTTATTTCAGGGAAGTTGGCCAAACCAAGACAGCTGCATAATTCACAGTGGGGAATGATGTGTCCAGCAGAAACACCTGAAGGACAAGTGAGTTTTTTGTTTTCCAAGTATACTCCTACATTACTACTTTTTATAAGGAACTTATCTTTGTCTGTGGTATTTATGGGTGTGATTGGGCTATTATATAGGCCTGTGGACTGGTGAAGAATCTGGCATTGATGGTTTACATAACAGTTGGTTCAGCAGCATATCCTATTCTGGAGTTTTTGGAAGAATGGGGCACAGAGAACTTTGAGGTTCTTATGGTTTTCCTGCATAAAGTAAATTTGTTTATCTTTCTGAATGGTTTGTGTTTAAATTTGTTTATTTTCCCTGCTTGTAGGAAATTTCTCCTGCAGTTATTCCCCAAGCTACAAAAATTTTTGTAAATGGTTGCTGGATGGGTATCCATCGTGACCCTGATATGTTGGTGAGAACATTGAGAAAGCTGAGACGCCGGGTAACTATTCATTTCACTTTCTGATTTTGTTTGACATCCTAAAAATTCTTATTTGTGTTCGAATAAAACTATTAGCATTCCCCCTTCCCCCCCCCCCCCAAATGATATCATAATATACTACCTGTAATCATTGGAAGCCGATGTTGCAATTGTTTCCTTTTTGGTTTGCAATCCCTTCTCATAATAGGAATGATATTTGGTATTTATTGCCTCTTTATTGAGCCATGTAATAGCAGTTATTTATTGGTTTTCTTTTGGGATTTGATTGATTAAAACTGTTTAGATGTAACAAAGTGATATATTTTAATTGCAGTGCTAATGGCTCTTCATGTGGTGCAGGTTGATGTTAATACTGAAGTTGGGGTGGTTAGAGATATCCGTCTTAAAGAATTGCGCATATATACGGATTATGGTCGCTGCAGTCGTCCTTTATTTATTGTGGATAAGCAAAGGCTTCTCATAAAGAAGAAGGATATTCATGCTTTGCAACAGAGGGTGAGCAAATGTAGCGTATCTTAGGAGCTTATATAGTTTCAGTAATTGCTTAACTTGTTATTCAATTTTTTCAGGAATCACCAGAAGAGGGTGGATGGCATGACCTTGTGTCCAAGGGCTTTATAGAATATATTGATACAGAAGAAGAAGAAACTACTATGATTTCCATGACAATTAATGTCAGTGCTATAATTCTGGATTTGAATGGTGTATAGGCTTTATATATAAGTTCATTAGTGCAAATTAAGAGGCTATAAAACAATAAAGAAAGTGATTGTTGAAAAAATGTCACAGGATCTTGTACAAGCACGGCTCAATCCAGAGGAAGCTTATTCTGATACTTATACTCATTGTGAAATCCACCCGTCACTGATTTTGGGTGTATGTGCTTCTATTATTCCATTTCCTGACCACAATCAGGTAAATATGGTATTTTGCTGTATGCTAATTCTGATTAATACCTGTCGTACATCTTACTTACCTTTGGCTGGTGCAATCAGTCCCCACGTAATACATATCAGTCAGCAATGGGAAAACAAGCAATGGGAATCTATGTTACTAACTACCAGTTTCGAATGGTACTGTTCACTTGTTTTTATGATTGATGTGCGCCTATTCTTCTGTTTGTATATCATACTTGATACTGGATACTTACTTGATGATGGTTTTCCTCCATTATTTAGGATACCTTGGCCTATGTATTATATTATCCTCAAAAGCCACTGGTCACTACAAGAGCCATGGAGCATCTCCATTTCCGGCAACTCCCAGCTGGAATTGTAAATTCTTTCTTCCTTTATTTTTATCATTTTGTCCTTATTTTGATAATTAAATGTTCTAATGCAATCCCATTGTGTCTCAGAATGCCATTGTGGCCATTGCTTGTTATTCTGGTTATAATCAAGAAGATTCTGTCATCATGAACCAATCGTCAATAGACCGTGGATTCTTTCGGTCTCTGTTCTTCCGTTCATACAGGTGTGTGTGCTGCCCAAATTAATTAGACATTCACTCTTTTTTATTGCCATGCTTATGATTTTTTTTATATGTTGCATTGTTAACTTTTACAGAGATGAAGAGAAGAAGATGGGAACCCTTGTCAAAGAAGATTTTGGTCGTCCAGATAGAGCTAACACCATGGTGAGAATTTTGGCTCTGCTGGTGCATGATTATTCTTTCTTTGCAATTTTATCCCCAAAAAAATATGTCGGTTTGCTATTTGTGGTTTCTAACCAAGGTCCATTTTGCAGGGTATGAGGCATGGTTCTTATGATAAGCTGGACGATGATGGTCTTGCACCACCAGTAATTATATTTGAATTTTTGCTTTGACAACATCCTGATCATGGTCCTAAAATGGAATTTGTATGAACTGAAATAATTTATTACCATGTAATAGGGCACAAGAGTATCTGGTGAGGATGTTATTATAGGAAAGACCACCCCAATATCTCAGGATGAGGCACAGGGACAAGCTTTACGCTACACAAGACGTGATCACAGCATAAGCTTACGTCATAGTGAAACTGGAATTGTTGATCAAGTAAGTTTGTCATAATTATTTACTTTCATGTGTTACAAAATACAATTTGAGTTTGAGGCTATGTTATGAAAGATTAATGAATGGAGGTTTCAATTGTAAAAATAAAGAGTTGGTTGACAAAAATTAAGTCGAGCATATTAGTATACCAATTACCAAAATACTGAGTATCTTAGCATTACTTATTTTATTGCTGGATTTATATATCGCCTATTTTGTAGGTTCTGCTCACAACAAATGCTGATGGATTGAGATTTGTGAAAGTAAGGGTGAGATCTGTTCGTATACCACAGATTGGTGACAAATTCAGTAGTAGACATGGTCAGAAGGGCACAGTTGGTATGACTTATACGCAAGAAGACATGCCCTGGACCGTGGAAGGCATTACCCCTGATATTATTGTCAATCCACATGCTATTCCTTCTCGAATGACAATTGGCCAGCTTATTGAGTGTATCATGGGGAAGGTCGCAGCTCATATGGGAAAGGAAGGAGATGCAACTCCTTTTACAGATGTTACTGTAAGTTGTTCTTTCATCTGATTTTTTTTTTCCTGTAACAACTAAATACTTGTCAGAAATTTGAACTGCTGAAATTTGTAAGCCACTTCCAGCTGCTCCTATTGGATCTTGTTATTACCCATCCAGTTACATAGGAAGAACTGGTTGACAATATGTGCTCTAGCTCTACATATCATGAGGAAGCTGCTATGTTATGTACATAATAAACTGTCTGCACAGAAGGCCAGAACTAAGTACTGTGTCATTCAATATTTAACTATGAACACAATCATGTAATTTACCTGAGACCAAAAGCAAGTGTCTGTAGTGGTGGATAAATTACATCTCTGATAAGAAAGAATAAAAGGCTTTAGTCACAGTAAGTCATCTACTTTACCTGTCAGAAAATATCATGGTAGGATTTTTGTTTTGTGGGCCTATATCTCAAAAAATATTTTAGATTGATTTTTTTCTGGTCAAGTTTAAATTGATAGTATTTTTTACTACTGTAATCCAGGTGGATAATATCAGCAAAGCTCTACACAAATGTGGGTATCAAATGCGTGGTTTTGAGACCATGTACAATGGTCATACAGGGAGGCGTCTCAGTGCCATGATTTTCCTTGGCCCTACATATTACCAAAGACTGAAGCATATGGTTGATGACAAGATCCATTCTCGAGGACGAGGTCCTGTGCAGATCCTCACAAGGCAACCTGCTGAGGGACGCTCACGTGATGGAGGTCTCCGATTTGGAGAGATGGAACGAGATTGTATGATAGCCCATGGAGCTGCTCACTTCCTAAAGGAGAGATTGTTTGATCAAAGTGATGCATATAGGGTCCATGTGTGTGAGCGTTGTGGGTTGATAGCTATTGCAAATCTCAAGAAGAATTCCTTTGAGTGCAGAGGGTGCAAGAACAAAACTGACATTGTTCAGGTGATGATCTTTTATCTTTAGTGGTAGTGTAGTCCACAAGTCCAAGGTTTTCCTTGTGCTGTACTCTAAGTATCATGTTTTGGCTTTTGATTGTTATGCAGGTTTACATTCCTTATGCTTGTAAGTTGCTCTTCCAAGAGTTGATGGCTATGGCCATTGCTCCAAGAATGCTTACTAAGGAGGTCAAATCTATCAAAGACCAAAAGAAAAAAGGAGCCTGATATACATATTTTTGAGCAAATGCACTAGTCTTATTCCAACCTGGCTGCCACCTCTCGGGTATATGGAACATGCATGGTATCTATAGATTTACGAAGTTGAATTTTATTTTCAAGACTGATATGTGATCGGGAGCCTTTCAAGTGTTTGGAAGTCACAATCGAGTAGTTTGGTTGGCACTCCTTTCTGATGTTTCACCTTTCGTCTAAGATTGATGTAGGCTCGTTTTGCATTGCTTTTACTTTCTCTCTATTCAAATTTCAAGGGTGCTCGTCTCCTGGCAACTAATATTACAGAGCGTTGTAATATATAATGGAAGAGTAGTTTCTGAATCACCGGAAACCCAATAGCTTCTTTCTTATTTGCTGTTTGCTAAGCAGAGATGGGTTGGCGGAAGTTTCTGTTACGTGATTTTAACAAGCTCTATGTATCCCAAAATTAAGCAATGAGTGCAGAGATCTTTTAGTTACAGGTACTGAATTCTAGTAGTTGTATAAATAACGTTACGCAGTATGAACTGAATTGGTTTCATTGAAGTTTGTTGCAATATCTTGGAACTGAGTCTGTACTCCACGTAACCCGAGGCACAATTGTAATTTCATCACTTGTATTTAATATTTAGTGCTATTCTTGTACAATTCAATGGAATGAGATAATTAATTTTGATAAGTACAAAGTTTTGTTTCAATTAAGTTGTAGGCAAGTCTTCTAATCTCTTCTAATTTTATGACATATTTATTTTGTTAAGTTAATGGAGCTAAAAATTAGAAGGGGTTAGAAGGAATTGGAAGAATAGACACGTCATAAAATTAGAAGGTGTTGGAGGATTTGTTTCTAAGTTGAGTTAAAGTCAAATTTTGTCTTTTTGATAATAACTTTTTATAGTTGTCGGAGTAACTTCTATCTGTCACCATGTACGGGGGTAAAAGGGTTTCTTTCCTTTTATTTTGAAATTCAATATTTAATTTAAAAATAGTAATTATGGTGGTATGAAATTCAATTGGTGACTGTCAATATCTTTTAACCAAATAGTGTATTGTACTTGATAAAACAGTTAAAAAATTAACATTTAGAGTTGAAATGGCGCATGATGTACGTGAATATATAAATCGGATCATGGACTTGCATCATAATATTCTGATAAATCATAATATGGATTTCGTGGGCTCCACGAAGAAAATTTGTATGGGAACAACCTATTATGTATTTTGGATAACGATATATTGACTTTATGCAGAGTGGTCTATTATGGATTCTAACATTATTCATTAATACTGGAGACATATTATTATATATCACGGACCTTGATTTTTTGGTAAAAACATTGCGAGATCTGACATTTATATTATGACTTAGATCTCTTTGTCTCATGCATGTTGTTTGCTCCTGTTGAACTCGGATATTTTGACACTCAGCTGTCACATACAAGCATCAAGTTAGGAGTAACTGTTCTGAACTGAGTTTTGGATTAGCAGTTCAGGAACAACTCAGTTCACTAAAATGAGATCCTAGATGTTTATACACGTTATAAGATAAGTAAATCTACCTATTTATGAGAAATAAATCTCTTTCAGGATTTCTCATAGATATGAACATCAATTATATTCCTCATAAATAGATGAATCAATTATAATAGATAACAATTTCATTGAATTCTTATCTTAATTAATAGGCATTTAATGCAAATTTAACTATGATTTTTATCATCTAAGACGCTCTTATAAATTCTCCACGAGGTAACAAAGGTATGCAATCTAATCTAATTTCAAGTACTACCCACCTTATGCACAGTTTAACTTGAACGTCGAAGTACTTTTTATAGATACACACTCCCTCGCACCACTGTCGCAGCCACCGTGCATAGGCAAAAACTACTTTTATCAACCTTATTCAGGTATTTATCTTAACTCAGTTTAGAACACTAACTGTATAATTTTAGTCTCCCCATTAGTTGATTTTTGGATCTGTTCATGAGTAAAATGAGTTATAAAGTTATATGTGAAAATCATTTTCCTTTCCAAATGCATCGTGCATCTCTTCCTATATACATTTTCTTTTCCCAACAAAAGGAAAAAGCAAATACAACTTTTTTTTTAGTTGAAAACAAATATAATTTTTTATCAAAACAATATTATATACATATTATTTGATATTTCTACAAATTTTATCATTTAATTAAAATTAATTTTATTTTATTTTCTAAACAATTATGTTCTGATTTTGTCACTTTAACAAATATATGGAGATGTGACCCAAACAATATTTACTAGGTATTTTCCTTTGAACCTTGCTATATGTCCCGGACATACAAAGTTCGGATACTGCCCGATAGTGCAAATGCCAAATGCAATGCTGGGAACATAAAAAATGCTAGTTACACATATTTGGGTGCATATTAGTCACATCTTTGTATATGTGCTAGAATTCAAATATAGGTTTATAAAAATTTAGATGGAATCAATTATAATCAAACGATAAAAATTATGTAAATATAAAATAATGTGAATGAAATTGTATGTGAATAACTTCACTCCTGAGGACATATTTCATCTGTGGGATTGGCTCACATACATTTAGCATTTATTGTTCAGGGAAATATTTTATGTACACTAAAATATGTATATCATATTTATATCGTATGTTAATATAAAAGAGATATCAAATTATTTTATGTGTAACTATAATATTTTTGTGATATATAAAATAATTTTATGAATGAGTTAAATAAAATTAAATGTATTTTAGTTGGACGAATAACAAAAGCTATATTATTAACCAGGTTTGTTACGGGACAACATAGTTGGGACGTTTAGCTTTTTCCTTTTCGTTTTGAACACTATAGTTATGATTTGTCACATTCCCATATGTATAAAAATAGAAAAATTATCATCTTATACCCTTAAAAAGGTGTGTAAATACTATTCACACTCTTTTTAAGAGATGTGATTGAATGAGAAAAAGTGATAAAAAAATATGTATAATAAATGATATTAGATGAAGTATAAAAATGAGTATATATACTATTTGATGTAAGAATATAAGAGTTGATAAAAATAAAAACGTGTTTTACCTAAGAAACTTGGTGGTGTCTAGGATCCGGCTTCTCTCCAGCAGCAGCACCTCTAGCAGTGATCTGGACCATTTGTTTTTCATCCAATAGTTAATATTAAAAAGTATTAATTTAATATTAAAATATATTTTTAATATTAAAAAATAAAAAATATTAAAAATATTTTTTAATATTAAATTAATACTTTTTAATATTGACTATTGAATAAAAAATAAATGGTCCAGATCGTTCTTCATGCAAGACACTCTAGCAAATGAGAGAAGCGGGTTTGGTGGTGTCTAATATATACCCTCTAAAAGAGGATGTATAGTATACCACCAAATTTAAGTCATTAATTTTATTTATAAAATAAATCAATGACTTAGATCAATTACAGGAAACCTGTTAAACATATTTTTTTCAGGTTTTTTTTTTAGTTTTATATTTTTTTTTTACATTTTACCACTATCACTGTCGTCGGTTGGTAGGCCATTGTATCAGACTGTTGCTTGACCACTACACTATCGGTCACCTCTAATTTTTTAAGTTGTATAATCGTATAAATATTATCAGTTAAAATTTATAAGATTTTTCAACAAACACAGTTATAGTTTTAAGAAAATCGGTCACTTTCAATTTTTTTAAAGTTGTATAACTGTATAAATATTATCAGTTAAAATTTATAATTTTTTTCAATAGTTATAGTTTTAGGAAAAAAAATTTTAGTATGCACAGTTATTTATAAAAAAATATAAAGATTGATATAATTTTAACTGGTATTATTTACATAATCGTGTAATTTTAAAAAAATAAATAGTAACCAATCGGAGGTGGCTAGAGGTTGGCCAGCGACGGCGGTCGGCGGTGGCTGGCAATGATTAATAATGGTGGCCTAAAACAAAACAAACTGTAAAAAAAAAAAAACAATCTATAAAAAAAATATGCTGTTGCAAGTAAAAATTTGAATATATGATATACCTTGATAGGGTGCACAATAGCACCCGCCAATAAACTTATGTTGTTTTTTAATGTTAGTAGTATTACAGTGGATTCAAAACGCTACAATGTACCTTTCTAGCATTTTACAAATATTATTACATTTGCTTTAAAATATGTGATTTTAAAGAAAAAAATTGTTTTATTTTATTTATTGCTTTCAAAAGACTAAAAATATATTAATTATTTTTAACTTTATCTTTTTTAGTATTTCTATTAAATAAAATGAAAGAGAAAGGACTCAAAAATTTTAGATAATAGAGACAATGTTAAAGACATTACATATATAGTTTATATATATATATATATATATATATATATATATATATATAATTTATGAAAAGACAAACTTACAATTATTCTTTATAATTTTTTAATATTTTGTGAACAATGAATAATTTTCTCATATTTTGTGAACAATGAATAATCTTCTCATATATTTCTCCTTTTCTACATATGTACTCAAAGAATAATTAAAAAAATTATGTCTCATATGATTAAAAGTTAGAATTAAAAGATTTTTAAAATATCAAATCAACCATTTATTTTAACATGGGGCAAAAATCTATGAATTATAGAACCATAAAACTATAAATGATAAATGCCATATATATGATTTTTTTTTTTAAAAAAAGTTTTAATCAATGGGGACATATGTCTTCACATGCATGTACGTAAATCCGTCTCTAAAGAGTGCATTAATAGAATGATAATATTGTGATCATTTCAATAAAGAATAATTTAATCAAATATAATATAAGTCACCTTTAATACATACTATTATTTGATTTCTTAAGTACACTTAAGACACTTACAAACTCATATAAAATTATGTGTATATAAGTAGTAGTATTTATTTTACTTAATAATGTTACTCACACACTTATAAATATATTACTTTATATTTACACATTTTTTATTATTTAATTATAATTAATTTTATTTTATTTTTTACATATTTATACTTTGACTTTGACACATATCTCAAAATATGAGAGATGTGCACATGGAATATGTGCAACAAGCTTTATTCTTATTTTGCACCTATGATGCAAAATATTAGTAATACAACTTTTGTTTAAAAAATAAAAAATGAGTATAGTAAGATTTGGAAGAAAAAAATGAAAAAATATATTTTAAGTTTAGTTATTACAAATACAATATAAACTAATATTTATTAAATATTCAAATTCAATAATATGTCAATATCAGAGTATGTATTCCACACGGATATGTTAAACATTATAAACATTATGAAGTAGACACGGTTGGTAGTTTTGCACCATCGAACTTTAGTTAAATATTAATATTTGGGGTATTATGGTTTTACGGATTAGACCAAAAATAAAAATGTCTTATATTACTCAACAAGGAAAGCTAGATGGGCATCGGCTTCAGCTGCAAGTGGGGAACGTTGGTACACTCTTTGTCTTATATATCATATTATAAATGGAAATTTTTTACTTAAATCTTAAACACTTAGTTAAATATATTAAATTAATTTTAATTTAATATTTTTTATAAATAATTATATTATATAATTAATTTTATAAAAATTAATAAAAATACTAAATCTTAATTCATCTTCTTTCACCTAATTATGGTGACAATAGTTTAACTAAGAATTTCTCACTATAAATATCATAATAATGCTACAGCCCGACCAACACACCCGTTCGCTACAGCCATACCTTTTCTCTTACTCTCTGTCTTTACTCTTCAACACCACTTTCGCCATTGTTGTTCTCACAGAGCCAAAGCTGTCTCCTTTTTCATCTGGGTATGTCTTTTCCTCCTTGTTATCCTGTTTGGTCTCTTAGATTTCATTCTCTGTGCTCACAGAACCTGCTCATCTATGGTGTTTCTTTATCACCATCATCATCATCATGTTTTTGTTGTTTTGTTTTCGTTTTCCAAGCTCTTATTTATTAATGGGGTTGTGTGGATGGTCTTGTTTGATTTAATTTGTATTGCTTAGATCTTGTATTTTTGCTTGCTTTTAAACCTTGAACTTTAAAAATTTTGCATTTTGGGTAGAAATTTTGCAGAAAAGCATGTGGGGGATTATAAAGGCCAATCCGTTTCTTGGTTATAGACATAAAGCAATTAGCCATGCTTTCTAGAATTTGAACTAGTGTGGACCTCCATGTACATGTTATATTGAAATTTCACCGCCTGCCTTGACCTCCTAAAAGAAAGATGCCATGGACCAAGAACCATAAAAGTTATTTCACTGGAGATTTGGGCATCTTTCCTACACTCTTGATAGAAATGATGCATGATATCTGTTTGAGCTCAGAACTAAGCATTTGAGTTAGATGACTTGCTGCTTTTAGAGTTTTTATATTTTAGCTTGGAAAGACTCGGAAGTTGGAATCATAAGCTGTTTGCATACATAATTGCTATTTTTTATGTTATTACTTTATAAGAAACTTGAAGATGAGCATTGAAATATTGCTTAAGAACAAGAGTTTATTTGCTTCACTGATTATTGGTCTTTGTTTGGGTGAGTGGATCTCCTACTTATCAAGGCTATCTCATCATTTTTTATACTCTTATTCTTCTCTAATTTCTATTGACATTTTTATTTTTTCTTGCTGGACATCAACTTGGTGATTTCTTAATTGATTTATATTTTCATGTCCTATTGTTAGTTTTAATTCTGCTTGTCTGCACCTATGAACTTAATGGCCCCAAACTTCTTTTGTTTTAAACTAGTTTCTTCTCTTGTATATCCAGGGCTAAAGAAGCACTGGTGACCAAAGTTGTGAGAAGGGTTCCTTGATTCATGGCATTTGAGCACTACTTTTCCCAGGAATGGAGAACCATCCCAAATGCTGTAACAGAAACAGAAAACTACAATGGTTGTTTCGATTGCAACATCTGCTTAGACTTTGCAAATGAACCAGTAGTCACCCTCTGTGGCCACCTTTACTGCTGGCCCTGCATCTACAAGTGGCTCCATGTCCAAAGTGATTCTCTTGCACCTGATGAGCCCCCACAATGCCCTGTTTGCAAGGCTGATATATCTCATAACACAATGGTCCCACTGTATGGCCGGGGCCAGGCCCCAGCTCAAAGTGACCATGATGGGAAGGCATCCTCCTGTTGTGATATTTTAATACCACCAAGACCTTCTGCTTCAGGTGCTCAAGCTCTGTTGGCAACTTCATCTCAAAGTGGTCAGCAGCTTCCATATCGAAATCCTTATCAGGGTCAACATTTCAGAACTCCTCTATACCAAGAAGAGGATACCACCCCACAAATGCTCAATGTTGGTGCCACCATGACTCCAGCATCCCACCACCCTGTGGTTGGGATGTTTGGAGAGATGGTTTATGCTCGAGTATTTGGCAACTCAGAAAATTTGTATGCCTTCCCGAATTCTTATCAGCTGATGGGAAGTAATAGTCCTAGATTAAGAAGGCAAGAGATGCTGGCAGACAAATCATTGAACAGAATTTCATTTTTTCTCTTTTGCTGCTTTCTTCTGTGTCTTATTGTCTTCTGAGTAAGCAGTTGAGATTATTCTCTCCTTCCCTATTCTATACTTTGTAAAGAAGCATGGATGCAAGCTTAAGAACTTGATAGATTAAGTGAGTGTTTCGTATCTGCATTTGAAGTTCCTAGTTTGTTATACCTTATTTTATGGCATGCAGAATTTTCTAGTTTAAAAATGTAATGCCTTACGTAGTTTTACTAAGAAATTCCTTACTAGAAAGGACTAGTTGATGACAGTAGAGTATTATAATGGGTATCTTAAAAATAGAAGATGCACCAGGTGTTATACCAAAAAAAAAAATGTTCCGGGTATATTGGTAATTCTGCCATGGATAAGATTTTTGTTTTCTTGGGTGATCAATGGATAAGATCTGCGTCTTCCAGCAATGTGCTATCCCTCCCACTACCAACCATCATAGTGCATGTTGAATTGCTTCAGATCTGTAGGAAGGTGTTTGTAAAAAAGCACGATAATGACAGCTCAAGTTTCTCTGAGTTGTCACCACGCCATGCATGTAATGGTGATAGGGTCCCTTAAAATTGGATGAAGAATCACCTGTCTTTCCGCTTAAATTTTAACAAGTATTTTAAATTTAATTATATGTCTTTTATCATTTAATTTTTTATATTTATCAAAATTTAAGTAGAAAAAGAGGGAAAGAATAAAAAATAGAGACAAGTAATCTCTATCCCTTAAAATTAGAGGTGTTCCAATCCAATTCAAACTGAAAATTAAATCAAAAATTAAATTAAAAAATTGAAATTCAATCAATGCTGAATAAGTGTGAATCTTTCTTATTTGATATTTTGAAAATCAATTAAATTGGATCGATTTTTAATTTAATCCAAATTGATTATTATATAACATATTTATTTGTTATTGAATTTATATTTTTACTTAGTGACTTTAATTTCTTTTACATTTCACTTATTTTACCTATTCAAATGTTTTTTAATAATTTTGGGACAATTCAGATAAATAGTGAATATTTTTAAGATAAATGATTTTAATTACTTATGTAGTGATATTTTTTTTTATTACATATAGTGAGTTGAAATTAAAATTTACTATATAAGAAATAAAGATCATCACTTATTACATCATTGATTACCACATGTAATTTTTGTATAAGATGTGATGAATTCAAATTTTAACTCATTATATGTAATAAAAAAAAATTATTACATAAACAATTGAAATCATTATTTATCTTAGAAGTATTCACACTCAATTTTGCCTAGGTCATGTTAAGTTTTTTTGAAAAAAACTTTTGGAAAAATAAAGTAGCTTAATTCTCAATAACGTAACTGTGAACACCTAATTTTATCCAGGTCATATTAAGTTTTAAAAAAAAAAACTTTTGAAAAAATAAAATAACTCAAATCTCAATTCTCATAACCTAACTTTCAAGTCTAATTCTTAACCTAATAAGAGCCATAATGCCAATGAATATTAAAATACATACATACATA
Organism: Ormosia semicastrata; assembly: GCA_029884595.1. Taxonomy (NCBI): domain Eukaryota; kingdom Viridiplantae; phylum Streptophyta; class Magnoliopsida; order Fabales; family Fabaceae; genus Ormosia; species Ormosia semicastrata. The sequence goes on along the minus strand of JAQQTO010000057.1, from coordinate 7,235,184 downwards.
TACACACAAATATACTTTTAATGAGAAGTCATAATTTGACATTCTTGAAAAATAGGAACATGTTTTTAATGAGAAATCATGATTTGATTTTTTAAAAAATAATAAAGGATATGCTTTCAATGAAAAATCGTGATTTGATTTTCTTAAAAATAATAAAAAATAGCTTTTAATGAGAAATCATGATTTGATATTTTTGAAATATAGAGGTATGCTTTTACTTAAAAATCATGGTTTGATTTTTTTAAAAATAATTGAAGGATATTTTTTAATGATAAATCATGATTTGATATTCTTAGAAAATAAGAGATATGTTTTTAATAAGAAATCATGATTTGATTTTCTTTAAAAATAATTGAAGGATATGCTTTTAGTAAGAAATCATGATTTGATACTTTTAAAAATTAAATTCAAGACTTAAAAGGAAAGAGTCGAAATAGGAGATTGTGATGGTTCAATTAAAAAGGAAATGGGAAAATGTGTTTTAAATGAGTGATCATGATTCGATTTTCTTAAAATAAATAAATCATGGAATAATTTAGGAATCTAATTTTGTTGAAATTTTTTGTGATCAATGATCATTTAATGGGTCGATATTTACATGGAAATTAAGGTTTTAATAATTGCCTATAAATAGAACATTTTCTCATTCACAAAAAAAAATAAATTACACATAATTACAGACAAGATGAGAACTCGCCGCATGAAGAGTTAGAGTTAGAGGTAGAGATTAGGAGAATGTAAGAAGTGTGTGCGAGTTAACTAAATAGAAGTTCCTGATTTTTTTTTATTGTTAACAGATACGTTCTCTTACCATACATTATTTAAGCTTGTGTTAAATTAGACGCTAGTGAAGTTGATTTTATGTGTTACAGTATTCTAGTGATATGTTATAATAATGAAGTTCAATGCATTTTGATTCCAGTTAAATTTTTGTTTTTGTTTTATTCAACCAAAAGCTTTTAAATAATAATGACCTTCGAGTTATACCGGTGTAAAACTTGACATACTTACACTACCCAATAACTTTTTATAGAATGTGATTTTTATCGATCAAATTATTTAATTATAACTATCCAATACCTTGGTCATTTGTGTCAAATCTTGAATAAATTAAATATCAATAAGAATGTAATCAAGTGATTCTATTTTTATATATTTCAAAAGTATATTATACGTTAATCTTAACGTATATTAATGAACTATTAAACAATATTTGATTAATGTAAAATTTTATAGATATGATTTATATGATAAAAACTTTTAATCTAACGGTAGATTTAGTGAGAAAATTATTCAATAAAAAATTATTCAATGGTGTAATAGTGACTTTGACTTATACCGATGTAACTTGATCCCTCCTCTATATATATATTTTTTCTCCTTTTGCTTTTTCAACATGAGTTACTACAGTTAACTCACACACGTACAAGCATTCTTCACTACACTATATCACATTCATCCTTTTTGTTCTCATATGACTTTGGATTCTTGACAATTAAATTGAGTTTGAATTAATAAGATAAAGGCTATTCTTATTTTTCTATCAACTCGGGTTACATGAGATGTTTATGTATTATTGATGTGTATTTTAATTGACTATCAAATGTTGCATTAAAAATTAAATGAGTTGTGACAACTTATTGATTTGAAAATTTTAAATTTTTTAAAGTATTATTTAAGTTATAACCGTTTATGGGTGAAGTCTCAAGCGTGACGCGGAACTTCACTTTTCAAGAATTAATTGAATTAACTAAGTTGTGACAACTTGTTAATTCAAATTTTAAAAATTATTATTTTTAAATAAAAAATAAATTTTTAAATAATTAAAACAAACAAACAAATAAATATTTTTTAAAGAATTACATAATTTTGAGTTCCTCTTTACATCATGAGGTACTTAAGCGTGCAAGTTAAGTTAAAAATTAATTTTATTTTATTTAGTAGTTTTTATTATTTTATTTTATTAAAATGAATAAAATAAATATTTTTAAAAATTTTAAATAGTTATGCAATTATATTAAGGTAACCATTTTAGTGCACATGTATTAAAGATATTGTAGGCTTAAGTCTTTATCATTTTTTATACATAATTAGACTCTCAAATTTAAATATTTCAACGTTGACATTTTTTAATTTTTTAATTTTTTAAATAAAAATGATGATAACTCTTAATTTTTTAATTTAAATTATTATTCCACGGCTATCATGATTATGACAACTATTTATCTAAATTATCTATTTTGAACTATATATATAACATGACTCGACAAGACCTTTATCTTCTTTGTCTGTTTTCTATCATTTGCTTTCTTCGTCGTATCTGTCCTAATTTATTTACATATTAACATGAATAATTAAAAAAAAACAAAAACACAGTAGAATACCTTATCGGATTTTTCTGCTGGAAGATGAATACTTAACAAGATCACCTATGATTCTATGAATTTGATTTCAACTATTTAAAAATCATATAAATGACAACTAATCAATATCAAACCTCGGCTCTGTGTCTTATAGCATGTTTGGTACTTGGTTGTCATGCTTTTAGCCTTGAAAGTTAAAACTGAGACACCGTGTGTAAGTGCCGTTCGTTTTATATTTATTATTTATTATTCTGCGCTATCACCTGTACTTTGCTAATGAAGTTTATAATATACGACGTAGAAACTATATATGACGAAGAAGAGAAATTTTTACTTAAATTATGAGTATTTAGTTAGGTATATTAGATTAATTATGATTAAATATTTTTATGAATAATTATATTACAAAATTAATTTTATAAAAATTAATAAAAATATTAAATTTTGATTAATCTAATACACTCAACTATGATATCATAATTTAAGTAAAAATTTATCTGACGGAAGAAAAGAAATTCAATTTTCTATTAATCACAACCTAAATTTATTTGGTCTAGACATGGTGGCGTTTTCAATGCGATAAAATGGGGGTGCGGCATGGATGCTGAAATGTAAATAACAAGTATGTGTACAAAAAAAGTATATGCCGCATACTTTTAAACAAAAAAACATAAAAAATAACTATACCGGTTTCTAGCGTGTTATTGCCGGTACAAATATTGTGGCATCATGCTCTACCCCATCTTTATAGCATTGCGAAAGCCTCCGCCTAGACATATGTACTAAGCTGATATAAAGGCATGAAATTTGTAAATTATTAATGATTTAATTTTTTTTAGTTCATTTAAATATAATTATTTTTTATTTTGATCTTTTAAAAATATTATTATTATTATTATTATTTTTTAAATTTTGAGATAGTTAAAATTAATTCTTAAAATAAAGATACGATAAAAATTAATTTTATCTGTTTTAAACGTTAAAAAAATTAAAATAAATTTAAATTTTTTTAAAAATAAAATAAAAAATAATTATATATAAAGATATTAAAAAGATAATTAAACCATTATTAATTCACATCATTTTTATGTCTAATATACAAATAAAATTTGAATTGAGATCCTACGTGCCACCGCAAATTCTTTCTACAACCGAAGACCTTCATATCTCTAGAAGACTCAATATACAAAATGAACGGTCCCTGTTAATTTTCCAGAGGATGCACAACATGTTTGCGTACATTGCGTGTTGTGTTCAGTCAACCCACTCTTTGATTGGATGAAAAACGTTTCTCGTACAATGAAATACTCTAACTTATTTTTACCGTATATCACTTTTATTAGACTAACCGATTATGAATTGCTCCTAATCGGTTAGAGACCTTAGAAATTGGCCTAATATAAACTGATTGTCCAAAAACCTATACTGATTAATCACTTAGATTGGAGCAGAGCCAAACAATGAGATTCTCTATTTTTTTTTAATATTTTGTATTTAAAATATCATTACACATGTTTATCCACCTAGTGCTTCATTCCTAATTAGTCAATCCTATTTTTGGGAACTCTTTTAGTGAATATCCAGAAACCTCTACTGATTAATCATTTAGATATAACTGATTAAACACTTAGATTGGAGTAAAGCCAAGTAATGAGATTTTTCACTTTTTTCAATATTTTGTATTCAAAATATCATTACACGTGTAAAAGAATGTTAGTACTTCATTTTTAACTAGTTTGGTTCATTATTGGGAACTTTTTTTTTATTCTTCAGAAACCTATACTGATTAACCACTTAGACATAACTGATTAACCACTTAGACATAACGTCTCACACTGCTCTAATCGGTTATCCATCATGCTTTAATCGGTTAGCCCAATCATTCTAACCGATTCTCCAAAAACCTATACTGATTAACCACTTAGACGTAACTGATTAACCACTTAGACATAACGTCTCATAATGCTCTAATCGATTATCCATCATGCTCTAATCGGTTAGCCCAATCATTCTAACTGATTCTCCATAAACCTATACTGATTAACCACTTAGACGTAACTGATTAACTACTTAGACATAACCTCTCACAATGCTCTAATCGGTTATCCATCATGCTCTAATCAGTTAGCCCAATCATTCTAACCGATTATTAAGCCCCTCAAAACTCCAAAAAGGAGCTGATTCAATAACATATGGTAACGTGGCATACGGTGAATGAAAGTTGGAGTATAAATGTTGGACATATAGCGCGATCGTGATTGGATAGTGTGACAACTACTCTATTAAAATATTTAGAATATATTTAAAAATTAAATTAAGTTTTATTTTATGTTATTTTAGAAATTTAATTTTTACATAATTAAAAATATTATTTTAATTATATTTAATTATATTTTTTCTTTATATACACTTCACTTTTTATAAATATAAAATCTTCTTATACATATTGATTAATTAAAAAATTTAATAATTTAAAGATAATTTAGATAATATACAAAATTTTTCTCTAGACCTTTTTTCAAATGTAAATGATTTTATCCTAAATACATTTTGAGTCTCTTAACTTATTCAATATCTTAATGTTGTATTTTTAGAATATTTTAATTTATTTTATTTTCATGTGTCTAATTGTTATAAGTTAAAACTTAGTAATTTTAGTTTGAAAGAATGTGTTAGAATATTTAAAATATATTTTAAAATTAAATTAGACTTAGTTTTGTATTATTTTAAAGATCTAATTTTTATATAATTAAAGATATTATTTTTATTATATTTAATTATATTTCTTTTTTTATATAAATTAACTCTTCTATAAATAAAAAATTCTCATATTAATACTGATTAATTTAATAATTCAAAAATAATTCCAAAAAAAATACAATTTTTTTTTTTTTTTGTATTCCTATTTTTCTATTTCTAACATCCTCGTCAGACATCCTTTTTCTTGGACCTTGACAAACTATCCCTGTTTAAGTGTCAACACACCTTAGCTGTGTATCTGGAAAAAAAAAGTACTTGACATGTAGCAGTGTTGCTAACCCTATCCTCGTCAATGGGTCCCTCATTAGTCATTACTGCAATCTAATCCTCATCATGTGTCGGAAGAGGCTGAACAACATATAGCAAATGAACAAAAGAAAAAGAATGGAAGGTGAATGCCATGTGCCTCGTGCTGGGCATGGAGCAATCCTCGTGCTGGGCATGGAGCAATCTAGGTTAGTAATCCAGAAACCTTATTTGGGCATGTGCTGCTCTTACAAAAATAAATATATTTAGGTGAATACACATTTACACTCTGTCCACCTCAACAGATTTGGAGAGATATGACTCTCAATATATGTATATTAAGTATTTTCCTTAACTTAAAACCCGTAAGAGGTTGAGTGTACTGAAAAGCAAACTACATTGATAAGAGAGGACAATAGTTTAAGCTTTAAAAGACTTTACTTGTACAAAAGGCTTAACCGTACTCCATGAGAAATTAGTTTGAGAAATTACATTCGGGCAAATTACATTCTTTTTCTTCCTTGAGTGCCATTAAGAATGATAACTATATTCATCACGAAGGAAAACAGAGTCGATAGCTGTTATCTCAACACATGCTATACAATATCCAGTCAATAAAATTTTTGTTGACTTAAAGCTCCAAATATAGGTTAAAAATGAAAAACACAGTAACAAAAGGAAAACAATATAATAAGTCATACTCAAAGCAGTCAGAATTGACTAGTCAACCAAAGAGGAAAGCATCCACCTAAAATTACTTTTGTTGGTTTAGTATACGCTACACAGATACAATCGACACATAAACCCTTGGGGCAGATTTAGTTAAATAAAACACGATTTGTGGGAGCAAGAGTTTTTAGATAAATAACGATGCAATAATAAGAAGATTTACTCTCAATAATTAAACCAGAGGAAAATGAAATGAAACTCCTTTTTCCATAAAAAAAAGTTGATCATACATCTTTTTTAAGAGTGTATACACTATTTATATATTTTTTAAGAATGTATGATTTAGTGAGAAAAAATGATAGAAAAAAATATGTATAATGAATAGTATTGAAAAAAGTGTAAAAAGTGACGTGAGAAAAAAATAGATAAGAAAATCAGAGATATTTTTTCATTAAAAGTGTTCACGGGCTGGGTCGAGACTCGAGACAGACCCAGGTTTATGCACACCGGGCTTTATATGTTTGGTCCAGGCCCAGAGCAAGCCAACTTGTTTTCAGCCCACTATTGTGCGTCAGCCCATGGCCCAAGGCCGTGAGCTATTCGAGATTTTCACTTCACCTTCAAATAATGCCCCATTACATTCTATAATTTATAACTACAGCAAAAAATAACAAGTAAATGCATTGGCTCCATTGAGAGTAGATTTTCTACCCCAGATATATAGATAGTTGTATGTCTTTAAAAGATTATCTTGAGGAATGAAGCTACTTTTTCACAATCCAGAATAAAAATCATTCCACAAATTTTATTATGCACGAGAAACCAAAGCTACGAATGGCTACATCTCATGAAATAGATGCATCAGTCTAATATCATTTGCATAAGAACAAGAATAAAGGAGAATAATTCCATTTCCTTCCAAATGAATGGTAAGGGAACTTGCCAGCAGTGGTCTGTGGCCAAAATACCTTCTACTTCAAGTAAGCAACAGCCTCTTTCTTTGAAGAAAAAACAAAGGATGAAAGTTCATAAATAAGAACTTTCAGATGTTTCAGTTTCAATAATTCTCCAGACACCTAAACAGAGCCACTAATCAGCGATTAATACAATTTTTGCTTCTCAGAAATAAATTTTGAACACAGAAATAACTATCACCCTGCAAAAAAGCTGTTTACAATACTTGTTCGGCTTCACTCTGGATTGAGTGGATTCATTAGTCTTTTTCTACTTTAATTGAGTCCCATATGTTTGTTTTCTTGAGAACCAATATGAGCAGAATCTTCATCACATATTAAGACTTAGTTGACCATAAATTTTACTTTCAACACTGCTGTCTTTCCCAAGTCCAGTTGGCCATCAGAACTTTCATCACCACCCTGATATTTTCACCCTTTCTAACCTATTACAAACATTACAAAAAAGATTGAACAATCAGTGTCAAGATTATAAGAAAAAGAACAGGAAACTGACCCTGAGAACTCAGTATTCACAAAGCAACGTTGCTAGATAATCAACCACAGAAAAGTTTGTCGTGTCAGATGTGAAATATAGACAGAAGTACAGACAATATCTTAATACGCAAATTCTGATATAGAAAAGTAGTATGACCTTTGACTTTTTCCAAATAAAAAATGTGCAACAGGCAACTGGTTTTCGATCATCCATTCATGTCCTGATGGAATTTGATGAGGTTGCAATAGTCTGGTTAATTCCTGTCTCAATTAAGTATAATAGAAAGTTTTGCACTCCCTGATTTTTTTAACAGACAACTGCAACACACATCAAAATATATATTTATATTAAGAAGAAGCAAAGGATATAAAAAACCCCCCACAGTGCGGGACATCCCTTCTAAAATGTAGAAAATAACCATGTAAATGTTCTAGAAAGTACAATAAAAGAGAAAACTTATTATTAAATATCTTTACCATTGAGTCTACGCAATGAATATACATTATATTTGTGTCATTGGATTGCCCTGCTTGCTGCCAATCCACATACAAAGAAAGACTTAATTGGCTTGTACAAGAATGGAATAAATCACATATTGAGTCTATGTATAAACAGAGAAATGTTGAGACAGGTCATTTTCAACCTTTAGAGGTTATATCGTTGTTTGGTACCATTATACACGTCACAACTTAATTGATCCTCCGTTAGGCCCACTAGGCAACACTTAAATTTGAATCCAATGTGTTGGTGGACACCTCAAGCTCAATCCAGCTGCATCCTGCTATCTTCTTTAATCCAGTGCCTCTCATTGTATTACGAACCTTATTAGCATCATCCCAGCGTTCAGAACTTGCATAAAGATTAGATAATAAAGCAAGTGTACCAATGCCTACTTTTTTGTTATTGAGGTGTCCCCTGATCCACTCGGACATCTTCTCATTACCATGATTTTTGCAGGCTTGAAGAAGAGCTCCCCAAATAGGCCCCTCAACTTCAACAGGCATGCCTCTAAGGAAAGCCTCTGCTTCCTCAAATAGACCAGCTCGTCCATACATGTCTATCATGCAACCGTAATGTCGCATTTGCGGCACGATGGCATAAGTATCTCTCATGGCTTTGAAGAACATAATTCCTTCATTTACTAGACCTGCATGGCTGCATGCAGACAATAGGCCAATAAAGGTTACATCATCAGGGGGAACCCCTTGAATCAACATGTGTGAAAAGAGCTGCACTGCTTGCTTACCATAGCCGTTCATAGCTAGGCCACAAATAACAGTACCCCAAGAGATAACATCCTTATGCATAAGCATGCTGAAAATCCTAATCCCCATTTGCATATCTCCACACTTAGCATACATGTTAAGCAAGGCATTTCCAATATTGCCATCAACAACAAGGTCATATCTTTTGTCAACGTAGAAGTGCACCCACTGCCCCAAACTCAAAGCACCCACAGATGCACACGCTGACAACACAGTGACAACAGTTGCTTCATTAGGCTCAGCTTCCCCTTCAAGTACCATTCTTTTAAACACAGCAACAGCCTCTTCACAATGCCCTCCTTGGGCGTAAGCCATCACCAACGTAGTCCAAGAAATCACATCCCTTTTGGACATATTTGCAAACAGGTGCTCTGCATTCACCAAAGACCCACACTTTGCATACAAATCCAACATTGCATTATCAAAAATAACATTACCATCAATAATAATTGTCTTCAACGCATAAGCATGAATGGCCTTGCCAAATTTCAGAGCTTTTAGACTAGAACAAGCAGATAATGCACTAACAAGAGTAGCTGCATTGGGCTTCACATCCATCAACGAGAATTTCTCGATGGCTTCTGCTTCAAAGCCACACTTGGAGAGGCCCGAAACGAGTGAAGTCCACGAAACGACATCTGGGGAAGAAATGGAGTGAAAGACTAGTGAGGCGGAAACGACGTCGTTGTGCACAAGGTAGAAGTGGAGCAGTGAGTTCTGGATGAAGATGTCGGAGTAGTGACCAGATTTGAGGAGATGGGCATGGATTTCGAGGCCTTTGGAGCGTGCGCGAAGGGAAGAACAGGCCTTGAGGGCGTGAGTGAAGGTGTAGTGATTGTAGGAGAAAGGGTGGAAGAGCATAAGGTTGTAGAGGAAAAGGGCATCTTGTGGGGTGGGTATGGGCGAATTTGCTAGGAGTCCTACTAATGGGTTTAAGAATTGGGGGTTAGGGTTTCGGATTAGTTGAGCACGTATTTGATTCAAACTCAAACTGGGTATCACATTCAGAGCCTTCATTACATTACAATTTACAATTACACCATCATTTCGTCGATCTCCGATGTCAATATGGGTTATAAAACCGGGGTGTTTAGACGGGTTGACCCGGTTGCTGCTACAAACACAAAATCTCCCAAATTACCCAATTCTCTTACCCTCAATGCATGCAGCACAATTTCCCTCACACAATTTTCCCAATTAATTTATCTATAACATCAACAAGGCACCAGAAGAAGATCTTCAAGCAAGGTTGACGATCAGTATCACATGGACTACAGCTATACGTAATTACTTAGGTTCAGCTAACCCACAAGGCTCAGGTCAGCACAAGATTGTGTTGGATTTTGCCCTTTTGAACTCTTATTTAATTATTTTTAGCTGCACTAGTAGTAAGTGAGTGAGCTGCAGGCTGCAGCAGGGGTAGTCGTTGGATCGTTCGGTTCAATTGGAGCTAGGGTTTTCTTTAGGACAAAAAAGTTGCTACATCTTCTTCTAAATATTGGGGTTCTAAGAAATCAGAAAACCAGAATGCTGGCATTCCTTCATTCTGAAAATGAATTATTTAGGGATAAAGAAAAACTTCGAGATTTACTGTAAGCATATTCTCTCATCAGGTTCGATATTGGGAGATTACTGGTTTACGTGAAATTCTAAGGCTTGGTGGACTGGAGGAGTAGGACACAAGTTGTATTTTTCATCTGGGGTTCAAAACTATTTTGTATCATAGGTAACCAGCTTTACGGAAATAATAGAACATATGTTTTTTTTCTTTTTCTCAAAAGGTCTAATTTTTGTTTCCTGTTGTTATCACAAATAATTAGTTAATTCAGTTAATGAAATTTATAAATAAAAAAAATGAAAATTATGTCCCATTCCATTCTTTTTCTTTCCGTTCCATTCTCATCTATTCCATTCCGTTGTTTAATGAAAAAACATCTATATATTGGACAAATGTGAAAGGAGGGTTTGTGTTGTTGTGCAAACAAGGTGTTGGAGGAAATGACTAAAACAGAACACCTTTTTTTCTTATTTTTCTCTTCACGAGCTTCTTCTCATTTTGTATCCATTCTTGGTGTCAGGGATTTTGTTTTCATAATTTGTAGCACGGCAAATAAGCAATAAACCATGGGCAAAGCTTCAAGGGATAAGAGGGTATGCTTGATTTATCTTTTAGAGTGTTCTTTCATTATTTTATTTTTTTAGCCTTTATGTTTAGCTGAATCCGTTTTCAGGATATCTATTACCGGAAAGCAAAAGAAGAAGGTTGGCGTGCTCGAAGTGCCTTTAAACTCCTTCAGATAGATGAGGAATTCAACATTTTTGAAGGTGCGTGCATGCCTTGTCCATGAAAGCCCGTGTTTAATTGGTCACTGAAGACATGAATAAGTTTATTTGGGTTTGTTGAATTCTTTTTAGAATAGATGGTATTTCCCTCTGTCCTGTATTTGAGTTTGATAATGTGATTGGAACATTAGCTGTGAGCCCAGAACATTTTCTAGACTACGTTTTTTTTTCTTTGCAGGAGTGAAACGTGTTGTGGATTTATGTGCTGCCCCGGGCAGCTGGAGTCAGGTATTAGTGATGAAAATATCACTGACTTTACATATGAATTTGTTTACTAAAAAAACGCATTTCATATTTTACACAACCACTCCCTTAGGGTGCTTCTCGAAAGCACCTCAAAGTTTTTACCGAACACAAATTATAGCTTTTGTTATTGAAAAGCACTATAATAAAAAACCGTAGTGCCAATGAGAGTTAGCTTAACTGGTAGGATCAAACATTGTCGACACAAGGATCTTGGTTTCAATTCCTTCTAATGATCCTTCATTGATAGGTTATCTAAAGTATCATTGTAAACGAGGCTTATGGCATGTCCTAACATTGGAATGCGATAACCTCCCCTCATCCAAAACTTTGCTGTACCAAAAAAAAAAACATAGTATTCCCTTTTGTTGTGATTTTAGCACTTCAATTTGGTTTTTACCTTCTGCTTTAGTATTTCCATAACCATCCTAACATATAATTTACTTAGGAAGGGTTTGAATTTAAACCTAGAGATCATCATCATTGTTCAAAGACATAATTACGTGATTTCTATTGTGGCAAACGTCAACAAACATTTGATCTTGTTGTTCCTTGAAAAGATGTGGATCAATACATCATTAACAGTGATAGTACAAGATTTTAGTCTTTCTTTTTTCTCTCAAAGATTTCATTTATAAAAAACACTGTCACAAAATGTTTGCCTCACCAGAGCAGATAAAGAGGGCAGAATGCTGAAAGAATACCAGAAAGGCCAGTTGTACTAGACAATGCTTATTTATTGGCAAGAGCATTTACAGACCTGGGAACATGATGTGCTACCTAGCAAAAATTATTGCTAAAAAAATTTAACATCATTTAAGAATGGGAACCAAGGTCCATCTTGGACATGGAGAAAAGTTATCAATGCTAGAATAATGATACAAGATATCTAAGTTATTACCATGCATTCACAGGAGGGAAAAAGAAAAGCAAAACCAAGCATTTACAGATCTCATTTGGTAACCATCTTGATAACTATATAATAATTCTTATATGCAGGTTTTGAGTCGTAAACTGTATCTCCCAGCCAAGCTTGCACCTGATACAAAGTAAGTTGACTTTCCTTGAAAGTTTTCGCTTCATCGATGTTTTCTCTTTTCTTTGTTGTTTGTGTTGTCTTTTTACGTTAAGGAGGATCACTTATCCTCCAAACTGTCTAATTATTTTCTCTTCGTCTTAATGAATTTCTTCTTTTATAAAAAGAAAAAGGTGCGTGTTGATGAATCACTCATATTATCTGTTCATCTCTGTCAAGATCATTAATTTCTTGCTGCATCATGATATGCAGGGATGAAGATCTTCCTCTTATTGTAGCTATTGATTTGCAGCCGATGGCTCCAATTGAAGGTGTTATCCAGGTGCAGGGTGATATAACTAATGCTCGGACTGCTGAAGCGGTAGGTACAGCAGTATTACCTTAATTCTTTTCATATATGTCTTTATTTTATTTGGAAGACAAATTGAGTATGCTGCACATGTCTCAGTAGAATTTGAAAATGATATAAACTCTCTTGCTTATCTAAATTTTGTTCCTCAAATTTCATCAAGAGATCATGCTTTTCTTGTCTCTCTGCCTTTACCTTTTTTTCCTTTTTAAAAATTTTCCTTCTAAATTTTGTGTGGGTAAAGGCAAGGTATTGGAAAGATAATGTTTACTAGCAATTTAGATTTGGTTACCTATTGAAACGTGTATACATTATGAATTTCATTTGATTCCATTAACATATATTTGATGTTCCTCTATCATTTGAATTTCAATTACATATTTGCTGCTTTCTTTTAGTATGCTTTACTTGATTCATTTTTTTCTGGCCAATTGTTTTTCGTCAATTATGCATGTTTCATGTTTGAGAGAGAGAGAAGAGGGGGGGGGGGGGGGGGGAGGGAGGGAGGGAGGGGATGGTAGAAATAATGAAAAGACATAGTGTGATCATAAGGAGAGTTAAGTTCCGATATTACAAAATCAAATCGACATGTATGGATTTGACATGCATGAATATGTCTCTTGATGTTCATCCTTTTCTCCTGGAGTCTAGGGTTTGTTGGAACTTGGAAGTATCATATAGGACTTGCTTTTTGGAGGCTGCTTTATCCCATCAATTCAATTATCTTGATTGACTATTGTACTTAAGTTTGTGAACCTGTTATTTTGTCTTGCTTCATTCAGGTCATAAGACATTTTGATGGTTGCAAGGCTGACCTGGTTGTGTGTGATGGTGCTCCTGATGGTAAAGAAAATGCGCAATTTAACTTTTTTGATACATAATATGTATGTTTAGAGTGCTGTTATTTCATACAAAAACTATTTTTACGGAAAGCTACAAATGATCTGGCATTTTTGTTTTAGGCTTTTAGCCTCAACGTCTCCTATGGAACTCACAACAATCACCTTCAACCTCTTTCATGAGACCCACAAGAATCAGTTTATGTCTCATTTAGTTGCTCCATGTCATTTGTAATACATTTTGTAGAAAAACTCTTCGTGACATTTAGCATTTTCCTTATGTTTATTTGTAGTTTGAGAAACCTAGTTTCATTTTTTGCAGTTACTGGGCTTCATGACATGGATGAATTCGTTCAGTCCCAACTCATACTTGCAGTAAGCACTTAACTTCTGTTCCAATAGCTTTTTTCTCTCTCTCCTTTTATTTGTTTGCACTTTTATCTTTTAGGTTTGCCATCTTGATAATACATTTTCACCATATCTTTATCTCAAATTGGGGATGAAAAAATATATATATATATATATTTGAAGGGTATAAAAACAGTGACCACTCTTTTGTTACCTATTCCTCTTTAATCTCTTGCCAAGCAAGCTTGTATTGATTTTCGCTCCTCATTTTCAATCAATCTACTTCCATTCCTACTAAGCACATACTAGTGCACAGTATATGGTCCACTTCAAATGGGTTATTCCTTGATTTGCTAAGAGTTTCGTGATTTTGTTTGGCTATCTTGTTGGGTTTTGTTGCAGATTGATGCTAACTAGATACTCCTTGCAGGGGTTGACAATTGTTACTCATGTACTTAAGGAAGGAGGGAAGTTTATTGCAAAGATATTTAGAGGAAAGGACACAAGCCTTCTATACTGTCAGGTATTTGAAGTTTCCCCTTACCATAAAGATTTTAGGAAGCGGAGACTATGCTTAGTTTGACATTAGAAAAAGTATGATTTGCGTTTGTCTCTTGTAGTCGTCCACTTTTTAGTTAGCTTTTGCAACATTTGTAGAAAAGTGACAATAGATGTTCTTCTCTGGGAATAATGATTAACTATGAATGAAAGTTGCAAACCTTTGAAAACAATGGAAGTAATCCAAATACCACAAAGACTTGTGACTTTGAAAGTTAGATCATCATAATGATGCAGGATTTTTGGTAGAAAAGGAATGACAAAACTCTCTAATATGAGTGCCTTTGACCAGAATTCTAAAGGGAAACAATGAGCCAACTGGATGCTAACAAAATAGTTGTACTTTGAACGAAAAGGAAAACCACTGAGTCACTTTCTTGAGAAATTAAAGAAAGTATATAATTAAATATAATTTTTTGTGAATTGATACCGTCACTGATAGCATGCCTTTTGTCTGGTTAGAACTTTGAACCTACTCATGAGTGTATCTGAAATTTTAGTTGTGCTTGTGAAATTGTTGTGCAGTTCTACTTTCTGCTAAATACTCATAACATAATAAGGGGAAAGTGATAAAGGTGTATCATTGTCTTCGAAAGTACCTTGGGTCTTCTTTCATTACTTAGTTTTAGCAGCAGTTTTCATAAATTTAAAATTTTACTATAATCCTAAAATCATCATTACACATGCTGTGTTGCCTTTTTGTTTGCAGCTAAAACTATTCTTCCCTGTAGTGACTTTTGCAAAACCAAAAAGCAGCCGTAATTCCAGCATAGGTAAGAATTCTAGTTTCCCGTTTTCTTACTATTTTAGCTCTTGATATGCATACTTTTTTTTTTTCTGTTCCATAGCATCTTTATGATTTTTTTAGCAGGATTTGCCATTGCGTTGGAATTGGCAGTCATGACATTGCTTAGGAATTGGCAGTCATGCCATTCTTTATGTTTGACAGAAGCTTATCTGTTATTTTAACAAATGTTTATGAACTTCGAATATACCAATTGTTAAATTTATCTCACCGACTATGCCAACGAGGTGGTTCAAAATGTTGGGAAGGTGGGTTAATACTCTGTTAATTCTTGGGGTTTCAACCCTGCAGAGGCATTTGCAGTTTGTGAAAACTATTCCCCTCCTGAAGGATTCAATCCGAAAGATCTTCGACGCCTTCTTGAGAAGGTTGGAAGTCCCTCAGGGGTAGATGATACAGGTATGTGCAGGTCCTTGTAGCAAATCTTATGAGCAATCATAGAATAGAAACAAATTAATCTTCTAAAATTTATTCCTGAATACTATATGCTTAATCATAATAACCCTGAGAAATACACTTTTTTTTGCTTAATTTCATTATATCATACATTCTTATTTTCACGGCTTTGGACTCAAGTATTATCATGTTGTTACAGATTGTTGTAGTGGGTGGTTGGAAGGCCCTAATAAGGTGTATATCCCATTTCTAGCTTGCGGGGACCTCAGTGGGTATGACTCTGATCGTTCATATCCACTACCTAAAGTTGCTGGGGGAACATATCAGAGCTTGGATCCTGTACAGCCCCCTATCGCCCCTCCTTATAAGAGAGCTCTGGAATTAAAAAAAGCCTCCAGTCAAGGATTCCGAGAACTTGAAAATCTCTCATTGGATTCTTGATCGTGCTATGCACTGTTTATTCATAATGCGATTTAGAATTTTGTTTTTTCTTACCATGATATGATTTGTGGATTGACCATTATTAGCGTACGTGTGAACTTTAATGCTTTATTTTCTCTTGTATCATCATTGCCTGCCTGGCGAGTCTTTTGTTGTCACAGTTTTTAAAATAACTACAAATTATTTTACAGATAACCGTCCAAGCTTATAATTGTTCCACTGGATGATGTTGATGATGTTAGATTGTTGCTTTATTGTAGTTTCTTTCAACAAAAACAAGGCAAAAAGACAAGATAAATAAGGTTTTACTAGGAAACAATTGTTGGGTCCATTCTTTTATGCTCCTTTTCATAGGGGTTCGGAACCATTGCACCTGACCCAGGCCTGTGGGGGGAGCAAGTTTTGCATGCTCTTGATGTATTGTATTCAATTCTGTATATTACATTTTAAGGTTAAGATAACATACTTCTAAAATAAGTTTGTTTTTAAAGTGAAATCCACCATTGATTTGATAAAGTGTATTGAGATTTTAAACTACTAAATAATCTAAAGGTGAATACATCTTTACTTGTTCATTTTAGTGAAAAGTTTATTTTAGAAGAATTTTTTCCTTAAAGTTATCCCACAGGTGATATTTAACATTTTGCCACTAGTCTGAATCTGTAACTTGGCTATGGAAGTTCATATTTGACAACAATGAGCAGTATGACTTGCATTGCATAGTTGTTGGATTCCTTGGGCAATGGATTTCTTGTGCTCTGGTCAAAGGATTGTTGAAAGTGGATATGAATTGGGATAAACACTGATTTTCAGCGTATGGATGACAGTAGCTTTCTGAATGTTGGATGGATGGAACAGAAGAGGCCTAGATACTCCTGTCTATTAGCTGTTGGGGTAGAGATGTTTCGGAACAAGAATTTTCAGTAGGTCTGTTGAGCGGTTAAATTCATCACACTCACAGGCCCACCCCACCACCCATTCAAATTGCCGGTAGCTTAATCAATTGCAGTTCGCCATGCAACATTACCAAAGTTAATTTCATTTAGAATTAGAAATGGTTTTGCGACCAAGATTTTAAAGTTTAGGTGTCAATTACCGCACTTCTTGAAACCTCTGTGGATCATGGGGAGGTCCCCCCTTTTGCGATACAAGGAAATTGAGCAATTCAGACATTTGATAATGTTTTTTTTTTTTTTAATTTATCCTTTTTATTTCAGATATAAAAATATACAATCACGCTGATCCAAAGTCCAAACTGTTCTAAGAAGAATTGTAAAAAAAAAAGGTCCAAAGAAAAGAAATCGATTGTTGCATAATTCGAGAGGATTATGTAGAATTTGAGTGTTCTGAAAGAAAGAAAAAGTTAAAATGGATGCTCATTCACTTTTTTGTGGGAGGAAATTTATTTGTGCAAATAACATTATGTAAAAAAGAAAAAACAAAGAGGGAACAGTTGTCAGTTGGACACTAACTAATTCGGATAATAATGGCCAAGAAATAAATGAAAACTGATGACAATAGCAAGAAGAATTAGAACCACATACAATGTATTCCAATGAATGAATTCAAACTATGATTTGAGCCAATGTTTTATATGAGAATCTCTAATAAGAAAGTTACACGGATACATATATAAGACACAGAAATGATACAAGGCAAATATAAGAAAAAAAAATTAAAAAATATAAGATAAAAAATATTTAAAAATATTGAAGTATTTAATACATTATATCAAATATTAATACGGTGATCATTTTGAAATATCAGTGTTACATAAATCTCTACTCAAACTACATTGCTAAAAGTGACATGCTATACAGACGATTAATCTCTATTTCCTACTAATGAACATGTGAATTGAAATCAATAAAAGCATACCCTTTTTTTCCCTAATATACATCTCTTGCAAGTAGCAACCTTAAAAAACTTTCTCCCCAACGAGAATTTGCAGAGACTCAACTGGGTCTCTCCCTAGAGGAAGAAGAATGTAAGAACTCAATGCAGTCTTCTACAGCTTTAGCACGATGTGAATCAGTGGGGTCTGATAATGAACGTGACCTGACCAAAATAGATGAAGAAACCTTCCTGGATGACCTCCTTCTCATAGAAACAACTCTTATAGCACTTGCCACCTTTGCTCCAAGCCGTTGTAGGAATCTAACAGGTGACACTATAGTGTCTTTGGGCAATCTGAAAGTCCAAGTTCCAATGATCCTCTTCCTGTTTCCTAATACTCTGCCGCCTCCATGCTTGAGAAAGATGGTTGATTTCTCATTGACATCAGGACTAAAGCATACTCTTTTGCTTTTTCTGAACATTTTAACTATAATATGAGACTTCCAATCGCAGAAAAAGCCAATTATTTCAATTTTCCTATATGAGGGGGAGAGGGAGTAGCAGTAAGTGGAGACAGTTGGAAAGGTTGGTAAAGGAGTATATATAGACAAATTAATTTAAGGAATGGTGGTAGCTAGCTAGCTAGTGAAATGGAAAGAAGGTATAATAGGATCGAAGTTTTTTCTTGGTATATATATGTAGTAGGACCAAATTTAAATGCTAAAGAGAGTGACGTTTCAAGAACATCTAAAGACATAGGTGGGGATGTTTCAACATGACATGAGAGCAAGCAAGTTTCATATACGTGCATGAGATTTGCACACATGGGCCTGTTGTAGAATCAAAATTTAGCATTAATGTGGGAGGCCTACCATTATTAAGCTAATTGTGGGTATTGTTGTTGAGGCAAAGTATGAACTAAGAATATGATCAGCAGAAAAATATTGAGTGAGAATTTTCTCAGAGATCAAGAAGAGAAAAAGTGGGGGAGGGGGTGGTTTTGGTCAAAAGACAAACTGGTGGAGCCATGAAGTCTCAAGAGGGAGACAAGAATGAAACTGTTAAGGTTAATATAAAAAGAAGGCGCTTGCTATATAATGTTCATGCTGAAAAAGTATTGTTAATGTAAAAAAAATATTATTTATATCAAAAAAATATTATTTATGTCAAAAAAAATATTATTTTGTCGAAAAGTATTGTTTATATATTTTAAAATTATATAATTTTATAAATAATATCAATTAAAATTATATCAATCAATTTTTATATTTTTTTATAAATAATATGTATACTAAATTTTTTTCTAAAACTATTATCGTTAAAAAATCTTATAAATTTTAATTGATAATATTTATATAGTTAAACAACTTAAAAAAATTAGAGGTGATCGAGTTTCTTAAAATTATAATTATATATTTTGAAAAAATTTATAAATTTTAACTAATAATATTTATACAATTATGTAATTTAAAAAAATTAAAAGTGACAAGTGGTAGTCGGTAAGTAACGTAATTGATGATAATAGTGATGATAGTATGTAAAAAATATATAATACTAAAAAAACTTTAGAAAAATCTATAAAAAAAATTACTTAGCGATTCTCAGTAATTGATCTAAGTCATTAATTTATTTTATGAATAAATTAATGACTTAGATTATAGTGTATGACATACTTCTTTGGAGGAATATATATTAGAAATAACCATAAAAAGAATATATTTTTATTATATATTTTTTATATTATTTTTTATATTATTAATTAAAGTATTTTTATTATTATTTATAAAAATAATAATAAAATATATGATAATAGAAAAAGTGTGTTGAAATAAACATTTTTAATATAAAGAGGTAACTGATATGATCAGCGTTGCTTTTGAGGTGGTATTGCAAGGCCTACGCCTGCTTTTTGCTGCCTCCTTGTCTTTGGTTCTGTTTCTGAAACCTGAAATTTAGCTACCACTTCACTGCCCCCATATGCTGTGCAATGGGAGAAAGAGAGAGGGAAAGAGGGAATCTGTTTGAATATGGGGCTGGCGTGAAAATTAGGGAATTAGTTAATCATCTTTTTCTTGCGCCATTTTGTACGCTAGGTGATATTGAAGGAAATTCTTCTGGGAGAAAAATGTGCCTCTCATTTGATAAATTATTAGATGCTTTAAGAATAAGAAATTATTATTATTGAACTATTGTTACATTAATTTTATAAATTAATATTATTTTATTTTAATTATATTTTTAATAATATAATTAATTTATCGACATTTAATAGTATATAATAATCAAAATCTACTTTACCAAGAATCTCTACATCCATTATGGCCTCTCTGCAGCTTTATTTCTTAGGTTATACTTTTTGACCTCTTGGATGCACTCATATTCTGTCTGAGCACGACGTTTGATTGTGTTGTCTTACATGTCATATAATTGAAGAATAATTATATATAATCTTGTAGAATTATCAAAAATTCATCCATAAAGGTAATGTTTTTATAAGGACATTTTATTTAGAGTTGGTAAAATAGGCTAATTCGCCCCGACTTACTTCAACTCGTTACTTGTTAAAATATAAGATGGAGTGGGTTAGTTCATTTTAAGAAATAAGTTGGAAGAGTCAACCTACCCCGCTTTAAGGCGGGTTGGTGGATTGGCCTACATAAAAGATAAAATAGGAAAAAGTAGATGAGTTGAATGTCAACCGACTTAATCGCTTTAAAAAACAAAAAAAAAATTATATAAAAATTAATAAATACTATAAAAATAATAATAAATAATAATGATAAAAAATTACAAACTACATATCTAAAAATAATTTTTAAAATAATCTAATTAAATATTCAAACATAAATTATATAACATCAAAGAATTTTTTATTTATAATATTACTTATCTCTTTTTTTAAAGAAAAGAGTCAACCACGCCAATGCCCGCCTGCTTAACGCTTAACATGGGTTAAGCGGACGGGTTATGCTTAATTGAAAAAGAATATGGGTTTAATCCCTGAACCCAACTAGCAAAAAAATAACGGATTGGGAAATTAGTCTAACAGGTTAAACCTGTTTTGTCAACTCTAATTGTATTCTTTGGAAGTAAAACAAGTAGATGTTCTAATTTTCTCTCCAATTTTGGAGAAATTAATTACAATAAATTTAAGATAGAACATTTTTTTTAATCTTTTGCATTCTTCTCATATATTTATTTATTTTTACATTTAAGAAAAGAGTATAAAGACTCTTTAAATTTTGATTTTTTTACAAATTATCACAGCGGATATTAAAATTTTCAATTAATTATTAAATTTTAATTAATATCTTAATAAATTTTTATATTTAATTTAGATTTGTTAATTCAATAATGATAATACTATATAATATTATTTTATTTGTATTAACATTAATTAAAAACTATTTATTAATTAATTTATTAAAATTTAATTTTAAATATATTTTCTTTTTTACAAATATGAATAAGATATTGTTATACAATATTATCGTTAATAAATTAACAAATTTAAATTAACAGAAGAATCTATTAAGACATTAATTAAAATTTAAAAATTAATTAAAAAATTTTTAAAATTCATAATTATGATTTGTAAAAATATTAAAGTTCAAGGGACTGCATATTCTTTTCTCTTTAAATTTTTCATATTCGTTATTATTATTTTCATTCTTTGAATTCTGTCATTATATCTTTTGAACAACATATCTTGTATTTCCATATTTTAGTTTTAGCAAAAGAAGAGATAGATTTGGCCGTTTCATCGCATGAAGAACCATTGCTTTGTAATTGTCTTTTTCTTTTTTTCTTAATGGCTTGCTTTGTAGTTATTTTCTTTAGCTGTTTTACATAAATTTTAAAATTAAACTTAACACTATATATTAAAGGGACTGAAACTCCTTCTAATCAACACATGTTACTTGCTTTGTAGTTAATGTTCATAATTCACATTTAATTGTATATATGCAAGAAATAAATATAAACTTTAACTAAATTATTGTCCTGAAAAAAGACTTTGCAAATGTTAATTTAGAGAAAGTGGCTAAGCTGTTCAAAATAAAATAAAAAGTATTTTTACACTCAAACAATAATATAATTAAGTTTTTTTTATAGAATATTACATTTAAATATATAAAATAATTTTTATTTTGAGAGATGTAAAACAGCCGAGCCCAACCCACGGGCCAATGATTCGATCTTAAAATAAATATCAGGTGAGCCCAAAAAATCATCGGGCTTGACTGCCTAGGCCTGATTAAGTAAAATATGGTTTTAACTAATATTATTTCTTTGGAATTAGGATTTGCTGCATTGAAAATTTTTCTTTTTTTTTAAATTTTCTTTTGAATGTGGCCTGGGTCTATCTATTCTTGGGTTGGGCCTGATATTACCTTTGAAGCCCATGTTGAAGTTAAGCCCATACTCAAAATTACTTAAGCGGTACATTACATCAGTTAATTTGTTTATACCTTTGGTTTAAAAATAATTGGAGTCCCGGTCTCATGGTTTACCATCTCTCACTGTCATCTCTCTCCCGTTCCCGCCCTTGTAACTAACTATATTGCAATTGCAGTTGCAACATCTCCAGTCACTTCTCCCTTTCAACACTCTGCTCTCTCTCCCTCCCTCCCTCTCTCTCTCTCTCTCTCCCTCTCTAAGTGAATTCAGTTCATATGCACAGCACAGATCACTCATTTTCGTTGCCAAGATCTTCCACTGTATGTATTAATTCATTCTAATTTTACCTTCCTTTCTCACTCTCACACCCTCTTCCCCATACCTCCCAATGCAACCTTTATTGCCGGAATTTTACCAGCTGCTGGGACAAGGTTGTTGACCTCTTTCTAACTATATTTACAAATTCTTTTATACATTATTTTTTCAATTCTTTTAATAGACTTTTCTAATTTCATTTTCTTATTATATTATGCATGCAAGAATATAATATATAATTTTATTTTTATATTCTTTTGCAAAATTTTTGTATTGAAACTCTAATTTTACAAATGACTATCCAAACAAACAACTTTACAGATCAAGGCAATTAAAATCTTATATTTCAACTGGTTTGTTTGTTTCTTATTTGTTAAGCATATATGAATATGATAACTTCTTAACTGCACTCTACTAACTATAATTATCCATGTATAAACTTATTGGTTCACGTTGTGATTTGCGGATTTTCAATGATCCTGAAGCTGCCACTAGCAACGTTTTTAAGCTGAAAGAGTTTAATCTTCAGTCTCTTTGTATTGGGGGCCTCAATGCAGAGTTTCCAGATATTTTTTTAAAAGCTTTTGCCTCTCGCGTTTTTCCTCCCCATATTACATCTAACTCTATATTTAGATATTTTTTCATTAATAAAACTAACAAAAAAGGCGAGGATGAAACGAAAAAGAAAAAAAAGAAATAAAACATAATTTTCATTTTCTTTATTTAAAAGTTTCATTAACGGAATAGAACAGAACTTTATTATCCATGTGTTTCCCCCATTCCACCTCAATTTTGGGAGGAACAAAAGTTTGGCATTTGAGAAGAAGAAGGGGAAAATGGTTCCCCATGTGTTCCGTTCCCTTCCCATGTATTTTAAAACTCCCAAATAATAGAAGTTATTTCCGTTCCCTTAATTCCCTTTTTGTTTCCCTCATTACATATCATCCAAACATAGTGTAAGTAACACATCAAATACTTTAACTCACTTAATCTTCCATTTCTTGATACATCATGTTCTTATTTCGAAGCTCTTGAGGCTCCAGATTAGGGATCAAGCATGTGAGGGGTATATTGCTTTATCGGCCTCCTGATATTGGAAAGACCCATGTGACTCGTCAAATAGGAAAATTTTTGAATGAGAAGTGTTAGAAACAGAAATAAAGAGGCAAATATCAGTAATTTTTGTATATTTTTGAATAAATGTATACATGAAGATTAGTCTTTATTTATAGAAGAATGTTATTGTACAGAAAAAGAAAATAATAAAATATAATTATGTATTAAATCAATCTAGTTTTATACTAAATCAATTACAATCATCCTTAAAATCAATCGCAATCAATCATAATTTTAATTATAATTAATCATACTAACATCCCCTTCAAACTCAAGTGGGTATAAAAAAAACTAACTTGAATTTAGAAATTAGAGTGCTGAATCGGCCAGGATGATAATTGAGTCTAGAGTCTAGACCGAAGTTTAGAGTCTAACAATGGGAACAAAGTCTGAAACAGAGTACTGCCATTAAAACGAATTATATAATCTAGGATAGAGTCTGAAATGAAATCCTACCATCAGAACGGAGTTTTGAATTTAAGACGAAGTCTAAAATGGAATCTAACATCAGAACAGAGTCTGGAATTTATGACAAAAATTAGAGTCTGGAACTGAGTCTTAACGGAGGTCTAGAGCAGTGTCTGAACGGAGCGGACAACGGAAAAAGTATAGGTTTGATGGTAAAAATTAGATTTGGGTTTAAAGGTTGTGAATAACGATTTGATGAGTTCTATGAACTCTACATAGCGGAAAAAAGGAAACTCTCTTTATAGTGGATACCATGACTATGATATCATGTTAGAAACAGAAATAAAAAAGACAAATATTGATAATTTGTGTATATTTATGAATAAATGTATATATGATTATTAGCCTCTATTTATAAAAGAATATTGCTATTCAGAAAATGAAAATAATAAAATATAATTATGTACTAAATTAATCTAGTTCTATATTAAATCAATTACAATCATCCTTAAAATTAATCGTAATCAATTATAATCTCAATTATAATTAATCACGCTATCAGGATGGAATCAAAGGTTTGGAACCTACTCCTTATAGTTGTGTAAGAAGCTTGAATACTTACATTTATATGAAATTATGTATGCAGTCAACAGCAGTTTACAGAGATTACATATTCTTATCATCATAGATTCTTTTGTTTAAAATCTTTCAGTCTCCTGATTATTTATCATAGTAGGCTAGTAATTGCCTCAGAATATGCATTTTTTTAAGCATTTTTACTATTTTGTACTTATACTTTTGTCTAATATCTTCTTTTCACTCACAGTTTGTCAAAACAGGATCAATTTAATTTTTCTTTTGTGTGACCTATACTAGATTGTAAATGGCCCTGAAATTTTGGGCAGATATGTTGGTGAAACTGAACAGAATGTGAGGGACCTTTTTTCTGATGCTGAACAAGATCAGAGGAAACGAGGTGATGGATATATATACACATTGCATGTACCTTAAAAGTAAAATTTCTGATAATTCACTAATCTGGTTCACCGGTTGTTATTTTTAGGAGACAAAAGTTAATCTTCGATGAAATTGATGCTATTTGTAAGGTATTAGATTTCTCAATTTTTGATAAATGTGTTGATTTCAGTTGATAGACAGTAGTTAATGAGCTAGCCTTAAGTAGAGGAATCTTTGTATTTTAGCTAGCTTAAACGTTTATTATTGATTCTATAAAAATAAAAGCTTTTATTATTGCTATGAATATTCATTTTTGGTACAAATTTTGTATTAATGTGCTTAACTAGTGCAAATTTTGATCAATCTTCTTACTCTTTATGGCATGTGCATAAGTGTGATAATTGAGAACATGATAGTAACATTCCAATCAGGGGCCTTGAAAATATTGCATGTTGTTCACCAAGTAATTACAAGCATTGAATTTGAACTTGTAAAATTGTATTGACTGAAGAAATGTCTGATAATATAAATAATCATACAATGTTCCTTCCATGTCTTTTGCAGTCAAGAGGTTCAACTCTAGACAATACTGAAGTGCATGATAGTATTGTGAATCAGCTTCTTACTAAGGTCAGTGAAGGAGTTTGACTAACACCTTCTCAAGAGGCAAAGATAATTGTAAAGCACAAATGTAGTCCTGCGATATTTTACTCCATAAACTGAACAACTATGGTTCTATTTGATGATTAGCCAACACTGTTAATGGGTTTAGTTTGTAATATTAGGATATGATAAGCCTTTTGAAGGGAGGCATAAGATAGTGATTACTGATAAATGGTTTAATTTGATCAGGTTAATTCTTTCCTTCTAATTATGCAAATGTCGTAGAAACAAAATCTACAACTTCTGATGTCAAGATTATTTTGCCTTTTACCAAAAAGAGTAAAAACAAAATTATCTAAGTCACATTGATGAATCAATGATGGACATGGTCATGGGGTTTACTGTGGGTTTGCAATTGCTTGTTCTTCTTGTCTTGTGCAGCTGCTCGAACCAAACACTACAGTGGTGCAGAACTTGAAGGTGTTGTGAAAAATGCTGTCTCATATGCTTTAAAGTTTAAATAGACAATTGATTCTAGACGATCTCACCAGGCCAGTGGAGGAAGAGAATATCAAGGTTACAATGGATAACTTTTTTAATGCACTCCAATACGTTACTCCTGCATTTGGAGCTTCCACTGGCGACCTTGAAAGATGCAGGTAGTGGCGTAGTGCTTTTAATATCAAGGCTTTATAGTTCTTCAGAAATGGCTAAAACAATTTCGTTTATTTTCAATCCATTAATCATTCTGAAAAGTTACATATTGAATGCAACTTATAGAATAAATTTTGGGATCGAACAACCAAGTTATTAGGCAGTCGAACTTGAATACTCGTGCTGCCTCACATAATGAGCCAGTGTTCTTTTAAAAATTCGGTAACATGTTATTGTACTTTTAATGCAAATTGTTCCCATTCTCTTGGCAGATATATCTGTTTAAGATTTAGTTGTTTGAAAAATAAAAATGGTGAAAGGATAGGTATAGACTCTAGAGCCAGAGTACTCTTTTCTAATCATATGATATGTACTGGGGACTGTTAACGTACCCTTCTAGAGTTAAGGAGTTGAGGCCATAATATAAAATGGGTTGAAAGATGACAGACAAGAGCCGTTAGGTCTACCACCTCCCTTATATAAAATTAATTTATGTTTTTCATAAGAACATTTGTTTCTAAAATTTACATTAAAGTAGCCTTTGAGAAGCCAAAATTGGAAAAAACAAAATCTATAGATTCTAAACATATAATTTGTAGGATTAAATATTGTCTTACATTTTGAGCCATATGAGATTGATTATTTACCTTCATTTACGAAGTCCTTGGATTTTGTTTTAATTTCGTGGTTTGATCTTTAACCTCTTCGAACACTTTTAATTTTGACTTGACTAAAATTTTGAATCATAAAACTTGAATGTTTTAGGATTCCACATGTTTGAGTAAAATTTGCAATGGATTCATAACATTATAATATAACATATATGTTTTTAGACTTAAGATAATCTGATTTATAAAACTCTTAACTTAATTTTCAAAATCAACAATTTTTTTTGAATTGTACATTATATACATTAGGATTTCGGATTTTATCAATTTTATATTAATCATGATTTTTCAAGTAAAATAAAAAATTGATAATTAGAATTAGAATTAAAATTGCTCTAATATCAATTGCTAAAATCTCAGATCAATTAACCTCAAATATGGCATATACAATTGTACGTATTAAGTTATAAGATTATTGGAAAAAGATAACACTGAGTATGTCTAGTTTGAATCCTTAAAAACAACCTTGATGAGGGAGAGAAATTATTTCTATTCCATAATAATTTACTTACGCGTCAGTTTAAATAGGATAACTGTCACACTAGGGTAATTGGAATAGGAGTTTCTCTATGTATATATGCAATAATAAGATAGGCTGAACATACCCGTCATGTTAAGCTCATATACAGGACTCATAAATAAAATCGACTTATAAGCAGTGTTAAACAACAAGTCCAATAACAATATTAATCACAATTTAGACTAAATAATATATTCTAATAATCTTGACATCTAATTAATCTAAATTTTATAAAATTATAATATAATTTATGACAATCCACATAAAATTTTTCTAACACTCGAATTACAAAAAATTACTAACAAAAGTATCTGGATCTTTCATAAATAAGATAAATTTGAGTAACAAGAAACCCAAAAAAAAAAAATGAATGGAAAAATGCGATTGAGGTTGCCATTGAAAAAAGGCATAGGCCCATATATGCTAACATAGAGAAAAACTTTCTTGGTGCAGTGTAAGGGAGCTAAACTCTTAAGTAGGAAATCAAAGTTTAAATATTAAAAAATATAATTGTTGAAAATGTCTCTTAATCACAATAATATATGAATTAATTTCAACTTCTTAGGATATCTGGGTAAAAAAAAAAAAAAACTGCAGCAATACTGCTACATATTTTTTTTTTACAACTATGTTAGCGTACTTGTTGTCAGTGATGGACTCAAAAATTTTAGGCATTGGAAGTAAATGTATCTATAGTCGAAACATAGGCGAGTAAGTTTGAGAAGATAATATCTTTCATCACCGCTAATCTGCAGAGATAAAGAATAGTGAGAGAAAAAAAATTATACTCTGAATATATTGATACCAAACTCACGTGAGTATTATTAAAAAAGAAATAATATTATATGAATATACTCAAATATTTAAGTATCAAATCACGTGAGTACCGTTGAAAAATAAAAAATAATATTATATGAGTTTAACTTTTTATCATTATAAATTTATTAATTTATCTATATATGAGGGCAAAAATTCATATATAAAGAAATAAAAAAGACATATATATACATATATAAAATCAAAGAAAAATTTAAAGCCAGAGTGGGGACATGTGTTCTCACTCCATAATAAGTCGATCTGTCATTGCTTGTCATGAGTTGCAGTAAACTAGAGCAAAAAATAGCATAAACAAAGAAGATATAATCATATAAAACTATATTGGATTAAGATATAATCATATATTCATATAAATAAGAGTAGATATAATCATATAAATAAATAAGACTATTAGAGTTAAACTCTTAGGCTGCGTTTGAGTCTGACCCGATAGTATAAAGCGTGATAATAAGAGAATAGGATAAGTTCGATAGTATAAACAATTTGATAAGATCTTATACTTATCAAGCATTTGATGCATTTAGTATAAATAACTTGATAGTATATATAATTATTTACTATGACTATATTATCCTTAACATTTTTTACCATAACCTTTTGCTTGTTAAACTACTAATGAAATAATAATAATAATAATAATAATTACGAATTTAATAATAATAATAATTACGAATTTAATAATAATAATAATTAAGAATTTAATAATATTATTAATAATTTTGAATATAATTATAATAATAATTACTAATTTAATAATAATAATAATAATTACTAATTTAATAATAATAATAATAATTACGAATTTAATAATCATAATAATAATAATTACGAATTTAATAATATTAATAATAATTTCGAATATAATTATAATAATAATTACTAATTTAATAATAATAATAATACTTACGAATTTAATAATAATAATAATAATTATGAATTTAATAATATTAATAATAATTTCAAATATAATTATAATAATAATAATAATTACGAATTTAATAATAATAATAATAATAATAATAATAATAAAAATAAAATTAGATAATAATAATTATTATGAATTTAATAATAATAATAATAATTACAAATTTAATAATAATAATAATAATTACAAATTTAATAATAATAATAATAATAATTATGAATTTAATAATAATAATAATAATAATTACAATTTAATAATATTAAAAGTGGAGAGTATGGGAAAAATCTTATCGGGTATATCATAAATAAGATAGTGTTATCTATTAGAGTAAGTTAAGTTTTGGCCGGATTTAACTATCTATCAACATCTTCGATAAAGTCGATAGTTTAACATATCATATCCTCATTCCTTAAGATGGTATTTAAAATATTTTTGGGCCACACCATGGCCAAACTAGATTAGATTAATTCAAGTTTCAAGAGTCTTATTTAAATATGAGTAAATTCTATACTTCTACGCACGCATACGTGTATTCTTTTTGGCCTTCATTATATGATGTCATGTCAGTAAATTTTGTTAACATTAATAACAATGTTATCAATTAAGACAAATTTAAAGAATTTTAATAACATTTAAGAAAAAAATGAAACAAAATATAATTCTAGGAAAAAAATTAAATATGAACCAAAGTTAAGGGGCGAAAAATATATTTGCCGTTATTATTTTTGTTTTCATGGTTTTTAGAAATATCAATTTAAGGCAAAATCAAAATGAGTAATTCATGGACGTGCCACGTGCGTCTTTGTCTTTACAAAAATTCCCGCTTCTTCCTTTTAAAATACCATTGTGTTGCTGCCCAGGATCGAACTGGGGACCTTCAGTGTGTAAGACTGACGTGATAACCACTACACCACAGCAACTCGAGTGACAAATAGCCTTCAAATCTTTTTATAGACACTAATAAATAAAAATATTTCCTTATTAAACTTATTATTTTATTTTATGAAGTATCCTTACACCCTTTATAATATGAGACTAATTCTCATTTAGAACTCGAGTTACTCTTCCTCAAAAGTACTTTTCCGCAGATTTAAACTACTGATATTATTTAAATTTATTGATCATTTAAATCACTTCATATAAATATATTGATATTAAAATTTATGGAAACATATATTTCTAAATAAAAGAATAATGATTTTATCTGAGCAAAAAGCAACAAAGCTCGAGCTTGGGGGTATATATATAATATATTTCTCACAACCACATCCGATGTCAGTCAAACTAAGATTCCATTTGAATGCAAGATCTGACTTTGCATCTGTTTTGGAAATGTCTGAATTTAAAATAATTTTTATATTCTTACATCAAATAATATATATATATATATATATATATATATATATATTTTTATATTTTATTTAATATTATTTATTATAAATATTTTTTTATAATTCGATATTCTTATATCAAACAAGATATATATATCTTTTCATACCTTATATAATATCATTTATTATATATATTTTTTTTATCATTTTTTTCTCTCAATCATATCTCTTAAAAAATATAAATAGTACTTACACTTTTTTTAAGAATGTAAAATTATCATTTTTTATCAATTTCTTTTATTCAATCACATTCATAAAAAATGATATAAATAACAATACACCCCTAAAAAATAATATAAAACTATCTTTTTCCAATTTAAAAAGCAGGCGTACGTGCACAGAACCAAGTCCATGTGGGTGTGCCTGCAATGCAATATATAAGGCTTTTTTACTAAACTGTCACTGTTAGTAAAACTATTTATCAAATCGTTATTTTTTTAACTATTTATCAAATTGCCATTTTTTTAACTATTTATCAAAATGCCACTCTTTTGAAACTATATACCAAAATGTCACCCTTTTAGCTTACGTAGCATGAAAGTGCCACCCTTGTTGGCGCAAGCAAGCAGAATAAGCCAACAAGGGTGGCATAACCCTAGTATATATCCCCACACCCCTCTCCCGTTCGTGACATTCTAACCATTTCCTAAATTCTCATTATCTCTCTACGAATTTCTTCTCTCTAAACACTCTGAACTCTCTCAATTCTTACGAGAAGTAGTGTCGGATCATTATTTGTGATCAACTTTAGATTATATTTCTTCACACTTTCGTAAGTATCTCTTTCAATAGTTAAATAGTTTATTTATTATTTATTGATTACTTTTTTACTAGGTTAGTGTTAATTGTAATTTAATATTATTATACTTTAATATTTTTATTGACTAATGAATAATGAAGTTGTATGATATGTAGTCTAAATTATATGAATAATTATTTTATAGGTAATCGAGTAGGATATATATGTTTGACATGATTTACATTAGTAAATGTAACTTAATTCAAAATATTCGACTTTAGAAATACTTTCATTTATCAAATAGGTGGCGCAAACATAAAGTATTGAGTGATACTGTGATTGGCGTCCTTACATATTATCGTCAGTTCTTCGATCAGTTGAAGAACGATGAGGTATGTCTTCGTTTACATTCCTTTAAGATATTTATTTATGCATATGCTGTGTTAATGTTTTGTGCATATCTTTTTTCGTTTATATGGCAACCATACACGGATGAGCATGTGGCAACATTGCCACCTTTTTGTGTGGCTGGTAGGGACATTGCACTGGCAGTGGTCCCTATCATATGTTTCCACATTGTTGAGTGGCACCAGCCAGACCGCGTCATGCGTCAGTTTGGTCTTGACTAGCCCATTCCACGGAGACCGCTCCCAAAGACAGATTGCACTTGGTTACATTGGCGGTAGGCATGATGAGGATTGGCCGCTACACATCATGCCGTTTATATAGCCACCGGGATAGTCGTAGGGAGAAGCTTGTTAGGGGAGTCCCATTGGTCGCACCCCTCGGTTCGCGTTCGAGTACATGCGTTGGTATAAAAAAAGAATTACTAGACGCCGAATTGCTCCCACAAGCGCATCTATTGGGAATGCGGTAAGTTCTTTACTAATTCGTTAGTGACTATATGTATTTTGTATTCAGTATAATGACATAAATTATATATGTTTATTAGGCGGACATTGCAGAGTATTTGCTCGGTTCAACTACCGACATTGTCGCCGAGAGGTCACTACACAAATCCTACACTTCATTGTGGGAGCATGACCGCATTACGATGGAACAATGTGTCCGGCTCCACCACCAGACGACATTTCAAGGCCGCCCGAGGAGTCGAGCCAACGGGGAACGCGGCGTGAGACGGAGGAGAGGATTAACGAGTAGGTCGGACACGACTTCGACATCCCGAGGAACTTCAAATCTACTAGCCAAAGATACGACTCGGCCTCCCTACCGCTACATACCCCCACTCACCTCCTCCCCTCCTACTACCCTTGCTTCGTCCCCTGCTCGGCCACCACCGCATATTACCCACCATACCCTTACTCACCGTATCTATACCCGCCACCGAGTTACCCTCATATCCTTACCCACCACAGATTACCCACCATATCCTTACCCACCACCAAGTTACCCACCATACCATCACAACCAGGTCCCTCTTCAAACCATCTCACAGGCCAACGCATTCGATGCGGGCCCATCTCATTGACATTCAGTGATTATATTTAGTGATTTTGTGTAAAATACTATTGAGAATATCTTCTTGTGAGTTTGGTACCCTAATTAGATTACACTATATATGCTTTTCGCACTGTTTTAGATTTTATTAAAGATTGTGGTAACTGATTGCATTAAACAGGATCATTGGCTTTTGGGGAGATCCAACATTTAGGGAAAACTCTGTCGAAATTTTTACTAATTCGAATTACTAAAAATTTGGGAGGGAGATTATTGGGATCAAAATTCTACTCACTATCATCTGAATTCAACTCAAAAAAATTCATTTAAAAACTTTTTTAGGACTAATAAGCTTTTTTAGGAAGCATTTAATACCCATATCATCAATACTAACTTTTCTTATGATTTGACTAATAATAAAAGGAAAGTCATCGAAGTTTATTTTAAGGATTATATTAACCAAATATAAGTATAACCTATAAGTGATAAATCCTATTCTACAGGATATATCATTTAATTTTTATGATATGTTGTTTAAAATATTTGTGTAAAAATAAATAAATATATTCAATAACTTCAATAATAAGATATGTACGTACATTTAATTAGATTATTTTTAAATTTATTAAAAATCATACATAAAGACAAAATTAAAAGCAAATAATTAATACCTCAATCGCTTTTAAAATTGAACAATAAATTGAAACAATAATTTTTTAAAAAATAACAAAAAAAGAAACATATGTGTTATGTAATTAATAAATCTTCATAATAACTAATATAATATTAAATATTACCAATATATTAAATTTGTCACTTTTTAATTTTATATTATATATTTTATTTCCGTAATTAGTATGGATTCATTAATAAACATTTACAAAATTTTATTAAGTAATTTAAATAATTTATAAATAAATATTTAAATTTAAAGGCTTGCACTACCAACAAGGGTACGCTTTTTCATGTCGAAAGCAACCAGAATGCATACGTACGTTTGATGCGTCATCAGATTAATTGAAAAATATTAAAAAATACCACGTAGCCAAAAGTGTGACATTTTGGTATATAGTTTGAAAAGAGTGGCATTTTAGATAAATAATTAAAAAATGGCAATTTGGTAAATAGTTAAAAAAATGGCAATTTGATAAATAGTTTTACTAACAATGATGGCGTTTAGTAAAAAATCATGTCTCAATTTAAAATAACTTTTATATTCTTACATCAAATAATATATATATATATATATATATATATATATATAATTTTTAATATTTTATTTAATATTATTTATTATAAATATTTTTTTATAATTACGATATTCTTATATCAAACAAGACATATACATATCTTTTCATACCTTATATAATATCATTTATTATACATATTTTTTTTTATCATTTTTTTCTCTCAATCATATCTTTAAAAAAGATATAAATAGTACTTAAATTCTTTTTAAGAGTGTAAAATCATCATTTTTTTATCAATTTCTTTTATTCAATCACATTCATAAAAAATGATATAAATAATAATACACCCCTAAAAAATAATATAAAACTATCTTTTTCCAATTTAAAAAGCAGGCGTACGTGCACAGAACCAAGTCCATGTGGGTGTGCCTGCAATGCAATATATAAGGAGTTGGATGTGGAAGAGGACCAGTTTGGGCAGCACTTACGAAGAGTTAGGCTAATAATCAAGCATGGATGGAACTGTGTTTAAGCTCAACCATGGTTTAGGCAAGTGTGCTGCTCATGCAAGCCAGTCCCCGAGGCCACGGTGCCTCCCTTCGTTTCTGTTGAAGACCTACGACTTGTTGGAAGAATTCGAAGTTGGAGTGAATGGTGGAGATGCAGATAGCAGAAGAATTGTGTCATGGAAAAAGGAAGGAACTGGTTTCGTTGTGTGGTCTCCGGCTGAGTTCTCAGAGCTCACCTTGCCTAGATATTTCAAGCACAACAACTTGTCTAGCTTCCTTCGCCAATTGAAATACTTATGTAAGTGATGATTTTTCACTTCTCAAAATAAAATGAGGTTAATTATCTTCTTTATATAGTTTAGAACCATAATATTTTAATTATATCCTTTCTTCCCCCTAAAAAACGTCTAGGTTAAAAGTTGATCATGTCATGATATTGATTGATCAGAATTCGGAAACCAATTACAGTGAAATTTCAAGTTTTTCTTTCACTATTTTATTTAAAGAGATGAAAGCAAGAAGTTGCGATACTCGGTATTTCAAATTCAAACATGCTTTCAAACGCTAAAGGAACTCTGTTAAAAAAATGACAATCATGATTAAATAAATCAAATCACATGCATGTAATTGGACAAATTGGTAACACAAATTGCAGATGTAGTCAAATGATATATTTTAACCAAAAGTCAAATGAGTCATACCATGCATGGTGTCTTGTTTAATGGTAGCTCAATAAAATTTATTGAAATCATGATAATATTTATTTGAACGATCACATGCCATATATATGGTGAAAAACAATAAAAAAATGATAAATAATGAGAACTTTTACTACGTTAATTCTTAAATAGATGAGTAGTAATCTTTATCATTTTATCTTAGTCAACAACTATTTTTAAATTTAGTTAAATTCTGTCAAAATTCGGTCTTTTTTTTTCTATTTGTATAGTATTATTTAAAAATTCTCAAAAATATAATTTCACTTTCGGTCTCTATGTATTTTATTTAAAATATTAACTAATATATAGCATCCATTTGGTATAATATTGAATAATAGTATTTTATGTCTGAATGTGTTAGTTACGTTTCAAACAAAATAACATATTCTTTTTAGAGATATTCTTATGTGTATATAAATGCACCATGTAATATTTATACATAAAATATAAAAAGTTAAAAAAAAATAATTTTTTGTGACAAAAAAATTTAATGAGACTCGTTCATTATGTCTCTAACTTTTTATTTTTTATATATAAATATGACGTTGTGCATATTGACACAATAATATCTCCTCTTTCTATTATCCAAAAAAAAAGTGATATATTTACTACTTCAACAGCTTTTCTTGAATGGTTACCACCTTAGGTACTAAATTTCTCAATCTTTTGGTGAGAGAAAAGTTTTGATCCTTTTTCTTGGTTTGGGTTGGTGTTTCGTCCTCTCTCATACTTCACTCTTACAAAACAGGGATTTAAGAAAATATCATCCAACAAATGGGAATTCAAGCATGAGAATTTTCAGAGAGGTTGCAGGCATGCATTTAATTGCTAGTTGAAATCAGCAGGAAAAAGTGCGAGACTAGCGTCTTTCCTTCATAACTAAAGTCTTCTTCAGAATTAAGTGCCGTAAACAGTTATCAACTACTCATGGAAGAGAACAAGAAACTAAAGAAGGAGAGAATAGAACTGCAAATGCTGATAGGAGAGTTTCAAGCAGTGGAAACGAAGTTGTTGGAGTGTCTCTCTCAATTTTTGGACAACCACCAAAATAAAGTTAGGAGACTATGCTAGTTGGGAATTGAGATGGAGAAAATAGAGAAATGAGGAAAAAAAGATTTCCTTCTTAGATACAGTCGCTTTTAAAGTCGATCATTTAGTCAATGAACTACTAGTGAACAATTAAACTTACATGTTACAATAAGTTTAGAGTACTTATGAATCAGTACATTAGTTTATTTAAAAAGAAGTCCTATATCTATTGAAAATTTCATTTTAATCTCTTTATTATTATAAAAAAAAAAGTTTTATAACCAATAATTATATTTTTATCACACTTTTTTTTCACATTATTTTTTGTATCATTGATTATTTTTTTTATCATTTCATCTCCTTTAATCACGATTATTAAAAATATAATAAGAAATATTATATTTAAAAAATGACTAACAACATCATTATACTTTTATAATACATGTCTATTTCTCTCTCTACCTTTATACCACTGTCTTCATGCCTCTCAGTGTTGTGCTTGTTTCTCTCTCCCCCATGTCCCCTCCTTCCTTTTCTACTGCTTCAACCACTACCACCTTCGCCACTTCCCCGACCCCACCACTGGCTCCTTTGCCCTTTACTTCCTCCACTCACATAGCCCTACCTCCGACGCGGATTGAGACGCCAAGTTGGCTCATCAACTGCCATAAACTGAACCGCTCCTCCCATGACCAGGTTTTCGAGAGGATCAACAGCAGCGGTAGAAGCAATGTCAGATCCACCATTGACGTCGCTAGGATCATGATGGACCCTAAGCTAAAACAGCACACCATTCTCTTCTTCTTCCTCTCGTTTCCCTCCGTCGTCTCTCCACGATCATGTTTCTCTCAGCCACCGCCAACAATGGAGGTGGTTGCGGTTGCGCCAGACTTCGGCGACGCCGTTGACATAAGCACAAGGAGAAAATAGGAACTTTGCTTGAAAATTTTGAAAGTTGAAAACTTTGAATGGATCTATCGTGTGGTGTATGTGGTTGAATGAATAGGAATTATGGTCAAGTTGAATGAATCAGATTTGGTAAAATAATAAAATAATAAACCAAATCACTAGGTAAAATTAAAAAAAATAATAATCAAGTTGAACTTCTCAACTTGGTGAAAATCCAGCAACCAGCTCCCACTCAAAAAAGTCTAGCACCACCCTATTTTTTGGTGACAATACCACCACAGTGGGGAGGGGAGGGAGTAACTTCTCTAAGATTTTTTTTTTTTTAACTTTTTGTTTTTTTGCAAGGACTTACTTACAAAAATATTAACGCAAGGACTTACTTACAAAAATATTAACTTTTATGAAGTAACTTGCTAAGTAGGTTACTCTTTTTTAATATGTATTGTTGATTTAATTTTTATGACATCTAATATTTATATTTAGATGGTCCACTAATGATCTATTGATTAATAGGTTACAATTGGTGTAAGACATTTATGTTTCTTACAGTTACGAGTGGAAATAAGTTAGGTTAGATCAGACTTTATCTTAAACAGGCCTGACTTGTATATCAATTATAATGCCTGAATTTGACTTATGAGTCTGTAATAGGTCAATTTTTAAGGTCTGACCTGACCTTTTTAAAAGTTCTTTTAAAACTTATTTAAAGCTCTTTTACTAAATGGCGCTTTAAAGCTATTAACCACTTTAAATAAAGCCAACAAGCAACATAGATTATGACCTACCTTTAAATAGGTGACAAAACATAAAGTAAATAGACTTACATTTAAGTAAGTCAATACGCTTTACTTTACATATTTTCCAAGTAAAATAAGCTAACTACTACTAAAGCCAATAGCCTTTGTTATAATTTAACATTCACCTTCTAATTTTATAGATGCTCACTACTTTCTTATTAGTCTACTGTCGATAGACTTGGAGATATACCAAATTGCTCGCTTACTTTAATCTTTCAAGTCTCACATCAACCAAAGATCGAATAAGAAAATAAATGAAAGATCTATAAAAGTAAGGATGATGTTATAGATGTTCACTACTTTCTTACTTTAATCTTTGGTCGATGTAGACTTGAAATATACCAAGTAAAGCTCACTTTCTTACTTAGTTTTCAAGTCCCACATCAATCAAAGATCGTAGTAAAGAAAGTAGTGAAAGATCTATAAAAGTAAGGAGTAGTGTTAAACTTATTATTTTCATTCTAATAAATATATTATGTTAAATATATCAATAAATATATTATTTCTATTCTAACTTACTAACTTAAGTTTTAATTATTGACTTTTATTAAAATTTAATTAAAAAATATATTAATATATTATAATAAATTAATAAATATAATTATAATTATAATTATTATAATATTATATATTATATTATATATAATTAAATAGCGCAAGCTTTACCTACTGCGCTTAAAAGCATGCCTATTAGATGACATAAGACCGACCTTTTTAATTAAACAGTTTTTAAAAAATCTTGGCTAACTTGTTTAAGAAACAAGTTAGTAGTTTCATCAAGTAAAGCATTTTTGACGCAGACGATAAACACTTATTTTCACCCCTACTTACACTATATCTTAAGACTTGTAGCTTGTGCTACGTCATCGTATAGGCAATTATTATGATATGAAAAATGAATGTTACACACTATGTTTTTACACTTTTCTTTACATTATTATTGTTTAGGAGAAAAAAATAGAAAGAGAGAATGTTGAAATGTGTGTTTATTTTATTTTATTATCTAAAAAAATGGTATAAAAATAATGGAATAAAAATGATGTGTGATTGACATTACTCTTATGATATTATCTTTATGTTGATGTTATTTGCACATCATTTTTTGCACATTATTCTTACATTATTATTTTTTAAATAATAAAACAAGATAAATATATTGCATTTCTCAAAATACATTCTCTTTCTTTCTTTTTTCCTAATAAAATAAAATGGATGTGTACAAAAAGTGAGCCAAAATAGTATGCACAATCATTTTCCTATCTTTATATTTCGCCATAGTCTTCAATTTTTGTTGGCAATAAAATAGTACTCTAATAAGACATAAGAACACTCTTTTGTCCCCTGAAATAAAAACTTTCTTCTTTTTTCTTTTTTTTTGAGCAGCTGATATAAAAACTTTCATTCACTATAAAGTTTGAATAAATTTAATTTTGATCTATTATTTAGTTTAATA
Organism: Ormosia semicastrata; assembly: GCA_029884595.1. Classification (NCBI taxonomy): domain Eukaryota; kingdom Viridiplantae; phylum Streptophyta; class Magnoliopsida; order Fabales; family Fabaceae; genus Ormosia; species Ormosia semicastrata. The sequence continues at coordinate 7,195,640 of JAQQTO010000057.1, read as the reverse complement.
TTTTTATACTATTATCAATTACATGTTGAACATCATTTAAAGATTTGAACTATAATAACAATTAGATGAGAAATCAAGGAAAATACTACTTAGCCATAATTAATTTGAGAGAATGGAGGCTAGGGTGAGTTAACATGTTTATTGACTCATTGATAAATGAGTCCAATAATTAATTTTAACTAAATTTTCTAGTTAAAATCTTTTAAATGACGTGAGAACACTGGATTAGATGATAATGCCGAAAACATCATTATTTAACTAATTCAAATATCACTGGGACCTTCTGATTGTCTTCAACTCCTCAATCCTCATCAATAAGAAAGTGACTACAATAGGCTGACTACAATCAACGAAGCCCATTTGATAGTTAAAATCCTTATTGGCCCAATAAGCCCAAGGGACAAGCCCATTCTTAAACCTAAAGCCCCGTAATCTGTGACTGTGACTGTTGCTCACAGTCGCAGAGCCATCTTCATCATCAACGTTTCTGTTAGCGAATTCAGTTCACCCAGAAAGAAAAACCCTAAGCATAGATGGGCATGATGATGGAGTGGAAGCTCCTTCGCAGAATGAGAATGTTAATGCAAAGCAGAAGCAGCAGCAGATCATACTACACGAGCAGGAGCAAGAAACCCAGCCTCTACTCCAAAATAAGCCCACTTGGAAATCCCAGCACGAGCGTGGTACCCGAGCTCGACGATTGGATCTACAAGGGGAACAAGGTCCGAGTCGCAGAACTTCAGCGCATTGTTCGCGACCTTCGCAAGCGCAGCAGGTTCACCCAAGCTCTCCAGGTTGCCAAAAAGTTTCCTTTAAAATCTCTGGGTGCTCTAAATTTGGGGGTCAAGCTTTATAAAAACGGTAAATTGGAAATTGAAACAAAAATGAAGCCTTTTTGTGCTAGAAAATATGATGCATGGAACGCTGTTGGTTGATTGTGTCATTGATTTGGATAATCTTGTTTCACGTTCTATAAATTGATATGATATTGTTTTCTTGTTAGTAATGGCACTTTTTACAATGATACATTTGTTTTAATTTGCTTTAATTAATCATGATTTTTTTATTAATAAATAAATAAAATTAATTCAGTTGGAACTTGGAATAAACCAGAACGAGGTGCAACAATGTAATCAGCGTAACTTGTAGAAGCCGATGACTTCAGTAAAATGGTAATTATTAAGCCTCAAAATACTGAACTCAGAGTTACATAAATACTTATACACACAACTGCTATATTGTTCAAACATGATTTGCGACTGATTCAAAATAAGATGATGTATGTCAGACTGGAAAGCTTGGTTTGCTTTTACTTACTGTGATGTGAATTGTGAAGACACTGTGTTTGAGCTTCTTGATACAACTCATTGTTTATTTGTATTTAACCCTTAAGTTCTGTTGCTTAATGACTCCAGGTATCTGAGTGGATGAATAAGAATGGTGTGTGCATATTTTCTCCAATTGAACATGCCGTGCATTTGGATCTGATTGGAAAGGTCCATGGATTTTCTTCTGCCGAAAGCTATTTTAATAGCTTGAAGGACCAAGACAAAACTGATAAGACATACGGTGCTCTCTTGAATTGCTATGTTCGTCAGCGCCAAATTGATAAGTCTCTCTCCCATTTGCAGAAGATGAAGGAGTTGGGGTTTGCTTCGTCGTCTCTAACTTACAATGATATTATGTGTCTATACACAAATATTGGACAGCATGCGAAGGTTCCTGATGTGTTAACTGAGATGAAAGAAAACGAAGTCTTGCCTGACAACTTCAGCTACAGAATCTGTATAAATTCGTACGGTGTGAGGTCTGATATTGATGGAATGGAAAGAATATTGAAAGAGATGGAGAGTCAACCACACATTGTGATGGACTGGAACACTTACTCTGTCATGGCTAATTTCTACATAAAAGCAGGACTTACAAGTAAGGCAATTGATGCTCTGAAGAAATCAGAGGAGAGGCTAGATAAGAAAGATGGTCTGGGTTACAATCATCTTATCTCTCTTTATGCCCGTCTAGGAAAAAAGAATGAGGTCTTAAGATTATGGGATCTGGAGAAAAGTGCTTGCAAGAGATGCCTAAACAGGGATTTTATGACCTTGTTAGAATCTCTGGTAAAGCTTGGTGAGCTTGATGAAGCTGAGAAAATACTGAAGGAATGGGAATTCTCTGGTAATTTTTATGATTTTGGAATCCCAAATGTCATAATCATTGGGTACTCAGGAAAAGGTTTGCATGAGAAAGCAGAAGCCATGCTTGAAGATTTACAAAAGAAGGGAAAGGCCACCACCCCAAACAGTTGGACTGTAGTGGCAGTTGGATACCTGTATAAGGGTGAGATGGAGAAAGCATTGAGGTGCTTGAAGACAGCCGTCTCTTTGTATGTGGAAAATAAAGGATGGAAGCCTAACCCCAAGGTGATCTCGGGCATATTGACATGGATTGGTGATAAGGGCAGTGTTGAAGATGCAGAAGTTTTGGTGAGCTCATTAAGAAATGTTGTCCCAGTAAATAGACAAATGTATCATGCCCTAATCAAGACTTATATAAGAGGTGGTAAAGAAGTGGATGGGCTTTTGGACCGCATGAAAAAAGATAAAATTGATGGAAACGAAGAAACTAAGGAAATTGTTAATCTGAGGAAGGCATAAATTTGGAAACTTACTTTCATGTTATATTCTTCTCTGGCTGAATCATCATATATTCATGTATACCTGAGGGAAATGGGTGAACAAGTGTGCAGTGATGGATCCAAAAATTTTAGTCAATGGGCAAAGTTGTGAATTTTAATTAAATTAATGGGAGTAAAGTTGCGTTTTTATATTTTAAAAACGTGAAATGATATTTTTATTATTAATATTATCAATGTAATTAAATAATTATTTAATAATATTATATTATTATATGAATTTTATTTTTTATTATTATGAATTTATTAATTTATTTATATATAAATAAAAATTACACATATAAAAATATAAAAAGATATATATTTATATAAGATAAAAAAAAAATTCTAAATTAAAGTGGGAACATGTCTTCTCACTCCTTGAAACATAGATCCCTCAGTGCAAGTGAGAGAAGAGTTGATTCATGTGCTTGGAAGCTTCATGCCACGACACCCATAAGTGAAGATTGGCGAAGTTTTGATCCAAATGCTGCCTGTGCCGAGGTGTCTTCTTATAACCGTGGAGATTGGTGAAGTTGTACTGAAAACGCTACTGGTTGAAGTTGTTCTTGACAAAATGGTTAGTGCTGTTTTATCATGAGGTTTTGTCTGATATTTACAATGTAGCAATTTTTGCTGTGGTGTTTAGAAAATATGTTCAGGCATTAGATCCGCTGGGGGTAGATGTCCAGTGTGAACTTTGAGCTCCATTATTGATTTATGTTGAATATTGTAGTGTCTATTGAGGTATTGCTGTTGTTTTGTTGACAGTAGTCTGCATTTAGTGCTGATTTTGTGATAGGATCCGGGAGTTTTTTGTTGTTATTTGAAATAATTTTATAGTCTTATATCAAATAATATATATATATATATTTTTTATATTTTATTTAATATTATTTATTATATATATATTTTTATTATTTTTTTATTTCAATCACATTTTTTTAAAAAATATAAATAATATTTATATCTCTAAAAAAAGAGTATAAGACGATAATTTTTCATTTGAGAATGGAGTTTAATGGGTCTTCATATCCTTCAAAAAGTGACGTTTTTGTAATTTCCATTAATGATTTGGACGAAATCTAGAATAATGGTAGAATTAGTGCATGTTTGGTTTTACATTTTTCTTTGTAAATGTATATTGAAGGTTCTCGCGCCTAGTTTTGACGTAGGAGTTATATTTTGATTTATCCTTTTTTTTTCAAGAGTTTTATAATTGGACATTGATTTCATTTCATACTATGGGAGTTGCTGGTGTATTGGATGCTGTCCTACTATGTGCTATTCATGGTGTTACTGTAAAAAATACTTTATTTGAAAATAGTGATGACATAAATACATTCCTGCTTTTAATCAAACTCAAACTGAAGAAACTTATTTCAATGGTTACCGGTAACTGCTTTTGGTCCCAAATCTTTGAAATTGCTTTTTTCAATAAACTTAGTTACATTTAGAAATTATGTTTGAGTTTTTAATTTTTTTATTGGCTTGAACACATTTTTAAGTATAAACATACGTTGAGATTAAAATAATAAATTATTATTTTGTATTCTGTTAAAATAAAAGTAATACATCTTTTTAATTTATTTTTAAAATAAAAATTTTTAAATATAAATTATATTATTATAAATATATTTTTAATTAAATTTAAATTTATAAATATATTTTTAATTAAACTTAAATTTATCAACTTTAATTTAAATAAAATATTAAAAAAAGTATTGATGTGATATTTAACCTGGAAATCCATCAACGATAAATTTGCGGATTTTTTACTGTAGTTATTACTGTTTATATTCCACGGGTTGCATTCTCCTTGTGAGGCTGTGAGCCATCTTTTTATATTTTATTAATATATATCCATCAGTGAATGGTGTGGGGAGGACTATCTAACAAGAGCTCCTCTTGCCCACTCCCCTTCCCCTCGAATAACGCTACTGTAATCACACACGCAGAGAGAGAGAGAGAGAGACTCAAAACTCTCCACGAAAACGAAAACCCATTTGGATCGTTTCGTCTCTGATCTCTTTCCATGTCGCCGACAACTCCTCCCTTCTAACCATTTCTGGAGGTACCCTTTTCTCTTTCTCTCTTCGATTCCCATCTCTGCGACCTCCCGCTTTTCATTTTTCAACACTTTCACGTTCTCTGTGTAGAGTGGGATACATAGATAAAGCCTTTTTTCTTTGTGTGAGGATTATTTTCAAAGTTTGGGTGTTGAGTTATAATCAGCGATGGCAGCACAACCAGCAAGAGTTCGTGCAGATTACGATTACCTCATCAAGCTTCTTCTTAATGGCGACAATGGTTGGTTATCCTTATGCCCTTCCCCTTTTCCCAAAATCGTATATTTTTGCCACCACTTGCTTGGAAAATGAAGGAAGGTATATGGGATGCCAGGATGGATGGGGACATGGGGTGCTTTTAGTTTCCAGATCTTTTACTCTTTTTTTTTTCTTGGTAATTAGAATCGGTTTGTAATGGGAAAAGGGTAGGTGTGTTGAACCGGGGGACTGAATTTGGGGGCTTGTCCTCTGAAGTGAAGTGTTCTGACCCCCTTCTTTCAGACTACTCTCTCTCTTTTTCTATCACCGAGAACCAGAAACTCCTAATATCTGACCCTATCTTCTTAGTTTTCTCTGAGAAGCTCCTAATTTGCCATTCCACTTTCTTTGTAGAATTACTATAACGATTAATCTGTAACAAGTATTGACAGATATTGATACAGAACCTTGCATTTATATGTTAGAGAGTCCAATTTAATCCATTCATTTGTTTTGATATATATTTTAATATTTTAATTAGTCTTACTTTTCAGAGTTTAAAATGCTATTTTTTTGTATATAGTATGACCTGGAATGTATATATCACTAATAATGAATAGTCTAAGCTGATTAATGAGTAGTCTGATAACAAGAAGTTAAAGGAAATTTATGGGTTGTTTTCCGTTTCCTGTCCTGTGCAGTCTTAGAAACAAGCACTTGCTGATCAATTGAATTTAAAGCATAGACAGGTTGAAGTTTGATTTTAGAACAGAAATGCAAGGTATGTCATGGGATGGTTTTTAAGACTTTTATGATTTTCCATTTCACGGGTGTTCAATTTTTGTATTGATCTTATTGCTATCTTTTTTTATTCTTCCTTAATTTTGTTTTGGATTACCTGGGTTCTTTTCCTAACTCAACTTAGACTACGAAAAAGATATGTTATGCTTTCCTTGATTTGTTCTTTTGGATGTCTAGCTGATACTATACACTTATGTGCATTTCATTCGAACTATATGTATTGGTAGATGCATAGTAGGTATCAATTGCAAATGTATGTCTTTCTCCCTTCTTTTGAGTCAATGTCAGAAGCCTTTTGAAACCAGGATTGGTATTTATGAAAAGGAATTATGGCTTTTTCATAATCCATTGTATTTGCCATTTGTTTCCTTCTTTTACTTTTTTAACAGTGAAATTCAGTAGAGTGCAGGATGTCAAAAGAAAAAAAAATTGTTTACAACAATAATAGATAACAAAGCAACATACTTAATTAATTAGTATGCTGTAGGTATAAGTGCAAGTCTTCATTGCTTGGCAGTTATCTAAGAACAGCAATGAAGAATGAAGAAGGTGCATGTAGTGTTGACAGCACCAATTTACAAGGGAATGAGCATGTAGTGTGCTTTTTTTATGGAATGTAGCTCATTGACTATGTGTGCATTTGTGTATATCTGTATTTTCTTTCTTTTAAGGTTGACGCTTCAATCCCTAATATGTAAGGTTGATGGCTACATCGGGTTAAGACTCTTAATATATATAATATTAGAGTGTAGTCCCCTACACAAGTCATATTTGAACAAGAAATAGCCCTTTCCTCATTTAATGTTTGAGCTAAAGTTTTCCATCACCTTACTTGCCTTACATAGACTAACACTATGCAGAGTGGTTTACACACGAGTCAAAGAAGAAAATTAGAAACCCATAGATTAATCAATATCAGATATTCACATTCAGAAGAGTCATGCATGAGGAAGGATATCCTCTTTCTTAGCTGGCATTGTTGTCAATCTGAATGACAACATGATATTTGTAAATAATTTGTTATTGGTGAAGTTGTTAGTTGCAAATAAGGTAATTAAGAAGCTTGGCTAATCCATCATTCCTTCCAAAGGGTTATAATTTTTGCAGAATTTTACATTACGGATGTTGTTGAAAGTGTCTTATTAGTTTTGATTATTTGACCATATTATTAAACCTTTGGCATATTCTTCGGAGGATTCAGAATAATTGTTCCTTGATTTTACCTTTTGTTTCATTTCAGAGATTAAGCTTGAGCGTGGGGTGAGTTGAAAACAATGGGAATGGATGTATTGTTATAGCTATTCCCTTTATATAAAATGCAAGTCTTTGAGTATGATTAACATTCTTGGAGAGGGGTGGTCTTTACCCTTTTTATCCTTTTTACATGAGAACTTGTAGGTGAAGGTTATTTTATATATATTAACTTAAGTGTATTTACTGGCATATCTGGTATGTTGTGACTTTCCTTGAAACTTTAAAGTTTTGTATTTGCTTACAACTTTCCTTTTTTTGTTTTTTCCCTTCTTGGTCTGCTGTTAATTTTTTTATCTGGAATTTTAGTTTTTTTGGGATTTTCTATTCATTATTTGGTCTATCAAGTGGAGGAAAATTGACATTTGAGAGTTTTGAGTTTTGTGACTCTGCTTATTCTCCTTTTCGTATAGCTTACGTGAAACCAAACGGGCTTGTCAGTATGGGGACTTCTTTTAGTTCAATATTTGGGTCTTCTGACACCCTTTTATGCAGTTTTTAACTATTAAAGAACTGGTGCTTATTTTCTCATAAATTAAATAAGAACAAATGTAATTGTACTGATATGCAGCCGAAGATACCAGCTGTTAGTATTGGGGCCTTTGTTAGTTTGTTTTTTGCTTTCTCCCTATCTTTAATGGATAAAAACAATAATTTTAAGGTTTCTAATTACCATTTTAATGATGGTAGATCGATTAAGGTTCTATAAAGTGAAAGTATTTACGTGCAAGTTGCAACCTACTATACTATATAACTGTATTATCAGATGAAGTATCTATCATATAGCTATACAAAAATAAAAAATTCGTACAAAGGGGGCCAAACGCCGCAGCTGGGTCCATGTGGTATTTATGGTGAAAATTTAATGAATGATATATGTTGGAGAGTGGCAACTTGCACCGAGATGCTTTCTCCTCCGTGTCAGTATGTGTTAGTATCAAACAGAAAAGTATGGTATTTGTTTTAAGGTAGGTCAGTTTTATTCTTATGAAAATTTTGCAAAAATAAGGTTCACCCTCAAATTTATTCATGGCCTTTACTTTTTTATCTCTCTTTCATTCGTATTTTTTTATTTATTGCTTCTTGCTTTGGCATTTATATATTTCACGGTATTTCAGAAATATTATATTTTGCCTTTTGTGAGACTTCTGTTATTATCTTTAGAATTTTAGGGGAGGTTTGTTTAAACTATGTTAGGTTGAATTTCATTTGTTGTATTGTTAAATATGCGTTGTGAAGTGAATATATGAAATGTGAGTGGATGAGAGAAAAAAGAATAGAAAACATAAAAACAAATGGTGGAAGCAGTGGGGAGGCATGATTGAAATTCAGAAATGCAGGAAAGAGGAAAAAAATAAATAAATGAGGTCTGAAAAGAAAGCAAGGTTACAACAAGAAAGGGGGCTAGGGAAGGAATTTGACAGGCTGGTGGAAGCTTTGCAATAACACATTGCATGATGCATGATGCTAAACTCTACTTTTGGAAATCTTTTCAGGTGATATTGATGTCATTGATAATTTTTCCTTTGCTTTTCAGCTTTAATCTACCTCATTCTTCAAACTATACTTTTACACCATTATTTATTTATTTAATCAATTAATTTTTTTCCTTTAAAAATAATTAGTCATAACAATTGTGTAGTCTATTTTAATGATTTTAAGGATTTTATCGTTGTGTAGACTGTTGTGCTGGGGGTTTCCTCCCTCCCCATTTACTATATATTTTTTTTAATGGATGGGGAGCATCTTCTTTGGAGCTTAACATTTTACAATATTCAATCTGGCATTCACCCAATATATCAAAGTCTGCCATTCTTTTTTTTTTTTATGGCAGTTGGTAAGTGTATCAGTAAATGGTTGCCATGCTAATAGTCAGAGAAACTCAACAGAAACAGACATGCTGAGACTCCAACTTAGATGAGGCCTTGAATTCCCAAAGGGGAAAAAGTTGTCCCTGTTTAAAGAATAAACAAGGATCTGGAAATAGGATTTGAACATATTTTGTTTTAAATGCCATATTTTTCACAAAGAATGTGAACTTTGTCTCAAAGGATGTAATAACGAGCTTAAATTGATCTTTCAGAGCTTTCTTCCTACTTTGCCTTGGCTAGCCCACAATTCATAGGGTTTTTGAGAGGAAGCAGAGAGGATATATTTGGTTGAGAACAACAAGAGTAAAAAGTTGGATTGTATTATCCTACATCGTGGCAATTTAGTGATCATTTATTATCCTACATTGATTCTCAAAGTTTTTAGGAGCATTTTAAATGTCTCCATCTTCGTAACCTGCTAGTAATGTTACTTCAAAAATTTAGTATTAGTTAGTATTACTTTACTTGACATACAGCAATCTGACTCTTATATTCACAAAGCTCGAGTTTAAAGAAAATTTCTGATGGAGCGAGTTCAAGTAAGTTGAAGCTATCTTGTGCAATTGTGCATGATTAACCTCTTACAAATTCCATTAATAACATCAATCGTAAAATTAAAAGCTGTCTCTATATAAGTATTATCTATAACCTTTCGCAATATAATAAGTTATGTCATGTATTACGATGGTACAACATTAAATTAACAAACACTTTCTCATGATCCATAGCAACTACCAAGGCAGCTAAGTCAACAAACTCAATATCCACATAACATCGTATACCCTTATACCAGAACACACAATGTCCAAAGAATGATACGAAGTCCAATCATTTGTTATAATGAACTATTAGTTTTGAAATCTATTAGTGCATTATACTGAAATGCATATCAGATTGCTAATGCCACGACCTCAACTAAAACAAAGACTCCGCGAATGGACAACATTTGTAATGGAGAAGATTTGTCAGCTGAATCAGATTTGTAATACTTAAGATTTTCCTTCTTATTTGGCATAGAACTCCTCAGCATTACAATATCAGTTGCCTGTCCATTCTCACTTTGATTCCATTTTCAACAGAGTCAGCACACACTTGGTGATGCTATTAGTCTCAACTGCTCTATCATGTTCCTACATGCAATAGCAGAAACAGTTAAATTGGCCTATTGCTTCTGGAGACTACTTTGAACATCATTTATTAACAAATCACCTTGTATGACAATTACTACCCAAAGCTGAATCACATATATTAACTTTAAACACCATAATAAAGCTTAACTAGAATCAACTTTACAGGTTAATACACCACTTACATAGTTACATAGTCCAAAGGCACGTGAATTATTGAATACTGCAGATTTCAATTCTTCATGAAGTTAAATGGTTATTTCCTTTAAGTTCCTCAGCTAAATTATCTAGAGCTTTAATGGCATGACCATACATGTTTTTCAACTTTGCTAACCTTACTGTAATATCTTCACTAGCCTTCACAAGCATACCAAAACAAGTTGTTTAAAGATGAAAATTTTATTTTAAATAACAAAATTAATTGAATCCTTGGACACCCACTTCAGCTTTTGTTCATAAGAAAGAATGCACCAATGCGAACATAATATTCACTAACCACATTTTAGGAGATTTGATATCAGAAATTCCTTTTCATTAATTGTTGCATTCGCTTGTTTCTGTCTGGCATTTTAGGAAGCAGTTATGCACGCCAATTTAATCTAGGACTCATACTTTGGAACACCAATTCTTGCTATAGTGACAAACAATAATTCTATACATTGAAAACTTACCATATTATTAAGGTGACGTTTTAAATGCTCTTAAAAGAATTAGGAGCATAGATATTTCATATTCTTTCACCGTTGATTTTGTAGAAAAATTAGTTGATTTTGTGAAAAAAATCAATCAACGGTGATTGTGTTTTACCTACAATGTAAACAATAACAAATTCTTCTTCTTTTTTTCTCTCTCAAATTCTTTTTTTTTCTTTTTTAGAGTTACCTCCCACCCCTCCCTTCACTTTCTTTGTCGACTGCCATGATCACCACCGCCGACGGTTTCGACAGGTCTCTCTACATTGTCAAAGACGCCATCCAACTCATCATTAAGAAAAACTCCGAACTTTACAAGGTCAAAGCCATCAGAGTTTTTGGCCTGTGCCGGAGATTCTCTTCCAAAAGCATGGACAACATGTTGAAGCAAGTGTTCCAAAGAAAAGACTAAAAACGTGTTAACCGTGGTGCGGTCGCATTTGTTGGCGAGCGTATTGTCAGCCACCATCACTAGCCAAGCCATCTCCACCGCAAGTTGCGCAGCTCTACGCACTAGATCCGCGCCAAAGCCATCTTCTTCCCCCATCCAAGCCATCGTGCTACACACGACGTAGCACCACCGAAATCACCAAATCTGCCAAATCGAAGACCCAAAACCACCTTCACCCCTCCTTGACACCTTGCCTCACCCAAGTGTTCAGCTACCACCACCACGAGCCAACCAACCCAGAATTGCGTTGGACCAGGCTCCTTGTGTCGTTGTCCTCCACCGCGAGAATGAAAAGAAAAGAAAATAAAAGAAAATAAGAAAATGTAATAATTTTTTGTTTTAAAAAAGAGTCAACGATATATTACTTGTAAAAATAAATAATTTCTTTAGAGTATTGATGCTCAAAATTTTGTTAAGAGCATTGTAAACATTTCTCATCATTAATGGCACATCTAGATTGAGTAATGTGGTTAACTCCTCGCATTTTCACAAACTCACGTCACCAATTCCACAGCAGACAACTTTCGTACTGGGAGAGTTCAAAAATTCCAAACGAATTGGTAATAATCCCCGTTCTTGGACCCAATTATTGCCATCAATCACTATTCAGTTTACTTGAACCGAGACTGCATCTCCTACCACCACAGAGGGTGAAAAACCGTACCCATGAATGATTATTTTGTGGTCGTTGGTGTATCGAAGCTCAAGTGCCGTGTTGATCTCAGTCTGAGTGTGATAGTGGAAGGTGATCATCTTCCTGATTTAGGGATTTCAAAGCCTTCATTTGCCATTAATTACCTTTCAACACAATATGCTTCCTTTTCATGTATTACATTGCAATCTCCAGATGGACCTACTAAGTAGGTTGCCGGTGCTCAATCACAGCCGTTAATTAGATTTTTCTCGTATCCAATGGTTTTAATTTAAAGTGCACCGGCGGTGCACATTAAACGTCGCTTGTTGGCAGGGTAGTGCATAACATATGGTGTTAGAGATCTTGAGTAACGCTGGATTTCTCCATACTTCTCCATCTTTCATTGGTCTTATATTTGCTTTTCAATTCTCTCTTCATTGATTCAAAACTATAATTGTATGATCCATTACTGTCCACTCCTATTTTTTGTTTTTGTTTTTTCTCTTTTTTATGAAGGTCATGGCCTACCCCAAGTAGTACATATATACTATGGATTTTCTAGGAAAATGCCATTTATTTTCTCTCTAAACTCTTGCATTGCTCAGATTTGTTATCCATGTCTTCTGCTTACATTCAAGTTCTAAGAGAAGCCATTTGTCTGCATTTTCTTTAACATCTGGTATCGATCTTGTAAGCAGAAGATGATTGATCTATGTGACATGGGTCACAATCTCTTTTCCCAACCACATGTCCAGGGGCCTCAACCCAATGATTTAGTGTGTGTTTGAATTAGAGTTTGTAAACTTAAGTTTGAGTCAACTTGATTTTACAAATTTAAATTTAATTGGAAGTGAATTTATAATAACGTAATTTATATTTAAAAATTTTTGTCTCAAAAGTGAGTTTAACAAAATAAATATTATTTAACTAAAAGATTAAAATTACTGTTGAAGTAAGATTGAAAAGAAATTTTACCCGATAGAAAAGTAAGAAAGTCTTACTTTGACACAAACTGGGGTTAAAGTTTCAAATTATGTAGAAACAATGTGGATGGAAAAACACACAAACACCGTTATTACACCATGGGGTTAAAGTTTCAAATTATGTAGAAACAATGTGGATGGAAAAACACACAAACACTGTTATTACACCGTTCAAGAAGTTGAAACGGATGTTAGGACAAACCAACTCCAAACCAAACATACACTTAAAAACCATTCAACCAAAGAACTGGAGAGAAGAGTGTTTCAAGGTTTAATCGGTTTGATTAGTGGTTTAACAGGATTATATAATAAAAATATATTTATAACTATAATTAATTGTATTGTAATTATAATAAATTTTTAATATTATTTTTGAAATACTGATAATATGTAATTGTATAATACTTTTTCATATTAATTAAATAAATTATTTTTATTTCAATATATATATATATATATATATATATATATATATATATCTATGAATTCAATGAAAATGAACGTGTAATAAAAAAATAAAAGTAAAATAAAAAATAATTAAATAAAATAAATGTTGTGTGATAATGTAACGGTCACAGCTAAAATTTTCTCTTCTCAAAGTTTTATTTTATTTTAAAAATAAATTTATTTTGAACTTGGTCAACCAAAAATTTAGGTGATACATTTAAAAGGGATTAAGAATTAAAGGATTTTGTTAACAATGCGTTTATTAGATTCCTTAACAAAGCAATTAATACATTAGAAATTAGAAAAAAATGATATTTTTATTTAAAAATTTTATTTTAAATTCCTTAAATAAATACTTAGCACTACTTTAACCTTTCATCCTCATGTGCGTCCTTTCATCCTCATATGCATCCTTCAAGCACCAGTTTTTCCCCATTATAGCAATTTTTGTAATAACAATAGCTACAATTTTCTTGCTTGTGAGCTACTACATCTTTATTATCAAATGCTGCCTCAATTGGAATTCGATGAATTCAGATGATTCCATGACTTCTGTACACCCTAGCTTCCTCCTTTCTTCAAAAGAAGCGACCAAGTACAACAATGGTGGGCAAAGTTCACATTTAAAAAAAAAGCTAACTTAGCAAACTGTTTGCCACATAAGAAAAAAACTGATAGTGTGATAAAACCGGGTCTAACGACAAAGACTTAGTTGCCAATTTTAAATTTAAGGACAGGTTAAAAAAGAAAAAAAATTAAAAATTAAATTAACAAAACATATAAATTATAAGGACTAAAAATACATCTAAACTTAAATTTGAATAAATAATCATTTTAATCTTTAAATATTTCGTGACATAATACTTTAATCTTTACAAAAAATTAACACACACTTCACAAAAAATTAACACACACTTTAACACACATTTTAATCTTTGAAAGTTTTAAAATCCTATCACATTCATCTTTTTTAGAGTCTAACGTGTTTTTTTTTTAATTGCAAAGAACTAAAGTATGTATCAATTTTTTAGAGACTAAAGTGTTATTTCACAAAATATTTGAAGAAATTAAAATAACTATTTACTCTTAATTATACTATCCCTGCAGGATGAAGTGAAGTGAAGGGATAAAACAAGAAAACTTACCCCTTGTGTGGCTGAACCAAAAACAAAATTAACTAATTATCTACCTAATACTCACATTGCCTCTTTGTGAAGAAAATTTGCTTTGCTTTTACATTTTATGTTTGAAACTCGAAGGAATTGAGTATCAACCATAGGAGGAGGAGGCAGTTTGGATTTCCCCTCCCATAAACAACAATGTCAACTTAGCCATTGTATCCATAGCACACAATACATATATTGAGTTATAATATTGTAGACTTGACCGAAAATTCCATTTATTAAAAAGGAGATCCACATCCCATGGCCACACCACAGACTAACAACACAGACCAAAGAAACAACGCAAAGTAACCCAGAAAATTTAACCCAAAAAAAAAACCAACGAAACTGAAAGGAACAATTTGTGTTGATGAGGATGAGGATGACGATGAGGAGAAGAGCAAGCAAATCAGGCAGCAGGACTGAACACCTTGGCAATCTTCTCAGTGGGCACCAACGGGAGATACGCCGAAACCCTGTAACCTTTCTGGGCGGACAAAGCAACTGCCTCGTTGTACTTCTCCGTACAATAAGCTGCCTTGGGCAACACGGCGTTGGCCACCTGAGGGAACAGGGGCAGCTGGTTCAGCTTCCGCCACGCTGACACCGCGCACTGCTCCGCCTTCGGCTCGTACTTGTCGTAAACGGTCTTGGCTAGCCCCGAGGCGGCGTCGACCACGCCGGCGCGGCGGACCTCGGAGACCACGGAGCGGGCCTGGGAGGAGGCCTTCTTGACGTTGGTGGGTACGTGGCGGTCCAACTCGGCGACCGACTCGTCGACCTTGCGATCCACGTATTTGAGGAGCTCGGCTGGGATCAGGTGGAACTTGTCGTAAACGGGAGCCACCACCGTCTTCACGGCTTCCTCGACGGTCTCCACGCCGGGCTTGAGAGGACCGGAGCGTTCCTTGGCGTAGGCGTAGAGGATGGCGCAGCGCATCAGGGCTTGAATCGTCGCAAATTGCACGAATTCCAGGTACTTGAGTTGTTGTTGTTGTTCTTCTTCTTCTTCTTTCTTCTCAACCTTTCAATTCAATTCAATTCAATTCAATTCAATTCATTCAATTATATAGTAAAAACAAGATTGAAAGAAATTGAAACCCTAAATAGACAGGCGATGAAATATTCGATTGAGAGAAAGGAACGTACCAATTCTTGGGTGTGTGCTTCCCCTTCGGCGGCCATGATCGCAGATGAAGAGTTGATGATTGGGATGTGGGGTTTTAGGTTTTTGTATGGAATGGAATTTTGTGGTGAATGGAATTGAGGGGAAGGTGGGGTATTTATGGAAGGAAGAATCTTCTCATATCAGACTCGGCACGTATTTAGGAGTCAGGTCAGGTGGGAAATGAAGGGTTACCTAAGAAAGCGACGACCAAACGCGTATGCCTATCTCTGTCTCTCTATCGTTCCTTACTTCGGTAAACAAAAGTATGATGTTAACTATTTTCTTCCACCTTAAGTTTCTACAATGCCCTTCGGAATATACTAAGCCAACTTAGTTGCTAATTAAATACCAGTAACGCAAAATAATACCTGTGAGTTGCTATTTCTTTTGACCTCATGAATAGACTCTAATTTCTTATATTTACATTTCTTTTCTTTTTCTTTTTGGGTTTTTGGCCATATATTTCTAAGCAACAAAATTGTAAATAATTGTGTCTATTTTGTCCTGGCCAGTTTGCTTGTAAGCTATTTTCGAGTTGAGCCGCAATTTTGTAAGTTTGACCTTTGTTTTATGGGATCGTCCAATTTGGTTGTCAAAGGAGAGTCTTCACTTGTGAATACTAATGCGTACTTGAATAAGTACGAATTGGTATTTTCTTCTTTGTGCACCAGTAGTGGTGCAAAAAGGTAGATATATATAAAAAATACTATGACGTTTAAGTTAAATCGTGTATAAAAAAGATAGTCTGTATATCATATTATATGCATATTTTTGAGACCTTATATGATATTTATAAGAATATTTTTGAATGAAATGCAATCTGTATTGAATGCAGTTATTTAAGATTAGAATCTGTTAGGAAGTGTAAACTCTTTTAATTAATTTTTTTATTTATGTTAGATGTAATTAGTGTTTATATCCATTTAGAATTTTCTGAGAGATTTATGTCTAACAAATAGGCAGATGTACTTATCAAGATAGCGCATAATGATATTTAGGTACTATTCTGGTGGGTCGAGTTGCTCTTGATTCGTGAACTCATAACCCGGTCTAGAATAATTGTTCCCAACTTGGCGCTTAGATGAGACATCTAAGTGTCAAGGTACCCACGTTTAGCAGGAACACACGACACGTGATGGACAAAAAGATCCGAGCCAATATTAACGTCGGATCTCACGATGTTTTTTTCTAAAGAGTCGAGGTTCATGATGTTACCAAGTGGCTTCCAGTACTCAAGAGGGGGGTGAATTGAGTTTAAAACTTTTTCAAAAAACTTCTTTTTATCAAAAGCTAATATTAAAAACTTAATAAATAAATGCATAGAAGGAACGAGAAGAAGAAAAGAAACAATAAAGAGCAGCGAAAAATAAATATACAAGAAATTAAAATTGCATAAATTAAATAGATTAAGAAGAGAGAAGCGGAATACCCTCAACAAGATTTATCCCTGTTCGACCACTAACTCACTATGTGGTCTACGTCCAAATCCTCGAAAGTCAAAATTTTTCACTAAGTATACAAGTTTCAATAGGTGCATATCATATACACAAAAGAGCACTTTTCACACACAGTAAACTCAACCCTTGTGCTAAAGCCTCACTTGCAGAGATACCTCACCCTTATACAAACCTTGAGGGATACCTCACCTCTCGATCTGAAACATCGTAGAAAATAGATGAAGAGAAACTCTCACTCAGAGTAAGTAATACAAATTGAAGTGCTAATGGAGCTCTCACAGAAATATCTCAAAGTTTTTAATCAAAAAGAGCATAAAAAATAATTTTCACAGATTAGAGCAACCAGAAAATAATTCAGAGTTATGGGCCAAGAAATTCGTGACCCAAGGTTGCTATTTATAGGGAAAAACACTGAGATAGCCGTTTAGGTATAATTAAGAGCATTTAAAACAAATTTGAAACCCTGTCTATTTCCATTTACGTGAACATAAGCTTCGTGTTTATTCGAATAGAAGAAAAGCTTATTCGAATAACACTATTTCTGAAATCAACGTGAAAAGCCATCTGAAATGGGTTATTCGAATAACCAATGTGTTATTCGAATAACTCTGTTAAAACCAGAGTTCTAAAAATGAATAAGTTATTCGAATAGCAGCTGAACTATTCGAATAAAGTTGTTAAAAGAAGTTCAGACACAAAAGGTTTATTCGAATAACGTTTGAGTTATTCGAATAACTCACTTTAAAACATAGTTACTGAAAAACTCATTTATTCAATAACACGAGTTATTCGAATAGCAACTTTATAAAACAGACCATCGTGAAGGTGTTTACTCGAATAGACTATGTTCTATTCGAATAAATCAAACCAAAACTGTTTTGAAAAAAAAAATAATTCAAAGATACTGAGTTTATTTCAAAACAGGTTTTTATCTTTTCTTTCAAAAACAAAGAGATATCAAAGTGAGCTCTATAATCAGATCCTAAGCCCTAATGCTAATCAAATATAAACTTGGACTTGGTCTATTTATCATCTTCATTTATACTTCACGTTTGTTATCATCAAAACAAGTCTTCAAAGGTATACATCCAAACACATTCTCCCCCTTTTTGATGATGACAAACTATCAATGAGAAAAGAGTTAGTACAAATAATTGGAATTCACAAAGAGGTATAAAAGCTTACTCCCCCTATTTAATTATAAGAGGTAATGTATATCGAATGTTGCAGCTCCCCATTTCAATTTGAATCCAATCTCATTTTAAGTTTACCTGCTTTTTCTCAATTAAAATCCAAATGATCAAATTTTTCTCCCCCATTGTCATGAGCAAAAAGGAGGGTAAGTCCCATAAACATATATCAAAGTAAAAGTGCATAAAGGGAAACATACACGTAACAATAGATCAAGAAACAGCGTATTTATGCATTAATAATAAAAGGTTCAATTACAAAAGCCATAAATAAATAACATGAAAGCAAAAATAGAGATATCCTAAGAACTAAAGTTCCTAAAGTAAGTATCATGGTGGTTGGTAGGGTAGATGAAGAAGTCGGTGTAGGCAGGTGGAAGCAGAGTCGAGGGCGGAAACCTCACGTTCAACGCCTTCTATTCTATCAAATAGAATAGAGATGGTATGTTTCATGTAAGCTCTTCACGAAGTTATCAAGCAAGGTAGCCATGATCCGTTCTAGGGTGACCAATATCGTTTCTATACCCAGATATGTTCAACAACAATGTACAGTACATCACGAGCGCAGCTTCTCTGTTCTGGGGCGTCAAGCCAGGTCAAGCTCATCCTCAACATGAACCTCATTTGGGTACACCCAAAATTTCATCTTTTGGATTATCTTCATTTTACGTAAAGTGTGAGCGCCAAAGATGTTGTGGTGAGACAGAGCAATGGCTCGCTCAGTCTCCAAGACCTGAGGATACTTGCTTAGTAAGGTAGTGACAAGAATGCCATAAGGCAAGTCTGATTTTTCCTTACCCTTGGCCCTCATCATGTGTCTCATGATGAACACAGGCCAGTTGATCTGATGGCCATTCTTCAGAAACCACAGCATGAAGATGTCTTCCTCACTGAGGTAAGCGAGTTGCCACCACGAGGAGCCAAGATATGAGCGAAGGCATAATGCAGAAGCCTATCTTGGCTTTTCAGCATACCACCCTTAAGACCCTTGTCAGGCAGGGCTAGATTAGGCTTCAGCAGGTCCTCAATCGCCTGAAACTTGTTGAACTCTTCAAGAAAGGGCGTTTCACCATCTTCAACAAGGGCGCCATGAACTACATTGATTCCAACAAAGTCGCCGTCTCCATCGGTGTGATCACAATGTTCGATCACGCACTCGTAGAGAAGAAGGTTATGGCCATCAAAAGCCAGATTGTAGAAGAACATCTTCACCAGAGCAGGATAGAGAGTGGCCCGATGAGAGCAAAGCTGAAGAACTCCCTGGTTTTGCAGTAAGGTCAGAAAGTCAAAGTCACGATGTTGTTGGAAGAAAGAAAGGTCAAGGTACTTGGGTTGGACCAAGTTACGCTCCCAGAAGTGCGTGATGAAGCGTGCACAATGCTCTTCGTTGGAGGAGAGCCTTCTCAGATCAAAAGGGTTGTGGCATGGAGCATTCTTCGTGCGTGGACGCTTGCTAGAGGAGGAGGCCATGGTGGAAGAAGGTGTGGAAGAGAGAAAGAGAGAGAAAGAACAAGATTGATAGTGCAGGTGCTATGGAGACGTTAAGAGCAGAGGAGAAAACAGAAGGTGAAAGCGTTTGGGCGCGCAGGGGTTATTTAAAGGAAACCCCGTGTTTATTTGAATAAACTGAGGTTTATTCAAATAAACATTGCTTCCATTTTCCGAACGGACAGTGCGCGTAGAAACGAAAAGGTGTTTCGCATAGGTTTATTCGAATAGGAAGGGATTCTATTCAATAGAACGACCAAAAGCCAAGCGTTTTGCCAAAGGTGACAGATTTATTCGAATAACTATTGAGTTATTCGAATAGATCGAGGCCTATCACCATGACATGATGAAGACGTGAATGGCCGTTAGTCAATAACCCGAGGTTTATTCGAATAGACAGAGGCCAAGAACAGAACCTGATAAAAGAAGGACTCTGGTTATTCGAATAAGGAAGGATTTATTCGAATGTAGACAAAGAGCCTAAAACAAAACAAGTTTTTAACACATGACAAAATGGGCTTTATTCAAATAAACTATGTTTTATTCGAATAAAGCCGATATTCAACACAAAATTTAACGAGCAAGAAGGAGTTTATTCGAATAAAGGTGTTTATTCGAATAAAACTAACACAGCTGCATGTAAAAACATAAGTTCATGAAATTGAAAGCATATATTCATGTGATAATATTCAACAATAAACCATGCAATTATATATTGGATTGATCAATTATGCCCAATTCTCCTCAAATATAAAATAATGCTTCTTTTGCTAATGGTTTAGTGAAGATATCTGCAAGTTGCTTAGATGTTTCAACAAACTCAAGAATGCAATCCCCTTTTTTATACATGATCTCTAAAGTGATGTCTTATCTCTATATGCTTTGTTCGGAATGCAAGTACCTGGGATTCTTAGAGATATTTATTGCACTAGTGTTATCACATCTTATCGGGATGTGATCAAGTCAAGACCGTAGTCTCAAAAGTTGTTGCTTCATCCATAGGATTTGAGCACAACAACTCCCACCGTGCAACATATTCACCTCGGTGGTAGACAAAGCCACACTATTTTGTTTCTTGCTATGCCAAGAAACTAAAGAACTACCAAGCAAGTATGTCCCACTAGTACTTTTTCTCATCCAATTTGCACCCAAAGAAAATCGAGTCGAAATAGCCTATTAGGCTACAAGAGACACCCTTAAGGTACCACAAGCCCATTTGTGAAGTGCCTACTAGGTATTTCATTATTCGTTTAACAGCACTTAAATGAGACTCCTTAGGGTTTGCCTGATATCTAGCACACATGCATATACTAAACATTATATCTGGTCTACTAGCAGTAAGATAAAGGAGAGATCTAATCATACCTCTATATTTCGTTATTTCTACTGATTTACCTCCTTCATCTTTGTCCAAGTAGCAAGAAGTGCCCATCGGAGTGGCCATGTGTTTAGCGTTTTCCATTTCGAATTTCTTGAGCAATTCCTTGCAGTATTTGGTTTGACTTATGAATGTCCATTCGTTCGTTTGTTTGATTTGAAGTCCGAGGAAGAAATTCAATTCTCCCATCATTGACATTTCAAATTCATTCTGCATTGTCTTAGCAAATTCTTTGCAAAGGGATTCATTAGTAGCACCAAAGATAATATCATCCACATATACTTGCACAAGAAGCATATCGTGCTTTTTATTTTTAATAAAAAGAGTAGTATCTATTTTTCCTCTTGAAAAATTATTTTCTAAAAGGAACTTACTCAACCTTTCATACCAAGCTCTAGGAGCTTGCTTTAAACCATATAAAGCTTTTTTAAGTTTAAAAACATAGTTGGGTAGTTCATGATTTTCAAAACCCGGAGGTTGTTCAACATATACCTCCTCTTGAATAAAATCATTTAGAAAAGCACTCTTGACATCCATTTGATATAATTTGAAATCCATGATGCAAGTATAAGCAAGTAACATTCTAATAGCTTCTAATCTAGCTACAGGTGTATAGGTTTCTTCATAATCTATTCCTTCTTCTTGATTATATCCCTTAGCAACCAATCTAGCTTTGTTTCTAGTTATTAATCCATTCTCATCAAGTTTGTTTCTAAAAACCCATTTAGTTCCAATTATAGGGTGATTATTAGGTCTAGCAACTAATTCTCAAACTTGATTTCTTTCAAACTGATTTAATTCCTTATGCATAGCTAAAATCCAATGTTCATCATCAAAAGCTTCAATTAAATCCTTAGGTTCAATTTGAGAAACAAACGCTAGGTGATTACAAGTATTTCTAAGAGAGTTACGAGTACTTACGCCTTTAGATACATCACCGATAATCTGATCAAGGGAGTAATATTTTGAAGTTCGCCATTCTTTGGGAAGTTCCAAAGCTTGCGAATCTTCTTGTCTTTGTTTATCCTCTTGCTCCTTGATTTCTTTTTCTTTATTATCCAAATGTGTTTCTGCCAAGACTTCTGTAACATCATCAACAACAAGATCCGACTTTGCCGATTCCAAGAATTTTTCCCTTGTTGTTATCACCATAAGTAACGTGTCCATGATTCTTGGGAATAAGCATGGTGAATTTTGAGTCGTCCCCGGTCATGTGCTTGGAACAGCCGCTATCAAGATACCAATTTGAACTCCTAGCTTTTAAGTATACCTACAACACAAGTTTAGTTTTTAACTTTTGGTACCTAAACTTTCTTGGGTCCTTGTGTGTCAGTTTTGGGTATAGTACCCTTGGGAACCTAAACCATTTTTGTTTCAATTTTTGTATTTATATTTTTCCTTACATTATATGTTGAAGCACTATGTCCTTTCCTTCTACAGTAAAAATATTTAATAAAAGGACTATTTGAAACACTAGAATGCACAAAGAAATTTTTATAGAGTTTTTGTTGATTTTTCGGGTTATAACCTATCCCGGCTTTTTGAAAAATCACTCTTTGTCTTCCTAATAAAATATTTAAGTTATCCCTTTCAAAGGTGAATTTAGAAAGAGTGTTCTTTAAGTCTTCAATTTCTTTTTCAAACATATGATATGAAGAACAAGATGAAGAACTAGAAGCATGTGAAAAATGATTTGTGCATGCATCAATGATTCCCAAAGTTTCATTTTCAATTTTCAATTCTTCTATTTCTTTATTTAAAATAAGAATTTGATTTTTTAAAGAAGAAATTGTTTTCTTAGAAGAAGAGATAATTTTTGTGAGTTTTAAAGATTCTTCATGTAATTCCTCAAAAGCATCTTGTAACTCATCGTAAGAAGGCAATAAAGTAGTATTAGAACTTACCTCGTTTTCGCTTTCTTCTTCATCTCCTTTTGCCATGAGACATAGTTGAACTTCTTCGCTTTTTCCGAGTCGTCAATTGAGTCCATGTCGTTTTCATCCCATGTTATGTAGGCTTTTCTTCCTTTTCTTTCCTTGAAAGGCTTCTTTTCAAATTTCTCCTTCTTCTTTTGGTAAACTGGGCACTCTATTTTCATGTGACCAGGTTTGCCACATTCATAGCAAGTTGGAGTCGATGAAACTCCTTCGCCTTTGTAATGAGTCTTTTTTGGAGGGAAGGGAGGTCTTCTTTGCGTTCCCTTTTTCCTGAGAAATTTACCAAACTTTTTAACCAACAAACTAAGATTTTCTTCACTTACCTCGATGTTCTCTGAGCTTTCTTCATTTTCTTCATTGTCATTGTCGAATGTTGAGGAAGTGGCTTTGAGTGCTATTCCCTTTTTCTTTTTATCGTTTTCTTCGCTTTGACTTAATCTGCTCAGTTCCAATTTGTGCTCATGAAGTTTTCCAAAGAGGGTAGCTAAAGTCATTGTAGACAAATCCTTTGATTCTGATATGGCTGTTACTTTGGGTTGCCAAATCCTACTAAGACATCTCAAAACCTTGTTAATCAAATTTTCGTTAGAAAAACTTTTGCCTAAAGATGTAAGATAATTAACTATGTGGGTGAACCTCTTTTGCATTTCCTGAATGCTTTCTCCTTGGTTCATTTTGAATAATTCATATTCACGAGTTAGAGAATTGATTCTCGACCTCTTAACTTCACTAGTACCCTCATGGGTAACTTGCAAAGTGTTCCACATTTCTTTAGCAGTTTTGTAATTTGAAATTCTGAAAAACTCATCATATCCCAAGGCAGTAGTAATAATATTTTTGGCTTTTAAATTATATTAAACTTTTCTTTTGTCTTCATCAGACCATTTGTTTCGTGGGGTTTCGGTCCTTATGCCATCGACCTCATGTGTGGGTATAAAAGCACCGTTTTCAACAGCATCCCATACATCTAGATTAATAGTTTCGATGAAGATTTTCATTCTTTCCTTCCAATATGCGTAACCATCCCCATTGAAAAAGGGTGGTCGATTTATGGAAGATCCTTCTGAAAAACCATTTGAAGAAGCCATATTCTCTTGAAGCTGCTAAGCTCTTTATACAAGAGTCTAGCTTGATACCACTTGTTACCAAGTGGCTTCTAGTACTCAAGAAGAGGGGTGAATTGAGTTTAAAACTTTTTTGAAAAACCTCTTTTTATCAAAAGTTAATATTAAAAACTTAATAAATAAATGCACAGAAAGAACGAGAAGAAGAAAAGAAATAATAAAGAGCGTAAAAAAAATAAATATGCGCAGAAATTAAAATTGCATAAATTAAATAGATTAAGAAGAGAGAAGCGGAACACGTATTTATCTTGGTTCGACCACTAACCCACTCAATTCAATCTACGTCCATCCTCGAAAGTCAGATTTTTCACTAAGTATACAAGTTTTAATAGGTGCTTGCTACCGTTACACAAAAGAGTACTTTTCACACACAGGAAAACTCAACCATTGTGCTAAAGCCTCAGCTTGCAGGGATACCTCACCCTTATACAAACCTTGAGGGATACCTCACCCTTATACAAACCTTGAGGGATACCTCACCCTCGATACAGAATATCAGAGAAAATAGATGAAGAGAAACTCTCACTCAGAGTAAGTAATACAAATTGAAGTGTTAATGGAGCTCTCACAGAAATATCTCAAAGTTTTTAATCAAAAAGAGCATAGAAAATAATTTTCCAGACAGAGCAAACTTCGGAAAATAATTCAGAGTTATGGGCAAAGAAATTCGTGACCCAAGGTTGCTATTTATAGGGAAAAACATTCAGATAGCCGTTTAGGTATAATTAAGATCATTTAAAACAAATTTGAAACCCTGTCTGTTTCCATTTACGTGGACATAAGCTCCGTGTTTATTCGAATAGAAGAAAAGCTTATTCGAATAACACTATTTCTGAAATCAACTTGAAAAGCCATCTGAAATGGGTTATTCGAATAACCAATGTGTTATTCGAATAACTCTGTTAAAACCAGAGTTCTAAAAATGAATAAAGTTGTTAAAAGAAGTTCAGACACAAAAAGGTTTATTCAAATAACGTTTGAGTTATTCGAATAACTCACTTTAAAACATAGTTCTGAAAAACTCATTTATTCGAATAACAGGATAGTTATTCGAATAGTAACTTTATAAAACAGACCATCGTGAAGGTGTTTATTCGAATAGACTATGTTCTATTCGAATAAATCAAACCAAAACTTTTTTGAAAAAAGATAATTCAAAGATACTGAGTTTGTTTCAAAACAGATTTTTATCTTTTCTTTCAAAAACAAAGAGATATCAAAGTGAGCTCCGTACAATAGATCCTAAGCCCTAATGCTAATCAAATATAAACTTGGACTTGGTCTATTTATCATCTTCATTTATACTTCACGTTTGTTATCATCAAAACAAGTCTTCAAAGGTATACATCCAAACACACATGATACATCATACAATGCCCTTGAGGTTAACGAGTAAGGTCGGGATCCGAGTTTGATCGCTCTGCTTATGTCGTTATTCCACTATCCAAGGTATGTCATATGTTGCCCCCATGTGTAGTTCAGGGGGTCTCAACAGCACGTCATGAGTGAATTTCTACTGAGGTGTCAACGACGGACTTCGGCTAGATGCTTGCCGGGTTGACCTATGGGATAGGATCCCGGATCACGGTTAAGAACAGTTGTCCCCAACTTGGTGCTTAGCTAGCATAGCTAAGTATTAAGGTAAGTCTTGATACCCTTGGATCATGGGATCCATGCTTTACACGAAGACAGAGTCCACAATGCCCCCAAAGGATCAAGAGTTTTAATTTTGAGGCGTTAACATGACAAAGTTACTTGACACTTATGGATGCGCCGTGGTCCGGCCATGGTCCACGCGTCAAGTGATTTGAGGTGGACGTTCTAGTCTACAACCGGGGTTCGTAGAATAAACTAAGATTGTTGTCGTGTTTACTTCTTTTTCCATGACTCGTACTGGGTCCAACACCTAAATTTTTGAGCACTCTAGGAGACGTCTATAGGGACCCAAAAGGAATTTCTTGAACCATATTCATCGATGAATCCTCAAACCCTAAGAGAAGTGGTGCCGGGGTGATTTTAAAATTTTTGAAAAGGTAATAGTAGAAAACTCTTTGATGGTCACCACTAAGTATTTCAATTTCCACATGTCTCGTGTTCACAATCATAGTTCATTATACGGACACCGGTTACACACTAGAATGTCCACCTCAAATCACCTGACACGTGGACCATGGCCAGACCATGACGCGTCCACGAGTGTCAAGTAATTTGTCATGTTAACGCCTCGAAATTAAAACTCTTGATCCCTTGGGGGTATTGCGGACTCCAGCTTCGTGTAAAGTATGGATCCCATGATCCAACTTAGTTATGTTAGTTAAGCACCAAGCTGAGGGCAACTGTTCTTGACCGTGATTCAAGATCCGACTTTTGTTGAGGGAAATGGCAGAGCATAAAGTACGGGCCACCAAAATTCGAAGGGCGATAATGGTGAAGCTTAGCTCGCTTCTTCCCTTTCTTTTATTGCTTTCTATTGCACCTTGCGTGGGGCATTTTATTTTTGTAAAGACTATTTTCCCTATTGTCGAGTTTAAATTACAATTGCTCGCATTATACTTGTGTTACATGTTTACTTGTTTTCCCATGGTCCGTATTAGGTCCAACGTCCATTATCAATGTGCATTTGGTAACCATTTAGGGATTTAGGAGAATTTTATTCGCGCAAAACCTTAGTTCGGAGTCCAATGCCCAGAACCTTTGAGCACTCAGAATTCCATTGAGGACTTGGGCAAAATAAAAGATGATCCATAACCGGGGTCTTTAGTATTAACGATCTAGTTCAGAAAATCGCCTAACATTTAGGAATTTTCAATTTCAAAATCAATTTAACATAAGACATCCACGGTAGGTACCTAATGGCGAACCATGGATGACGTAACCCATGTTGCCAATTAATTTCACAACCACAAAATGATTATGGCCAAGTGTTGAGAATTTGGGTATGAGCCCATAATTCGCGATAAAAACATACAAATGGATTTTGTGGGTTATTCCTCTTAACCTGGAATCCAATAAACCCCAAGTCCCATAAGGAGAGGGTTCTGTGGACATTCTCAAGGCGGAGCCCAGCTTGAGGGTCTTAAAATTAAAAAAAAACCTGGATCCTATAAGGAACAGGCTCTATAGACATTCTCAAGGCGTTTTCCGGCTTGAGGGTCTTGAAATTTAGAAAGGAACTTTAGATCTCATAAGGAACGGGTTCTGTAGACATTCTTAAGATGTTTTCCTGCTTAAAGGTCCTAAAATTTAGAAAGAAACATCGGATTCAATAAGGAACGAGCTCTGTAGACATTCTCAAGACGGAGTCCGGCTCGAGGGTCTTAAAAGCTTGAATGATGTCGGGCCGAAGTCCTTGGTGCTTTTTAGCTGGGATTGAATCATTGGCCATTGAATTCGAAAAATACCAGCTGATTCCAAACTATCAAAGATGGATCAACAATGATAGACTCTTGATTTCATAGCTTCTTGTAACCATGAAAGAAGAGGTGCTGACCATGATCAATGATGACACTGCATATGAAATTTGGACCTCCAGTGAAGAATAGTTACTGCCAAGATAAGGTATTTTCAATTTGCTTATGGCCTCGAATCAGGGTATGAGACTTTTTGTGTTGCTATGATTTTCAAAACCAAAGATCAGCGTGCACGTTCACAATCAAAAGCCATCCACTGCTCAGCATTCCTCTCAGCACCGTCCTTCCAATTCAATAGGGATGATTGGCAGACTGGGTGGTGTGATGAGGCAGCGCCTAAAATTATTGAGAATTTACATACATATGAGCGATGACGGTGTTAGTAAATCAAATGCTAGATCTAGTGGAAGTGCTACTCCCTTAAGATCGCCTATTTTGCCAAATCAATTTCTGAGTGGAAATGTTGTAATTGATGATGCTTGGAAGTTTGTGTCAGATCCATTAGTTAAGGCTCTTTGTTATTTGTATGTTGACTTGGTTTCAAAACCTGTATCTTCAAGTCCAGTGGTTGCTATTCTTATTGATTGCATTTCCAAAATGGGACTATCTATTCAATGGTGAATTGAGAGTATTCTTTTTCTTTCATTTGAATCTCGCTTGAAGTAAAAGGTGATGAACAAAAAGAGAAAAGGAGCCACTGTGAGCCAACATGGTTGGTGGTTGCAGAATGGTGTGTGATGGCTATAAGTAAACAGATGTTAAAAATAACAACCTGACAACGGCCCTGTACTAATGTTGACTCGTATGCAAGCAGAGCAAGGAAAACAACGTATTCCAAATCAAGGAGCACCAAAACATAGACACCTTCGGATCTCGGCCTTAAGGACGAGGTTATGATGATCACGCCAGTCCAGAAACAGATCCGACTTGACCAAAGAGACCTATTCAAGGCCTCTGTTGTTGTTGGCGACGAAAACCACCATGTGGGTTTCAACATCAAGTGCAGCAAGGAGGTGCTCCTGAATCTGCGTTACCAGCTGGAAGAGAGACAGAGAGTTGTGTTGGCTTGTTCGCAAGGGTGATTCACCGGCAAACAAGAGCAGGGATCGTAATGGTCGCGACCATAGCCCAATGCATCTACTGGCCAACCATTGCTGCGATTTGCCACCACCACGACCCACGACCTCCACACACCGCGAACTCCATCAAACTCCACTTCATCAATTCCCACACTTGCAACTCGTGGATGGAGGACGATGGAGCTCTAGTGTTTGCAGAGCAATGGCTTGTCATCATCAAACCCCATCATCAAAGTCTCAGATCTACAATCGTGGGTGGAGGAAGATGGCTCGCTAATGGGTGCCTGATCTGTTGCAGTCTGAATTCTGATATGTAAAGTCAGTTCTGTTATGTGCCTTTCCTTTTGTTGTATCCTATGACGGTGGTGGTGAGATTCGAAGTTTATCGTTTTCCACAGACAGCGCCAATGTTCAGTAGTGGATATTGATGCGTACTTGAATAGGCAAGAACTGATGTTTTCCTCCTTGCGCAGCAGCGGTGGTGCGAGTGGGTGGATACGTTCAAAAGGCACTCCGACACTCAAGTTAGACCATGCACAAAGAAGGTAGTCTATATATCAGATTAGATGCATACTTTTGAAATCTTGCATGACATTTATAAGAGTGTTTTGGAATGAAATGCAATCTGTATTGAATGCAGTTATTTAGGATTAGAATCCGTTAGGGATTGTGAACTCTTTTAATTAATTTTTCTATTTATGTGAGATGTAATTAGCGTGTATATTCATCTAAGATTATTTGAGAGATTTATACTTAATAAATAGACAGATGTACTTATCAAGATAACACATAATAATATCTGTGTACTATTCTGGTAAACCGGATTGCTCTTGATCCATAAACTCATAACTCGGCTTAGGCTAGAGAGAAATTATTTCCTCCTTTTAGAGGAAGAACTTTCTTCCACCATAACACATCACAACTTTTAGATTTAGGTAAAACCTATTATGTGGGTTTCATTACAAATTCAATGGCTAAGATTCTCTTTAGAGGAAGAAAAATACTTCCTTCAAGAAAATGTAAGAATTTATGTTCAAGGGATGCTTTGCTTAAAACCTAAAGGCTTAAATTTAGTCTAAAAGGGTGTTGTTCATTTTATTTGGAAAGGTCAATTTTAGAACAACCTGTTTGGATCGAAAAACAATTGGGCTGGATTTTATTTTTATAAGATAAAAAAAAAACGGAAAGAAAAAAGAAACCCATCTAGTATCAGTAATGAGCACAGGAGGTTGCTCAATCTTTGTTGAGCAACTTATTCAAGCTTAGGGACCCCTTACCTCCAACTATTAGGAATCTTTATAACTGTTGAATTAACAAGGAGTCAAACAGTCAGTTTCAAGTTCAACTGCTACTTTTTTGAAACTCCAATTGCAAGCTAAGAGCAATCTCAGGGACATGGTTTCTCTCAAGGTCGAAGTGAAGTGAACTGCCAAAGCTATAAAATTTTCGTAGAAAATCTTTATAACCAACGTGTTCAAAAGAGATTATACGAATTGAAAAGGCAATTAATCATGGCTCGAAAACAAGTAGTCTGGTACCACTGATTTTTCGTTGGTATATGGCATCATAACCTATCCCATTTATTCCGAAAGGACTCAAAGCAATTTTACCAAAAAATAAGTTACTTATCAATGCAGCTTTTGATATTTCATTACGAAAAGCCATTTGAAAGCAACTTCTAGCAATCTTGAAAAGAACGATCATATAAACTCATCAGAAGTCCAAACGTCAAAACTTCATATTCTGTTGTTCCAAGTGAACAATATTTGTACTTTTTTTATTTTTAATTTTACTAAAGACATTTGTTAAGGAAGACAAAAGAAAGTTTTTAATGAAAAAAATATATTTAATACATTAAAAATTAAAAATACTTTACTTTTTTATTTAAAACTTTCTACCTTAACTTCTTTAACAAGTGTTGACAGAACACTTGTTAGCAAAACCTTTTTTTTTTTACAAACAATATGATACTAGATCAAGAGATTTTTCTCCTCTTCGAGTGGGAGAGACTCCTAGAATGGGGAAGAGGAAAAAATAAAGAGTTTATAAAATTGGTGGATGTAACTCCTTTTCTGATTTATTCCTTCATAGTCTTGTAATTAAATACAGGGAAATGTAAATTCCTACAGATATGGATCTCTAGCCACCTGGCTTATGATCCATTACATGCGCCTAACAGAATGTAAAAGGGACTCTAATAACAGAAAGGGAAAAAACTGAATTATAATTCCAAAGCTTCTAGAGTATTATACTTAGTGCCAACTGGTGTGCTCATTTAACAGGCTACACAAAGCCTTCAAGCCACCTTGGGCTTCTCCTATTGCGTTTGGGTCGTTCCCTGTGTGATGGATCAGATTTATTTGCCCTATTTGCATTAGACAAGACATCAACTACATATGTCCTCGTATCATTACCCTGTTCTTCCAGGACAACATTGTCCTCAAGGTTGTAGTTAGGGTAAGCCACCAAAAATTTTGCCTCATCTTCCCAAGTTGCTTCTATGTCCAGAAAACCTTCCCACTGCACCAGTAGCTGACGGCGGTTCCCTTGCGGTGTGCATACCCAGCGAGTCTCCAAAATACTGGTGGGTTGGAGCTCGACCAAGGTTTCTGTCATCGAGGGCTCTAAGCATGGGATCTGAGTAGGAGGGTTTCTAAAGAAGGGTTTCAGTTTCGAGATGTGGAAGATCGGATGAATTCGGGCGTTCTCAGGGAGGGCCAACTCGTATGCCACTGTTCCGATTCGCTTCGTAATCTGGAATGGCCCGAAAAATCTCTTTGCCAATTTGGGGAAACTGCAGCCACGCACAGTCAGTTGCCGGTAGGGACGGAGGCGGAGCCAGACCCAGTCACCGATGTGAAAGACCTTATCTTGACGGTGGCTGTCGGCAAGGGTTCGCATGCGAAGCTAAGCAAGGGCCAAGTTCTCTTTCAAGATTCGAAGCAACTGGCGGCGATGACTCAGGGAATCGTCCAATGAGGCCACCGAGGTTGACCCAACGATGTAGAAGCATAGCAATGGCGGCCTTCGACCATAGACCGCCTCAAACAGTGACATCTTGATGGCGGACTGGTAAGATGTGTTATACCAGTACTCTGTAAGAGGTAAAAACTGATTCCACAATTTGGGGGAGTCACTGACGAAGCAACGGAGATAGGCTTCGAGGATCCTATTAATGACTTTTGTTTGGCCATCGGTCTCAGGGTGATAGGCGCTGCTGAAGGCCAAGGTGGTGCCATGGAGTCAGAACAACTCACGCCAGTACTTACTCACAAAAAGCTTGTCACAGTCACTGAAAATAGATCGAGGCATACCATGGAGTTTGTAAACCTCAGAAAGGAATATAGAGGCCAAGTAAGCAGCCGAGAACTAAGTGGGCAGAGCAATAAAATGGGAGTATTTAGTCAGTCTGTCCATGATCACCCAGATCACAGTCTTGCCATTGGAGATAAGAAGGTGAGTCACGAAATCCATAGATAAATCTTCCCAAACTTGTTGTGGAATAGGTAATGGTTGAAGCAATCCTAGTGGTTTCTGAGTTGAATATTTGTTTTCTTGGCAGTTCTTGCAGGCACGGATAAATTCCTTGACGTCCTTAGTCATTTGGGGCCAAGAGAAGGCTGCGGTTAATCTAATCAAGGTTCCCTTATTTCCAGAATGGCCACCCTGAGGAGTTGAGTGGTGTTCCAAAATCAGTTGTTGGTGCAGTCCAATTTCAAGAAGGATGAAGAGGCGTTCCTGATAGTAAAGAAGCCCTTGTTGAATAGAGAAGGAGGTGGATGCTGAGGTAGCAAACTTGGAAAGGAGGGTTGCACTAGCAGGATTAGAGGCATAGAAGTCCTGCAATTGCCCAATAAGGAGAGGTTGGCATATGGAGACCCCTGCAAACACTGCTTCTGACTGATCCGGAATTCTGGAAAGCGCATCGGCTACCACATTGGAACGCCCAGGTGTGTAAATGATCTCATAATCAAACCCTAGTAATTTTGTCAACCATTTCTGTTGTGCTGGTGTTTGTATAGTTTGGGATAGGAGGCCCTTAAGGCTCTTTTGGTCAGTGTAGGTGTGAAAATGGCGTCCAAGTAGGTAGTGGCGCCATTTTTTTTACAGCGGCTGTAATTGCATACATTTCGCGCTCATAGGCTGAGGCCACTTGCATTTTAGGACACAATTTCTTACTATAGAAGGCCAATGGATGAGTGTTTTGAAAGAGGACCACACCTATTGCAATGCCCGAGGCATCTGTGGTAACATCAAAAGCCAAGCTGAAATTAGGAATGGCCAATATTGGTAACGAGATCATGGCTCGCTGCAGGGCTGTGAAAGCACTTTGGGCTGTGGATCCTCAAGTGAAACTATTTTTCTTTAGCAAGTCAGTCAAGGGGCTGGCTATAGAAGCATACTGCTGAACAAATTTTCTGTAGTACCCTGTAAGACCAAGGAACTCGCGAAGCGAGGTGACTGAGGTAGGAATGGGCCAATTTTGAATGGCCTGAATCTTTTCTGGATCAGCTGCCACGCCTTTAGTTGTGATAATGTGCCCCAAATAGGCCATCCTAGATACACCAAATTGACATTTGGAGAACTTGGCAAAGAAATTGTGAGTATCTAATAATTGTAGAACTTGATGTAAATGAATAAGATGTGAATCCCAATCAACACTATAGATAAGAATGTCATCAAAGAAAACTAGGACAAACTTACGTAAGTATTGACGGAATACCTCATTCATAGTGGCCTGAAAGGTGGATGGGGCATTTGACAATTCGAAGGGCATAACCAGAAATTCAAAGTGCCCGTCTATTGTGCGAAAAGCTGATTTGAAGGTGTCCTCCGGTGCCAAGAGGATCTGGTGGTAACCGGAACGTAAGTCCAGTTTAGAGAAGATAGTGGAACGATGGAGTTCATCAATTAACTCATCCACGGTAGGAATAGGAAATCTATCCTTGATAGTTATGGCATTTAGAGCGCGGTAATCCATACAAAAGCGCCATGTGCCATCTTTCTTGTGCACCAATAGGACTAGTGATGAGAATGGACTAGTACTCAAGCGGATGATGTCATCCCTAAGCATTTCCTGTATCATCTTTGTCATGACCTCCTTTTGGTATTGTGGATATCGATATGGCCTCACATTCATAGGTGTAGAGTCGGGTAATAGGTGGATATGGTGGTCGTGACTGCGGTGGGGTGGTAGGCCATGGGGAATGCTAAAAACAGTAGAGAATTGCTGTAAAACAGCAGCTAGTGCAAGGTTACGAGAGGAAGTGTCTAGTGTAGAGTTGGGCAGTATAGGTTGAGGCTCGGGTTTGGGTTTCTAGGGAGGTCATGGTGATGCTATGGACTGATTGGATGGCATTAGTGAAAAAGAACCGATGGAATTGGGCTAGAGTGGTTTGGGTAGGTGTGGTAGGAGGGAAACCAGTGAGGGTAATGGGTTTTTTGTTATAAATGAATTGGATGGAGGGAATATTGTAATCTGAGAGAAATGCCCCCAAGGTTTGGAGCCATTGCACACCAAGCACCAAATCTGCCCCATGTATGGGTAAAATGAAAAATGGAATGTGGAAAAGTTGGTCGTCAATGGTTACCGGAACATCAACACAGCTGCCACTGCACTGTATTGAGTCTCCATTTCCTACTATGACCGAAAATGGAGTTATGGCCACAACGGGCAGTTTGAGGAATTCAGCAACTCTAGGTTGCATAATGTTATGGGAGCTGCCAGAATCAATCAAAATAGTCACCACTAGTTCCTGAATCTTTCCTTGAACTCGAAGGGTTTTTGGGGAAGGAGGTCCTATAAGTGCCGCTTGGGACAATTGGAAGTGTTCATAAGGGTTTGGGGTGGCTAGCATCAATTCGGGTGAGTCTAAATTTGGGCCAGGGTCAATTCAGAGGCAGGGCTATGGAAATCTGCAGGTTGGTCTTGGTTGTCCTCGGTAATGAGGAGTAGAAACTATTTTTTTGGTTGGCATTTGTGGCCGGCATGCCATTTGTCATCACAGTTATAGCATACGCCTTTAGAGCGTCTTTCTTGGATTTCTTGTGGTGAAAGGTGGCGGATGGGTGTTCTAGTGGGTGTGTTTGTGGTGGTTACTGGCAGGTTTGGTGGGGAGGAATTTGTGAAGGTGGTGGGGTTTGGGTTGCGGCTAAAGCATGGGTTAAGGGTTTTGGAGTTTAGGAATTTGGCCTCCAAGAGTATTGCAAGGCCAATAGCATGGGATAGGGAGTGTGGTTTGAGAATGGCAAGTTCCCTTTGAATTTCATGTTTCAATCCAGAGATAAAACAGTTTAATAACATGTCAGATGGCATACTCAAGACCTTATTTGGCAAGGTTTCAAACTGATGTTGATATTCCACCACGGATCCCAATTGTCTCAGTTTGAACAACGAGGCTTGGTGATTGTCAAATGATGAAGGGCCAAAACACAGCTCTAGGGACCTTGTAAAGGCTTCCCAAGTTGAAATCTGTTGGTTTCCAGCCATCCACTTATACCATCCAAGAGCTTCACCTTGCATGAAAAATGGAACATAGGTCATGCGCTGAGAATGAGGGACTTGTGTAAGATCAAAATACTGGTCTGCCTGAAAGAGCCAGTCAAGTGGGTTTGAGCCATCAAAGGGTAAGAGGGTTATTTTAGGAGGTTTAGGTGTGGGTGCGGGTGGTGGAGAAAACTGGTTTTGGGAGGATAGTTGGTCACGTATGAGGCTGGGAAGTTGAGTAGCTAGGAAGTTCTGAAAATTTTCTTGTTGTCTGGTTATGGCTTCAATACTGAACTGCATTTCTTTCATTTGCATTGCAATCTCATCAGTTGATTTTTCTGATTTTTCAGGTTTGGGAGGCATTGGAGCAAGGAAATGAAAGCACCAATGATACTAGATCAAGAGATTTTCTCCTCTTTGAGTGGGAGAGACTCCTAGAATGGGGAAGAGGAAAAATAAAGAGTCTGTAAAATTGGTGGATGTAACTCCTTTTCTGCTTTATTCCTTCATAATCTTGTAATTAAATACAGGAAAATGTAAATTCCTACAGATACGGATCTCTAGCCACTTGGCTTATAATCCATTACATGCGCCTAACAGAATGTAAAAGGGACTCTAGTAATAGAAAGGAAAAAAACTGAATTATAATTCCAAAGCTTCTAGAATATCCTACTTAGTGCCAGCTGGTGTGCTCATTTAACAGGCTACACAAAGCCTTCAGGCCACCTTGGGCTTCTCCTATTGCGTTTGATCCGTTCCCCGTGTGATGGATCAGATGTATTTGCCCCATTTGCATTAGACAAGACATCAACTACATCTCTCCTCGTATCACAATATATGTATTTTACTTCCATGCAATCAATGTTTCAAAAATGAAAAAAGATATTCTTACACCTTTAAAAAGAAGTATATTATTGTTTACACTATTTTTGAGAGATGTGATTGAATGAAAGAAAATAAAAAAAATGTATAATGAATGATATTAGATAGAGAGTATGTGATGTAAGAATATAAATATTGTTCAAAAATAGGATGTACCACAAAAGAGAAAAAGATATTGATTTGGGACTTAAATATTTCAAAAAAAATGTTACAAAATTTGACGTATGTAATATTTAATGTAAGAAAAAATTATTCAAAAATAGGATGTACCACCCAAGAGAAAAAGATATTAATTTGGGACTTAAATATTTCAAAAAAAATGTTACAAAATTTGTTGAAAACTACATGGGGCTAAACGTACATACTTTCACAACCTTAATTCCAAATTTCACCAATAATCAATTACTTGCACATTGTGGACAATGGAAGGCTAATCATTTGCTGAGCAATCAGACCTTGGTATGATTCAATAGGCATGCTATGTTTTGAGAAAACTCAAACGTTTACGCTCAATGCTATCCAAGCGGATCAATATTGTACCAGCAGTTTCTCCTTCAACCCACTTTATAGATTCCTTCTCTAATAGTTTTCGTACCTGTCCAAAATCAACCACCAGTATGTCACAAATTGCCTCATGGCTCAAGAATCAGACATCATGAAGTCTAATAAGCAGTACTGCAAAATTAAAATTACTTTAAAATCTGATTTCATGTAAAAAGCAAATCAGTCAGATTTTCCACTTTACCCCTTTTTATCAAATAAAACACGCAAATTAGAAAAAAACATTCCAAAATTAAACTTCAAGAAATCAGTCAATCTTACCAGTCGTCTGCGAGACCCTTTAGAGTTATCTTCGCCATTTGCATCAATGATAACCTTGAGGTACTCAAATGCTGATGGAGATGAGCGAATATTAAAATTAACAATTGAAAAGGGAACAATAATTTATACAGATTAGTAGTTCGCTGCCGTAACTCACATGGAATGCCAGAAAGAGAAGAAAGATGACACTTCAATAGACGTATAGCATCCTTTGAACCATGGTCGTGCAAGTCAAGCGACATTTCTTCTGTTTCTGTAGTCCTGCCAATAAATACAATAAAAGAAATATTTATATTACCTATCATACAAATTTTCCATGCTAACCCACTTAACAAAGTAGAAGAAAAAATATGAAGAAGCAATACAAATTTTAGAGCAGAAGAGATTAACCTAGTTTCAAGAATCATTCTGCTAGATTCTTCATCAGCTTCACGAGCCTTCTTGAGGAAAAAATGTCCCTGTCATCATCATAGCATACACCAGTGAAATTGAGTAACTAGGATAATTAAGACTATCGTATATAAAATAAAAAACCAGTATATCAATGAACCAGTATACACCAGTACACAAGAACCAGTATATCAATGAATCCGAAATTCGGATGTCATGAACAAAAAGTTCATTGTGTCATAATGCAACTTATCGCCAGGCACAGTTTTATAAAAACCTTACCTGATCTAAAAGTCTTTCTGCTTTGATTTGATCCCCTTTTGCAAATGCATCAACGGCCTGAAGTGACAAATGACCCATCAGTGTACTTTACAGTGCCCAAAGCAAAGACCCCAAAACACCAAGTAATTCCACCTAGTAACTATTTAATAATCAAATGTGGGACAAATATATAACCCCCGTAAAAGCTGGAACAAGTAGTGCAACATACTGCTTTATAATATTCATTCATTGTCACTCGGTACTCCTTCACAGCTCTACGCACGCTCTGGTAGTCTTCCTCATCCTCCGCATCTGCTATACACAGCACATTATTTAATATAAAGTAAAAATCAACTTCAAAAAGAGAGAAAATAAAAGATCCATATTATGTAACAAGAAATACAAGGAAAAAATAAATGGTCAATGGATTTTGCTTCTAGGAATGTATCAACCAATTGAGTACAATGGCCCATGTAGCCGACCCCACCTAGTAGGAAAATGCTTGGTTGTTGTTGTTGTTGAATGTATCAACCAATTCTTCTAATTAAAACAGCAAAAATTCCAACACTTGGCCCACAGTAGGGAGTAACATATGGATCAACTAATTTTGCAAGGCAATCATCTCCAGGCTTAGGAAGGACATGCAAGTTATGGTATCTGGCTTTGAAGGCTTCAAATATTGTCTTGCATCATTTGATAAATCCTTAAAGTTGCCAGAATATCAGAATCATGCACATGCCAAAGGATAATGAACATGGGAAAATATTGAAACGTCACAACAGTAACCGGTTTTCATACTCAAATATCAGACAAATAATGGTCATTTCAAGTGAGATGATATAAATAACCAAAAGCAAAGTAAACAAATGCTAAAAAATCAGTAAATCTTTTTATTGAAAGATTGTCTGTCAGACTAAGGCTGATGGCAAGCACCGACTTCTTATTGGAGGAGAATTTTTCTGCTCCAAAAATGATATTTAAATACATTCTAAAATGAAGGAATCTTTAATCACATATGCTTCTACAAAAGTCATGTAGCTCAATAAATGAAGTCTTAACAACCAAAAAATTGAGAATAAAGTTTTCTAGAATCACAAAAAGGACAACAAAGATTGCTAATCAGGTTTAGGGAAGTACCATCTACATTTTCTCGTCGTGAGAAGTTCATGTCAATCTTATATTCTTCCATGGAGTCTTTGGGAGGTTCAAACACCACATGTCCATATCGTGAATTCTTATTCACATCCTTTACAGTTCTTCTAGGAGACTCCTCAGAACGCTCACGAGCATTAAACAAAGCAGACAAGACTTCTTTCTGAAGGTCATCTCTCCCTTTCTGTTTCTGATGTAATTCCACTCCTTTGTTTGAAACTATGTTTCCATCGCTATATGACAAAGAGAATACAAATTAAGACCCAAAATGTGGCATGGAGATGAGTTGATTATGCCATTAGAGCACAAGGCCAATTAAAGCAAAAGATAAAGTAGAAGTCCCTTCATCTTTAATATTAACTAGGATGATGACAGAAGCAGTAGATATTAACAGAAACAAAAAATGAAAGGAGAAAGAATTTAAAAAAGAAAAAAGAAAAAAAGAAAAATATACCCTCTGAGATTCTGAGACTTTCTTTCAGATGAAGGTACTTCAGATTTCAGTTTCATATCTGTAAACTGCAAAAGTACAGTTAGCTTAAACAAAAGCACATAGCAATTCAGAATCAAGATGACCATCAGAATTTTAATTTAGACAACAAGATATAATTTTCTGCACAAAAGCTGAAAGTCAAAAACTAAGAAAAAGAATACAAAACCATCACCAATAGAACAGGAATATGAAAGCTAATTTTATTCTTTGATAATAATCAAGTACAATAATATAACAACCTACAATAGACAAAACCATAACCAAATGAAAGAAATGTAGAGGACACAAATATATTCTCTAAAAAACATTATGTTCTCCTTGTAAACAATTGGTTATAGAAATCATTCACGTATATCACTAGAAAGCGTTCAAGAGAAAGGCTGGCATGTGGCAAACAACTTTCACAACAGGAGGTAATCCTCTCCCTTGCCTAAAACTCTCCCCTCCATGGTGAAGGTGGGATTTAATCCCAAATCCTTGCACCCACTGTAAAGGAATTTTAAAATTCACAAATTATAATATCGTGTATACAACTAGACATAATGAAAGTAGCATAAGTAATTCTGTGGAGCTTCAAGTATAAATTATCTTGGCATTCATACTTACCCTACCAGCTGAATCACCGACAGCAGCTGTCCTTTTTTCCAAAGCCACAATTGGTCGATCTAGCAGTTTTTCCATGCTCTGGATGATTTCAAAATATATTTAGTAGGCATAGGTTTCAAGTGCTTTTTCTCAATGTACCACAATGACGTCATGCAAATGAGAAATTATATTAGAATAATGAAGCTTGGGGTAGTCTGACTCTGAATAGTAAAACCATGATTATAAATGATGCCATGATTATAAATGATGTATATGTCAAGAAAATCAGAAACACTGGGGTAGAATGTGGATAACCCCGAAAAGATAAATTAGTGAAAGATGACTCCTGTCAGATTTTGGTGATTTGAACTCTAAATGAGATTATAGAAACAACAACAACCAAGTCTTTTCTTATTAGGTAGGGTCGGTTACATGAATCAAACAACTTCATTGTACCCTATCATATAAACCAAGTATTTATAAATGTAATACAAATCTAAATTTTTTTTAATCGTTTCACTTATAGTCTTTCTTGGTCTACTTCTACCTCTAGCTATTGGGCTATCCTCCACTTAATCTACTTTTATAGACGCGGAAAAAAAAATTGTAAATTCCGATATGAACCCTAGAAAGGGGAAAAGAAAGTAAGAAACATCATCAATATCACAAAAGCATA
Source organism: Ormosia semicastrata (assembly GCA_029884595.1). Classification (NCBI taxonomy): domain Eukaryota; kingdom Viridiplantae; phylum Streptophyta; class Magnoliopsida; order Fabales; family Fabaceae; genus Ormosia; species Ormosia semicastrata. The sequence goes on along the minus strand of JAQQTO010000057.1, from coordinate 7,155,303 downwards.
TATATAATACTTGGTATATTATAGCAAATAGTAAACAATGATCAAGATAACAGCATAAGACAATTTTGTGTACCTTCAGCATATCATACCCACAAGAATCTGCATGTTTGCAATAAAATCTGGTCAGCTGTTAATACAAAAACTAAAAAAATGCTTCTAATAACAATAATATAATTCAGCTTATGTGTCATGAAATTAATAACTAGTAATACATATTAGTTGTCAATAGAATGAATAGTCTAGCAAATAGTCAAGTCCATATTCTTGATAACTAAAAGTAAGAATTTATAACACAAAGTAAAACCAGATTCATTTATACAAGAACATAATGGCAGCCAAGATAGAAAATTAAGTGTTCAATTGATTAAGTCCAGGCAGATCGGCATTCAAGACCTGTATCAGATCAACCTACAAGCTATTTTATTTTCAAGACATGTCATAATTAATACTGGACAATGGTTAAGCTATTTAAAACAACATATGTAAGCCCAACATGATCGTGATTAAAATAACGAAATAGTAATATAAAGAACTATGCTATTAAAATGATGTACTTTTTGTAAAAAATAGTACTTTCAGTTGAGTAATACATCAGGAAATTTTCTTAAAAACGGTTAGCTAAATGACAAGAAAATACACAAATATGAAAATGAAATATCAGTTACAAGCAAAGCAATTAAAAAAGATTCAAACAATTCTGGTATAGGATTTGTTGAACAAATAAGAGGGGTTAAAAACAATTTGAGTTTTATACAATGAAAATGATCAAATGAACAGATGAACTTCTGTCTCGCAATGCCATGTAATATTTATAGAAAGGAGGTTGTAAATAATCAAACATTTAACAAAATCTCAACAAATGAGAGAATAAAACTGCTTCAATATTGTCTCAACAGCAAAGAGTTTGAGAGTTATATACCAAGAACTTCCCGTATCATATCTCTGTCAAGCTGAAAGCCATCTCCAAGCATTTTAAATAAGAAATCTTCCATGTCCTGGTGAAGCTGATCATGCTTTACAATACTTGGCTTAGTTTTTTCACGCCAGATTCCAGTCATTGGCAGTGCCTTCGTATCCAACTTCAATGGTTTAGTCACACCATAAGATCCATTTGCTGATGGCATGGATCTAACATAATCCTTACCAATAATGCCTGAAACAGTACCTACTGAAACTGGACGAACTTTGGGCTTTATGTTTTTTCTTTCTTGGCAGGAATTTTCAAAGGAAGACCCATCAGATGATTCTGAAGACTCTTCAACCCTGGCATCTGCATTTGATGAATGGGTTGCTGTTGCTGAGGTTGAGGAGCTTCCCTGCATCTCATACAAAATTTCACCAGCCAAGTCTGCATTCCGGCTTGCCTTGCAATAGGCAGAAGCTATTTCCTCGAGAGAAAATGCAGAGCCAAAGGCATCCAGCAAGCACTTCAATGCTTTTTCTTCATCACATGTGACTACATTTTGGCCAGAGACTTCCATCCCAATGATGCTTGAACCACTGTCAGAGAAACTGAGATAAAATAAAGATAAAGATAGAAATGATCAGTTTTTCTAACTTCAATGCAACAGTGGAAAAAATGATGACACCACTAAGAGAAGAGCGCTCCAATAGGCAAAGAGAAACCTCTGTGCGTAAATGTGATATAACAAGAACTGGAGAGAGAAAACACGGTTAACAGAGCCTTGCCTTAGGGAATGGTCAAGTATTCAAAGTAGCAAACAAGGTTAATGAATCAGAAAATCGATGCAAAAAAAAAAAAAAAAACCTTAAAGAAAATTTATATCTGAATCATCATATATTCATACAATTTTGTATATCATGACAGCAACTCAGAATCGGAATCCTAAGGCCGTGAAAGATAGCTTGTCAGAAAAACACAAATAAGTACAATCAAAATTAGGAATCAAACCGCACCTGGGTAAGATAACATTGCAATCAAACACCAAGTACACAATCTCAATTAAAATGGCAAAAAAAATGGGAAGGAATAAATACGAATTCGCAGAACCATATCCCCCAATGAAATTCCAAGCCAAAAAAAATAACGAAACCCAGATGCTTTTTGCTCATTTACTTGTTACTATGAATGTTTATCAGATTGCAATTTACTAGAACAGATTATCTCCCACAAATTGCTCGGATCATTGAATGGTCAAGCAGAGAACTTTGACTGACCCACTTACTATAAAATGAAGGAAGGAGCATACCTGGGTGTGGTTGAAGAGTGAAAGTGTGAAACTAGGAGAAGCCCACGACATTTGATGGTCTCCTTTGGTATATATACAACTGAAAATAATAATTGAATGAGGATTTTTGGGGAGAAAAAAATAAAATAAAAAATAAAAATTGGCACAATGGGACAAAGAAGATGCTTTTGGCGCCTCTCGGCTACCAATGGCTATGGGATTGACAACTTCATTTGCACGTTTTTGGTACAAAACAAACAGCTTGTCTAGGAAGTTTTTCATTTCTCTCAATTTTTTTTTCAGAAGTTAAAAACATAAAAGAACAAAGTTTGCACTTAAAATTTCGTGCCACATGAAGGGGCTATGTTATATTCTTTTCATATGAATGTTGACAACTTCATTTGCACGTTTTTGGTACAAAACAAACAACTTGTCTAGGAAGTTTTTCATTTCTCTCAATTTTTTTTTCAGAAGTTAAAAACATAAAAGACCAAAGTTTGCACTTAAATTTTCGTGCCACATGAAGGGGCTATGTTATATTCTTTTCATATGAATGTTGACTACATTATTTTTTCTTTTGATGCAAGGCAAGACTTGGATAAGAGAAGTCCTAAACTGTAAGTTTAGCATAAGATAAATGTTGCCTGCACAAATTGTGCACAAACATTTTACAAATACTATATCATCCATTGAATAAAATGAAAAAAGTAGGGAAGAGAGAAGGGAAAAAATGAATGACTATGATGAGATGGTATAAAATTTGTGAGGGACATTTTTGTACATGTATCATTAGTCTTAGCATAATTTACAATGCTCACTACTGCAATTCCCAATGGCTTAAATATAGGGGGAGAAAGTTGCTATGTACCCATATAAAATCATGGTGACTAGAACCTATGCTGAGCTAAGAACGGGTCTAATTTCTAATGTGCTCAAAGTTTATATTCGCTAGGAAAGACCCATTTTTCCTGACGATAACAGGTATAGTATAGATGAGCAAAATATATGCTTCACTTATTGTCCATAATGGGGCGTAGAATTTGAAAGTTTTGCACAATCATTTTATTCCCCTTAATATTAGGCAGGCCATCTTGCTTGATTCAAGCTATTTGTGGTTGGATTGTCATATGATCCCCTAGTTATTAATATCTTTCGAGCTTCAAGGCATCTGGCTCTTCATTTACAATGGTTTCTTTTTCCTTTTTTTTTTGTACATTAGAGGCGTGAACACTTAGACAAGAAGGAAAATGAATATAGGTAGTCCCCAGAGAAAATGGAACCTTCGAACATCATCACAATCATTATATAGTCTGTTTGTGCTGTTATTGGGAGTGTGAATACCTACCAGCATGTTGCTATTGCAGTGTGGCCCCAAAAAAGGTGTTGTATAGCTTTCTTACCTAAAGAGCTTTAATATTTCGATACCTTTCATTGCACAAAAACTGAATGACCGGATTACTATGCCACCCTTGTTGGAGTTGTGGTTTATCTAATGCCTATCGTTCTACTTTGTTGTTCATGGTTACTTGTTAATTGGATGATTAGAAGTCCCGGAACGATTTAATGGCATTTTAGCTGATAAAACAGCGTAATTTTTTTTTGCTTTTTTTGTACAACAAAACGTAAGTTATTACACATGAACTGAGTTCATTTATAATGAATTTTCACGAAATTTTACCAAATTAGGTTAATATTGTTATTTCTACATTCAACTCTCTATACTTTTCCTTACACTTACTACTTTTGAAAAAGAGAAGGGAAGTGAAATTAGTTTGAATTTATTTTCAAAAAGAGTAGGTGTAAAAAATAAGTGTGAAGAATTGAGTGTAGAAATAATATTATTGAAACATCAACAAATATTAAAGAAAGACATTTGTCATGAATGAATTCAGTCAACAACTAATATAACTTCTAACAAATTTCGAAAGTAAAATAGATTGAATGATGTGATGACCACCAAACTTGAAGAGGAAAAAACTAATTAATAAACCCAATTCCACTACTAAAATCGGCTTTCCATAACATTTCTTATCGACCGATTGAAGAACGCAAATGAGAGGAAGAGTTCCTAAAGACCTTACAACTTCTTCCATGGTGATCATGGTTATCCTGCTCTCTTTCTGGAGTAACATAATGAGGATGCAATGTGTCAGCAGCTGGCAGGTGGGTTTCCAAATTTTCATTGGCAACTTGAAGAGGAGGGATGTAGTGGCGCGCTTGTGTGTTGAGCACTAATCTACCTTCATCAGAAAGGACCCCATACATGTCATTCATATTGGCAGTACTTGCAGAATTATAATGTTCCTCCCACCCATAACCATAACTAAGTGCTTCCATTGAGTTTACCCTGGTGTTTGGCAAATCAACAATTTGTGTGCTTGTGTAGTTATTGTTGTAAGCAGGATTCACTTCCATTGATAGACCAGCATATGTACTTGATGAGTTGAAATTCATCATATTTCTTTGATCAGAATCACAGTCTGTTTGCCATATATCAATGTCACTAAAATTTTCATAATCCGTCCCACATGTCTGTAGTTCTGCCTCGCTTGCACATGACATAGAATCCGTTGCCCACATATTTGCATAATGATCAAGTTCTTCAATACTAAGGGCAAGCTTTGGATCTTCAAGTATTCGATTATTGAATACATTGACAAGAGTGGAGGGAATGTCTACCACTAACAAATAAAACCAAGGTCAGTTTTATTAATTATATATGTTTTAATAATATTCTTCCCGGCCATGTGAAGTGTTATACTTATGAGCTCATAGAAAAGGAAAGAATGGGAAGGGTTATTACCAGATGTTGGTGAAGTTGAATATAATAGAGATGATGATTGCTCCGCTTGTTGAGTTAAAATCACAGGTGCTGCAGGTTGCTGATGATTAACTGGGTTGGTGTTCCACTCACGTAGATCATAACCATGAGAATGAGAGTAGTCCGTGCCCCCCCCTTGATATAATAAATCCGAACTAAAATATGGAGATTTCAAACTTGGAAAAGGTCGTTGGCTCAGCTCCAATAACCGTTTATCACATTGTATCAGCTTCTCATAGTGTTTGTCAAGAACTCCAGGAGGAAACTCAAGGTAGTGCCTCCTGTCCAGTATAAATAGTAAGAAAAAAAAATGAATATCTGAACATGCACAAGCTAGCTTAATGCATTACTAGTTTGTCAGAAAGGGAAAATAATAGGAAAAAAAATAGAATCAAAGGAAATGCATACCGGTATGTCAAAGCCTGACCTCCAGTGAAGTCTTCTGATAACTCCCACGTAGTATGGCTTCGTGGCCTTGGATCAGTCTCATGATAGAACATTGGTTCCTTGTCTAGCTGAGAGGAAAAAAAGAAAAAAGAAACGATAAACATCAAATGCATGCAGTTGTTCTCTAATTAATTAAGACGAAAAACCATGAAATTAATAATAAGAATAAGAAAAATACACCTCAACTTCAAGAATTCCGGGCCTGTTTTTTTCGATAACTACTCGCATGGCCAAAATGTTCTGCCATAGTACTACAATTTTGTTCTTGATCAAAGTACCTTCATCTAATATCTCCCAAACAAGTTTTCGCTTTACATAGTAACACCCGGCCACCAAGCCTTGTTCATGTGCAGCCACAATCTGTATATGTGCATGAAATTTAATTTTATTCAATATATATATATACACATATATATAAATATATATATATTTTTTATGACTAGGAATTTAAACTCTTTTTTTATTTTTGGGTAAATGAAAAACTCATGTTCTATCTGCATGCATTAGCATTTATTGACAAATCATACGTTGAATGCTCCAATTCTGAGCAAAGAAGCAGGAAAATGCACAGCCGTGAACTTCTTGCCTATTGGCTGGCTCTCTTTTTTTCTTTCACTAAGCGTACGATTCAATTCCTCCTCTATTATCTTCACTGCAGAGGGTGTCTTTCGGAGTTTCAATCCGAGTGGTGGTGGACCATGGATATAGTCTTCCAATGATCTAACGTCCAAAAGTCGACTCTGCAGAACATTGGAAAAAATAGAAAAGTAAATAAATTCCTGCATATCACATTGGCTTATAAAGAGACAGACCATATAACAACAAAAAAAATTAATGAGTCATTACAGAAGAAATTAGGGGAATAAAAACAATGGAGTAAAAGAGACAGACCGTTTCGCCTCCATTTTTTGAATCTGCAGCACCAATTTTTCTTTTGTAATTAAGCTCTCCATCTTCTAAGTTTAGATACTGATGATCATATGAATATGAAGCATTTTGAGTCTCAACGAACACTTGTTGACTGGCTTCACTATTAGGACCTGAACCCGCTTCCAGGGGATCTGTGTTCTCGACGGACACTTGTTGATTGGCTTCATTATGACCTGACTCCTCTTCCATGGATTCTCTCCTGTTGTTGAATGAATGGAGAATGCCTAGTGAAATTCTTATATACTCTCATACCAGAGTATTACATCCATCGGTTGATATTAATCCAAAGTATATAAAAATTTATCATGGTGGGTCCTATAGAATAAGACTTGTGTGAAAGATAGTCATATGACACTAAAAAAGATGAAAATCAGTTTTTTAGATAACTAACGTACTCTGTTTTTGCTAAAAAGATATATATGTAAATAGGAAATTCTTCATCTTTCTCTGTATGTTTATCTAAGTAAAAAATATTGGATAAGTACTAATATTTACGTAAGTAAATATAACAAAAATGAATATAGTGATAATTCTTCAATTACAATTTTTGTTTTGAAAAGATAAAACAAGTAATATTTCAAAATATTGTAAATAACTCATAGGGCCAGTTGGATTTGTGTTTTCCACGAACACTTGTTGACTGGCCTCATTGGACCTGAGCCCTCTTCCATGGATTCTCTCCTGTTGTTAAATGAAAGGAGAATGCCTAGAAAAATTATTATATACTTTCATACCAGAGTATTATATCCAACGACTGATATTTAATCCAAAGTATGTAAGAATTTATCGTGGTGGGTCTTATAGAGTAAAACTTGTGTATATCTCTTGCTGACAAGATAGTCATATGACACTAGAGAGGATGTAAATCTGTTTTCTAGATGACTAATATATTCTATTTACGCTAAAAAAATAGATACATCCGTAAGCAGGACAAGTTTTCACCTTTTTTATGTATGTTTATCTAAGTAAAAAATATTTGATAAGTAATAATATTTACATAAGTAAATATAGCAAAAATGAATATATGGATAATTATTTAATTACAATTTTTGTTTTGAAAATATAAAACAAGTAATATTTCAAAATATTGTAGATAACTCATAGTGCCAGTTAGTTAAACTGAGGGTAATAGTTTTAAAGAATTTTCAATTCTTTGTCTCAATTATAATGAAATATAAAATTTTATTTCATTTTGTGTAAGTTGAAGAAAAAAAATTTATATTAGTTCAAATATAGACTTTGTATCATAATAATTAATTAACATTTTTTTTATTTTTTTCTTCTAATAGTGCATGTAGTTTTTTTTTTTTGAACTGTAGTGCAAGTTGGTTTTGCTAGTCTAAATTGGCGCTTGCATGACTTGAGATATATAGCAAAAAATTTAAATAGTCATTACAAAAGAAATGAGGGTAATAAAAGCAATGAAGAAAAGATAAAGATGCAAGGTTTTATTCCATAAGGAAATCCCATCTTCACATGAAATGACTTCCTAACGACATAGTTTATTTGTATCATAACACATTATGGTAGTTAAATTAATGTTTATCTTTATCTAACAGATGATTATACAAAAGATATATCTGTAAGCAGCAAGGACTTCACCTTTTACATATATTTGTAGAAAAAATGGTTGATAAGTGATAATATTTACATAAGTAAATATTTTTGGTAACAAAATGAAGAGACAGTGACATTATTTTAATTATAGTATGTTTTGGAAAGACAAAGCAAGTAATATTTCAAAATGTTATGTACTAGGGTCAGTTAATTAAAACGATTTTAACAGTATAATACATTTTAGGGGTAAATAATACAAACTACTCTCGAGGTTTGAAAAAATGACAACTACCCTTATTCTTAATAAGAAATTACACCCCACCCCATTTTACACATGATGGTAATAAGTAAGTGATAATATTCTAACCGAAGAATTAATGGTCAGTTATAATTTTGACAGCTAATTCTTATAGTTCAATTCGTAAAGCACATTTCGTTGTATATAGCATTGCTATAATTTTTTGGTTTTCCAACGTGTCTCTCCATCCGAAGGTAAGAGGCAATCTCTCGAGTTAGGAAAGATTCCGTTGAGCAACAAAGTTCTTTCAATCAAATTTTTAATGTAATTGTATATATCTAAGACTCGAACCCAAGATCATTAGTTAAGCTAAAACAGTCTCCCACCAATTAATCTACACGTTCAGTGGTAGCATTGTTATAATTAAATTTGTGTTAACTATTTCTTAGGTAAAGAAAAGTAAAAAAAAAAAAAGATCTTCAATTTGTTCTTCATTATCCCTTCTTTTTTTCTTTCTATTCATATATAAGAGAGTTGTACCTTGAGTTTAAGGGAACGAGACATTCATTTATAACAAAGTGATGTTAAAAATATTGTAAAAAAAAACTAAAAATGTTACTTTCATGCATACTTTGTTGAAAGGTATAAACATGTCAAGTCAAGTTGAGTATTTGAATCTCATATTTGATTTGTGAAAAAAATATGATATTCAAACTTGATTCATTTAAAATTTGAGTTTGACTTGTTTAAAAAATATAAAATTTAAGCTTGACTTGTATAAATCGTTTATAGTTTGATTATTGTTATTTCTTTTATCAAAATTTTCCTTTGACCTTTAAGTATTTTTTAAAATTTATTAATTTAGTATTTGATATATATCTTTTTATGAGAAAATGAAATAAAAAAAAGTGAGTAAAATAGTCTTAAAAATTGGATTTTGGCAAGTAGTATATAATTAATATACAAAATTATAATTCTTTAAATATAATTAAATTTTCCTAAGTAATAGTAATATATAAATTATTATTATTTTGTTTTCTTTTTTCATGAGTTTGGTTCATGTCCCCCTATGTTTTCTTTTGTTTTCTTTTTCTTTATTAATATATTTATGATTTGCCAAATGATTAATATTGGTAATAAGTAAACATAGTTGGGATAATATTCTAATCTTTAAGTGATGCTTTTATAATTTGCTTAAAAAATTTTATTATTATTTGTATTTTTTCTTACGTAAAATTATATTTTTTTGTAATTTAATATATATACACACATAGATATATGAGTTATTCGAGTGAACTTTTAATGTCAAGCTTATAAAACTTGAGCTTTACTCATTTATATAATTAAACATAAATTTAAGTTTGAACTTATTTGTTTAGTTAAACAAACGAACTTGATTAAATATTTAACGAATCGTGCTCAAATAATTCACGAATAACTCAACTCATTTATATCATATTTGTTATAATGCTTCCCTATGTAATTAAGGAAAATGTTTATTCTACGATTAGAATTTTAGACTTGTTCTACACCAATTAATTATAAATATTTTTTTTAAAAGATAGTTAATTCACTGCTAATAATGAAAATGGAATCAAAAGGAAATGTGTTATGCTCATAACCAATAAATATAATATTCTTTCTCTGACTCAAGGATAAACACCTAACATTCACTACTCCTAAGATAAATCTTAGGATAACTCAAAATTTTTGCTTTTTTTTTCCCAAATTACATACCACACTGAATCATGATAGTGTAGATCTATCTCTTTTTGGTGTAGAACATCCCGTCAAAGTTGGTCTTTGATAGCTCGAATTCTTCCTATTGCTTCTAGTTAATTATAAATAAATTATCAATTAATAATATATATCCATTGATTAATGAACTGGTAACAATTTTTTTAAGCAAATAATTTGCTTTTCTAAGAGAAAGAAACAAAAAAAAGTGTAAAGTCTTTTAAAAATTGGAGTTTGGCAAGTAGTACATAATATAAGATATGATAGTTCTAAAATAATAGGATAAAATTTCCTAAGTATAAACAATATATAAATTATTATTATTTATCAAATATTTGATTACATATAATATAAATAATTTGATGTATATATAACTATCTATTATGATATATAGTTATTCACTTTCCTCCCAATCTTTGGATCGAGAATTTGCAATGGATGTTGAATTCCTTGAATAACTTTCGTACATAAATTATAATTTCAACATCTTTTTAATAAACAAAAGAAAAGAAAATTTAATTAGAATTAAACGAGCAAAACCCGAGTTCAAAAACAATCAATTCTTGATATCATCAAAATGCTTCCTTACCAAAAAAAGAAAAAAGAAAGAACAATTTTGTTATGACTTTTCTATGCCCATTAATTCTTATTTTTTTAAAAGATAGTTAATTCACTGGGTGTTGGATGGTGAAGAACAAAAGGAAATGTTTATGAGGCCAATAAATTGGTTTTTTCTTTGAGGGTGGTATAAACACCTAACATTCACTGTTGGAGTAAATCTTAAGAACAATGACTATTTGGTGTTGATAACAAAGGAATGGTGGCTAGGTGTTCTTGGCAAAGAAGGAGAGGTTTAGAGTGAGAGGATGAAGTTGAGGGGTAAGGTGGGAAGAGATGTCTATCGTTAGCTAATCGGGAGGTCCTTTTAGTAATCGTTAATAGATAAAAATTTTGATTTCATTATATATATCCATTAACCCACCAAACATTTGATATAACATTTAATATTAAGCTAATACTATCGTTTATCTTAAGACCAAACATAGCCTTAACCAATCAATATACATTATTAATAGATAGTTTATTCATAGTTAACTAATATATGGAAAGTGTGGAATTGTAGGTTTTGGAATAACATAAATGTTCAATTAATCCTAAATCAAACTATTTTTTTTTCTGGACAAAACTTAGGTTCACTTCTTTATGTCCATTACATCCATTTTACTAATCAAGTTATGACATGTGTTCATTAATGTTATCTCTCCTAGTCTCTTTTTAAAAAAAAAAAGAAATACACACATGTTATAACTTGATTGGTAGAATGAATGTAATGGACATAAAAAGTAGACTTAAGTTTTGTCCTTTTTTTTTCTAAAAAATAATTTGGGTAAATTACACTTTGCTCCTATGTTTACATGTGTTATTACTCAACTCCCTAAACTTGTTTTCATGTCACTAAACCCCCTTGAACTTTGGGATAAAGTGAAAGCGTTACATTTTCTGTCAACTCTAGCATCCCATAGGGTAGCCATTGTCACTATCGCCATTTCCTCCATAACCACCACCATGTGCACCACTTGCACTGTACCCACATCCTCCACCAGCAAAACTGCCTCTGCTGCTGGTACGTGTAAAATACTCTAAGAGCAAGTGCACTCTATCGCCAAGTAATATAGGACTTGAGTCCCTGTTATCGATCTCACGATGAATAATTGGTAATTACTAGATTCACTAAACTCTTTGTTATCCAGACAATCAAAATTGTATGAAGAAATTCAAATTAACAGCAAAAAACAAATAAAGAAAAACAATGAACAATCAAATAAAAAAATAGATAATCAATGAGAGAGAGATTAGGGCGCAAGGTTCACTTGAATCCAATTATTCAGATTTTCTTTCATTTATGATGTAAAGTAATTCTTTTGCCAATATTCTCTTATTTGCTATTGAATCCCAACGGTCATGGATGAAACAATATTTTATTCCTAAATTAAATCACCTATTTTGTCATTTAGTTGAATTAATTAGGAATGCATTCAGCCTCAATTCAAGAGATGAACTAACATACCTATCAATTCCATTGGTAAGAAAAATTGATGTTTAGTCATTCATCAATCTAATCCTAAGCTTACTATATAGATCCACTTATTGAATGTAGATGGTCACCAGTCAAACAATGAATTAACACATGCCAAAAGTGATCAAGTTATGACAAGAATGTAAGTAATATGATAAACCCTAAAGAAATTACCTTAATCAAATTAGAAATCAAACTCAAATAATTAGGAAAACAAGATCCCCCATAGCCCTAGTTATGAGCATAGCTATTCATGTTCAATAAAAACAAACTCATATCAAGATACAAACTCATAGAAAGAAAACCCAAAGAAAATGAAAACTAGAAGGAAAGAAAAATCAAAAACCCATTTAATGAAGATTATAATCTTCAAGCCTTCAAGAATTGAATCCTCATTTGAAGCCGTCTTCCAAGATCTGCTACCGCAAAACAACTCTCTCAGGATTAAAAATTTTCTCTGTAATGTGTTTTGTGTCTTTCTGTCTCTGTCTGTGTTGAATTTAACGTAACTTTTCCTGTTTATTTAAAATCACGTGTTCTGTTACGCAACCAGTGCCTAAGCGCTCAGTTCTGAGCACTCAAGCGCTCAGTCACTTAAGTCCAGATGTGTGATGCTACCTCCTGGGCGCTCAGGCGCTCCAACACCCAACGCTCAGGCGCTGTGGGCGCTCAAGCGCTCAACTCTGAGCGCTCAAGCGCTAGACACTGATGCAAAATTCTTCTTTTCTTTTACTTCTTTGAACATCTAGTATTCTCTATGAATAATTATCTGATAAAAATATACAAAACACTTAATAAAAATACAATCAAATAATATTAAAAATATAACAAAATTTACGAACAAAATTCAATAAAAAAATAAAAAAAATATAAAAAATTAAGAAATTGAATCATAAAAATATGACAAGCTGACGGTTCATAAGATGTCATCATATGCACTACCGTCATATGCTCCACCAGCTCCACCATCACTTCCATATCCAACTCCATCTGCTCCTTAGTCATCGTAACCTGCTCCACCCCCACCTCCACTTCCAGTCTTCCACCACCTTCTCTTTAGCCAATGTCATGCTTTCTGTCAAACAAAACTAACTCTCAAAACTACTGACCAGAAGTCAAATTCAAAAGTCACTAAAATAGAGACAAATTTTTTTAAACTCAGAAATCAAACAAAACTCCTCCAAAACTCCAAACCACCCACAAACCTTCAAGCGACCGATTACTTACCTAATCTACCCCAACTAGAAACAGAGACCCATCTACAAGCTTCAACCATCGCACCTCTATTGCAAGCCCCCACCATCATGAACCACACCAAACAAGACCTAAGCTGCCTAATCTTCGACCTTGACCAAAATAACAACGCACACACAACCCCAACCAATAAAACACTATCTTTGCCACTGTTGAACCGCGATAAAGTGAAGGCACCATGTTGGATTGTTGGGATTTTAGTGATTCTTGCGTGGATAGTGATTGGAATAGGAAATGGTGGTGTGACATGAGGCGCTCTAACTAGAATGGTGAACAATAAGGCTCGATGGGATTCAGCTAAGTTGCAAGACGAAGGGATTTTCTAGTGCATCTATGGTTCCTTATGTTAACTACAATTTTAGGCTAATTAACTATAATGAAAACCATGGCTATTCATTTTTATTTTTTTTAAAAAGCATGTGCTTGTCACGGCTTATGGGATGTTGAAGTTAAAAAATAGAGTAAATTACACTTACTCCCTCCAGATTTGATGATATTACACTCAGCCTCATTCTTTTATAAAAATGACACTCACCCCCATTAATTGATCAAGTTACATAATTGTGTAAATATTATCAGTTAAAATTTATAGGGTTTTCAGCATTCACAGTTATTTGTAAAAAAATATTTTTTTTAAAAAAAATATCAGCCCTATTCTTTTTCAAAAATGACACTTACTCCTCAATTAATTGATCAAGTTACATAATTGTGTAAATATTATCGAGTTTTATTATAGAGTTTTTTTAAAGCATAGTTATTTATGAAAAACTATGTATACTAAAAATAATAAGTATCTTGGAAACCTTATAGATTTTAATTAAATATTTATATATAATAATATTTTTTATAAAAAAAACTTTATTTTCTCTAAATGTTTTTTGAAAAAATATATAGGTTTAATTTTAATCGATAAAAAAATATTACTGATTTTAACACGAAAAAAAAAAAATTTACGAAGTAAAATTTTAGGTTTTAACTTGATAATAATGGATTGTCGTTTTTAGACACACAATTTTATCCTAAAGTTCATGAAGGTTTAGAGTTTATGGTTTTGTATAATTTGTCACTATTACAAAGCCGGGAGAAACGACCAACCTCGAGGTTCATAGTTCGATTACATAAATCCTCATTGCTCAAACTTCCTTTTTGAAGAAACGGATACGTTTTTGTTTTTAGTCACACATATGGCAACTAGTTAAATGCCAGAAATTCCGGTTTCTATCTCCCACAAATTTGAACTTTGTACGCCATTCTCTACTCCTCAAACCATGCAAGCCTTTGATATTTAAACACTTCACCTCACTTCACATTTACTATCAACGGGGCAGCGCCGCCTAAAAATGGGCACACCAAGATGGATATACTTGGGATATTTGCTCTTTCTAAATCTAAGTGTGCCATTTTTCTCTGAAGCCCGTTTCCCTCCACCTTCAGGTACTGCTCCAGATTCAGGTAGTGGTACGGGCACAGGTACAGGTACAGGTAGTGGGCAGGGATGTGGCACTGGCTTTAGCCCAGGTGGTATTCCCCTTCTGTTTGGCATTCCTGGTTTTGGAATTCATGGCAAAATGCCAGGTTTTGGCAGTGGTGGGACTCAGCCAGGTACAGGTACAGGTACAGGTACGGGTCCTCTTGTTTGTACACCTGTAAATTGCCCCAGCCCCAGTGGACAATGTGGTCTAATATACATCAACTTGGAACCTCAACCCAGCAGCCATGGCCCCCAAAATAAAGACAACCCTCATGATGAGGCTGCTGGGCATCATCAACACATGGCTACAGCCCCATCTTATTACTAAATTGACCAAGGGGTTAAAGTTCTTAGCAAGATAGCCAAATTAAGTCTATGGTCTATGCTGTAGAGGCTGACCAAATGTTGTAACAGCATGTACCTTTATATATATATATATTACTCAACTACTCAATACTCAATAATTGCTGAATAATATACAACAATTTGTGATGTTGAAATAATTACATACTAAAACACAGTTTCAGACTCGGATTTATGGAGAGGAAAAGAGGGGAGCAAAATTAAAGCAGCAAAGTTTATCAGTTTTGCTTATTAGACTGATTCTACAGAAGGGCACATTTTTAACATAAAAGTAAGATACATTTCTACCAAGCAACTTCAATAAAAGGTTTTGTAGTGTCTAAATTTTGTTGCATGGGGATGCAATGGCGAAAGCACACTTCTACCTTTCATTAGACATGAACCCACAAACACAAATCTCTAGAATATTTTAGTTATTATAAACCAAGTTTGAATTTGATCATCCTTATTACTTTCTGACCAGTGATCAAATATCACACCTTTATTCTCCCATAACCTCAGCAGCATCTGCCCAATTTGCTGCACTTCCAGTGCGAGGAATGCTGGGAATCCTTGTGTACAAATCCACCTGAAAATATACACTCAAGATGTTTCCACTGTCATCTTCATGCACAACAGCTCGAACCTTGTGCAGTGGATGATCAATGCTTGTCAACCCACTTCCATTGATGAAAATGCACCCTGCATTCCAATTGAAGAAGCAAATAAAAATTAAAAAGCATTCTGCCTAAATTGGGAAAAGGAAGGATGTAGAAAAGGCTAATCTTAACTAAGTTTTCAGGTTAAATGTACTAGTCAGCATAATCAAATACTAGTTATTTTACTTGAAATGAGAAAGTTCAAACAAAGCAGAGAATTGAGAATTTATAATTTAGAATTTAGAGAATGAAAATTTAGTGAAGCTGAACTAACCTGGAGGAAAAGGTGCACCAGATTTTCCACAGCCCTCTCTAATGATTTTAGGGTCATCAGAGCAGACCAAGGATCCATCCTTTGCCATTCCCCATTGAAATTCCACACTTCCTTCACGATCCTAACATTGGCAGCAACTATGTTAAAACCAACACATATAAAGTATCCAAGAACAGTAAAGCCTCCAACTCCAAGCAAGAAGGTTCAATAAGACAACAATACAACATAAATACTGATGCAGTGATGCCCTTGGCTTAGAAAGCCCCCAAAAAAAAATTCCAAGTTTATTAGGGATTAAAAGAAAAGGCAACCATTTTTCATCATAACTCACCCTGGCTACAAAAAGAGTGTTTGTCCGGGCATCAAAGATAATGAATGCGAATTTTCCATCAAGATGTTTAACAACTTGGTCAGGTGGGTAGGGGGCTCGATCTCTTAAGGCCTTATAGGCTTCAACCACAATCATGGCTTCTGTTGCTTGTCTTCGGAGGCCATAATGATGTCTAAGGTCAGCAATGTTTGCTAAAGTTCCCACAAAAATGCAGAAGATATCGTCCAAAACAACAACAGACCTGATAGAGGATATGAAAATGAGAAATTGTTGCAAGGACATGGTTTACCATAAATTAAAACAAAACTAGACAACCAACCATTTGAAATTAAGCATTTGAATCCCGAGCCAAGGGCAGTAAAATTTTAAAATTTGAATTCAAGAATTTACTTCTCTGATTTTATAAGCATACATAATAGCAAAATTTTAATTGAATACCGTGATTTTCAGTGTGTTTTCGGTTGAAACGCAGGATGAGAAAGCAAAGCTAACAACTTTAAACTACTAGGAGTACTAGATACATTTATCTCATACAAAGCCATTTCACAGCCAGTGCTTATACAGCAATACAGCATATATACATGACAAATGAAAATAGATAAATAAATAAACTTTGGATCTACCTGGGGTGTATTGGACTTTCATCTTCATGAGACAAAGCCATAAAATTCCCATGTGGAAGGTTGTAAACGGTAGAATCCGACCATAAAGATTGAAACTTGTCTACAATTTCTTCTGGGGTCTTTGAATTATTGGACGCCATTGCGGGAAGACTCAGCTCCTCCGGCGGTTTTCCAATGGCTTTTGCAAACACAGCCAACATTTTTGCTGATTAGTTTAGTAAGTTCAATGGTTCTTCAGCATGTGCTCTCCTGAAAGCTGGTTCATAGACTACTATAGGACACTGAGGCTTACCACTTGCTCAGTTTTTCTGGCATGGAGCACCATTCAATAATTCACAAGCTTGCAAATAGACAAACAGTGGCACTGGAGATTATGCATGTGTCAGCCTCACAGGATGGTTTCATGATTTCGGGGGGATACGTGTAATAATACGAAACCAAGCTAGAACTTGAAGTTACATGCAAAGGTGGTGCCAAAGTCATGGTTTTCTACACCCACATATGATAACATTTTTACATCACATCTTTTTTTTTTAATAACAAAATAAGAAAAAAAATACAATTCAACATATTTTTATATTATTTTTAAATAAAAAAATATAAAGAATGGTGAAAAGAAAATAATAATACGTCACACAATTTCCTTCTACACCAGTATGGTTGGTCTGTTGCAGTCTTGAAGAATAATCCAATTACGCTTATCCATAAAGAACTTTGGACTATTCAAAAAATAATATTTATATAAGAAAAATATTTTTTGTACTATTAAATTTGACACTTTATATAAATATTATATGTTGATAAGAGTATGAATAGATGTCGAAATATGCTATATTCTGAAATAAAAAAAATGTGTCATATATTAATGTGAGAAAAGTATTAATTGAGTGTCAAATTCTAATGAATAAATAAAGGAATTGTTTATATATAGGATAAAGTTTTCTTGGTTTTTCTTCTCCCCAACGTCTTCTCAGACTTATATGGGCAAAACTGGGGCCTATCTTTGAAAATATTTTCCATGAGAAGGAGTTAAGGACCCTGCAGAGGTGATGGCAAATGAAACTGTAGAGGATAAACTTTGAAGGCTTTTGAAACAAGTTGGAAGGAGTCAAATCCTGTAGAAAGCAACATGAAGAAATTGTGGTTTACATTCAACTGCTAAAATCTCTCTTGCATCAACAGCATGCCAACATCATTCTTGGACCTTCTACCAACCGACCTTACCATTGCAAACCAAACTCAATTCAAGAAGCATCAGGGAGCTACCACTTATAAACCAAGGTGCTTATCTAGTAGTTAAAGATTAATTAAGGAGGTTATCTTACAATTAAAGTTCAAACTTGTCAACAGTCTGCGAGCAAAATGTCATCAAACTTGATAACATATTCCATAAAACAAACCCAAATTGGGTTTGCTTAGGAGCACCTAGACGGAATTTAGCATAGAACTTGCACTTTTCAAATTGAATCATATCCAATCCAACATCCAGTAAGAATGAATGACGATTGTATGAGATAACACTCTAGCACATTTGAATTGGCAACACAATTTTTAACCCAACCACGCAAATATATATACATAATTTTTATCCACTTATATATTTCAGAAACAAAAAGCTTTTTCTTTTTCTTTTTCTTTTGGGTACAAAGAAACAAAAAGCTTTAACATAATAGGAATTTATTACTGACACAAACTGCATATGTGCAGACTTCCTAGCTAAACAAGGTTCCTCAGCCTATAGGCCCTCTACATATACATTCAAGAAAAGTGTTACATCATGTTCCAGTGTCCACACATCCGTACAGCAATTATACAAGCTACAACACTAGTGTATGAGAAGAAGAACGTCTTGCTCAATAGCCGATGGCAACAACTACCTCCATATCTTATTTATGCCCCAAGGCAAATTGCATCTGAATGAAACCCGTCTACAACATGAATCAAGAACATGACAAACATTAGGAACTCATTAGAGAACAAAAAGAAATTGAGATGAGTTCAGAATAGAAGTTATGGAGATCACCAATTTTTAACCAATTCATTTGGCTAGAATTGGAACACCACAGGCTGCAGCAGCATGCTTCCCATCTCTAAAGACAACGTTTCCTCTGACAAAAGTGTCCAAAACTTTTCCGGATAACCTTCTTCCCAAATAAGCAGAGAGGCTCTAAATATCCAAGGGTCATTTTTTTTGCGTTTGGGATTCACAAAAGCAACCAAGTTATTAGCAAAACATAATTTCTTCGTAATATGAAAAATCATGTAATACTAACTGCATATATAAGGTAAAGTGGGAAACAATGGACCTTTTTAAAATGGTGAAAAATCTCTTTTTTTTATGGTTTCTCCTAAGAGAAAATGAATTAACAAAAAAAAAAGACACTAGAGTGGGAGGAAAGATTTGGTTCCTCCAGCATCCTTTTTCCCCAACTGCAATTATGCAATTTGTCTAACTAGAAAAGTTTAGCAAGAAGAAGCCACCATAATGCAGTTTGAAATGGGTATAACTTATAATTGAGACAAGGAAAGTCATAAACAGAATGAGTTCAATAACAGGATAAAGAAGAATTAAGACACTTACGGGATGTTTAAGGAAAACAGGATAATCATCATTCAGATCAAACTCCACCTCTGGTTGCCAAACTACAATATCTGCGTGGTTTCCAACTGCAATGACCCCCTAAAGCATAAATGGAAATTTAGTCAGATTTAAACTGAAATTATTTTCTGAGAAGCATATAGGTTGACTTGACAATCTCACAAGTAAATATTTAAGTGCTTATCATGTGGCCTGTTCAAAAAAATTATGGAAACAAATTATAGAGATAATAGTTTTATGTTTTTAATTTAGAGTGCATTATTTCAGTAAATGGAAATATTTTCTAGTAAGATACCAAAAGGACCTTCTCTTGGGTTTGCTATCTTAGACAATCTTGTGACAGCAATGAGGTAAAAAGCATAAGGTTCATTTCTTTTAGACAATCTTGTGCCAATGAGGGTTGACTCAACTAACAGGATCAAACAATGTCAACTAAAAGGTCTTGGGTTCGATTTATGGTTACTCTTTGGTAGTCATAAGTAAGTACCATTATAAGCCCTTGCTGAGCCATGTCACTCATGGCATGCCTTGACCTTAGAATGGGACAACCTCCCCTTTCCCAAACCAAAATCTCATTTCCTATATTTATATATTTTGTTAAATTAATCTGTAGGTCTCTGTACTTTTTTAGAAATTTATAAATAGGTCCCTATAGTTTAAAAACTATAAATGGGTCCCTATCGTTTCAAAAACTTTTTCAGGATAGTTTCAAAAACTTTTTCAATAGGGTCCCTGACAAAGTTTTTGAAACTATAGGAACCCAAAGGGATAGTGCTGACTTTATTCCAAGCAGAAATGAAAATTATATAATTAGAATGCAACTTTCTTTTAGTTAAGACAGATTGCAATCATTTTTCTTTTATAAACAGAATCAAGGGAATGAAAACTGCTATTATTAATTATACTATACCAAGTCTGAGGCGAAGGAAACTAAATCATGTTACCTTTGATTCTAATCCCGCAAATGTTGCAGGTTTCTTGCTCCACAATAATGATAATTGTTCCAGAGTTACTCCATATTTTTTCCCATATGACCAAGTCACTGGAAGATCAAACTAACAAGTCTCCCAATAGAACATCAGTTAGTCTTTAGATCAATAATAGAAGTTACATTTGCAAGATAAGAAATCAAATTCAACCGAAACAATGAAACTAGCACATGGCTTTCTTATTAAAATCTTGCATAAATCCACCATCATGTTTCTTAAGGACTAGTGCATGCTTTATGTTCACCCAGTAATTATAACTTAAAATCATTTTTTTTTAATTTTTTATGAATAAATGATTTTATCAGAAAGAAACAAAGATGTAACGATTCTGTCTGCATCTTCAATAATTTGAGATTAAGTATTTATTTGTACTGCACCCAAAGTAGTATAATTGTCTTTGCTAGCCATAGTTTTAGTATAAATGGGGGTGAAAGCTTAAGTCGTTAGGTGGAAGCCCAGGAGTGTTTTATATCACTAAAAAAAATTTTAACCTTGGATGGGACTCTCAACTTCCAAAAAGTAATAAAAATCAAGTTTGACTAGAATAGTCATGGACCAAGAAATGAAAGAAAATGAAAAATTATATGATTAATAAGCAAAAACAAAAAAAAGGTTCTGCTATTATATGATAGAAAATGCTTAATCATATTACTGAATTGATTAATAAGTAAACAACACCAAGCTTAAGCATAAACAAATAATTGAGAGATTGAATCTAATGCACAGGTGCAAATACGCATGTCACAAATTCATATATATTTTTTTGGATAGAAGTCACAAATTCATATATAAGTTCCTTTCATTGGATTAATATATAACATTATGTGATGTCCATCAATTTAAAGATCATTTATAAGATACACTAGTCAGGCTACATATGTACAATTCACAAATAAGTGAAGAAAACATTATGGCAGTTACACACTCTTGTGATGTGCAGCACATTGTTTAGTTGCATTGCATAACAAATAATAAAACTATGAAATGGATTGATAGGATCCCTAAATTAAATAAAGTGTATGTGAGGAGAAAGAAGGGTTGCAATGGAAGGTTACCCACTATGTAACTGATTGCTAAATTAATAGGGGGAGGGTAGTGGGAGAGTGAATGTAACTGACTGCTCAATTAGTGGGAGAGTGAATGTAATTGAGTGCTGAATTAATGGGGGTAGTGGGAGAGTGATTCGGTTGTAATGGGTATAAGGCTAAGGAGTGATGACTGGGAGGATAGGCTAGAATTGGCTGGGACTTTTGGGAGAGACTAGGCACTCTCTAACTGCCTAGGCCCTTTTTTCTCTCTTTGTATACTTTCTTTTCTTTCCAGAACCAGGCACTGCTATCACCTTGATACAAGCCTGAATTCTGCAATAAAATAGTGTTTCTTCATCTTTGTCCTAGCTATTTCCTTTCTGGTTCCTAACAACTGGTATTAAAGCTCCCAATTTTGGGAGCTTTGGATGGTCACTAAGCGAGCTGCAATGGCGTCTCGAGTGGAGAGCTTGGAGATGGGTTTGCAGGATTGGAGGCACGAGAGTCAAACACAGTTGGATGAGATCAAGCGGTTGTTGAAGGGGAATGACCAAGGTTACACCCAAGGTCGATCTCGATGTCGGTGTTCTCCAAACCGACACGATGGTGAGGAGAGTCAGGGCGACAGGCATGGTAGCAGGATGGGGCTGAGTTCGAATTTCAGAATCGCGTTCCAAAACACGCGATTCTCCGACCAAACACAGAGGAGGCTCTTCGAGGGGAAGCCGTCCTGTGATGCGGGACAATGGAGGAAGAAAGTTGGAGGTTCCAATCTTCTTTAGGGACAATGCCTATGGTTGGATTAACCGAGTGTAGCGCTATTTCAAGGTAAATGTTGTGGCAAATTCAGATAAATTAGATGCAGTGTTGGTAGCTTTAGAAGACAGAGCACTGAAGTGGTACCAATGGTGGGAGGAACAAACACCCTCTCCAAGGTGGGAACAATTCAAGGATGCGGTAATTTGATGTTTTCAACCGGGATTGGTTCAGAATCCCTTCGGGCCATTATTGAGTATTAAGCAAACTAGTTTGGTTATAGAGTATCATGAGAAGTTCGAGATGATTTTTGCTCTGTTGAAAAATGCGGACAAGGTGATATTAAAAGGGATTTTCTTGAATAGGTTACGAGAGGAATGCTGATGCTAGTGGATTGTGGAGCAACCAGCAACTTTATTTCCATAAAACTAGTAAGGGATTTAAACCTTTCCGTTGGGGACACTCCAAAATATACAATGGAGGTGGGAATTGGTGAAAAAGTGAAGAGTGGAGGGGTATGTAAGGAAGTGGTGCTTGAAGTGTAGGGTGTCAAAATTAAGCAGGATTTCTTTCTGTTTGATTTGGGAGGAACGAAGGTGGTTTTGGGGATGGACTGGTTGGCTAGTTTGGGAGATATCGAGGCTAATTTCAAAAATTTGACCATTAAATAGGAGGTGGGAGGTAATAAGATGGCTCTAAGAGGGTATCCTTCCCTTTGCAAAGCACAAGAATCTTGGAAAACCATGCTCAAGGCCTTACAAGATGAAGAAGGGTATTATGTAGAATACCAGCAATTGCAAGGAGAAGGGAGGGGACAACAGCTTCTATCCAAGGAAATCAAGGCTGTTTTGGAAGATTTTGCTGATGTTTTTCAGGAACCGAACGTATTACCCCCAAGGAGAGAACAAGATCATGCTATCAATCTCAAGGAAGGGGTTCAAATCCCTAACATCTGGCCATACAGGTATCTTTATTACTAGAAAAATGAGATTGAGAAAATAGTGGGTGAAAGAAATGTTCCATGCGAGTATAATTAGACCCACTACTAGTCCTTTTTCTAGCCCTGTTATTTTAGTAAAGAAAAAGGATGGTGGATGGAGGTTCTGTGTAGATTACAAGGTATTAAATAAGTTGACAACACCTGACAAATTCCTTATTCCTATAATTGATGAGTTGCTAGATGAGTTGGGGGCTGCTATGGTATTCTCTAAATTAGATATTAAATCTGGTTATCACCAAATTCGGATGAAGGAAGGAGACATTCCCAAAATAGCTTTTAGGACACATGAGGGGCACTATGAAATTTTAGTCATGCCTTTTGGCTTAACTAATGCCCCCTCGACCTTTCAAGCTCTAATGAACAGGATCCTAAAACCTTACATGAGGAAGTTTGTTTTAGTATTATTCAATGACATCCTAATCTATAGTCAAGACGAAAACAGCCATAAGAAACATATCAAGTTAGTGCTTCAGTTGTTGAGGGAGAATCAACTCTTTGTTAACAAGAAGAAGTGCAGTTTCGGCCAGCAGCAACTAGAGTATTTAGGGCACCTAATTTCAAAAAAAGGTGTCTCTACAGATCCGAATAAGGTGAAGGATATGATTAGCTGGCCTGTCCCTGTGGATGTGAAAGGGTTAAGAGGATTTTTGGGGTTAACCCTTTATTATAGGAGGTTTGTCAAAAATTGTAGTAAAATAGCTTGGCCCTTCACGCAGCAACTCAAGAAGGACAGTGTCGAGTGGGGGAGTGAGGCTCAGGGGGCTTTTAATCAACTTAAGGCATCCATGACTACTTTACCTATATTGGCAGTCCTAAATTTCGTGAAACCTTTTGTTATTGAGATGGATGCTTCCAGAAAGGGAGTAGGGGTAGTACTGATGCAAGAAGGGAAACCAATTGCTTACATGAGTCAAACCTTATCCAACAGAGTTCAGAACAAGTCTGTATATGAGAGGGAGTTAATGGCTAGAGTTTTGGCTGTTCAAAAATGGAGGCATTATTTGCTGGGGAGACATTTTGTGGTGCATACAAATCAAAAAAGCTTTAGGTTTCTTGCTAACCAGAGAATAATAGGGGAGGAACAACAGAAATGGGTCTCGAAATTGTTAGGGTATGATTTTGAGATCAAATACAAACCTAGGAATGAAAACAGGGTAGCCGATGCCCTTTCAAGAAAGCTACAATACTCAACAGTTTCTACAGTCCAGTTTGATGAGTGGGATGGGTTGGAAGATGAAATCCAGGTTGATGAAAAATGGAAGGGGATTATTCAAGGCTTGTTGAGGCAACCTGACTCCCATCCAGGGTTCCAATTTAATAAAGGGGAGATTATATTTTAAAAGGCGAATGGTGATTCTTAAGGATTCTCCCAAAGTTCCTTTAATACTTAAGGAATTCCATGACTCAGCCTTAGGGGGACACTCAGGATTTTTTAGGACCTACAAAAGGATTTTTGGACTGATATTTTGGAAAGGGATGAAGAGAATATAACAATACGTGCAGGGATGTGAAGTTTGTCAGAGGAATAATATCAGGCCTCAAGTCCCGCGAGTTTACTACAACCACTTCCAATTCCAAAACATACCTGATGAGACCTTTCCATGGACTTTATAGGCGGACAACCTAAGGCTTTTGTGGTGGACACTATTCTAGTAGTAGTAGATAGATTAACGAAGTAGGCATATTTCACAGCAGTAGCTCATCCTTTCACTGCTTGAGATATTGCAGAGATTTTCATTAAAGACATAGTCAGGCTCCATGGGTTTCCCTCCTCTATTGTTTCTGATCAGGACAGGGTTTTCATTAGTACTTTTTGGACAGAACTATTTAAATTTGTTGGCACCAAACTGAAATTCAGTTCCACCTATCACCCCCAATCTGATGGGCAAACAGAGGTGGTTAATCGATGCTTGGAGACTTACCTTAGGTGTCTCACAGGGACTAAACCAAAGCAATTGCCTAAATGGCTCAGTTAGGTAGAATTTTGGTCTAATACCAACTACAATTCTACTACCAAAACGACCCCTTTTAAAGCATTGTACGAAGAGACTCTCCTGCACTAATTAGAGGTGATGTAAATCAGTCTTCAATAGAAGAAGTCAATAGGCTGATTGCAAAGAGAAATCACATGTTGGACGAATTGAGAGAGCATTTGGTAAAACACAATGCGCAATCAGGCCAATAGACACGGACAAGAGGTAGAATATCAAGTTAGAGACGCAATTTTTCTGAAGATTCAACCTTATAAATTGAAAACTTTGGCTAAGAGGGTGAATCAAAAATTGAGTCCTAGGTACTATGGACGTTATGAAATTGTGGAAAAAATTAGCCCAGTTGCTTATAAGCTGCAACTACCCGAGGGCAGCCAAGTGCATCCAGTTTTCCATGCTTCCTTGCTAAAGAAATCCATCTCTGCAGATATCACCAGCCAACCCTTACCTCTATTTTTAGTAGAGGATTGGGAATTGAAAGTACAGCTAGTTGAAGCACTTGCCGCCCGAACTAATTCAAATGGAGATATAGAAGTTCTCATTAAATGGAAGAATCTGCCAGACTTCAAAAACTCCTGGGAGACTTTATCTACACTCAAGGATCAGTTTCCTGACTTCCACCTTAAGGACAAGGTGTGTCTTGAGGGGAGGAGTGTTGATAGGATCCCTAAATTAAATAAAGTGTATGTAAGGAGAAAGAAGGGCTGCAATGGAAGGTTACCCACTATGTAACTTGTTGAAAGAGAAAAAAGAGAGAGACATATGAAGAAACCGTATGTCTAAACTATACAATGGAGGCTGAATTATATAGACCTATTACAATAAATACAAAGATCCTAATTACCATAATTACATGATTTGGTTAGCCTATACAACGAATGTAGACATAGTTTTCAATACTCCCCCTTAAGCTGGAGCATATAGGTCATATGCACCAAGCTTGTTACAAATATAATTATTCGAGGACCTCTCAAAGACTTAGTGAAAACATTTGTCAATTAATCATTTGAATTGACGAAATTAGTGGTGATGTCTCCAGATAGAATATTTTCTCTAATAAAATGGCAGTCTATCTCAATATGTTTAGTCTTCTCATGAAACATTGAATTAGAGGCGATATGTAATGCAGCTTGATTATCACAAATGAGTGTCATTTGCATAATATCCCCAAATCAAAGCTCTTTAAGTAGCTGTTTTAACCAAATGAGTTCACAACTAACTGAGGTCATGGCCCGATATTTTGCTTTGGCCCTTGACCTTGCGACCACATTTTGTTTCTTACTCTTCCAGGATATCATATTACCCCCGATAAATACACAATACCCAGAAGTGGATCTTCTATCAAGAGGAGAACCTGCCCAATCAGCATCTGAGTATCCAACAATCCGAGTGTGACCCTTATTTTCATAAACAAGGCCTCTTCCAGGAGTCCTTTAATATACTTTAGGATGCGAATGTAACTGACTAAATTAATGGGGGGAGGGTAGTGGGGGAGTGAATGTAACCAACTGCTGAATTAGTGGGAGAGTGAATGTAATTAACTGCTGAATTAATGGGGTAGTGGGAGAGTAATTCGGTTGTAATGGGTATAAGGCTAAGGAGTGATGATTGGGAGGATAGGCTGGAATTGGCTAGGACTTTTGGGAGATTTTGGGCACTCTCTAACTGCCTAGGCCCTTTTTTCTCTCTCTGTATACTTTCGTTTCATTTTCCAAAACCAAGCACCGCTATCACCTTGATACAGGCCTGAATTCTGCAATAAAATAGTGTTTCTTCATCTCTATCCTAGCTATTTCCTTTCTGGTTCCTAACATGGATATAGTCACCAGATATTCTTATTTAATATGACTGTAGCTAAGCATTTTGTTCATTCAACTAACAATTTGTAGATTTCTAATGGGTTTATAGTATTGCAGTAAGAACAAATTTAAATGATCTAACCTTCAATAAATGAAAATTCACTAACCTGCAAAGATGATATGCCACCCCAAGCCCTCAAGAAGTCACCCTCCTTAAGAAGCTTGAGTTCAGGCACAGTCGGTGAATGATCAGAACTTAATAAGTCAATATGTCCTTCCTGAAAAGAAGAATAAAACAAGTTAAATTAATGAGATCATAGATGATTAAAGTAAGACAATACTTCGTATTGTGGAGCAGAAGCATACCAATATAGCCTCCCACAACTTTTCTTTGTTGAATGCATCACGAATGGGTGGGGAACACTTAAAACGAGTATCTCCATCTGGTATCTCTTCAGATGAGAAAGCTAAGTAATGGGGGCAAGTCTCAACACTTATGCTGTCACCACGATGTTTTGCTTCCTGTAGAATATAAATATATGGTTAGATCTTTGTTTAAAGAGGAAAAATAATTATTAAAAGAAAACAGCATTTAATGCCTAGATTTTTATAAATGTATGGTTCAGGAAATATAAAGAATGTGCATTTTGATACCATTTGAAACTCAATTTAATATAAAACAGCTTCTGACTTCAGTTAACTACAATAATGATAGAAACCAATAGCGGATAGTAGGAAAACAAACTAGAAATCAAGTAAAATACTGGGAGAGGTTACTGTATTATTTAGAGGAAGAAGAAAATACAAAGGAATCAAGGTTCCCTTGCCCAGAGCCAAGCTCCTTCAGAGAAAAAGTTCTCTGCCCAATAACTAACCAAAAATGATTGAAAATCCCTCACCCCCTCCTCTACGTGCCTACTATAACCGAATTCCCACATCACACGTCCTGCTCTCCTCTCTGTCTCTCTGCCACCTCAGCATTCATTCCCTGTCCCTTCCTATTTTTCCTGACATAAACTCTCCAAGTTGTGGGCTTGGTCAGCTGCTGTGTTGCTGGGCTATTTGGGCCTAAGTTAACATGAGAGGTTCTATCAAATAATCATTATAAAACATCATCCCAAAAAGCTATTCATGATTGTCAATCTACAATGAAAAATGTTTAACATCATAGGAACAAACACACTAAATGAGACAAAAAAGAAACATATAATACCTTAATCAGATCTAAGGAAGCACTTGAATCAGACAAGTGGACAATGTGAACATGTGCTCCTTCTAAAGGACCCCCAATTTTAGTGTCCTTTGTAATGCCTACAAGTTCTTTAATGGCTGCCTGCTCCCTGGTTAAGTAAAGAAGAGCATTAGTAATTTTTCAGGAAATTTAATGGGCATTATGCCATTTAAAGATTTATGATATTTTGCTCATCCAAGATTCTAAATGGATTGCATAATGGAAAAACATACTCAATGGATATTTCATACATATTATTAGTTTTTCATAGAATATTCAAAAACATATTCGGAGAGCAATAGCTTCATAACCACTTTCTTTTATACAATTACAACGCTCTAGAACAGGGGTAGCCTCAATCTTCTCAACACCCTGAGACACAGCTTTCGTCATTGGAGTGTAGCTTTCAACTCAACCAGGAGCCCCAGACCCTTCCCTCATAGGAGGGAGCTCATAACCAATTTGGGCTAAGGCCCTTGGTCATGAAGTTGCAAACATCTAAAGTTTAAGCGAATTCAGTCATGAAAAATTAGGATAGGTTAATGCAAGAGCCTAACCAATTTCAGGTTTTGATACAATAAAAAGAAAAAGCATAACAAATTATTCATCTGGGCTAAACTTATGCTTTAACAGCATGCTTATATATTCAGAGAGCAAAGCCAAAAATAATGTCTTACCATGAAGGTGGCCTAGTGTTGAGATAGGTCAAGTAAACACGAGGGTCCCCATTATCTTCAAGTTCCACATTATTTTTAGAATCTTGTTGAATCTCAGCATGCACAAGTAAAGGTCTTCTATATTTTGCCAATACAGACAGTCCCTCCTAACAAATACATTAACAAAACAAATGTATTGAATAATACCAAAAGGAAAAGTGAGTTCTTAGGGTAAAGTGTAAAATAAATAACATTACTCCAACTAGCAGATCTTTTTATGAGTCAAAAAGTAATGGAAGCAGACCACAGTATATCAAGCAAAGCAACAATCGCATGCCATTTTAATATGAAAACTGAAACTGGGCATGCGAAGAAATATAAAGAAGTGCATTGAATTGATGAAAAAAAAACTCTTCCCAGATATAACTCCGTATAGTTTGAAAGGAATGTACCTTGATGTGATCAATAGTAGTCATAGGAAAGTCATCAATTCCTGAAGGACACATAAAAGACTACAAACATAAAAGAAAAGGAGTCAGACCAAAACGCAACAGATATTATCGTATACATTTACAGTGGCTTGTGAAACAGCAGTGCAATTAATATTTGGCTTGTATCTGTACTAAAGGAGAGGTACAGAGCCTTACTGTGGAGAGACAACTCATGTTACTTGACATATTTTGAAGCAATCATGTTAAATGCCAAAATGATGAGACAATAGATGAACACAGTAATTCAGGAATCCCCACCAAGGTAGTGCCAAGCCATTTCAAAGATAAATAGCAACTAGAGGCAGACCCTAGAAATTTCTAGAATCCATAGATTCTCAACACTAAAGCAAATAAATCAAATTAATGCTACATAAAGTGTCTAATATAAGAATTAACTTCTTTGAGGAAAAAAAAACATTTGAATCATGAAGTTGACCTTGACCCCGCTGAACATGTCCTTGACCTCTAAGCAGAGTTACATTAATAATGCGTAATTTTACAAATTGTTACCTTTACACCAAGAACACCAGCACTTAAGAGACCTTCAAGAATACTGGTATTAAGTGCATTTTCAGGTATTAGGCCTCCCCAAAAACCTGTATAAAATTTAAAATAAAATAAAATCAGAACTCAATTAATTGTATGCTAAGGTAGAGGTTGTTGATCATACCAACATCGACATAGATTTTATTCTCTGCAGCTTCAAGCTGCAAACAAGTGGAAACCCACATTAGGAAAAGAAAAATTAATTAAATTCAACAAGTTAACCACAAGTAACCTAGCAAATTCAACACCACAAAAGACAGCTTACCCAGATATTAGAATATTAATTGCCTGGAAGATATAAAATAATATATTTCAGAAGGAACTCCTCCTTCTATCTCTTTGAAATGAATGGATTCATCATAAGAGGATAGATATAATACTCTTACTACCATAGATAAACATTATTTTTAATAAATTAAAATGTATACAAGTGATCAATCACTGATACCTTAAGTTCGAGTGTTTCCTTAGACACAGTTGTAGGGTGATTATTTAGAGGCATGTCAACCACTGTCGTTACACCACCTGTTGAAACAGAGTGTTGGAATAGATCTATGCAATGCTTATTAACCAAACTAAAAAAGTTATACATATTAACAACAATAGACACATTCAGGACAACCACTAAGGCGCTACCATTAGGAAGAGAAGGGAAAAATTATTGAAGTCATCCACTAAGTAACATCAGGTGAGGGCCCTTAATAGCATCATATCGTACATGCCATGTAAAAGTTATTGTTTTCTTTGCTCTAAGCTTCGAATCTAGATGTTCTTAAGAAGCATAGGAAAAGCCATTAAGAGTTCTCCTGAAATATCCAATCAAGTTTAAAGGTGTACTAAATATAAAGAAAATTGGTATACCAGCAGCAGCAGCTCTAGTACCAGTAAGAAACCCCTCCCAATCAGTTCTCCCCGGCTCATCAAGATGTACATGCCTGCCAAAGTAAGTAATTTATACAATTAGAGGGGGGATAACTCATGGAAATCATGTTAAGATAGAAAAAGAAGCAGCTGGAATTTCACTGATTTCAAGGAAGGTGGCTGTAATAAACTCTTCTTGTCTAGCATTCCTAATTCGTAATACAATTTGTTTTCCTTACTTCTAAACAAGTTGTCAAAATTTGTATTTGTATCACACTATTGGTAGTTGTTTTGTTTGATACACAGCCCACCTCCTTTATTGGTACTATTGACAGCCTGATTTAGAAGAAAAACTAAAAAAAACATATGGCTACACACAAATCTCCAGCCTCAATAGATTATGCTGTCTGGTACTAGTTTCCCTTTCCCTTCCCTCCTTCTTTTCTCAAGCCATGGCACAACTACTGCTGGATAACCTCAGCACTTCTGTGTTTAAAAATTAAAAACAAAACAAAAAGTATTTAAAACTGTCTTCTTCCTCCTTTTTTGTTTTTTTTTCCCCTAGTTTCCTTTATTAAGTTACATGTAAGGTGTTCGTGAAGTAAAAGTTATAGCATAGAAAATTAATAATAATAATAATAATAATTAAAAAAGAAAGAACTTCTTTCTGGCAGGAAGTCAATCCTCTTTTCAGTTCCTATATTTATATAATCTTCTTAGCGAGCCAGCTACTCTTAGAATGCCTCATATGCCTCAATCTGATTATTCCTAATGAATTTTACTTAGAATGACTGCTATAAAGATTATTGAGACAAAACACAATCAAGAAAAACCTATTAGAACCGCATTTCCCATGTAATTTTATATTAAATGAATTATTTTAGCTTGTGATAATGTGTAAGAATGTATGACAAGATATAGCCTCACTCATTTTGTGATCCACAAAAAGGTCTACATGTTAAAGAAGTAACTTCTATTTTTAAAGTTAGTCCATCTAGCTTTCACCTATTTTCAGGAACATTTCCACGTCCTGCATATCCAGAGTCATTATCATACTATTCATCATTGAGCTATTTAAAACAAGCATCTACAGAACAGTGAAAGAAATAAACCACAAGATGATTTGCACATCTTACACATCGATCAAGCCAGGCATGACAACAGCCTCTCCATAATCAATTACTTCTTCTTGCTTAGAATTCCCCTGCTTACCATATCCTTCAACAATAGATATTATCTTCCCTTCATTTATCTCCACTGTTAATGGTTCACAAATAAAATCAATTAACACATGTATATAGTGATAGTGATACTCTGGAGAAAGATTTAGGTGTACAATTAAAACAATAAGTGGTCAAGGGGAAATATGGTCTTCACTAGAACGAATTGATGTTGATACCAATCACGTGAGTCACTAGAGGTTCAACTCAAGTATATCCTTCTTTTCTTTCTTTTACTTTCTTGTGAAGTGGGGACTGCTCCCTATACAATTTTAGGAGGATTTGTGGATAGGGGAATTTTTTATCTTGGATCTTTTCCCACAACCTTACTTTACATCAAAACCTTTACAACCCCACGGTATAAACTGAAAAGACTAAAGAAAATTATAATGATGAAGGATTAAACAATAAAAACCTGAACCAGAAATGATCCCTTGTGGAGTCACAATGCGCTTGCTGGATATCCAGTAATGGCGATAGGGAAGAAGGCTGCACTCACCCCCAGATAGCTGTGACACAAAAAAGACATCATTCAACCCACATCCTCTTCCATTTTCAAGCCTTTTTCACCATGGCACTTAAGATTATTATTATAACATAAATTTCATAAAGTTCAATAGTTCAAACTTGTGACAATGGCTACATTAGCCACAAAAATTTTAAAAAAAAATAGAATAAAAAAATCACAAGTTGACTGCACAACTTTGAAGTCACAATCGTGCTAAAAGATTAGTGATTTTTATTGCCCATGTAGATGATGCAGACATAGATATAGACATAGACATAGACATAGACATAATCATGAATCAAAAAACATAAGAAAGAATCAAAGTGGGGGAAAAGTGAGTAGATTGTGAACCTTTATCAGAGTAGATAATTGGGCCCTGGAAGAATCCTGCAAGTAGAAAAATATTACAAAGGAAACAAGCAGTGCTAACAAAGGCAATACCCTCCACAGTAGAGACTCCATTTCTCAGCATGCTCTCCTCTCTCTCTGTTGATTATGGTTACTGCATACAAGTATATTATTTAAAACTGCACAACAGAGTACAGATTTTTTCACTTTTTGTTTTTTGGGAAGTCAAATGACATTAACGCATAGAAATTATTTAAAAAAAGACATCCCCATCCCATCCCATTGCTTATCACTAAATTCCACGTTTTTTAAGATCAGCAATAATACGACGTGGCGCACGTGGACCACCTGCACGGGCTGTCTGCTTTGATTTCTTTCTTTAAAAAATTCTGTTCATTATTATTTTTTTTTTCAACTTGCTGTTTAATTTTCACATTAAAAAGCTACTATTTCGAGAGGTCCAATGATTAAATGTGGCAGAAGCCGATAATAAAATGCCAAACAAATTCGTTACGAAAACCACTAGTTTTGAAGTTTGATATTTGAGTTTGAGCAAGTAAAATTGCCATTGGAAATTCTCTGTTTTTCTATAAAGAGAAATCTCTTATGACAAGTTATTATTAATTTCTAAATACTTGGATAGTCAAATGTATTTTTTTTTCATATCTAGTGCATATTAATTTCATCTATGTATTCATATTAAGAATATTAATATTTAGAGATTTGGCCGATTTGTTTCTTTAATTTTGAGTAATTTTTCAGTATTTAACGAATATTGATTGTATAATTTTTCATATTACGAATGGGGGCCCGAAACAAGTACTTGGGCCGTTTGCACGGGCCAGTTTAACATATTGATATTGAAAAATGATTGTTGTAAAAGAAAAAGCCCACAACCACAAATTTATCGAAATCATCTAGGAAATTCGGACCACAACACCCAGTCCCAGGAGCCGCGGAGGATTACGGTATGCAACTGAATTACGAGATTACCTGTAGTTCCATTCCATTAAGCATTAACCATGTCCATGAGTAGTTTGGTTGTGGTTGAGATTCACAGATAGAGAGAATTAGGATCGAGGATGATACCGCAGCAGTGGGCATCTCCATGTGGAAATCAATGCACCAATAAATACGCTGCCCTTACCCAAATCCCTTGTAATCTCCAATTTCAATGTTATTATTATTCACCAACACCAATATATTACGTCATTTATTTTATTTGTTTGTTTGTTGCTCATTTTTTTCAATATATACATGAGTAGAGTAGAGTAGAGTACATTATTGCGGAATAATAATTCTTTCATTGTTTGTGTTTGTGTTTGTGTTTGTGTGTGTGTTTTTAGGGCGAGTATTCTGCAAAAAGGGGTGCGACTCCGACGGAGACACATGGGAGGAATGTGAGTGAGATCATTTTCTTCATTTTTTCTTATCAATCAATGCCAATGCACATAAAACTTACTATTATGAATTTCTTCTGTTTCTTGTGTTTCTGCATCAATACTTACTACCGTAATACTGACTCCGCTGTTGTTCTTTCCTATCCTTAATACATTGTTTAGAAATAATTGTAAAATTTGTTTTCATTTTAACAATTCTAGGTGTGGTGAGCACAATAATTGTTTGATGCAATACAGGAATAGGATCCTATTCTAGATTCCTTTTTTGGTCAGGGGCGGGTCTTAGCACATTTTGGATTGCTGGACTATGAACTAAACCTTGATACCGAGAGTTTGGCTTTTTGAACTCAAAGAAACTGTGGTTGTAAAAGTAGGACTTGCAACTTGACAGAACTTGATTCTGATATACAAATGATAGAGTATTTATTAACTAGGTTTGGAGGAGTGCAATCAAATATGTTACAAGGACCCTGTACTAAAGGACCAGCAGTGGAGTGCTTACATTGATCGTTCTCCTGGCGCTGCCGGTTATTCTGAGGTATTTTCTATTCTCCCTTCCTTCTTTTACTTGCCACTTTAGTGATTGCAACTTGCAACTTACTTTAATTCTGGTTTGGTTTTTTTCTAACAGAGTTTTCCTTTAATGTTTTCTCTCTCACTTAAGTTTTTTAAGGGTAAATTACAATTTACCCTCTTGGAGTTTTGTCCAAATCAAAATTAGTGCATCAACTTAAAATTGTACAATTTACAACCATCAAGTTTCAAAAGCATGTATTACAGCCCCTTGATTCAGAAACACTGTAAGTAATAATTTTTTCAACTCAATCACACGGAACTTACCAAGATCATTGAGATTTGTCTTCTAAAATATACTACTAGGAGAGACTGTTAGTTCTGTGCATAAACTGTAGACAAAATAATGGCGCAACACACAATCAATTGTAGTTGTATTTAGTGGAAAACAGAACACTGAAAAAATGCTATGTACTCTGTTGGTGAATTTTTGGCAAAGAAAATTATCACAGGGATGGCAAATGGTCTCATCTACTTAGTTTTAACTTGCTCAATTTAGTATGCATTCATACTTATTCAACTCAACCCTATGAGGGTTTTGGTTTTGGGGATTTCAGATGGAGGGAAGATTATAAAATTGGGTAATACCGAAGGCATACACTGTATGTTTTTATACATTACAATTTTCCCTTATTTTCATACCAAATCCTTTAAACTTACTGCCAAATATAAACCCCTGAGCACAAAAGATAAATATATATAGCATTCTATTATGTCTTGTACCAATGCTACATTGTTGTTTCATTATGTTCGTTGTACATTTTTTAATGATTGAAACTTTGTTGTTATATTCTTGAATTTAAAGCTTCAGCTTTGGGTTTCATAAGAGCTACACAACTATGTAACTGTTATTTTCGGTCTGTGATTGCCAAAGAATGAGCTACAATTGATTATGCTGCTTGATTTGTTTTAATGAGGTAAATCAACTAGTTGTTAAGCCAGCACCAGAATTGGTAATAAAGCTAGTCTGTTGTCTAGTTTGAGGAATCTTATTTGCTTCTCTGAAAGCTAGACAGATTTGGGAGATCGACATTTTTGAAAAATCTCTGTCCATTATTTGACCAGAGTCCCTCACCAAAAATTCAGGCTGTTTGACATCGTGCCTGTTCCAGCAATATACGGATGATATCTTTTGAGTGTGGTTTGTTAGTGAGAATTATGAGAGCAACAAGATGACATCTCCTTACAGGATCTAGGAGTGAGAACATCCAATTTATGCAGCCACTCTTAGATGTTGTGGCATTACTAACTCAATGGAGATTTATTCTCAAAATAAATATTGTTTGGCCATATGGTTGATGGGAAAGGAGATACAATTCTTTTATTATTTTTTTTTTTGGTAATAAAGTAATATGATAAAATTTTGGGAGGATTTAGAAGGTTTAGTTTAGAAAATACCATTAGGAGAGAAGATTTTTCTAAGAGGGGACCTAAATAGTCATGTGGGGAGCAAATCTAGGGGGTATGAGGGTTTGCATGGGGGTTATGGTCTAGGAGTAGCTAATGTAGAGGGCAAAGTGATTCTAGATTTTTTGGTAGCGTTTGATTTTACAATAGCTAACACTTGTTTTTGGAAGCAAGAAAAGTATCTTATCACATATAAAAGCGGGGGTTCTTGCTCTCAAATTGATTTCTTTCTAATAAGGAAATCTAATAGAAAGCTTTGCATGGATTGCAAAGTCATCCCTGGATAAAGCTTGTCTACCCAACACAGGATTTTGGTTATGGATGTACGGGTTAAGATGAGAGTAAGGAGAAATCGTCGAGACAGAGAGCCAATGATCAAATGGTGGCAACTAAAGGGAGGAAAACAAATGCTCTTTCAGAGGAGGATTATGGAGGAAGAGATTTGGGAGGTACAAGGGAGTGCTGACGATATGTGGAACGAGATGGCTAAAGGGATTAGGCAAGTAGCAAAAGAGACACTCGGTGAATCAAGAGGCTTTGGACCCAAGGATAAAGAATCTTGGTGGTGGGACGCAAGTGTACAAGATAAGGTTAAGGTTAAAAGAGAATGTTATAAAGTTTGGCATGTGTGTAAAAATGATGAAAATTGAAAAAAAATATAAGGCAGCTAAAAAAGATACTAAAAAGGCAGTAAGCGAGACGAAAGCTAAAGCGTTCAACGGATTATATCAATCGTTGGGCACCAAAGACAGAGAAAGGAATATCTACAGGTTTGCTAAAAGTAGGGAAAGGAAAACAAGAGACTTGGATCAAGTGAAATACATTAAGGATGGAGAGGGCAAAGTCTTGGTTATGGAACAAGACATCAAAGATCGATGGAAGAGTTATTTTCACAAATTATTTAATAAGGAACATGGGACATTAGGGGACTCGGACATTCTAAACACTAGAGAGGAGGACTAAAATAAAACTTTTTATCGTAAAATTCGGGAGTTTGAGGTAAAAGAAGCATTGAAGAGGATGGATAATGGAAAAGCGATCAGACCAGATAATATACCTATTAAGGTATGGAAGTGTCTAGGATAGAAAGGTATAAGCTGACTCACAAAGCTGTTTAACGAGATAATGAGGTTTAAGAAAATGTCAAATGAATAGAGGAGAAGCTCTTTAATCCCTATTTATAATAACAAGGGAAATATACAAAACTGTGCAAATTACAGAGGGATTAAGCTCATGAGTCATATCATGAAGTTATGGGAAAGAGTAATTGAACGACTCATATTTCAGAGAATCAATTTGGTTTTATGCCTGAGAGGTCAACCATGGAAGCAATCTATCTTCTACAAAGATTATTGGAGAGGTATCAGAAGAAGCAAAAAGACTTTCACTTAGTTTTCATTGATCTGGAAAAAGCCTACGATAGAGTACCGAGAAAGGTCTTGTGGAAGGTTTTGGAAAAGAAAGGAGTTTGTATCGCCTATATTCGAGCAATCCAAGATATGTATGATGGGGTTAAAACTAGTGTGAGAACACAAGGTGGGGTCACAGAAGATTTTCCTATAACTATAGGACTGCACCAATGGTCAACTTTGAGTCCATATCTTTTTACCTTGTTCTTGGATGTGCTTACTGCGCATATTCAAGAGCCGGTGCCACAATACATGCTTTTTGCAGATGAATAGTCTTAGTTGGAGAGTCAAGAGAGGAAACAAATGGGAAGCTAGAGTTATGGAGACGAGCTTTGGAAGAACATGACTTTCGTCTAAGTACAAGTAAGACGGAGTATATGAAATGTAAGTTCAGTAAGAGGCATGTTAATGCTAGCTTAGCGGTGAAAATTAGAGATCATACCCTACCATAAGTCACACAGTTTAGGTATCTTGGATCTATTATACAAAATGACGGAGAGATAGAGGGAGATGTAAACCATAGGATTCAAGTTAGATGGATGAAATAGAGGAGTGCTTCAAGAGTTATTTGTGATAGAAAAGTGTCTCTCAAGTTTAAGGGTAAATTTTACCGCACAGTTATAAAGTCCGCGATGTTGTATGGTACTGAATGTTGGGCGGTAAAAAGTCAACAAGAGCATAAGATTAGTGTCACGGAGATGAAGATGTTGTGCTAGATGTGTAGCCATACAAGACAAGATAGGATTAGGAATGAATGCATTAGAGAGAAAGTAGAGGTAGCACCTATTGTGAAAAAGATAGGAGAATCTCGTCTTAGGTGATTTTGATATGTAAGGAGAAAACCCTTAGAAGCCCTTGTAAGAAGAGTAGATCAAGTGGAGAATAACTCAATAGCTAGAAGTAGAGGAAGATCAAGAAAGATTATAGGTGAAACGATTAAAAAATATTTAAATTTGAATGACATTTCTAAAGACTTGGTTTATGATAGCAATATACAATGATATCTTTTGAGTGTGGTTTGTTAGTGAGAATTATAAGAGCAACAAGATGACATTTGATCCACATAAACATCCGACTGCCCACCTTAGAGTGGGAAAAGGCTTAAAAATTGTTTGTTATTGTTGTTGTATTGGTAATAAAGTAATATTTTCATTCAAAAGTAACTGATTGAGCATATGGTTTGGCTTTCTGATTTGTCATTATTTACTTTCTTTGTATTAAATTTGAAATATATTCTAGTTTTGTTTTTCTACACCTCTTCATTCAAAATCCTAATATCCATATGCAGGGGAGTGGGATTCACATCACGAGGGAAAGTCAGAACTTTTAAGTAAATAAATTTTTCGACTGGCAATCAATTGCAACATACTCGTAGCTTTTTAATGGCCTATGATTAATTATGGAATGGCTATATTTTCAAATTAATGATGATCCCTTCCTGTACAGGAATGTTTTCATGCTTGTGTATCTGGCTGCGGTTTTAAGGTCAGTTTGATTTGAAGAACCTAAATTTTTGTTAAATTGTTATATGTACACCCAGCTCCCCTCTCTTTCAAAAAATGAAAAAAAAAGAAAGAAAAAGAGAAAGGGACTAGCTTCACATAAGCAAATTTTTTGCTACGGTATTTGGCTGGAAAAGAGAATGAAAGGAGCCACGATATCTTATAAAGATGTTTGATCTGTTTAATATATCGTCAATATTTTTTCCCTGTTGTTTTTAAGTAGTTTTCCCATATATTAAGCTGTTACTGTTTAATTGCTAATTTATTTGAGTTAATCATATTGCAAGTATTACAACTTTGCTTTTTATTGAATGTCATGAATTTGCCAAAATCTACATAATTCTGACGGCTATATTTAAAATTTTACGTGTAATAACCCAGTTATATATCTTACATGTTGCAGTTTGACGTTAAACCAGATAAAGTTGATAAAGTTTGTCCTAACAGGCCACCCAAACCTGCTCCTGTTCAGAAGCCGAGGCCGCAACCTGTTGAACCCGTTGACCCGCCTGAGGATATGCCTGGCACTTCGGCATAGTGAAAACTGATAAACAAAATTTTACGAAAAACCGTGTACTTAACCATTCTTTATAGGCTACATTTTTGTAGGAATTTACGTTTTCTATCTTACATCCTGCTTTGTTTATATCAGCATGATTTAGGTTCATATGCCTTTTCGCCGTTGAGATTTTAGAAGCTTCATGTTGTCTAAAAGCAGTGAATCTGGAAATTTTGGTAATTGGACAACTATAGTCTAACTGTGGCTTCCATTATTTTGTTAAAAATAAGTTTTTGAGCTACATTTTCAATTTTCTATCGGGTGATGAATGACAGGTAGTTTGTTTGAGAAAATTTTGAATTTTTTCCATCTGACATAATGGATTTTGTTCTAGGCAATTGTAGAATTCTTCTTCATGGTAGATTTGTCTTTTGACACTGCACTGACATTTCAATCTCCTAATATCGCTACTTTCATGGCATAATTTAGATCGTTAGCCCCCTTTAATGAATGCTATGTAATGAATGCATTCTTGACTAACGCAATTTGAATTATGAAATGAGCAATGCTTATTTACACGAAAATATTTTTACGAACTTCGGTACGAGGGCTTTCCTTTTTAACCAACCAAGTGATGCGTTGTTGAAAAATATCACATTCATCGTAGGTTCAGCATTTTAAGTTGTATCCTTGTAGGTTGTATTTGGAATGAATAAAAATAAGAAATGATTTGATTTAAATTGATTTGATTTGATTTAGAAATTAAATTTTATATTTGAAATTTTAAAAAAAATAGGAATTAAATTGATTTAAAAATTAAATTTTGTGGTTGAAATTCATTAAAATGAGAATTGATTTGATTTAGTTTTATTATTTTACATTTTAACTCTTATTAGATGTTGTTAAAGGTAGTTATAAAGGGTAAAATAATTTATTCATTTTAAATCAAATAAAATATTATTAAATCTTATTAAATTTAATAAAATTTTTAAAATAAAATGAATGAAATTTATAGAATTTTAAAAATCAAATTATTTTTTATTTTTTAATATTTTAAACATAAAATTTAATTAAATTAAATTTATAAATTAAATCATTTCTTATTTTTTTACATTCCAAACACATCCCTAAAATATTTCGTAAAAATGTATTCTTGTAAATTAGCATTTCTGTTATGAATTTTACTTCCTAACATCATCCTTACAATGATAAACTCGAGGAAAGTTGGAACAAGTTTATAAAAAATGATATAATAGATGCTTCCACGCTCTTTTTTATTAATTTTATTTATTTATCTACCATTTGGTAATTTAGCTTGAACTTCTCATTCTTTTTTATTCACGTGACGTTAACTTGAACTCTGTTTACACGCCAAATATTCTATCTATGACACTGAATGACGTTAATATCACCAATGTTTACACAAATTGGAGTATGTTGTAACACTTTGAAACCAAAAAAGGGGGTGTTTGTTTCAGGTTAAATTCTCCCTCCAACAGCTTTCTTCAGCAAAAAAAACTATTAGGTGTATAAACCTTCATGTTTGGGTTTGAAAATAAAAAACATCAACAGCTTTTTTTGGGTTTGGGGGTAAAAAGTTGTCCGTGAATAAGCAGAAATTTGGACTGTATATAAAAAAATTGTTGAAATTATTTATAATAGTGAGATGTAAATATCATTTTATCTTTCTTTAAATAATTATTTTAATTAATCAAATAATTTTTTATTCATTTTATATTTATTTTAATAATTTAATGTATAAAAATAATTTTTTTTATCATCTAAATAAAATAAATTAATTTAAAATTACTTTTCAACTAACATATCAAAACATAATTTTTTTTATAATTGATTATAACAAAAAACTTTTATACAATAATTGATTATTGAAATAATCTAATTTTTACAACTATCCTAAACATACACTAAATATAACTTCTTTTTATAATTGTAGAGCATCCACCCATGAAGAACTCTTGTTCAGCAAAATTAAAGAAAAACTAGGTCTGTAAAATGGATGCTTCCACGCTCTTTTTTATTAATTTTATTTATTTATCCACCATTTGGTAATTTATCTTGAACTTCTCATTCTTTTTTATTCACGTGACATTAGCTTGAACCCTCTTTACATGCCAAATATTCTATGACACTGAATGACGTTAACATCACCAATGTTTACACAAATTGGAGTATGTTGTAACACTTTGAAACCATCTAGGGTGTTTGTTTCAGATTAAATTCTCCTTCCAACAGCTTTTTTTAGCAAAAAAGTTATTAGGTGCATAATCTTTCATGTTTGAGTTTGAAAATAAAAAACATCAACATTTTTTGGGGGTAAAAAATTGTTGGTGAATAAGCAAAAATTTGGGTTGTACATAAAAAAGTTGTTGAGATTATTTTTTAATAGTGAGATATAAATACAATTTTATCTTTTGTCAAATAATTTTTTTAATCAATCAAATAATTTTTAACTCATTATATATTTATTTTAATAATTTAATGTATAAAAATATTTTTTTATATTATCTAAATAAAATAAATTAATTTAAAATTATTTTTTAACTAACATATTTAAATATAAAACTTTTTTTTTATAATGGATTATAACAAAAAAAATTTATACAATAATTAATTATTAAAATAATCTAATTTTCACAGTTATCCCAAACACATCTAATTACTAGATTTATGTAGAGCATCCACCATGGAAAACTCTTATTCAGCAAGATTGAAAAGGTAGATTTATGTAGAGCATCCACCCACGGAAAACTCTTATTCAGCAAAATTAAAGAAATACTAGGTCTGTAAAAGAGCATCCGGAAACCAGTGTTGCTGCCCAGGATCGAACTGGGGACCTTTAGTGTGTAAGACTAACGTGATAACCACTACACCACAGCAACTCCTTAGGATTAGCCTGGATAATTTGCTCTATAATTAAGACAGTTGTCGCAAAACCCTTTTCCTGTTACAAGATAATTTCTTTGAGGCTTCTTACCTATTTTCACTACTCATCGTTTATGGCTGCTAAAAACTATGGTGCATGAATCACATGTATTTGGGTATTTTTCTTAAGGTAAGCTTTAGAGTTTGGCAGAGAGAAATGGACAACACCACCTCAACATCTAATGGTTTTGGTTTTCGTTTTCGTTTTGATTTTCACTGCTCAATAGATTTCTCTTGTTCATATCTCGAGCTAATAATTTGGTTTTGGATCTTATTATCTTCAATTGCCAATAATACCCGTTCAGGACTTACTTGAGGAAGTCAAACTCTCATGTCTGTAAATGGATAGGGATGGCAATCAGATTCTTGTGTACAACTTAGCTCATTAATCTTAAGTCTGGAGACCGGAGAGGAGACAAAAAGAATCACTTACAAGCTGCTATAACATTGTCCAAATCCGACTAGTTCAGAGGCACAACCGCACAGGTATACACACACATAAAAAGTTTAATTAAACTGAAATTTTTCATTTCACGGTTAAGTCTCAAAGCATCTTCAGTCCTTGCCTGCAGGGATTATCAATCTTACTGGCTATGGCTCTAAGGTAATGTTTGAAACAGTTCTGAAAATTTGATCATTTTAATAATTGATTATTGTTATAATCGATTATAATAAAATTAATTTTATATTTAAATATATTAATTAAAAAATAATTTTAAATTAATTTATTTTGAATGATATAAAAATATTATTTTTATATATTAAATTATCAAAATAAATATAAAATAATTAAAAAAATTATTTAATTGAGAATAAAATAATATTTACATATCAAAATATAAAAAATAATTTATAATATAAAATCATAAGTTTCAGAAAGCATGTTTAAGACAACACTTAAATCATTATTGAAACATTTTTTTTTGAAAAAATTGTTGTTTCAATAGTGTTATAATATATTTTACAAAATTAACTTTAATTTTTACACGAAATTTAATACATTATAAAATTTTTTTATCATAATAATGAAATTTGAAGTTTATGATTTTAACTTATAGATAATTTTTACACTTTTGATATGTAAATATCTATTTTATCATCAATCAAATAAATTTTTTAATCATTTTATATTTATTTTAATAATTTAATGTATAAAAATAATTCTTTTTTATATCATACAAACAAAATAGATTAACTTAAAATTATTTTTCAAATTAACATATTTAAACATAAAATTGATTCAATTATAATCAATTATAATAAAAAAATTCTATATAATAATTAATTATTAAAATAATTAAATTTTCATAATTATTCTAAACACACACTCAATTTTTAACATTATAAAAAAAATTATAATGTATTAAATTTTGTATACAAAAATTAAACTTAATTTTACTAAATATGATTAAACAGTAAAATAAAAAAATTCCAAAAGAAAAATCTGTTAAGCAACAGATTAAATCTGTTGCCAAACATGCACTAAGATGATTATGTTCCGTTTAGTCTTCCATTATTGAAGCATAATGCTCAGCCACCAACATATGCTGTTGAATGTAGTAGGTATTCATGAAAAAGACACAGGAAAATCAACATATATTTCACAATCGTTAGAACAAATGACTTGCTATTTGGGTCAAAAATTACAAAACATTCTTCTGTTACATATAAAATTGTCA
The DNA here is from genome assembly GCA_029884595.1 of Ormosia semicastrata. Lineage (NCBI taxonomy): Eukaryota > Viridiplantae > Streptophyta > Magnoliopsida > Fabales > Fabaceae > Ormosia > Ormosia semicastrata. The sequence goes on along the minus strand of JAQQTO010000057.1, from coordinate 7,110,918 downwards.
AAAGTGAGGTTTATAAAGAAAATCCATGAAAGGGGGATATCATAAAGGATAAAAAAAATCGAATGATGATGTGTATGGGAGGGGAGCATCTATTCAGTTTTATTATTGGGCTTTCTCTTCATTCGGCTAAAAGGTCCAACTGTTCGATCCATAATATACATGTAAATGACCTGGCTCCAAGATTTGTAGGATGCTAAACCATCATAGTACTCTGGAGCAATCTCCTTCACCTTGTGAAGCTTATTTCCAGGAATCCTAGGAAAATCATGGTGTTCATTATGGTAGCCCACATGCCAAGTGACAAGATTGAGAGGTCCATAGTAAGAATATGTCTCCTGTTCAGGATTGAAGACATAATGCTCTGAAATGAAGTGACCAGACATTGGATGCATCCCGCCACCAACAAATGTGGAAAGTATCAGATAGGCAAAGGATTTCCAGCCCCAAAAATAAACCATTGCCACATCAAGCGCTATCTGAATAGTGAAGTTGATGAATTCCCAACAACCAGGAGGTTTTGGTTTAAGAAACAGAGGTCGAAGGGCATAAAAGAAGAGCTGTAGAAGGACCCATATGGCTTTTGTGAGAACATTTGTCACAACATGTGCTTCAGTGTGGCTAGGGATATCCATGTCAATGCCATCTACACCTTGGAAGCGATGGTGCTCCAAGTGATACTTTTGGAAAGTTACAGACATGGGTACACCTATAGGGAGGTTAGCAAAAATCCCTAGCCAACGGTTGTAGACTGGAGTTGAGAAGGCAAGATTGTGACTAAGCTCATGGATAGCCAAGAAGAGATTGTGGTTGAGAAAAGAGCCAAAAAAGTAGGCTACTAGAAATATCTTCAGCCAGCCTGCATCGCGGAGTAAAGTAGCAGTACCAAGCTGAAACAAAACAACTCCAGAAATCTGCAAGAACAAAATTTCAAAGACATTAACACACCCTGCCCAAGGAATAAAAGATTTACAGATGTATAGAATCTTATCCATCCATATAAATAAAATACATTTCAAATCCCTATCCTAATATTATGTACATATCTTTGAAGAAATACCATTTAATAATAAAACCACAAAATACAAATACCAGTTATTTTTATGGAACCAAGCATGGGAATAGGAAGGAGGGATACTTTTAACAAAAGCAAGACTTGAAAGGTACCCAAATATGGCAATTACAATTTCTAGAGATATTTGTGCAACTTCAATTTTCTAAAGAGATCTAGGTGGTATAAAAATACTAAATTGTAGCTTTTAACCGTGCCTCAGTTTCAACATGTGCAGTGCACAAGTAAGTTCATTTTCTGGTAAAACATACACATCAACAAACCAATTGAAGAAGAAAGTCGGCCATCCAAGACCATAACAAGGAAAGACAAGAAAGAAGTTAAATAACAAAGAAATGCCCAAATACCTACGCATAGACAATATCACAACCGAAAAGAGGGCTACAAGATAATCAAAACATGAAGTTAACAAGAACCTAGTGCTACAATTTGGTAAAGAATAAAACAGCACTTGGTAGCTATCTATCGTGAACAATAAGAATGATAACCCAAAACCCATAAATTTCTAAACTGCAAGAAACTAAGTATGATTTTAACTTTGTGAATGAAGCCTCCACAGAAAGTCCCAATCTGAGATGACATTGTCAAGAAATGAACAGAATTGCTAACAAATTCAAGTAATGCGGAATAAAAGAATGCGAAGCCAGAAAATAAAAACGGACAATTCATGTAAGAATGAGCAAGAGACCCACAATGTGTTGTGTGAGATTGAGAATTGAAAAGAAAGGAAGAACCTTGAATAAAGCATTGTGATCGGGGCCAAAGAGGTCCTTGATTTGAGGGTACTTAGAGAGGATCTGACGACGGCGTGAGGCATGGGGCTCGTCGGTGTACGACCAGAAGAAGTCTCCGGCCATGACCCCTTCTTGATCTTCTCCACTTCCCCCCATCTCTCTCTCTCTCTCTGTCTCTGTCTGTGTCTCTCCCACACACTCACATCACATGCATCCTCGGATGGGACAAAGATACAATATATTTATTTGCTGGTATTTGTTTTGGTCACCACACATACACAAAGATTAAGATAGAAAAAAAAATAGAAATATAAATAGAGTAATAATAAATAAGGGAATCACTAAAAATAGGGAGAGCCTTACTGGTCACAATCTGTTTACCCCATGTTTCTAAGGACCCCCGAGATTACAGCCTGGATATTTAGAGGACTAGCCCGCCTCTGCGTATCATAAATAAACTACGAAAAAACGTTACACATATAACATTGATATAATTTTCACTATTTCATCAAATCTAATCGTCATGTTCTACATATTTATGTTATGATTCCAATTTCTACTGCGTTTCCGTTATTGAACACTAAAAATACTTTAACTTTTTTTACTCCACTTATAAACTTATATTATTTCTCGTAAAAATATTATAATTATATATAATTTAATTTGACATCACACACACAAAAAAATACAGTAAAAAAATAGAAGTATTTAATTATTTAAAAAACGTTTTCCTTTCTACTAAGATATGAAAGTAATATGCTTAATGCTAACATGCACCAAACATTATTATTAACCGTAAGTGCCTTTGTCAAATCACATCACATGCTAACCAAAACGTGGGAAACAAAATAGAACAGCAATTTGTATAAACGCTCTATAATTACACAAGATCTTCTCTTTACTTTGTTCCGCTTATTTTTAAATTTTTAATTTTAATATATAATCAATTAACATGACAACACGTCATTAGATGCAAATATAAAACTCTTTTACAATGACATACATTAAATTTAAATTCTTTTATACTTTATGTACAATTATGTTTATATTAACCTATAAACCCATGTGTATTAAGTGTGTCGTTATATTTTTCTACCATTTTTCTTTCACTTCATATCTGGTTTGAACTTTGAAATATTGTGTGTCTTAGTTATGATACTTTTTGACAATTAAAATTGCAAATTTATATCAGATATAACATTGTACACCCACAAGGGTGCGCAGTGGTTTAAACGGTTCAATTTTATAACATTCAATTGTTAATTTAGACATAGTTGTCTTACATTACTTTTTTACCAACAACTTCTAGCAGTAGCTTTATCATAACTGTTTTAAAAAGCCACGGCACTACATTTTCAATCAGGGAGGAATGGTATTTACACAATTTTTTTACAATTACTTTAGACTTATAGTGTCAAATTCATGTAGTAGTAGTAGTATATTTAGTACGTCATATAGTATTAGTCATACTAGGCAGTTCCATGTCAATGTTAATCCAGACCTGCATGCCAAATCCCACTACATCGAGCAGACTATTTGCTGTTGTGAAAACCCCAAGTAGTTGACGGTGAAGTTGGCATTTTTTATGTACACTCATGATGAAATCTTAGTTTTGGGAGGGAGGAGTGTTTCTCAATAGATTCACATTTAAATATCCAAGGGACAGGATATGCAAATCTCTTCTTAATAAGTAAGTGGATCTGTACAGGTATATACAAATGAGCTTAGATACAATTTAACATCTCAACTTCACCACCAACCCACAGCAAACTCAGGGCTGGATAGATACTTCTGGAAAACGTGGGAAGCAAGCACTGCAACTCTAAATATAAACTAAATTTACCGAATTTCGTTCGGAGTTTATGTAAGAGTAACTTCAAAGGAACTACCCATCCAATCCAAGACCACATCAGACAGATTTTGTCTGTTGCAACCACTTATCTTAGGTGAGAGTCATATGTGTCAAAAAGGGAGTCTGGAACGATCAAAGGCAACTTATCTATGTACATGAAAAGCCTTCTAAGATTCTCCCTTGTCACTGTTGCCATGTCTACTACATCCCTACTATCAGTGAATACCCAAAGATCACCTGAGTTCACTCTCTTAAGACTGTCACGGCAAAAGGGGCATGACTGTGACCTTGTTCTCCTGCAAAAACATATCAAATTACATACAGTTTTCAACTAAACAATACAACACTTGAACACGCACTGGGAGGTATGATGCAGAAGCCAAATGAGATGCTGTGAGGCAGGAATAAATGAGAACGCCAAGAAAATACAGCAGATATATCATGTACCAATTTAAATTAGAAACAGATCACAAGCACGGAGATTTGGTTAGACAACTATAGAGAGAGAGTAGTGGAAACCAAGAAAATTGAAAGAGGTTCTGATGAACCATATATGATCTGAAAATTGCAGACAGTTCCAGCGCATTACTACATTTAAATTGTTATGGTCTTCTTTAAAACAAATAATTGAGAATAAGTTGTTTAGCACAACCTATCCAGTTAACAGCACAATAGCTGATGGGCAGATTGGTCATTTACACGCTGGCACATACTATCAATTTGTCAAAAGCCTGGAGAGACATCCAGTTAGAAATGTATGTTATGACTCACAAGTGAAACAATGAGCATTCTATCAAAACAAACAATGAACTGTCACACCAATTAGAAGATCAAAGTGCATGCATAGTCATCCCAATTAGACAGTTTACTTTAGACCTTGTCAATCAATTATTCAATCTAATAGCCAAATGACAACGGTCCAGCTTCACAGCCTAGTCCATTTAGTATACAGACTTTATTCAATTCCAATTAAACCATTAAATTCCAATTAAGCATTAACGTACAAATAAACCCCAAGGCTGACATGTATGCTTGACAAGCTCACAGAATCTAAAGAGGGTATTAGCTTATCCAAAATTACTTTGCGCCTAATTCTCAGAATTAATAATTAAATTGAAAACTTTTTCTTTCTAATCTCTTTGGTCAAGATATCTAATAAATATAATCAGGTTGGATATCCCATAATAGTTAGTTCCACAAGAAAATAGCAACACATTTTTCCTTTCTAATCACTGCAGTACAATATTAGTACACAAATAAAAAGCAATTTCATTTCCCCAAGTTAAGAAGAGCAGTTATGCTTGCTCCTTCCTTTGCATATAAAGAACAACAGACTTCACTAAAGGGGGGGAAGGCAATGATCACCACTAGACCACACTGTTCAAAACTAATAATCTAGATATGCAGGGAATCAAATCACATCACAACAGTTATGACTATTCTCGATGTACTTGGTTATTTTTAATGAAGAATAGATCAGAGTTGTTTTCAATTTTTCAGACTTTTTATAATGAAATCAAAACTCAGTTTGGTGTTCCGATTCGTATTTTGCGTAGTGACAATGCCCGTGAATTTTTGTCTCACAATTTTCAAACTTTTATGGCATCTCATGGCATTCTTCACCAAACATCCTGTGCTTATACCCCTCAACAAAATGGGGTTGCTGAACGCAAAAATAGACATCTTATAGAAACAACTCCGACCCTTTTATACCATGGTCATGTTCCTTTCGTTTTTGGGGCTGCGGTTCTCAATGCCCTCCCGGGTCCCCCATTCTTTTTGTTCCCCCACCTACCCCTCCAGCCTCGTGTCTTCGGGTCGACATGTTTTGTCCATAATATCACTCCCGGTCTTGACAAACCGTTAATCCATCAAATGTGTTTTTCTTGGTTACCATCGGTCTCAAAAGGTTATCGGTGTTTTTCACCCACTCTTAAGCGTTATCTAGTCTCTGCCGATGTCACATTCTTCGAGTCTGTTCCTTTCTTTGAGTCTCCCGACCCGCCTCCTCCACCCATCACCGAGGTCCTTCCTATTTTTCCTCCTCTTGTCCCCCCGTTGACCTGCTCCATCACCACCTTCTCCTATTAGTGCCCCTGGTCCCTACTAACTCTCCCGGTTTATAGTCGTCGGCCACACCACCACCACTAACATCATCACCATCCGCGATTGTAGAGATTACTAAGCTCCTTTGGCCTCTCATCCCAAGCACCACCTCCTTTACCAACCTTCCTATTGCTCTTCGAAAAGGTATTAGATCCACTCGTAACCCTTCTCCTCACTATGTTAATCTCAAACCATCGCCTTTCTTTATTGCATTATGCTTGCCTTTCCACCTTGTCTTCTCGTGTCTATTCCTAAATCTCTAGGTGAAGCATTATCTCATCCTGGATGGCGACAAGCAATGATTGATGAAATGTGTGCACTTGAGCAGCAGTGGTACTTGGGCACTTGTTCCTCTTCCTCCCGGGAAATCCGTTGTTGGTTGCTTAGGTGGATTTATACTGGTCAAGGTTGGTCCCGATGGCACTCTTGATCGCCAAAGGCTCGTTTGGTGGCAAAGGGTATAATATTTGGTTTGGATTATGGCACACTTTCTCCCCAAAGGTGAAGATGGCTTCTGTTCGCCTTTTTCTCGTCTATGGTTATTCGCCATTGGTCCCTTCATCACCGGATATCAAGAATGCTTTTCTTCATGGTGATCCGGAAGAAGAAGTCTACATGGAGCAACCTCCGGGGTTTGTTGCTCGTGGGGGAGTCTTCGACCTCGTGTGTCGTCTACACAAGTCCCCGTATGGTCTCAAACAATCTCCCCGGCTTGGTTTGGTCGATTCAAGATCACAGTTGTGCAGTGATTTGGTATGACTCGTAGTGAGGCCGACCACTCTCCTTTCTATCGCCATACAATCCCGAGGTCGATCTATTTGATTGTGTATGTGGACGCATTGTTATCACCCCAACCAATTAAGATCACCAAGGTATAACTCGATAAAACAGCATCTCTGTCATCATCACTTTCTTTGGACTCTTGGCAAACTTCGTTAAATTGAAGTGGCACAATCCAAGGATGGTATAGTAATCTCACAAAGAAAGTATGCTATGGACATTCTTGAGGAAACAGGACTACTAAATGCAAAGCTCACACCCCTATGGATCCCAATGTTAGACTTTTACCGGATCGGGGGGAGCCATTTTCGCCAAGGAAGATATAGACGATTAGTTGGAAAACTTAACTATCTTATCATACCGTCCGATATCTCCTTTGCAGTGTGGTGAGCCAATTTCTAAACTCACCTTGTGAAGGGCATTGGGATGCAGATTCGTATTCTCGATATATTAAGGAGCTCCAGAAAAGGCCTTGTCTATGAAGACAAAGGACACACTCGGATTGTAGGGTACTCGATGTCGATTGGGCGTTCTCCCTATTGATAGGAGATCAACTTCTGTTATTGTGTATCCATTGGGGGTAATCGATTTCTGGAAAAGTAAGAAACAAAATGTAGTTGCAAGATCAAGTCTTGTCGAGGTAATATCGAGCCATGGCCTCATACTTGCGAACTCATTTGGTTAAAACAGCTTCTTAAAGAACTTCAATTTGGAAACGTTATGCAAATGACTCTTATTTGTGATAATCAAGTCATATCGCTTCCAATCCAAAGATTTCATGAGAGGACCAAACACATTGAGAAGATGTCACTTTATCGAGAAAAGATTTTGTCCGGAGACATCACCACTAGCTTCAATCAATTCAAATGATCAACTCGATGTTTTCACTAAGTCTTTGAGAGGTCCTCGAATAAACTATATTTGTAACAAGCTTGGTACATATGACTTATATGCTCCACTTGAGGGGGAGTGTTGAAAACGTGTAAATATCTTTTATATATCTTTTATATATCTTTTGTATTTATGTAGTTTCCTTGTATAGGCTAATCAGATCATAACCCTAATCCTTGTATTTATTATTATAGCTCTATATATACAAATCTAGTTGAAGCAATATGTCTCTCTTCTCTTTCTCTCTTTTAACAACATCAAATCCAGATAAAGAAGAATTTAATCAATTTTTTTAAGCCTGAATAAGTCCCATGTGTCAAACAATCAAGTCGCCACAAAATGAAAGATCTTAGTCATGTGTCCCACCAAATAAAGCTCCCCAATCACACCCAATAAAATTAAAAGAAAACTAAAAAAAAAGGTCCTTAAACCACACAGCACAAGCCATACATAAATTACACCACCACGCAGATGAACCAGAAGAAAAATCCTCCTCTCTCAAAGATTGGGCTTGAGCCCCTTGACAGCCTAACTCCAGGGAACACTTCTCCCACCATCAAGCCCTTCCTGCATGGCACCCCCGATTAGGCACCAAACAGAAAGACTCCAATAATTTTTACTTAAAACATAATACATTGTATTTGTAGGAGCAACTTTAGTGCACCCAACGTTAGCTCTAGGGAAACCCCAACCTCCCATGAAATTTTCAAATAGTGAAGAATTGTCCTAAATCATTGCACACAAGCTACAATCATTAACTCCTTCAGTTCAGGAAATTCAGAGTATACAAGGCTCAAGTGCTATTCAGCGAATAGGCATTCAAAAAACATACAACCTAGCATTATTCTCACAACTACTCGTGCTTTCCATAACTGTTGCAATTAACATTTGCTCTTCAATTCTTTCCCATCACAATATTTTAGTACTACAGTCAGAATATACAAGGCTGGAGTGCTAATCAGCCCAAAGGACCCTAATACATACAAGATAACCCCCTTTCGCAACTACTTATGCGTGCCATCCAAGTTGCAATCAACTTCTCCTCTTCAATTCTTTCTCACTCCAATACTCTACTTGTTTTCTGCTTTTCTTTAAACGAGTATTCACTTTCAAGAACAATAACCGAACAATGAGAACCCAAACCTATATATACTTGGTGCCAGTTATGGCATCACACCTTCAGTAAAGCAGAGGATTCTAAAACCAGGTCACTTGTAGTGAGACTGATAACCTTACACTACTTTGCAAACTCTGTCGCGGCAGAAGCCATCTTACTTTACATGGTAATAAACAATTTACTTTACATGGTAATAAACAATTTTGATCCAAACAAACTGAGAAAATCAAAAACCTGTGAAAACCCAAGCAGGCTCAACGGATTACATTTTACTATAGTGCAACCCTATGTCATTCAGTACTAACTATAACGCATGAAATTAACAGATCCAAATAAAAAGCAACAATAAAGCATATTGTCAGAGAAATACAAAGAATTAAGATGTGGTACAAACAATCCCCACAACTTTCATACTTAACATCAACAAGCCATGATCATAAAATAGGGAGTGTCGGAGAGAGAGAAAGTACCATTCACGGTAACATTTCAGGCACATTGCATGGTTGCAGTTGGGCAATACAATCTTACTATTCATCTCCATGCATATTCCACATTCTTCTTCTCTTTCAATGTCTATGTCTGAAGATTGTCTGTGCTCCTCATCATCTCTTCTACGATACCTCTCCATGCATACAGCCTTCTGTTTTTTATCCTCTGTATCAGTGACACCTTTTTGAAGTTGTAATAAAGAGGGATATATGACAGCTGATCAACACAGAAAATCAATAAATCAGCAACTAACATAGACTAAAATGCAAACTACGTTATTATAATAAATTATACCATAGAATTCCCTAATACTTGCTTTTCTTTCATGGGTAGACATGGTAGTTGTCCCATCCACATACACCTGCAGCATGAGGCTACTTTGTCAGCTTGACCAAATTTCTCAGTTCAATATGAACATCCAAAAACCAAAACACCTTACCTTGTAAATTAGGATTCTTAATAGTCCAAGGGCTCCAGCAAGATTGCAGTCTGTCCATTGCACCAAAAAAAGAAACAGGTGTGCTGCTGGACTGTATGACATTCTCATCTGAAGGCATGCACCATCATATTCCCTTGGAAAATCTGACGCCCTACACATCCAATTGCATGATGAAGCCATGATTTTATGATTATATAAGTAAGAAGAATGGCTGGAGACAAGGAAAAAGGAGCATCCTTCCAAAGACTTATCATATCAAATGTTCAATCAATGTTTAGAAAGGACACCATTCAGAACTTAAGTCTGTTGTCTGTAGCTTCTCCAGACAAATTTCACTAAAGGCTCATCACAATTCACAAACACAACAAATAACTTTAAAACAAGGAATGAAAAAAGCACAACTAGGCAGCCTGTCACCGTAGCTGGGAAAGATAATGCATTGCATATCAGAGATCAAGAAGCAACAAATTGGTATCAAAATCATCATGCAGTATTTGCTAGCCAGCCAAAATCACTCAGGGGACCATTCAACCCCTGTCAACAGGTGAAAATGTCACACATACTATAGTTGTTTACAAGAGGAGAAAAAAATATTGTCACTATATACGAAAAACAAAAATTCAGATAAATGAAATTATGAAAATAATAAGAAAATCTTCTCCTCATAACCACATCACTCCGGCGGTAAAAAAAGCCAAAGTGCTCTAAGTTTTATGGATAAGATACATAACATAATGAAAGAAACAGTGCTAAAGAGTCAATGTCGTTTACAAAATTAAAAACCAGAAGTTATAAGTACATATATCACTAGTATGAAGCAAACAAAACATGAGGTGGAAGCCAAGGGAAAAAATACCACCAAAGTTTTTCACACTTTGTTCGGTGCCAGGTTTCTGAAATGTTAAATTTTCCCAAACTGGAGATGGACACAAGAGAAAGATAAGGCACACTGAGTGGATAATCAAAATTGAAAATTACTTCAACCATCACATGGTAGTAAATTAAATGCACCACACTTACGAAAGAAATTTGATTTGATTTGATGGTTGACTGGAAAGGAAAGCAAATATAAAATGGAAAAAAAAAATCAGGGGCTCAACCCCAGAAAATCCATACACAACATAATCTCACTCATGATCCAATTCCAAACAAATAAAATAAAAACAAAAAAAGGGGTGTAACAACATACAAAAATCGAAACAAAATTAAAAATTTATCAAAGGAATTGATTTAAAAAAAAGGGTGGGGTGTGAAAGGGAAGGAGTGATGAATACGATGAAAAAAAGAAGAAAAAGGGAGGAATAGAGTGAGAAACTGACAGGGTATTGGCGTGCTGGATATCAGCTTCAAGCACTTTCAAGGAGTCCTTGAAAGACCTTCGCATGGAAGCTATGTACATCTCCCACTCCCACTCCCACTCCCAGATGACAAAAACCCCCACCAAAACTTTTCAATCAAAAACGAAGAAGAAGAAGAAGAATCAAGCAGAAATAGAGAAATGAGAACCCAAAAACCCTGAACGACAAAGTTTCATACTTTATTTATCGCTCTCGCTCTCTCTCTCTCTCTCTCTCTCTCTAGGTCTATGACTATGAGTAGCAAGCAGCAATAGTGGGGTTTCCCTGTCAGACACTGCTTGGCTTCGTGTTGCTTCTATTCTATTCCTCAAAGCCTAGATGCAGACACGTGGAATCACCTACAGCGTCGCCGCGTCAAATACTGTTATTTTTTTATACATAATTATTATTATTTTTTAAAAAATCTTACTAATAAATACTCTAAAATATTTATTAAGGATAAGAAATTTAAAATTACATTTTTTAAATAAAAATAAAGTATTTATTACATTAAAAATTAAAAATTTAAAAATATATATTTAAAATAACAAATGATTTGAGAACATTTATTGACAAAACCCTTCTTAAATTGAAAAAAAGCGAAAGGGAGCGTGAAAACATTCAAACAATAAAGATGGAAGAATGTGATTATGTGAGTCCGTGAATGTGATGAGAATTGAGCTGACGCCCTTATCCACTCAAACACACTCTCTCTATCTTGTTTCTCTCTCTTTGCCACTTTTTATTTTTACCTTTTTTTTGGGCGTAGCTTTCGCCCCACGAACCGCTGATGGCTACGCCTCCCCTCACCCTTTCTTTCCCCATCTAGTTACTTATCTATTCACTAATTTGCCATCCCCTTTTTTTTCTTTTTTTACTTTTTTTTTTTTTAAGTTTTGTTAACAAGTGAAAAAAAAACGGTTTTTATTTACTGGTTATATTATTGTATTACTTTATCTTTAACATTTTAGACAGAAGATTAAATTTTCTAATTCATGCTAATTATTCTGCTTTAATTACATTATATCAGGTTTCTCTTCCTAATTATGTTAATTTGTGGTGGTATGAGATACCTTTTTATTATAAAATTCAATTTCTTTTATTAATCTTATATTTTGAAATCCATAACAATATCTTAATAATTTTGGTGTCATAACATTTGATATGTTTGTATAAAGAAAAATTGATTTATATGTTTTCTATTTACAATTTTGCATTCTGGAACAACAACCACCAGACCTTCATCTGTTACTAGTCTCAAGTTTTAAAATGATGCTCGTCATGTTTTAGGGCATGTTGGAATTTTGGGGGGCTGTGGTCTTGTGGAGAAATTGGAAATGAGGGACTTAGTTTTTATTTTAAGTAAGCAGTTTTTATATTTGAAATTTTTTTAAATGAAAAAGGGTTATATAACCCTTTAATTATTTTTTATTTGTTTTTATAAATATTTTATAATTCTCTTAATTTAGAAATAAAAAATAAGTATTTTTACTAAAAAATTCATCTAAATTCTTTTGTTTTTGTTTCTCTTCACCATATATAAAAAATAAGTTTAATTTTGATATATTATTAATATAATAAAATTTTGTATTATCATTTAATAATACGTTATACATTATTTAATGAACTAGATATCACATGTAAGTTTCAATTCCTTAAGTGTAAATTTAGATTAGTTTATTTTACGTTTAAAACAACTTATAATCATAAGTTTCATAAACTTTTGAAAAATAAACGATTATTTCTCTAAAATTAATCTCATCCAAACATGTTGTAAATGACGTGGTAGCACATCTTTAAATATTAATATAAAACTTTTTTACACTACAATACATATAAATTAAATTATGAAAATATATATGTTTTCTATTTATGATGAAAGTATTTTTATGTGAATTGATACTAAGTTTTACCTTGAACAAGTTGTGACAATATTGTCAAATTGTGCTTGATTGTATATTTAGTTTTACTAAAAGTTGTAAATTTATATGTATATACATATTTGCATCCTTTATTATATCATGTAATTCATGAATTTTTTATATTACATATATAGTCACACACAGACCAAACTTGCAAACACACATTATATTTTACTTAGATATATTCAATATATCTGAAGTCACATACATGCCACGTTTCAAGAGACGAAAAGTATTGTAATGGGATTGTAAATAATAATTGCACAGTGGTCATGATCCAAGTTTTTAATTCAATTATATTGGCTGTATATGATTTCTTTCTAATCATTATTAACTTATATTATATAAAAACTATCGTATTTTTTTATTTGAAAATATACCCTCTTTTATAAATAATAATAATAATAATAATAATAATAATAATAAGGGTATATATCACTATATTTAGAGGTGTTCTTAGAGATGTTGTACGAGTTAAGACGTGTTTTGGCCTAAACTCTATTATAATGGTTTGTTCGGATCAATATTTCAAATCTAAACTCACCCTGATCGACAATCGTCACCCAACTAATGATCGGGTCAGGGTTGGATTAACTTGATATTTAAATAAATTATATAAAATTAAGCATTATGTATCATCAAGTCATAAAATTTTATAAGTAAAAAATTAAAATTAATTGATATTTTATAATATATATTTTAAAATAAATTATATCAATATAAATATATTATCTTGTTATATAAAGTATTAATTTAAGTTTAAAAAATTTTATTATTTATAATTAATTTAAAAAATATAAGTTTTTATATATTATGTGATAATGGACCAGAATGAGTTAACCTGAAACGTGATCGAAATCCAACTCAAAAAGACAACAAGTTTAGTTTCAAAATCCTAAACTCATCTCAATTAGTTTCAAGTTGAGTCGAGTTTAGTTTTAAAAAAAGATGCTAGCACATTTGTTTATGTAACAGAATCAAAATATAAGTGTACAAAAAATAAGATGAGCTCAAATATAATCGAATGGTGAAAACTATAGAGATGTTCGGTGACATGAGCATAAGTGTATGTGAGTATTATTGTTGAGTTTTGAACACCCTTATTATATCCCCTGTATCAATATACTAATTAATAATTGCAAAAAAATATGTATGTCAATATATATTAAGAAAATTTTGAAGTATATTGATTTTTAATTGAAAAAGTATTTTTATATTTTATGTGAGTAACGGTAAGAAACATATATTAAATCTAAACTACAGAATTTTAAAAAAAAAAAAAAAAGCAACTTGACTGTAAGAAAGCCAATGTTTTAAGAATATTCTTGTTCGGCAAAATTAATTTAGCGATGTTATTTCTATGTTTAATCATATATGATATCACACATTCATCTTGATTTCTAACATTTCAAACTAATCAATCTCAAATAAGTTAAAAGGGTTAAAATAAAGCTTAATTATCATATAAGAAAATCAGGTTTAATTATTTTTCGATTATCTCTGGGGCATTTTCGTAAGTCTGCCTGCTTGAAAAGGTCGCAATTGGCGTCTGATATCTTTTTCTTTTTCTTTTCAATTGGTTGCCTTTGTTTTTGAAAGATTTTCAGTATTCTATTGTTTACTTTTGAAACTATAAACAAAAACAGAAAGAGACACTTATCGTTTTGGCTATTTCAATTACTTTTGTTGTTTCAGCAAGGACTTTTAAAAAAAAAATTATAGTTTTATTTTTATTCGTTGTATTTTCTCAGCATGAAACAATTATAAAACATATTAACAGCCAATATTATTGAAAGTTGAAACCAATTCCCGAGCAATTTATGTAATAACAATAATTTTTTATTTCAGAATAATAATAATAATAATAATAATAATAATAATAATAATAATAATAATACAATGATTGTTATAGCAATATATCTATCTATATGAAACTATGACACGTAATTAATATTTTGCTCTTGAATAGTGTTGTTTGCGGTGATTTTTTCGTTAAAGTGTTTACTACCTCACTTTTTTTATTTAAGATCTAATATATGAGAGTGAATTAGTTTTTCTTAAGACTCTCAAATTTTTAATAATTGATAAAATTTTAACGTCAAATGATTAAATGATCGGTCAAGTGTCAATCAAAATAAAAATGAACATTAAATGTGTCATGAAAAAATAAAGGTGAGTGAAAAGCAAATGAGAACAATGTGTCAAAATAAGTATGCAAAACTTAATGGAAGTAAATTGATGGTAAAGATGGGCGGGTATTATTACGCATCTTATTAAGTTTGGGTGTATTATATATCTAAATTTTTATTTGTAATAGTAGGTTTTTTTCACAGATTATCTCTCTCTTTTTTTTTTTAGTTTGTATTTTTTTTTCAGGTCGTCAGTATCGGCCACCGCAGTCGTTGTCGGCCACCGTCAGTTGTCACTTTCGACCACCGTCGATTGCTACCACCCTCCGCTGGCCATCGGTCGCCTCTGATTGCCACCGATCGCCCACTTTCAACTAACAATTATTCATTTTTTTTAAAATTATATAACTTTGTAAATAATACTCGTTAAAATTATATTCGCTTTTATATTTTTTCATAAATAATCACAAGATATTAAATTTTTTTTTCTAAAATTATAATCATTGAAAAAATCTTATAAATTTTAACTGATAATAATTATACAGTTATATAATTTAAAAAAAATTAGAGGTGACCGATTTTCTTAAAACTATAACTGTGTTTGTTAAAAAATCTTATAAATTTTAACTGGTAATATTTATACAGTTATACAACTTAAAAAAAATTAGAGGTAACCGGTGGTGACTGACAAGCAACATACAATGACCTGCCAACCGACAATAGTGATGGTGGTAGTATGTAACAAAAAATATAAACCTAAAAAAAATCTTAAAAAAACTAAAATAAAGGAAACTTGCTTAGCAAGTTTCTTGTAATTGATTTAAGTCATTGATTTATTTTATAAATAAATCAATGACTTAGATTGTCAAGTGTATTGTATACCCTCCAAACGAGAGTGTATATTAGAAATGACCGGTAAAGAAGTATTGAAAGTGAACTTAATGGAATTAAACTTAATAAAAATGTAAATAGCAAGTTAAAATATATGTCAAAAGTAAATTTATTGAAAGTAAATTGACAATAATATAAATGGTGGAATATAAACGGCAAAAATGTAAATGTCGACTCAACAATAAAGTGATGACAAGGACATGTAAAAAGTGTTATGTTGGCATGAGTGAAAATCAAACAGGTGCAGTAACACAAAAAAATGCATGAATATCAAATAACATGAAAAATAAATTAATTGCATAAAGTAAACTCCAAAAAAGGCATAAATTAGCATTAAGTTGAAAAAATCATGCACATGACTTGAAATGTGAAGGAATTAACCATAAAAGCAAATAAATTGCATAATCCAAAAAGAACTTGAAAATAAAATAAGCAAGAACTTAGAAGAACAAGCATGAACTTGAAAAAAATGAAATTACATTAATTGAAATGTAAACGATACATTAAATTATAAATACGTTGAGGTATGTGAATTGAAAATAACGGTTATACTTAACTATAACCCGTCAATCTATCAATCTGTGAGTGTCACGTTAGGACTTAGGAATTATAAAAACTACAGGGTGTTTGCAAGTTGATGGATTAACCTTGAATTAATCGTTTTAACTCCTATTTATAAACAACAAGCCTCTAACTTTGGTACCTAAATTTTAAACTTTATAATCTTAAGATCCTGTCACTTGGTAGTCATGTAGATTCTAACATATTTTATTTATTTACATGGCTTTTTCTTGTATGTACATGGTGAAAATTACTCTAAGTAATGGGTGATTTCTTTTTCCTTTTTTATAACTTCCATTTTCTTCATTAATCACGTGTCTTGTGCAATCTATGCTTCAATTTAATAATTACTCACATTAATTCAACGATGGAGCCAGCCACGTACTTGTCTCTAGCTTGCTAATTGATTCTTGTTGAACATAAGCTTCGACTTGATAAACCATCACTTGCATGACATCAACAATTGCTTGTGACTTTGTTTTAAAATTTCATGATTTAGCTAATTATTACTCATTTGTCGAATTTACTTGTTTGATTGAATACATACGATTTTCCATTCGCTCGAATCTTTTCTACTTATCAACATAGTTTTCTTTAATATTGTGATATTGGCTGAAGAGTTGTCAAGATATCCTTTGATGTCAATTGATTGCTTTCTCGATCACCTTCTTCAAGTTCATGTAACTTAGCCCTTTTTGCAGTATTTTACTCTGTGCTTTACAGCTTTATCAAAATGATTGATTTTGACCCCAACAAGTCATTACTACATATTTTGCATATCACAAACCGTGCTTCGCAAGCATCCTATATGTACAACTTATGAGATTCTTAATTGCATCCTAATGGTTGAATGTGAAAATGTTATAAATACCCTCATTTTTCAATACTATAATATCTTAAGGCTCGATAGGGTTTACAAGAAGGAAAAATAAATGTAAATAAATCTGCTACAGAACTTTGATCGCATATATCATGACAAAATCCATAAACCTTAGATTAATATAATTGATAAATTTTGGACATACTCAATCAAAATTATTTTACATATAAATTTCAAAAGATTAATCTTCGGCTTTTGTAAGGGACCACAAAAGAGTGCATTATTATTTAATACCTAAATGGTTCATAAATGCTAAGATATGTAGTTTCAACGACATTCAGATCTGCCGTCCTTTCTTATTCAGCCAGTAATTATTAAGATTTATCATTCATGATAGAAAGGAGGCATTTCTTATTCAGCCAGTAATTATTAAGATTTATCATTCATGATAGAAAGGAGGCACCTCCTCATCACTTTCCCTTGGTTGCATCTATAAAATATATGTGAATGATTGTATACTGGAAATAAAGGAAAATAGCTCCCATGATTTTATTACCCCACAACAGCCGACAATCAACCACTTACTAATTAGCACCCTACATTAATAATATGTATTTACTATTGTTTTTGAATTGCTGTCAATGAGATGATCCAATAATTAACGATGATATGGGTAAATTGGCAAAGTATGCGTTCTTTTTGTTCCTATTTTAAAAAACGGAACAAATTTCTCACCACACAAAACAACATTATTTTGTTTGTTAAATTATATCAGAAGAAGAATATATTGTTACACTAATATTCCAACTCACAATATAAGAGTAAGTACAATTGAGGTGTGTTATGAGTATCAAGCCAACAAGTCCAAGATTCTGTGTTTGTTTTTATTTGGCTTTTGTTGATACCTAATATTGTCCATAAAATTTTGTTGATTAATCAAGAGCTTATGTTTCTTATGTTAAGTGATGCTTAATTGTAATGAGCACATATTTCTTGTCTTTTCTTTTATTTACTCTAATCTCATTTAAGTCTTTTTTAAGTAAAAATAAAAAAAATATAAAATAAAAAAAATAAAGAAAAATAAAAAAAGAGAAATAAAAAAAAAAAAAAGTCTTCGTTACGGTTGCAGCTTCAATTTAGTTGAAATGCAACTACACCATTACTCCATGACAAGGTTGCAGCAGCTCCAAGGGCTCAAGGCTCAAGAGAAGCAAAAATGGAAGGTTTTCGGTGATGTGAAATTGGGGGAAAGACACAAAGCGAAGAAAAGACACGAAGAAGGAAGGCGAGCTAAAAAAAAGTCTATCTGCGCCTAAGCTATTTTCTTCGAAATTTGCGGAGGGTCGTGTCGGTTTTGAAAAGCGAGAAAAAGGGGGGCTAAAAGGATGGAAAGAAAAGAAAAAGGTTCGATAAAGGAGGAGATGGGGGGCTCAACGTAGGAAGGCTCACGCAAAGAAAAAAAAAAAAGGAAATGTCGGGGAGAAATGATGAAAGGGTGGAGGTATTTAAAGAGAAGAGCATCGAGAAAAGGGAGATCTTTTTTCACACATTTTTTTCACCTTCAAGAACCGAAAAAACACCTTCCATTTTCACCACCCTCATCACAAAAAACAAGACACCTTCACCCATTCTCCACTTTGTGACCATCGTCTTTATCAATCCTTCATCACCATAAACTTCCAAGAGCACAAATGCCATCACAAGGGAGACAGAGAGAATGGAACAAGAAGGAGACGAAGCCTTCTTTGCGAGGAATAGCATTCACTTCAACCGTTCCACCTTGAACTCCACAGTAACCTTCTCGCATTTATGTCATGTAGCTCATTTCTGCTAACTATTCTCACTTGCACACAACCCCGAATCCCTCTCGCACTCAACCCGAAATGAATACTACATATCCACTCAAGCCTCCCCGACCGAAACCCAATATCCACTCTCCAACCGTGAATCCATCTCCCTTTTATTACTTTCATCTTCAACTACCCACATTCAAACCTTTTCACCATCACAAACACCATCATATCTTTCCATCAACCCATGCACACGTAACACACCTTCCTTAACCTTCAACCAACTTCACAAACACCATCATATCCTCACCTCCCATTCGACCGTGAGCTCCAACTCTCACCGACACCCATCCAAACCTTCAACCAACTTCACAAACACCATCATATCCTCACCTCCCATTCGACCGAACTCCTCGCGGCCTTCACCAACTTCACAAACACCATCATATCCTCACCTCCCGTTCGAACCATCGAACTTCACCTCGTTCGGCCTTCAACCAACTTCACAAACATCATTGGACCTCACCCCACTTCACAAAATACCATCATTCCCTCTACCGACTTCACAAACACCATCATACCTTCTCCCATTCGACCGTCGAACTCACCACCGTGACCTTCACCAACCAACTTCACAAACACCCATACCGTCGAACCACACCAAGTGTGACCTTCACCGACCAACACCCATCACCATCCTCTCACGACACCCTCACCGACCCCATCGAAACCCAAGAAGCAACCATCTTTCCCTTCAACCAACCGACCGTCGGACCCCGAATCCCTCTCCGCACCGACCGTCGAACCAACAACCATCATACCCCCACCGACCGTCGAATCCCCATATATCAACCTTCACCATCCCCTCTCACTATTACTATTACGTGAACCCACACCACCATCCTTCAACCATCCATTACGCGAAATCACCTCAAAACCCAACTTATACCCGACCGTCGAACCCCAAATCCGACCACTTCCTTTCACCTCCAAAATACTCACTATCTTCAAAGCCTCCATAATCCCCATCACCCAAGCAATTTCCATAACCTCTCCAAACACTACCGAACCCCAACCAGATCCGACCGTCGAATTGTGAGCTCCACCCTTTTACCGACAACCCATCCAAATCTTCACACCATCAACCAATCTCCATCACATTCGACCGTGTCGGACCCCACTTTCCAAACCGTGATCCCATCATCCCCAAACACCACCAATTAACAACCTTGCCTCGTCTCCATCACACCTTCGACCGACCGTCGAACCACACCAGCTACTACCCCCTCACCGACAACCCATCCAAACCTTCACACCATCAACCAAACTCCGTCCCATCCGACCGTCGGACCCCTGAATCCCTTTGCAACCGACCGTCGAATCCATCACCCCTTTCCAATCGACCGTCGGATCCATCCCATCCTTACCCCCAATCCATCCAAAACAGAATCACCCCTTTCTAACCGACCGTCGAATCCATCCCATCCTTATCCCCACCGACTGTCGAACTCGAAAATAGAATCACTCAATCTCCCTAAACCGACCGTCGAACCAATTTCCAAATCCTTCCCCAAACGTCCTCTGTATGTGCTCTGTTATTGGTGCTCAAGGTTTCAAACTTTTTTTTAAATTTGAATTGTTGACTGTCTTTTGGGATTTGAGTTTGAATCTCGTGGGCTGCTGCCCATTTCATATTAAGGCAATAATGATACTTTTTTGGCAAAAAAAAAGGGGTAAAAGAATATAAAAATAGCAAAAAAAAATCTTTTAATCCATGCAATGACCAATGATGATGATTGAATAGCGGATGCTATCTTCATTATCTTTTGGATCATAAGGGTTTATTGAGTAGCCTAGTGCTAACTTGAATCCTGTGCAAAAATGGATTCGCTTTCAAATAAAATCTTTTTAAATAAAATCAACCAACCCACACTTATTTTATAAAGAACTACGTGACTTTGAGTTCCTCATTGCACCCGAGGATACGTAGGAGCAGAATCTCTATTCTGTCAAGCCAAAAAAAAAAAAATTTTCATGATTTGTTTGTTTCTTTTATTTCTTTCCAAAAAATGAGAAAAATAAAAAATAATTACAAAGTCTTTTGTTTAAAGGGGTAAAAATAAATATATTTGAGATTATTAAATTTTGCACAACTAACATAAGGTACCGTTCTTGGAACGGGCAGTATAGGGGCTAACACCTTCCTATCTGTCGACTCCCTGGACTCAAACTCATTTTCAAAAGACCAGTTTTCCTGATAAAAGGGTTTTTCTAATGTTTTCCCAATTTAAATAAACATTGGTGGCGACTCCATTGATTTTATATTTTTTCGGTCGTCTGTCGCGATCCGGTTGCGGCAAATGGCGACTCCAATCTGGGATTTTCGAGAGAGTCGGGCTGTTGTTAGTTGTGCAAATTTTTAATAATCTTTTATTTATTTATTTTACCTCTTTGTCTTTGTTTTGTTTTCTTATTTGTTTGTAAATGTATTTTTTAGTACTTTTATGTAAATATCGATAGAATTATTTCATGTATATTACATTGTATATATATTTTGTATTTAATTATTAAAACCCTAGGGTAGATGATTCTTGGTAATTTGTTGTATATATGTTTTTTGTTTAGGGGTATTTTTGTCTTTTAAGTTTTTGTACAGGTTTTTATGCTCCTTCACACACGTCACTAATCACTTACCTCACACACTTTTTGGGCTCTATACCCGCAGTCTCGTGCGAACCCGGGAGTAGGAGGGTCTCGACTTTTGTTATTGAGGAGCCTTGTGCTCACTTGACATTTGTTGAGACACCACTCAGATTGTTACCATATCATGGACTAGTCATATTGAGAGGGTTCATCCCTACTTGTGATTAATTCATGAATTGGATCCTTATCTTTCGAGATGAGGGCAATCTGGGACCATGACTTTTTAGAAGATAGATCTCTCTAAAAACCTTGCATTAGTGGATTGAACATAATGACATAAAAATTAGAGTCATCCATCTCCTTAGGTTACACCTGATTAGGACACAAATGGAGCATACTTTTCTTTATCTTTTTCCTCATGTCATTCATCTTTGCATTCTTTTGGTTTTAAAAAAAAAAACAAAAACAAAAAATGATACATCATATAGCATTTTCATTCATTAGCATTTTTTTTTCCATTATTCATCTATCTTTCATGTCATTCATTTTGCTTAAAAAAAAAAAAAGATATATCATTTTGCATTTTCATTACATTCTTAGCATTCATAAAAAAGAAAAAAAAATCATTTTATATTTTCATGACAATCCTAGCATCAAAAAAGCAAAAAAAAAATATATCATCTTGCATTCTCATAACATTCCTAACAAAAAATATCATCCTGTATTTTCATAGCATTCTTAGCATTCAAAAACAAAAGAAAATATACATTATCTTGCATTTTCATAGCATTTCTAGCATAAAAAAGAGAGATACATTATCTTGCATTTGCATGACATCCCCATAAAAAATATCATCTTACATTTTCATCGCATTCTTGACTCTAAAAAAGGGAAAAGAAAGAAAAAGATACATCATTTTACATTACCATGACATTCATAGCATTCTTTTTAAAAATAAAAAAAAATAAAAAAAAAATTTCATTTGCATAATACTTTGCATGCATGCATGTTGCCAATTTTGTTCAGTCAATGTTGATAATTGCATATTCACATCATGTTTCACCAAGAGAAAAAATGGGCACTATAACAAAAAATTGCTTCCGCGACACCCTTACAGGATCATTCCCAGGCTAGGATCATGGATGAAAAAGATCAAATTCAAGAGTTGAAGGATGAGGTGAATCAGCTCAAAGAGCAAGTGTCCAAGATGATGGAGATGCTTCAGTCTATGAAAAATAGAAGAAGCACAAATGGGAATCCCTCAGTGGCAAACAAGGGGCATCCGACCACACCTCCTCACCTGTCTGGTTTCTCTCCAACCCCTCTGCAATACCAAGGCTTCAATCCTCAAGGAATTGTGATGCCAATCACTACTCAACCCTCAGTCACCAGTTCTCAAGAAATCCA
The DNA here is from genome assembly GCA_029884595.1 of Ormosia semicastrata. Classification (NCBI taxonomy): domain Eukaryota; kingdom Viridiplantae; phylum Streptophyta; class Magnoliopsida; order Fabales; family Fabaceae; genus Ormosia; species Ormosia semicastrata. Next base: position 7,087,941 of record JAQQTO010000057.1, on the reverse strand, counting down.
AGTGCCACCCTTCCTCCTTATGGCTTCCATCCCAGCTATGTACCATCATTAACCACCAATCCCCCAGTAATAGCATGCCAACAAATGACACCGAATTCAAACCCGTTGAACTTTACCCAAACTCAAGTCACTCGGTGAATGCTAATGGAACCCCGCCAATACAAGACACTCATTCCCTTTCTTCATCCCACCATATGGCTTCCTTCCACCTTTGTACCACCATGGGTTGCTAATTCCCTTGACAGTGGCATGCCTGCTTCAAACTCATTGAGTACAACCCAACCATATGCCCATTACCCAGGTACTAGTGGAACTCTACCAGTACAACATTTTGTCCCCACTGTCATGCCTCAATACCCATTGAATTCTTTTGCTGAAAATCCTCAGTTCAAAAAGAGGTTTGAAACTTTGGAAGAGAGAATACGGGTCATTGAAAGAGCAGGTTGTTATGGCCTCAAGGATGCTACTTGAGCTTTGTCTTGTCCCCGACGTTGTCATTCCCCCAAAGTTTAAGGTCCCGAGTTTTGATAAATATAAGGGGATTACTTGTCCAAAGAATCACTTGACAATGTACATTCGCAAGATGGCTTCACAAGCTCACGATGATAAACTGTTAATCCATTTCTTCCAAGACAGTTTAACTGGGGCAGCTTCGAATTGGTACACACATCTTGAGCGTGTCCACATAAGGAGTTTCAAGGATTTAGCTGATGCCTTTGTAAAGCAGTATAAATACAACATTGACATGGCACCAGATAGAATGCAACTACAAAGCATGTCTAAAAAAAATGATGAAACCTTCAAGGAATATACTCAGAGGTGGAGGGAAATAGTGCACAAGTAAGACCCCTTTGTCGATAAAGAGATGGTTGCTATGTTCACTATACACTATATGCGCCATTCTATGATCATATGATTGGAAGTGTGTCGTCGAATTTTTCGGATATCGTGGTAATTGGTGAAATGATTGAAAGCGAAATGAAAAAGGGAAGATTACACCAAATGAATGACGGACGAGGAAAGTATGAAAATGTTGAATCGACTGAGGGTGGACTTCAAGTCGAATGAGTTAAATGGGACTTCAAGAAAAACTCATGGATGACAACGGTTACCTAAATCACCAAGCATTGTCAGGTTTCTACACATGCCTATCGCAATAGGAACGAATGCCTACAATGGTTGATCGGGGGGTAACCTTAGAAAGTTTGACAAAGTGGTGATTCATTTTTCTAACCGTCAAGAATGAACTGTACCCTAAGTTCTTCTAACTTTGGAATTCTTGAGCGATTGACATTCTGATTTGTTTACTAAGTTGTTACCATGAAATGATGGTTTAATTGTACTGACCCCATGCTTGTTCAATTATTAAAACCATTCGGGTTTTTGAACTTATGTAAACTTTCTTGAAACATTAATGTGATGGATTTGTGTGGATCTCAGCATACCTTGTTTTCTTTTCCCATGTTCTTGGCACTCATGTTCTTGTCAGATCCTTTTGTCATTTTTTTATGCTTTTTATTTGCTTTCTTTTGGTTCGATATCCTATTGGACTCTCATTGTGAAAATTGTTTGTGGTTATGAGACCCATGAGTGCAGGTGTTCTTTGCACACAAAAAAAAAAACAAAAAAAAACAAAAATCAAAAATTAAAAAAAAAAGATAAAAGATAAAAGGAACAAATAAATAATCATTTGGTGTGTATGGTCATTTTGTCTCTAAATTAAAATGTTTGAAAATGAGCAATCAAGATTTGAAATGAAGATTGACCATCTTTCTCTTCTCTCACAAGAAATTCATCTTTTTATTATCCTCGTTGTCCCATTTTGAGCTTGAAAGTTTTCTTCAATAAACCCTGGACAAGGATCACCCCTACACTAGGGGGATGAACAAAACAAATGTTGATTGTCATGGTGACTATTTTGAAGCATAATGAAAAGAGGGAAAATGAAGAAAAGTGAAAGAAGCGGAAAGTAAAAGCGAGAAAATTTGACAAAGTTCAAGTTTGAACAATGATGGAGAACAAAAAAAGGAGAGCAATAGAGAAAAGTGTGCTTGAATGCGTAAAAGCAATTGGCAAAGTTTAAGTTTGAATAAGGATCCTTGGTCCCACTTAACCTTTAAACACTTGTTTGAGCCTTATATCTTTCATTTCATAACCCCTAACCTCGGACACATTACAAGCCTTAAAAGTCCATTCGATCAATGAAAGTGATTGCTTTTATTTTCATCAACTTTAATTTTGAGACAAAAAGTTTATGAGTTAATTTTTCCTGCTCTTAAAAAAAAAAACTCGTTAAAAAAACAATAAAATTGTTAAAAAACCATGAGAGCGGTCTAAAAAAAAAAAAAAAGGGACTTACATTAAGACAAAAATGTTGCCGTGTTCAAGCCGGCTTACATTGGGGCAAATTTTTTTTCAATCTGTTCATTGGGGCAAGTTCTACCCCTTCACCTTTCGGGGGGCAAATTTTGTTTTCTAGCTCTTTAGGGCTCTACTGTTCAATTTGGCCTTACACTGGGGCAAATCTTTTGGTTCAACTGGCTCTACATTAGGGCAAGTCTCTACCCTATTCATTTCGGCTCTAAACTGGGGCAATTTGCCTAGTTTTATTCGACCTTACACTGAGAAAAATATCTTAAGTTCCCCATTAAGACAAATTTTGTTGTCAAATGGCCTACATTGGGCATCTTTGTTCTTAAATGGCATACCTTGAGTCAAATGCCTTTTTTTTTATACCATACACAGGGGCATATTCTTGTAGATACCTGATAAAACAATGGTCATGATGTCTAATTGTCAAGTAAAGATCAATCACATCCAAACTGGGTCCAAAGAAAAAAAAAAAAAAAAAACAAAAAACTTTTTGTACTATTCCACTACTTGTGTTTTTATCCTTTGTAAATGTCCTTCGTGTAGTCATACTCCCCAAAATCGGTCAAAAAAGGTCATTCGAGTAGTAAATCTCTTTCATGTTGTACTTTTGAATCCATGCATATCGGTACATGATGTTTCGGTCGGGTGAACATGAGTACAATAGTACAATTTAACCATCTAATGGTAGCCTCTTGATGAACAACTCAAGCCAAAGGAGTCTAGAGTTTCAATCGATGAAGGAAATGACATCCTCAATGGCTAATTCATATTGAAGTATGTCCGGTGGAAATAGGAACTTTTTGGGGAAGAAAGTCACAAGCTTCTACACAAGCCATATTTAATGAAGAGAAATTCAACAATGATCCCTTTTGAATATGAGTTTGGTTGGTCAAAGTTTTCCAAGAAGTGTTTGGTTCCTCAAGTACATTCATTTCTTTGGCTCATGACCCGTTGCTTCTTGGGCTCATTGTACAATTTTTTAGGCTCAAGGCCCACTGCATAAAGTTTTCTAGCTTGAGACCCTTTAAATGCTGTTGAGAAAAAAAAGGATGACTAGACAAATCATAAGGCCAATCAATGAATTTTGCTGTTCAATCGCGATCCTGCTGTGGGAAAAAGTCCTTAAGGGTTGCGGAATCAAAGCTCCGATGTGCAAAAAAAAAAAAACAAAAACAAAAAAAAACAAAAAAAAAAAAAAAAAAAAAATGAAAAAAATGAAAAAAGATCAAAAAATTGCTTACTCGGTTTTCATGAGGACTCCCTACATGTAGGGCATCCATTGCATCATGCATCATTTTCTAGCATCACATGCATTGTCCTCAAGCATCACATCCATTGCATCAAGCATCACATCCATTACATCATCATCCATCTCTGCATCATGCATTTACAAAGTCAATCCATTGCATCGCATGCATTTACAAAATCATTGTCTTTTAGTTTTCTGGGTCCCCGCACCCATTGTCTTTTTTAGGTCCCCGCACTCCAGTTGTCTTTTAATTTCCGGTCCCCGCACCCATTGTCTTTTAGTTTCCTGGTCCCCATACCCATTGTCTTTTAGTTTTGGTCCCCGCACCCATTGTTTTTAGTTTTGGGTCTTTAGTCCGGTCCCGCACCCATTGTCTTTTAATTTCTGGGTCCCCGCACCCATTGTCTTTTTCATTTTGGTCCCCGCACCCATTGTCTTTAAGTTTCTGGGTCCCCGCACCCGTTGTCTTTAATTCCGAGTCCCGCACCCATTGTCTTTTAATTTCCGGTCCCCTGCCCATTGTCTTTTAGTTTTTTGGTCCCCGCACCCATTTTCTTTTAGTTTCGGGTCCCGCACCCATTGTCTTTTAATTCCTGTCCTTGCACCCATTGTCTTTTTAGTTTCGGTCCCGCACCCATTGTCTTTTAGTTTCTGGTCCCCGCACCCATTGTCTTTTTCATTCCTGGTCCCCGCACCCATTGTCTTTTAGTTTCGGGTCCCCGCACCCATTGTCTTTTAATTTCGGTCCCCGCACCCATTGTCTTTTAGTTTTTCCCCGCACCCATTGTCTTTTAGTTTTGGGTCCCCGCACCCATTTGCTTTTAGTTTCTGGGTCCCCGCACCCATTGTCTTTTAGTTTCTGGGTCCCCGCACCCATTGTCTTTTAGTTTCTGGGTCCCCGCACCCATTGTCTTTTAATTCCCGGGTCCCCGCACCCATTGTCTTTTAGTTTCTGGGTCCCCGCACCCATTGTCTTTTAATTTCTGGGTCCCCGCACCCATTGTCTTTTAGTTTCCGGTCCCCGCACCCATTGTCTTTTAGTTTTGGGTCCCCGCACCCATTTGCTTTTTAGTTTCGGGTCCCCGCACCCATTGTCTTTTAGTTTCCGGGTCCCCGTCCCATTGTCTTTTAGTTTCGGGTCCCCGCACCCATTTGTCTTTTAGTTTCGAGTCATGCACCCATTGTCTTTTAATTTCTGGTCCCCGCACCCATTGTCTTTTAGTTTCTGGGTCCCCGCACCCATTGTCTTTTAGTTTCCGGGTCCCCGTACCCATTGTCTTTTAGTTTCCGGGTCCCCATACCCATTGTCTTTTAGTTTTCGGGTCCCCGCACCCATTTGTCTTTTAATTTCCGGGTCTCCGCACCCATTGTCTTTTAATTAGGGTCCCCGCACCCATTGTCTTTTAATTCCCGGTCCCGCACCCATTGTCTTTTAGTTTCCGGTCCCGCACCCATTGTCTTTTAATTCCGGGTCCTCGCACCCATTGCTTTTTAGTTTTTGGGTCCTCGTACCCATCGCTTCCAAAGCAAGCAGGGGCCTTGTGCCCGTCACCTTTTTCTTTTCTGTCAAGCTTCAGTGGATACCCAACTCCGCAAGTTTTGTGCCTTTTCTGTTTTAAGTTTCTGTCAAGTTTCAGCGGGTACCTGACTCCGCAAACTTCCTACCTCATTTAATGTCCTAGTATTTCGCGTCAATATGCTTTTAAAAAAAAAAAGGGGGGAAGAAAAGAAGAAAGAAATGAAAATTTTCATGGACAAAATTAAATCAATTCCTTTGCTTCTCATTTATTTTAAATGTAAAGCAAAGGGGGGCAGCTGTTGATACCTAATTTTGTCAATAAAATTTTGTTGATTAATCAAGAGCTTATGTTTCTTATGTTAAGTGATGCTTAATTGCAATGAGCACATATTTCTTGTCTTTTCTTTTATTTACTCTAATCTCATTTAAGTCTTTTTTAAGTAAAAATAAAAAATATATAAAATAAAAAAAATAAAGAAAAATAAAAAAGAGAAAAAAAAAAAAAAGAAGTCTTCGTTACGGTTGCAATTTTCAATTTAGTTGAAATGCAACTACACCATTACTCCATGACAAGGTTGCGGCGGAACTCCAAGGGCCCAAGGCTCAAGAGAAGCAAAAATGGAAGGTTTTCGGTGATGTGAAATTGGGGGAAAGACACAAAGCGAGAAGAAAAGACACGAAGAAGGAAGGCGAGCTAAAAAGTCTATCTCGCGCCTAAGCTATTTTCTTCAGAAATTTGCGGAGAGGGTCGTGTCGGTTTTGAAAAGCGAGAAAAAAAAGGGGGGCTAAAAGGATGGAAAGAAAAGAAAAAGGTTCGATAAAGGAGGAGATGGGGGCTCAACGTAGGAAGGCTCACGCAAAGAAAAAAAAAAATGAAGGAAATGTCGGGGAGAAATGATGAAAGGGTGGAGGTATTTAAAAGAGAAGAGCATCGAAAAAGGGGAGATCTTTTTTTTCACACATTTTTTTTTTCACCTTCAGAACCGAGAAAAACACCTTCCATTTTCACCACCCTCATCACCAAAAACAAGACCTTCACCCATTCTCCACTTGTGACCATCGTCTTTATCAATCCTTCATCACCATAAACTTCCAAGAGCACACCCATCACAAGGGAGACAGAGAGAAGGGAACAAGAAGGAGACGAAGCCTTCTTGAGGAATAGCATTCACTTCAACTGTTCCACCTTGAACTCCACAGTAACCTTCTGCATTTATGTCATGTAGCTCATTTACGCTAACTATTCTCACTTGCACACAACCCCCGAATCCTCTCGCACTCAACCCGAAATGAATACTACATATCCACTCAAGCCTCCTTGATCGAAACCCAATATCCACTCTCCAACCGTGAATCCATCTCCCTTTTATTACTTTCATCTTCAACTACCCACATTCAACCTTTTCCGCAAAAAACATCTACTTTCCATCAACCCATCACAAACACCATCGTATCCACCTTCCCATTCGACCTCGAACCCTCAACCATGACCTTCAACCAACTTCACGAACACCATCATATCCCTCACCTCCCATTCGACCGTCGAACTCCCGCACCGACCTTCAACCAACCTTCAAAACACCATCATATCCTCCCTCCCATTCGACCGTCGAACTCCCACGAACCTTCAACCATCTTCACAAACACCATCGAACTCCATCACCTCCTTCACCTCACTCGACCGTCGAACCACACCATTGGACCCTCAACCCACTTCACAAAATACCATCATTCCCTCTCCGACCGCGATCGTCGAACTACATCGGTGACCTTCACCTCATCTCATCGACCGTCGAACCACACCATTGTGACCTTCATCACCGACCAACTTCACAAACACCCATATCCTCAACCACACCGGTCATGACCTTCACCCAACACCCATCACCATCTCTTTCACCAACCGCCATCTCACCGACAAACCCATCCAAACCTTCTTTCACCATCAACCAAACTCGATCCGTCGGACCCCGAATCCTCTCGCACCGACCGTCGAACCAACAACCATCATACCCCCACCGACCGTCGAATCCATATATCCAACCTTCACCATCCCCTCTCACTATTACTATTACTTTGAACCCACACCACCATCCTTCAACCATCCATTACGCGAAATCACCTCAAAAACCCAACTTATACCCGACCGTCGAACCCCAAATCCGATCACTTCCCTTTCACCTCCAAAATACCACTATCTTCAAAGCCTCCATAATCCCCATCACCCAAGCAATTTCCATAACCTCTCCAAACACTACCGAACCCCAACCAGAACCGACCGTCGAATTGCGTGAGCTCCACTCCCTTTACCGACAACCCATCCAAATCTTCACACCATCAACCAATCTCCATCACATTCGACCGTCGGACCCCACTTTCCAAACCGTGATCCCATCATCCCCAAACACCACCAATTAACAACCTTGCATCGTCTCCATCACACCTTCGACCGACCGTCGAACCACACCCGCCTACTACCCCTCACCGACAACCCATCCAAACCTTCACACCATCAACCAAACTCCGTCCCATCCGACCGTCGACTCCACGAATCCCTTTGCAACCAACCGTCGAATCCATCACCCATTTCCAACCGACCGTCGAATCCATCCCATCCTTACCCCCAACCGACCGTCAAACTCCAAAACCACCCTTTCCAACCGACCGTCGAATCCATCCCATCCTTATCCCCACCGACCGTCGAACTCGAAAACAGAATCACTCAATCTCCCTAAACCGACCGTCGAACCAATTTCCAAATCCTTCCCCAAACGTCCTCTGTATGTGCTCTTGTTATTGGTGCTCAAGGTTTCAAACTCTTTTTTAAATTTGAATTGTTGACTGTCTTTTGGGATTTGAGTTTGAATCTCGTGGGTCATTTCTTTGCCATTTCATATTAAGGCAATAATGATACTTTTTTGGCAAAAAAAAAAAAGGGTAAAAGAATATAAAAATAGCAAAAAAAAAATCTTTTAATCCATGCAATGACCAATGATGATGATTGAATAGTGGATGCTATCTTCATTATCTTTTGGATCATAAGGGTTTATTGAGTAGCCTAGTGCTAACTTGAATCTGTGCAAAAAATGGATTCGCTTTCAAATAAAATCTTTTTTAAATAAAATCAACCAACCTCACTTATTTTATAAAGAACTACGTGACTTTGAGTTCCTCATTGCACCCGAGGATACGTAGGAGCAGAATCTCTATTCTGTCAAGCCAAAAAAAATAAATTTTCATGATTTGTTTGTTTCTTTTATTTCTTTCCAAAAAATGAGAAAAATAAAAAATAATTACAAAGTCTTTCGTTTAAAGGGGTAAAAATAAATATATTTGAGATTATTAAATTTTGCACAACTAACATAAGGTACCGTTCTTGGAACGGGCGGATATAAGTGCTAACACCTTCCCTATCTCGAATCGACTCCTGGACTCAAACTCATTTTCAAAAGACCAGTTTTCCGATAAAATGGTTTTTCTAATGTTTTCCCAATTTAAATAACGTCCTGTCTCGATCCCGGTTGCGACAACTTTTATCTTAGGTTAATCCAATATTTTTTGTATATATATATCTATAAGTAGACTTCACTAAGCAAACTAATTTATACTTAAATATTGTAATAAATTTTTTTAATTTTTAATTTTAAATTATATTTAAATTTATTTAATAAACTCAGCTAAAATAATTTATTTAATAAATTATTCAATAACTAATAGCACTACTAACTAGACAACACTAATTTGTAAAAATTATTATGTACACCCCATTTTTAATTTGTATATAAACTGACATAATTTTTAAATACAAGGGTACAAATGATCACCACTCTTTCGATTAATGCACGGGCTATATAGGAGTAGAAATATGTTGGGTTAAGTTAGCCTTTATCTAAATAAGCTTAAGTTTGTTTTATAATGTGTCAGCCTGAATTTGTCTTATTACTTGTTATAGATTTAAAAAAAAAATTATGACTTGACTTAACCTGTTTATGAAAACATAAAAACATGTTCTGACCTGACTTGAAAGTTTGTTTAAAAGTTTACATTACATAGAGACCTTCATAGTTTATATAGGTCAAGCAATTTTAATTTTTTTATTTTTAAATAAGTATAATCTTTAACAAAATTATTATATTTTATATAAAATAAATATGTTATACTTATATATAATTAATAAATTATGTAAGTATTATAGATTCTTAGTTATATATATAAAATTTAAAGAAATAAGTTTGCCTAATAGGTCAAATAAGTTTTTTCAAAAATTCAAACCTTAACTTACCTAATTAAATATACCTTTAAAAAAATTTAAGCCTAACTTATTTATTAAATAGGTCAGGTTTACGTAGACTCTGATGGACCACCTAACTTATTCTCACCATTAATCAGGCTAAGAGAGTTTCACCCCTTCACTCAGCACTTCCTAACTCCTAGATTTGAATACTCTCATGTCATTCTTTCCCTCATGTGGTCAAGTAGAAGAAATAGATAAACACAAAAGTTATAAAAAAAAAATCTACAAACCATGACTGAGTCTTACTAAAATATACCTTTATGTCTATCTCTTTCATCTACTTACTTAACCATGTGATAAAAAAATGGCATGAGAGAATCAAAATTCCTAACTCCTAAGCTCCTCTAAATTATAATTAATTAAGAATAAGTCCCACTTTTTTGTTCAAATTTTGCTTTATAAAGTGAATGGAAAAAAAATAAAGAGAACAGTTCATACCAAATTACAAATAGTAGCAAATAATTGGAAACAATAGACACACTCCCAAAGATATAGGATAAACAATGATTAATGGCGGTGACTATTGATTAAAGTCTTATGATCTTCAATGGTATTACTCCTACTATTATTATCATTAGAAGCACACAAAATATATAATACTATTGATTGAAATCCTTTGTCTCCTTCTCATGTCTCCCTTTTTGTCTCACTAATTAAACTTTGGCAACTAATACAAAATATGACACCTCATCTTTCTTTTGGTCTTTGATTTGAGAAGTGGTTTGGGGTTGATTACATTTATTTTGAGCCTGGTCCACGGATTAATGTGATTAACATATTGGTTTTGTCTTAGTCGTTAGGACCTCTTCAACATCTCCAATAATCAACCTCAACGCCCTTCGAGTCACTCCGAACAACACGGGGAATGTCCCATTCAAGCTCTGGGACGATGACGATTTCAACAGAAAACTTGCTTCCTCGTCAATGTCTTTCACGTCAGAAATGCCACTCCTGTTGAAGACCTCACTTTCGTCATTACCCCATTTTGGTCCCTCCCTCTCAACAACCATGGCCAATACTGGGTTTCACCAACGCCACCACCGACGACAATGCCACCAACTAGTTTATCGCCACTGAATTGGACACTGTAAAGTAGGAGTTCGACCCAAACGACAACCATTGCATTAGACGCCGTGAAGCAGCAATCTGATAAGGACGCACCCATAGTGGCAAAGCCAACAAAGCCTGTGGTCAATTGGGATCTTGACCTCAAAGGGTTGGTGAATTAGAGGTCCCAATTTTGTTTGGTAGACTAGGTTCTACTCTAGGGGTTCTACTTCCATTTGGGCTTTGTGTTTGGCTAAATTTCAAAAAAAAAATTCACTCATAAGAATTTTTTTTTTTAGATTCACATTCTAATTATCCATACCAAATGTTATAAAAAGAAATTATAAATAGCTAACATGCTACAATTTTTATTGTTATGTTTGATGTCATAAAATTAATTTCTATTTGTTTTTCTCCAGTTTATATAGCCTTCTTTTTTAAAAAAAAAAAATTAAAGTATTTTTTTATAAGTAAAATATTAATTTTTTGAGATATAATTAAATATTTAAGTAGAAATCTTTTTCTACCGCGTTACAAATTACTTTCTTTATCATAAAACTACAAATACTTTGAAAACATTAAAAAAATTCAAAATATACAAGATTCTATTTCTATAAAAAAAAAAAAGTTCAAAATTACAATAGACGATTTATCTGTACCGGTATTCCTTAAGAAAATCAAATATTGATAATAGGTGAAACAGAAGGGATATTTAAGTCAAAACCAAAAGGAGTGGGCTTTATGTTGGAACTTGGAAGTGATTATCAGTGGGGGAATGGGTGGGTTGACAGAGAAGGAGGAGGAGGGTGTTGCAAAGATTAAGTTCATCGAAAATAGATTAGGTGGTGTCCAACTCATCACATCATCACCAAGTGCCATCATTCAATGAACTGGTATATACACCTTATCATTTGCTGAAAAAAAAACACACTTTTTAATTCTACTTTGTTTCTGAAACAAAAAAATAGGTTTAAGATTTTGATAATTATTAAATAATTTCTTAAATTTAATGAGAAAAAATGATAAATTTTTAATAAAATAAATAAAATTTTTGACACATAAAATTATTAATAAATAATAAACTAAACATTTAGATGCAAATAATTAAGTCAATTAAAAAAATTCAAAATCCTTTTAGATATATGAGTACCGTAAAAAGCACCATTATACATATATGAACATGGAAGTACTTTCGGATAAGAATGTACTGAAACTGCCGTGTCATTTTCTCCTTTCTTATTTCCTTTTGTCTCATTTTATTTTAATTTTTTCCTTTATTATCCTTGATGAAGGCTTTTAAATTTAAAAAATAATCATTTTACATTTTTTATAAAGGTATAGATATTATATACATTTTTTTTAAAAATATATAATTGAGAGAAAAAAATAATAAAAAAATAATAAATAATATTAAATAAGATATGAAAAAAAATATATACATTATTTATGATAAGAATATAATAGTTATTTAAATTTTAATTATCTTGTTTCTTGTCCCTGCCGTTAAGGGAAACGAAATAAATTATACTTTATGCCTTTTTTATTTTATAAAACCTATTGCAAAATCATTTTATTTGGCCATGATTTTAAGAACCTTTGTTCGTGTTTGATTAATGTTTGAAATTACTCACGATTTAGTAAAAATATTCTTTTTCTAAAAATAGTTTTGGTAAGTGTATAACGAAATATGAATGCGAGAGTTATGTGAATAATATATAAAATAAAAAAAGACATGACAAAAAATAGCAATATCATGATAACACCGTAACACAGAATTTGTAAAACATAAACTATTTATAACTACATGAAATTAAACTCTATAGAAGTGGATTCCTTCTACCAATAATTCTCACATAGAATATTTTATATCATTAGATTTATGCAAGCTTGCATCCATTTTTAAAAAAATAAAACTATAAATAATCTAGTAGTTTTGCATGCATACAAAAATACAGTGGCAAAACTACAGAGAGATATGAGGTGATTGCAATTCTAAAACTAAAATTGTTGTTCATATATTAAGTATGTATTAAATGAAACACTTATTGTGCGTGTGTTTGTGTGTGACGCATGCATCCAAAACTAGATTTTCTAGTTCCGATCTAAACTCCTCAACGATGCATGCTTTTACTGGCTTTGGTTTTATCCTAAGCTAAGAAAATATCCAGTTTTATTTAATTTTAGAGTAAATTACATTTATCTTTTTTTAAATTTAATGATATTACACTCAGTTTTATTTTTTTCTAAAAATGATACTCATTCTCATTAATTGATCAAGTTACATAATTGTGTAAATATTATCAATTAAAATTTATAAGATTTTCAACATTCACAGTTATTTATAAAAAATATTTTTAAAAAAATATATTAGGCCCATTCTTTTTCAAAAATGACACTCATCCTTCAATTAATTGATTAAGTTACATAATTGTGTAAATATTATCAATTAAAATCTATAAATTTTCAAAGATTCACGTTGAAAAGTTATTTATTGAAAAACTCGTTCACGATTATTTATACTATAAAAATAATTATGTATACTTAAAACCTTACTGATTTTAATTAGGAATATTTATATATAATAATATTTTTTATAAAAAAACTTCTACAATTATTTCTGTGTGGGTGTGTAAGAATTTTTTTGAAAAAATATATACATTTAATAACTACTAATATTATCAAATTTTAATTGATAAAAAATATTATCAAATTTTAATTGGTAATATTTATACATAATAATATTTTTTAAAAATATTTTTTTTTATAAATAATTGTAAATATTGAAAATTTTATAAATTTTAACTAATAATATTTACATAATTTTATAATTTGATCAATTAATAAAAGTGAATATTATTTTAAAAAAAATAAAATTAAGTATAATATCATCAAATTTAAATGAGAATGAGTGTAATTTACTCTTAATTTTACTCCTTTTAAGTCTTGAAAAGTAGAAACTAATAAACTAAAATTTACATAAAAGGCGTTGCTAAAACAAAAAACAAAACAAAACATAAAAGGCAAATGCACCAAAACCAAACGGAAAAAAGAATGGGTTGGGCTTCTCCTATATATAATCATCAACTAAAAACAGGCTTATAGCTGTGTTTTCTTGTAGTTGTCAGCAAGTAGCTAGGGCCCAGTCTAGTTCAAAGGGCAATAAATGTGAGGTATTGTGACATGCTAGCCAACACTAGCCCTGGCTGTTGTTGCCATGTTGCTTGGTTCAGGGCCGTACGCACGTTGGTGGGTTTGGGGCATAAAAAAAATTCATCATTATATATATATATATTACATTATTTTTATTTCTCATAAAACTTGAGAATGTTTTATTTAAATATAAAGTTAATTGAATAAATTTTAATTTTAACAAATCATTATCAATTTATTTTTTTTAAATTTTGTCTAAAATTATTCGTATAGTGTTAAATTATTTATTAGTTTTTTATTTACATAAAATCATATTTAAATACATAATCATTAATTAATCTTAGATAATTTTATAAGTAAATTTTTCTTAAATTAACTAGTGCTTATACACATCAAACAAAAAAAAAACACATTAATACTATATATTAGAAAAAAAAATATAATAAATATCACAACTTTTAAATAAAAATTATTCATATGATAGAATGAAAAAGTTTATCCATATTAACAAAGATTTATGAGTCCGTCATTGGCTTGGTTGATGAAATTGGAATTTTATTCAGTCAAAACAGGCTATCATGCAACTCCAAGCCTGACTCGAGAGGACGAATGCTCCCAGTAATCGTTTTATAACTTTCCTCAGGAATTATGCTAGCTGTTGTGTTGAGTAATATCCATTTGTTAAAAGCAAATTATCTCCCAGGATTTGAACAACTTTATACAAATGTTACTGAAAAGTGAAAATTTGGATTCAAAAGTAAGATGAGGCACAATACTACATGAGGAATATTCCTGTGCTTTGCTGAATCAGATTTCTTAATAAACAGGAGCCATTGTCTTTAATGATTAAGATTGTTTGGGCAATTTGAAAGGGCCGGAATGATTTCTTGACTGAGGGCTATAAAATCAATCTTTGCTTGAGTCTGGAGAGGGCAATGAAGCATCATATGGACTTTTTATCTTGGCAATTGGCAACTGGCAACCGCAACCTCTAGATCAAAATGCAGTAAAATAAACATCGATGCTGCTTTTCTGCAATCAAATAATAGAGCTTCCATTATGGCAGTAGTCAGATACGAGTAAGGAAGACTGGTTATTACGTGTGTATGTTTTTTCTTTTTCTTTCTTTCTTTCTTTCTTTAGTTTAGCAAGAAGCAAACAAGTGTTTTGCAGTTGCCCTAAAATATGGTTGGCACTGTAGCCAATCGTAAAGTAAAAAAACGAAAATTTTTAAAGAAAGATTCATATGAAATGATATTTATTAATTAGGACTAAATAACTTTTTTATTAAACTAAATAATCAGATTACAAACAAAAAGATAAAATGTAAGAACTCCCTTCAACTATAAGTCTATTTTAAGAAAATCTTTTTATAGTTGAAAATTCAACAACTTGACTCTTTATATTTATCAAATCATACACATTGATTCCTTACAGGAGGTTTTTTGCACCGGTTAAATTTATACTAATTTGCACAATTTATAAAGTTTAGAAAATTAAGTTTTATCCTAATTTGCACAATTTATAAAGTTTAGGAAATTAAGTTATTGAATTTTTTTAAATGACCCATAATTAAAAGAAGTTACTTGTTTTTTAGTCTAAACCAAATAAACATAATTTAGTCTGTTAAGTATTATTTTATGTTAGTTTTCATTTAAAATTATTTCAACACAATCTCTCCAGCTAGCAACAAGGCAAAGTGAAGACAATGCTCTTATGTGCTTCAACAATCCTCAATCAATTAAGATTACTGTGGCACTATCTGAGTTTAGCTAGATACAAACAGCCACTTAAATTCCTCAAGAAAGCCAATTTGAGTGTCCCCACCCAGGATAGCAACTAGCAACTAGTCAACTAGTATAAAGGCTATTTTGTAAACAATTTCTACACAAGTATTTTTCGTTGATTATACTTAGTTTTAACCAACATATTAATGGGAAGAATTTGGATCTCCCTGGTTGGCACAGGTGTCCCCAACTGTCTTTCTCTCTAAATCACTCTTAGCAGTGACTTCCTGATAATTCTGACCATAATCAACTTGTCAACAATTAGAACATAAAAATCAATCACGTCATTGTTCCTTTATAAAATAAAATGATCTAAATATTAAAATTGTGGTTTTTTTTTTCAGAATTTGTGGTTGCTATGCTTAAATGAAAGACATTTACAGAAGTTTTATCAGAGTTATATATGCAATAATGCTGCTTCCGCAAAGAAGGTTGCGTGCGTTACCGTTACCTTCATGCTTAGTTTTTTGTGGAAATTGAATTTGACGTTTCAAAGGCATCCAATATCTCACACGGTACATGCTAATGCCATTCACAAGCAGCAGCTCCTAATTAGCACTTGGCACGACTATACAATTTCATACTTTGAATTCAAAATCTCTTTATCATCTCGTCTGAGGTTATGTTTTCCTAATACAATTTGTTTTTGTGAGAAAAAAATTACCAGGAGGCGGAACCGTGGAGAAGACCAAACAGTCCAAGGATCGTCATGGTGAGAGCCCTATTTAGCCAAAAAATCAGCACAAAAGTTCGCTTGATAAACGACGTGTTGAAGGATTACGTTTCATTGATTTTTCGATTATGGAATAATATTTCTTAGACTATATGACAATTTTTTTATAAAAAGAACCTAACTATAATTAATTAATAGAATAAAATTTATCCAGATTCTTGTATTCACCTATAAGGGGCTTTATCGGTTGAGCTTGGCACAATCCTACTTTGGTCATATTTTGATTATTTTAAAATATCAAATATAATTCATTCAAAAAAAGAATATCAAAATAGTAAAACAACTACATTACCACTTACCGAAACAGTTACCAACATTTTTCCTCAAAATCTTTTCAAATTATTAACTCTTTGAATTATTGAACATATCTCGTGTATAATTGAACAAAAATGTTCAAAAAATAAACACTATACCTTTCTTTCCACAGGTGAAAAGTCGAAGATTTTAGCATTATTTAAACACAATAACTTTCTTTACAAATTTGAAGTTTAGTGAAAAGTGAAAACCTAATAAGAGAACTAATAGTAGGTCTAGGGACATGGGCAGTTGTTAGATTAGGCCTTCTCGACAATTAAAAAAAAAGTTATTGGATTTGATTGGCTTTTTGGAGCTGAAATTTTAATTTGGACAATGACATAATACTTTATTATGAATTTGTTAATTTATTTCTTAATATATAAAATTAAAAAAATACATTTTCTTTTGTATAATAATAAAAATAAAATAAAATTTAAACATACTACTTAGATTCGTCATCATGAACTCAATCTTAATAACTTATGCGTTCGGCAATTCAAACATTGGATTAGACTCATATTAGTAAATTGTGATCCAGGAACCAATATCACAGCCATCCAGTCTTAAAAACATTGATGTAAACATATCCATCCACACATGCGAAATATATCCACACATTCACATGTGGATACCAAAATGAATGTCTGATGATCTCAAATTCAATCTGCCGCATGCACATTCCCCTCCTCTCTCTCCCCAAAAAGATGAAAAGAAGGTCACACTCCGAAGCGCAGGCACGTAATCGAACGGAAAAAGAAACATTTTTGTTTTTGGTACCCGTTTATGAACAAAGAACAATTTTGATTATGTAGGCACAAACCGAGTTAGTTATCTACCTCATGTTGTCCTAATGTTTGATTTTTCTCTTTTGAAAAAACAAAAAAGATGGCTGGCTTTTATTAATTAATTATATAAAAGTAGTTTTTTTCCATCACCGGTTCTTGTCAGCACATGGATTTCAGGTGTTCTCTGAAAATTTTCAACATGCTTTCAAAAGTAACAATCCCAGTCAAGGTTCCATCCTCTTCCACAACCCACACGTAACTGACCCGGTGTGCAAGTGCCTGAATCATAACAGCCACCAAGGAGCTCCATGGATAGCAAACAATGGCCTCTGACCTCCTCACGACCCTTGCTGAGTAACCTCCAAGCTTCCAATTCTTCCCTGAGCAAAACTCTTCATCAGATGAACTTGAAGAAAACGAGGACCAAGAAGAAAGCCCCGTTTCTTCTCCAAGTAACTCCAAAGCTGCACCTAGATTCTGCTCTTCCAGTCTCTCCTTCACCAGCTGCACCAGGTCCTCCGGGGGGCCACCGCAGTCGATATAGGCCATCAAGTCACCGGCGGAGAGTGTGGCTATAGCCGGTACAACGGCCTCATCGCAAGAGTTGAGCTTGAATGGTGAGATTTCACCAACGAACTTGCCTTGTGGGTCAACAATGGCAACGGAGCTCTGGTTTATGAGGGACACGGTAAGGAGTTCCAAAGCAGAGGAGGCAGGGTCGTCGTAGTGGATAGCCAAGAGGTTTTGGGTGTCAATGACGCCGAGGGTGTTGATGGGACTGGCGGGTGTGGGGGAAAACAGCCCAATTGAGTTGAGGAGGTAGCGCATGACGTCCTCTTTGGTGAGCCAGCAGTAGTTACGGTTGTTGTTGTGCAGGTTGGACTCCAAAGATGGTACCTTCTCAAGGACCCGTTTTCTTGAGCTGCTCTGATTTTCTATTGGTATCACCAGGTTCTGCACCCCTTCATACATAGCATCTATGGCCTCCAATAAGCTGTAAACAAAGCAATATGTATTTCAATTTCAAAAACTCAATTATATTGATATTTACACATCAATTTAATTGTATAATTTTTACATTACTTTTATAAAAAAAACACAAATTTCAACACACTTTTTTATTTTTTTATTAAAAAAAGAAAGATATAAAAATTAATTTAACATTTTCACGTGCAAAAAACATCACTCGTTCATCCAGTTCAGCTGAAAGTGCTTTTTTTTTTTTTTAAATCTGAAGCTAAGCCTAAAAGTGCTTTCACGTAAACAAAAAACACTTTTTTAATACAGCTTTGTTATTGACCATTAATTTTACGTTATCTAAGGCAAAATTGTTTTTTCCTTCCAATTTGTAAAGGTGATTTATTGACAGCAGAAATCTGGAATGAAAAGTCAAAGGTGTAAAAGGAATCGACTTTCATATTTAAGAAAATAATTACCCTTGATTTTTTCAATTATTGGAGTCAACCAAAAATTCAAAACCACAGAAAATTTCAGAATTAACGGAGCCACAAAACATACGTAACGCGGCCCAAATCAAGAACAAACAATTTATTATCGTAATGAATGCAACACAATTCATGGAATTTCCAAATTTTCCCAAATTTAGGAGGAAGGTAACTGAATAGAATAGAATAGAATCCGATTAGATAGGAAGATACAAACCTGGCATTGGGCTCGAGATGCGTGACGAGGCAGCCGGAATTGTCCGGGGGGATGAGAACGGAGATGGGGGATTGAAGCGCGGTGGTGGGGGAAGCTAGGTTGTCGGGCTTGCAAAGGAAGCAGATGATGTCGACCATGCAAACCTTACCGATGCATCTGCAATCTTGCTGTTGTTGGGTTTCTTGATGGTGGTTCTTATTGTTGCGAGTCAAGTGGCCTCTGACGGCGAGGGAGAGGGAGAGGGAGTGGTGGCAGTTCCACACGCTGACGTAGGTGTCGGGGATCCTCTTGAGGGCGGAGAGGGCGTCGGCTACGGTGTCGGTGAGAGAAAGGGACCTGAGCGCTGGCTTCCCAAGACACAGGTCGGATACCTCATGCCCTGACAATCTCACTGCCATACACAGCACACAACAAATAACAGAGAAAGAGAAAGAGAGGTTTTGGTTATGATTATGGTGGTTTTGATGTGATGTGATTCGATTCTAAAACGAACAATAACAAGACCAGAGAGTTTTCAGAGAAGAAAAATAAAAAGAAAGCTCTAGAGAGACAGAGGAGGAGGATGAAGGGCTGGGTTATTTATAGGGTGGTGGTAACTTGAAGAGGTTATACGGTACGGAAAAGGGTTCTAGAGGTGAAGTGGGGTCCCTCATAAATTGTTTTGTCTTAGGACTCTGAAATCAAAATAAAAAATTTACCAAACAATTAATATTGTTTTTGGTCATTATCATTGCTGTCTCGTTTTCGCCTTATTGTTTACAACTGGCACCTCTATTCTTATTTCCCATTATTTTCTGCTGTTTTTTGGCTTTATGATTATTACTCTAATGGCCCTCGATGCCACCTTACAAGGCCATGCTCTGCTTGTTCAATTTATAAATTTCTTTTTGCCAAATTTATAATAATTTACTCATGTATAATGTTTATTTATTAGTATTCTTTTAATTAACTTCTTGCTATACAATAGGAATAGTTTGTTTTTATATATACTAGAGTATTGATAAACACGTCAAGCAACAATTTTACTCTTATTTTGTGTTAAAAAAAAGAAAAAGATGATTTTATATATTTTTTAGAAGTGTAAGTATTGTATATATATTTTTAAGGATTTATGATTAAAAAAAAAAATAAAAAAATAAATATAATAAATAATATTAGATAAAGTGTAAAAAAATGTATATATCTATTTGTAATAAGAATATCGAATTGTAAAAAAAAAACACATGTTATGTTTTACTCTTGAATTTTTTTATTTTTTAATTATCCATGAGTTATACTAAATCATTTAAAGAGTTAATAATTTAAAAAGGTCTTGAGATTATATATTAGTAATAGTTTTAGCACAATTTGAAAAAAAAACTAGATGTTCAAGCAATTATAATTGCAAGTGGTAATGTCATTATTTTATTATTTTATATTTTATATTTTTGAATTAATTATTCTTTTTGTTGGATTTTGAATTAATTATATTTATATTTTAGAAACAACCAAAATGTGATTAAACTAGATGAATCTCCTTCATAACAGTAAATATAGATTTCAACTTTAAGAAATATCATTGTAACTGTCCTTTTATTGAGATAAAAAATAAATAACAAAAAGTGTTTGAAGTGAATTATAATATATAATTTGAAGTTAATAAGTGTTTAAAGACAATTATAATTAAAGAATAAGATGTATTTATAATTTTATTTTTATATTTATTTTAATTTTTTAAATAAATAATAAGATATTTTTATAATTTTATCCTTTTTATTTTTCATCTTTAAATTATTATATGAATTTATACTATTATAATAAGGATTCCTCTAATTTGATCACATTTTAGTTATTCGTAATATATCAATATAATTAATTTAAAATAAATAAAAAGAAAGGATAAAATAGTACAAAAACAGCTTTACCACTTATAGTTACAATTACTTAATGTATATTTGAAAAAATTAAGAAAATTTGATTATACTTACTAATTAATTATTGTATAAATTTTTTTTTATAATCGATTATAATCAAATTATTTTTATATTTGAATACATTAAGCGAAAAGTGATTTTAAACTAATCTAATTTATTTAAATAGTATAAAAAATAATTACTTTTATACATTAAATTATTAAAATAAGTATAAAATGATTAAAAAAATTATTTAATTAATGATAAAATAATATTTATATCTTAAAGTATAAAGAATAATTTATAAATTAAAATTATAAGTTTTAATTTTTAGCATCATAAAAATTAATTTCAAAAAAATTTCATTTTACAGTAAATTTTATATAAAAATTAAAATTAATTTTATCAAATATATTATAATACTATACAAATATTTTTAAAAAGAAAAAACCTATTTATACAGTAAAAAAATTCATGCCAAACACACACTTAAATATTTATCTTCTCCTTTTTAAAATTGTGTTAAAACTATCACCAATATATAATATCAAACTATATTTAAATTATTATCTAATATCAACTATTTTTAAATTATTATTAACACTTTTGTTAATCAAACATAACTCTAGGGATAAGAATAATGCTAATTGGTACGGAAACCGATCCGTAGCTTTTGCATGAACGGTTTTGGTTGCAGCAGCTTTTATTCTTTTCTATCTCTGTCGATTCTTTCTCCCCCACGATTTTCGTTTTTCTCCCTCATACGTGGATTGGTATATTTGTGTCATACTAACACTATGTTTAGATAATAAGTAATAAGGAAATTATAGAATGATAATTAAAATAATTCCTTTATTTGAAAGTTTTAAAATGATTAATAAAATATATTTATTTAATGTTTAGATGTATTAATAGTAAAATAATTTTGTTCCCCCCAAAATTGAGGGATGAATAAAATAAATTATAATTATTCGTCGATCCGTTAAATGAAACTTAAAAAAGAGAATAAAATATATTAATTCCATTCCTTTCCTTTCAATTTCATTCCTATTATTAAACCATCAACATACCAGCTCACACAAAATGCAATGTAAGAAATAATTGGGCACCAAAGAAGCAAAAAATCGATTCTCCATGATTCAAATTCATCTATCCATCCTCAACAAACCACAAACCGCAAAAGCAGGGAATACGGTAGAATAAATTATTTTTTGTTTTCTCTGCACACCTTTTCTTCATATAAATACAAACAACTATCACACTTGTAACAATCAATTAAATAATACAATGAAGTACTGATTATATCATTTTATCCTTCTTCTTCCTTTACTTTTATGCTAGTTATGAATTCTGCCATTTCTATATTTCTTAAGATGGTATCAGAGAATTGATTTTTTTTTTTCCGCAACTCTGATGGCTCGTGGCGGTAGCTCGGTTTAAAATCGAAAATAATTCCTTCACAAGATGCTTCAAGTGTATACTACGTTCATCCCGGTGATGGTCCTTCTTCTGTCATTGTGACCCCTGTACTGAGTGGTTCTAATTACCACGCATGGGCTCGTTCAATGAGACGTGCTCTTGGTTCCAAAAACAAATTCGATTTTGTTGATGGAAGCATTCCCATACCCGATCCCTTCGATCTAAGCTACAGAGCTTGGAGCCGTTGTAATATGTTGATTCATTCGTGGCTCATGAATTCAGTTGCTGAATCAATTGGGCAAAGTATTGTATACCTGGAGAATGCAGTGGATGTGTGGAACGATCTGAAGGAGAGATTCTCACAGGGCGACCTCATTCGCATTTCAGAACTCCAACAAGAAATTTATGCTCTCAGGCAAGGCCCCTCAACTGTCACTGAATTCTACTCTGAACTAAAGGTACTTTGGGAGGAATTAGAAACCTATATGCCTATGCCTGCTTGTAGTTGTCCAATTAAGTGCTCATGTGCTGCTATGAGAAATGCTAGGAACCATCACATATTGAATTATGCTATAAGATTTCTAACAGGCTTAAATGAAAATTTCTCTGTTGTTAAATCACAAATCCTACTCATGGATCCTCTACCAAGTATGAAAATTTTTTCCATGGTTATCCAACATGAAAGGCAAGGGAATTTTGCCATCAGTGATGACAGCAAAGCATTGGTGAATCTTTGTAGAATACAAAAGGCCACAAGGAAGGGGAAAGGATCTCCACAAAACTGGGATTCAAACCGGAAATAGAGTATGCACCTACTTTGTGGAAGGAATGGACACACTGTTGAGACTTGCTACAGAAAGCATGGCTTTCCCCCTCACTTGCAGAAGCACTCGGGATCCATGGCAAACAATGTGTCAAATGATAGTTATGATCAAAAGGAGTTAGCCTCAATGAATGGTGATGGAAGGCTTACAACTCCTACATTTACACATGAGCAATATGAAAAGCTATTGAATCTGGTTCAGAATTCTAGTATTGACCAGCAATCGGTTTCTGCCACTAACCAGGTCAGCTCTTCCAAGGTTAGCCAATCCACTCAATTAGGTCATACACCAATTGAGAATTACAAATCAAGTAATATTTCCATTTCCACTTCTTATAACAGTTTTTCTATTGGTTCTTGGATCATAGATTCGGGAGCTAGTGATCATATTTGTGCATCTTTAAAGTGTTTTGATTCATATAATGAAATCAGTCCTGTAAACATAAAACTTCCAAATGGACATTGCACAATTGCCAAGTATGCTGGAACTGTTATTTTTTCTCCTGGTTTTAGCATTACAAATGTCCTTTATGTGCCTAACTTCTCTCTAAACCTGATTTCTGTGTCCAAATTATGCAGTGCTTTAAACTGTACTGTGACTTTTACTGACACCAATTGCTTTATTCAGAACCAGAAATCACTGAAGATGATTGGTTCGGCTGAGAGATTTGAAGGGTTATTTCACCTTGCTGTCAATGCCAAAGATAGTTATGTCTCACATGTGCAAATTGCTGCTACTCAAAACTTACCTAACAAAGCTTTATGGCACTTTAGACTAGGACATCTTTCAGTTTCTAGGATGCTTTCTTTAAGTTCTGAATTTCCCTTTGTTATTGTTGATCCAAAGGCCGTGTGTGATGTTTGCCATTTTGCAAAGCACAAACGATTACCTTATCATTTAAGTTTGAATAAAGCAGCAAAACCTTATGATTTAATTCATTTTGACATTTGGGGCCCTATTTCCATTCAATCATGTACATGGTCATAGTTATTTTTTAAGCTGTAGATGACTACAACCATGACACACATCAGGTTATTTTGATGAAATCAAAGGCGAGAGCAAGACAAAATGTGAAAGATTTTATAGAACTTGTTGAAAACCGAATGAGACTAAAGTGAAGACTGTTAGAACCGATAATGGTCCTGAATTCATCATGCCAAGTTACTATGCTTCAAAGGGGATATTGCACCAAACAAGTTGTGTAGAATCCCCACAACAAAATGGTAGGGTAGAAAGAAAGCACCAACATGTGCTAAATGTTGGTAGGGCTCTTTTGTTTCAGTCAAAATTGCCCAAACAGTTTTGGTGTTATCTGTGATGCATGCTTTGTTTTCATAATTAATCGTGTTCCTAGTCAATTCTTAAAGACAAATCACCATATTTTCTTTCTGCATAACAAGTTCCCCATGAATTAAAGGTTTTTGGTTCATTATGTTATGCCTCTCCCTCCTAAATCACAGAACCAAGCTATCTCTTTTGTGTCTTCTTAGGATATAAACAAGGAGTAAAAGGAGGCTTCTTTTGGATCTCAATAACTATTCACCTCAAGGAATGTCATCCATCATGAACATATCCTACCTTACAAATCTCAGCTCCCTAATCCCACTTGGAATTATCATACTTCACCACCACATGACTATCCACCAAATAATGAGACCACCCTTCCTACTTGTGAACCTGCACCACACCATCCACCCCACCTTGATCATTCATGAACCTGCAAACACCACCATTCTACACCCGAACATTTTACTTCACCACTTGGAGAACCAGTTTCCACCAATGAGGCTTTCACTAGGCATAGACAAAGCGGCCCAACACCTAGGCGATTATGTGTGTAACCTTTCATCTATCTCAGCAGAGCCACTCTCTTCAGGTATTCTCTATCCCATCTCTTCTTTCCATTCATTTTCTAATCTTTCGCCATCACACTATGCCTTTTCTCTGTCCATTTCACAATGTGTTGAACCTAAGAGTTATCAGGAAGCTAGCAAATTTGATTGCTGGAACAATGCAATGAATTCTGAATTGGATGCTTTAGCAAGGAATGGTACTTGGATCATTGTTGATTTGCCTCCTAACATCAAGCCAATTGGTAGCAAATGGGTCTATAAAATCAAGCATAAAGCGGATGGAACAATTGAGAGATACAAGGCCCGTTTGGTAGCCAAAGGATACAATCAAATAGAGGGCTTGGATTTCTTTGATACTTTTCTCTTGTGGCAAAGCTCAAAGTTTGTGAGAACACTTGTTCTTGCTTCTATCCATCATTGGCACCTTTACCAATTAGATGTGAACAATGCGTTCCTCCATGGAGATTTAAATGAAGATGTCTATATGACTATTCCACAAGGAGTTCATTGTACTAAACCCAACCAGGTTTGCAAGTTGTTGAAGTCTCTATGGGCTTAAGCAAGCAAGCCGCAAGTGGTATGAGAAGTTGACATCTCTCTTGTTAACAGAGGGCTACAAACAGAGTTCAGCAGATTATTCTCTGTTTACCTTTAGCAATGGTCCTCATTTTACAGCTCTCTTGGTCTATGTTGATGATGTAATCTTAGCAGGAAACTCTCTTGATGAATTTGCTAGAATCAAGTCCATTCTTGATGCTTCATTCACAATCAAGGATCTTGGCACATTAAAATATTTCTTAGGCTTGGAGGTTGCTCATTCCAAGCAGGGTATATCTTTTGCCAACGAAAATACTGTCTAGATCTTCTCCAAGAATATTTCCTTGGTTCTAAACTTAAGACACCTTTGGATGCTTCCATCGATCCATCAAGATGAAGGTCCCCTTATACAAATGTTGATTCCTATAGAGACTATTGGCATGTTTGCTTTATCTAAACACCACTGACCGGACATTACCTTTAACTCAACAACTTAGTCAATACTTGAGCAAACCAACCATGGTGCATATCAGCAAATTGGAGTAGTAAAATACCTCAAGAACAACCACAGGAGAGGCCTTTTCTTTTCTAGAAATTGAAGCTGCAGATACTAGGCTACTACGATGCGGATTAATTGCATTGATTCAAGGAGATCCATTTCCGGTTATTGCTTCTTTTTAGGATCATCGTTAGTTTCTTGGAAGGCTAAAAAGCGACAAAGAGAATTCTTCGGAGCAAGAATATAGAGCTCTCTCCACAACATGTGAATATTCTTGTATCTATTACAAGACTTACACACATCATGTACTAGGCCTCCTGTGCTATATTGCGACAACCAAAGTGCTATGTACATAGCCTCCAATCCGGTGTTCCATGAAAGAACCAAACACTTGGAGATTGATTGTCATTTTGTAAGAGATAAAGTACAACAAGGTGTCCTGCGCCTATTGCCAATTCCTCAAAGGAGCGACTGACCACTTCTTCACCAAAGCCCTCCATCCATGTTTGCTCCTTTATCTCCAAGTTTGGCATGTTGATCTCTACCATGCTCCAAAATGGGGGGTATTAAACCATCAACATACCAATACACAAAATGCCCAGAAAGTAAGGAATTGGGCACCAGTGTTACCAACAAATGGATTCTCCATGATTAGTATATGCCATCCATCCCGACAAACCCTGAAAAAAAGCGAGAATACGAGAATAAGGTGTCTTTTTTGTTTTCTCTCACACCTTTTTCATATAAATACAAACAACTATCACATTTGTAACAATCAATTAAATAATACAATGAAAATTATATCATTTTATCCTTCTTCTTCCTTTACTTTTATGCTAGTTATGAATTTATTTCTATATTTCTTAAGACCTATCTATTAATTCGCTCCATTAATGAAAAAAGAAACATAGGGTAAGAGTTTATTTAAAAAAGTTAAAAATTATAAATTCTACTGATAATTGATTATAATTGATTATTATTATAATTGATTATAATATATTTATTTATATGTTTAGATGCATTAATGGTAAAATAATTTTAAGCTAATATGATTCGATTGGATGATATAAAACGAAATTTTTATGCATTAAATTATTAAAATATGTATAAAATGATTAAAAAATATATTTGATTGAAGACAAAATAGTATTTACATATTAAAGTGTAAGAAATAATTTATAAGTTAAAATCATAAATTTTAATTTTGAAATTTATGATTATTAAATTTGTAAAAAAAATTGTATTGAATTTCATGTAAAAGTTTTTTAAAAAATAATTTTTTTATCCAAACATAATAATTATTTTACAAAACAACTTAATCCTTCAAAAATAATTATTTAAAAAAGAATTAATTTTTTTTAAACATGCTCTAAATAACACAACTCTTTGGATAATTAAACAAAATAATTAAAGAGCCATACATAATAGGCCAGTTTTTTTTATAAGACATAAAGTTATTTTTAAAAAAATCAATTAACACAATTGATAAGAGTAGATCATATTATTTAAATTAATTAAAATTTAAATCCTATCAAAATTCATTCTCAATATGTTATTTGTAAATGCTCTTATAAGTCTTTGTTAAACCTATGATATGCTTTGACTCTAATATGAAAGCATTCACCCTTAATTCTAAATTTATGTTTATAAAAAAAATGACAAGTACTATACATCAATAATTATTAATATGTTATAATTAAAAATGATAATGTTGAAAAAAAAATTAAAGACTAAAACTTGAAAATATCTTTATAATAGTGGATAAAAATAAATATAGATGAATTTCACTCATTTATAAAAATAATATTCAATTGTTGAAACATCTCCTCGAAACGCAAATTTATAGCTTTACATTTGTAAATAATTTAAAATATTTAAGAATAATAACATAGTAGGATTGTTATTTAATAATTTATTAAAAATGTGTATGAAATATATAAAATAAATTTAAGAATAATAATATAGTCAGATTGTTATTTAATAATTTATTAAAAAATAAAAAATGTGTAATGGTTCAGTGTATTCGAATACGTTTATATATCAATTAAGTGTATTCGAATATAACAAATTGAGAATTAATTTCATTTATAAATTAAATTTGTATTTGTAATATTTAAAAATAAAAATAATTTAATTTTTAAAATTTTATAGATTTCACTCATTAATTTTAATTTAAAAATTTCATCACATTTGATAAGAGTTTAAATAAATTGACTATTTTACTTTTACTAATTATCTCTAATTACTTCTTATAAAAGTAAAAATACAAAATAACAAATTAAATCAATTCTTATTTTAATGAAATACAAATATAAGAAAATAATTTTTAAATCAATTTAAATATTATTTTTATAATAAATTTTAAATACAAAATTTAATTTTTGAATTAAATCAAATCAATTTAAATAAAAAATCAAATAAAAAACCAAAACAAATATATGCATTAGATGCGACATTACTAGTCAAGTTTCCATCTCAATGTCTAAGCCAAAATGGCATAACTACTATTTTAAAAGGTGTCTGAATTTATGTCGCGAGAAATGGCAATGCATGTGTCTAGCACACCTGATATTACCATAATTGAAATAGTTATGTAGTTTAAACATTTAAAATATGACATTTAAATAATACCTCATTCCTATTTATATATGATATGGTATATGACTAGTCACACTCATATTAAGCATAATGTCCCATGTAAGTGTTATATTGAGAGTGTAAAAAAAAACATTTTCCAATTGAATATCTCAGGACATTCTGGCTCTGCTAGGCCAGCTGTCCATTGTCCATTTATAGCATGTTATATACTCTTGACAAATTACACTATATTTTTGCATAATAAATACATACTACATAAAATACTTCTATTATTAATTTTAAATAAATTCTTATAAATTTAAAATTAATGTTAGAAATTTATTTAAAATATACATTTATTATACTCCAAAAACATAAAATAATCTCTCCATACTCTTTGTCAAAAGGGCTATATATACTCTTCGAGGTCTTCATCTATTTTGGTGGTGTTTGGCCGCAGTTTTGCTGTCTAGCTAGCTAGTTGCATCATATAAGGTTTTTGTTCTTTCTCACTTTAGGTTAGGTTAACTAATATAGGGCCTAATTTTCATATATTCTGAGTAGTTCTTTCTAAATAGAGACAAAAGTTCTACGACATCAGCAACTCAAATATTGTTCTTTCTCACTGAACAGAGACGGCACTAGACTATGATGAAACTAACTATGTGAAGGTGGCTAACGCCCCTATCACCAACTACGGCGGTTTCCTTCTACTGAAGATCCTAATTTTTGCCTTTGGTTCACTATCCCAATGTAAAGAAGTTATGAACCTTACGAGAAATGAGTTTTTGAAATTTGAACCTTATGAGGGCCAGCGAACCCCTTTTGACTCTACCCATGATATAAATCATTCAAAAAAAGAGTTATAGTAAGATTTAAGTGTTATTACTTAAAAACCTGTAAGAGGTTTGTAATGATAAAATTTATAAAAATATCATTTTAATTCCTTTGAAAAAAGTGTAGCTTAGAAAGTGTAGTTCAACTAAAGTTGAGAGAGGAACTCAGCTGAATACTCAAATCCATTCATTGACCATTGTCCGAACGAGAGAGTTGATAAGCAAAATTAACGAAAGGGAATCCAAAAACAGCTCCGCTTAGGCTAATAGGCAATATTATATATATGGACGGGGATTCGTTTACAGTGTTAACATACTTATACTATTTACTAACTTTTTACATATACTGATATACAGTACACTTACCAAACCTTTTGAAGTTAAAGTATCTGGTAGTCATTGTGGGTCTAAGTAGCATTTCGTGTGTTCTATACTTATATAATTATTTTTGCTTTTCATTTTGAAGAATGAGCAGGCCAACATGGCAAGTTATATCCATATAAAGTGCCCTAAGTTAGTACCAGGGAATCTGCGTACGTATAATTTGTTTGTATGGCTCAAATATCGCCGTCCTTAACAACTTGATTTTTCTGGGCAATCGTTTCCCGAATGATTCTAGGGGAACAAATTAGTGGAGACTGATTTAAGACTGAAAAATTGCAGAGTGATTGTCTGGGCCCAAATTCGGCTGTCTTTCATGAAGATTTATGCGCATTGTGTTGGGAAGGATTCGCGGAAGAGAAAAGATTTTTCTTTTTGGTTGTGAAAAGCTTTACCTTATTCCAAAGACAAAAGATATATAAAAGCTGTTCGGAATTGAACTCTAAGGATTACTTGAGAAGATAACGATGAGTAGAAACTTTCGTGGCATAGGCTAATAACGATGGTGTGAAGAGATAAGTATCTGCAAAAGGCACTATGACGCTTAAGTTAATTTGTGTATACAGAAATAGGGGTGTAAGTGGGTGGTTTGGTTCGGATTTTGAGAAAAAATAAATCCGAACCAATCAAAATCAATTGGTTCGGTTTGGTTTGGTTTTCTTATTTTTTGATTGCTAAATCAGAACCAATCCGAATATTAACCATTTATGGATTGGTTTGGTTCGGGTGATCGGGTTGACCATTAATTTTTTTAACACATCCTAATTTTGTATGATTCAAATTTTATGAGATGTCTATGAAGAGACATCCTAATTCATGCCTTCAATTTTGAATGCTAAAAAGGTCATGTCCTACATACCACATTGCATAGAAGGTCGTTGCTTTAAGTCTTTGTTTTGGAGGCAATTCCCTTCAAAGCTTGACATGCAAAATTCTACGATTCTTTAGGTATTGTTCCAATAAGATTGTTGTTGTGCAAAATTCTACAAACATAAGAACCAGATATTAGCTTCAACTATGATATTCAGAACTAAGACACATGATAATAACAATGATTAAACAAAAAGTGATTCGAGGATGACACATATACGATTCTTGGAAGTAGGTGATTTGCCTTTTTGGCGCAAGAAATCCCTTAATGATGATCTGAGATATTTTTGCAAGATAAAAATGACTATGTGAAGGAAAAGCAATTATACGATCTTGAATATGAAATTTTAAAGAACTAAATCTAAACTTAAAAAGAGAGAAATAAGGGACATTGAATAAGGTGGCAGTTCATTAAGTTAATTCATTCAAACAATTAAACATCTCATTCCATTTCAAAAGCATGTAACACCCCTCCACAAGAGGCGATATCAATAGTCAGTACAAACATAATAATGGGTATCACCCAAAGTCAATCCAAACTCAATCTAAAAAAAAACATCAAACATGAATCATCAAACATGAATCATCAAATCCAATTTATCTTTCAACTTCATCTCCATCCTGCAATAAGGACAAACAAAATGTTAGAATTTGTGTATACTAGATTTTAACAATCAATCATAATATACTTATAAATATTACCTTAAAAGCTTGAAAGACTAACAAGACTTCTTTGTCAAGTGAAGCATCAAGATTACTCATCATGGGTCAAGTTGTGATCTTCAATATATTAAATGAATGAATAAATGTTACATTATAAACAAAAAATATAAGTACTAAGTACTAGCAATTAATAAATTGAGTAAGATAATAGTAAATGTAACCTCAAATTATCAAAATCTTGATTGAAACCCCACTTCAAGATTTGAAGATAATCCAGACAACTCTAAAAATTCAAACATAAACATAAAAGGTAAACAAGATTAATTAGTAACAATAGTAAATATAACAACAAATAAAAAACTTGAGAATTAAAATTAAATTTCCATACCCGATTCAACCTTCTCCACTTCTTCTATTTCATCACGTAGTTCAAGATTATTTTTAGGAATCTTGATCCAATTCTGAAATACAAATCAATGCCTCAAATTGGTGGGATGCAAGGAACTAAATGGG
Source organism: Ormosia semicastrata (assembly GCA_029884595.1). Lineage (NCBI taxonomy): Eukaryota > Viridiplantae > Streptophyta > Magnoliopsida > Fabales > Fabaceae > Ormosia > Ormosia semicastrata. The sequence continues at coordinate 7,056,181 of JAQQTO010000057.1, read as the reverse complement.
TCAAGAACTCGACTTCCAGTCTTTGAATGCGGACTCGGATGATACGATGAACAAAATAGCCAAGATATCCCTAGCCATACGAGAAAGAACATAATATTTCATTGATTTCCCTTTCCACCATTTCAAAATGTCAAATCCGGAGTGTTGTCCTCAACATCATCCTCTTTGTATCTTTCTAACTATTCCTTTTCACCTCACCTTGCTTTCTCCTCACTTTCAATCTAAATTCATCTTCCCAACCCTCATCATCATCACCAAAACCATCATCACTAGCATGAGATTGTGAGGCAACATTTGAGGTCAATCTACTAGAATCACCAATATCAAGAGGAATGGGATGCAATGACGATAATGGTCAAACAACTTATCAATCAAACCTTTCAATCTTTCCACCATCTCCTTGCACTTATCCGAACCATCACCATACATCTTATTAAAACTAAACTCAATATATTCAAGTTTATAACGTGGATCAAGAAACACAACCACAAACAAAAAAGAAAGTTTATGCTCCCATTATTTTCCCAATATTTGTCAAACTTGACTTTCATATTTGTTGCCATTCTTTGTAGCCCTACATCATTGTTTTTCCTCCACTTACTTAGGGTCTTTTGAATGTCACATAACTTGTGAAAAAAAACATTAGATGTAACATGCAATGACCTCATTCCTAGTTACATCATAGAATATTTTCAAAAGCTTGACAAAACTACGTGCACGACTCATCATCCCTAGTAGGAGGTCCTCCTACATTGTCAAGGGCTAACAAAAATACATTATCTGCATCTTCTAGGCGATAAAATGCATTTTCATATTTTTCAATGAACATCTAACATGAAATAAGTGGAATTCCACCTGGTTGGCACATCAAGGGTTAACATTGCCTTACTAGTTATACTAGCCTCTTGGACACACGTCTTAAAAGTAGAAAATCTAGCTAGAGATGACCTAACAAACTTGCATGCAGCCCTTATCCTTTCAATTGAAACATCAATTTCCTTCAAGCCATCACTAACAATTAAGTTCAAGATGTGAGCACAACATCTCATATGCATGAACCCTCCATTTAATAAAAAGTACCATTCCAATCACTCATTCTTCTAAGCAAATATGCATTAATCTTAAACTTGCATTGTCAATGATCACACAACAAATCTTTGAAATCCCCGTTCTTTCATGCATTTCTCTAAGGCATTTCTTATGGTTTCACCTTTGTGGTCACTATCAAACCAAAACTTATTATTTTCTTGTTCAATTCCCACCCATCATTAATGTAGTGAGCAGTTACACACATATAATTCAAGTTTTGATTGAAGTCCAAGTATCGATGGTAAGTGAAACCATTTGGTGATTTCCGGACAATATGCACTTCAACCTCTTTTTCTCCATTTGAAACAATTGCATGCAATCTTTAGCAAGAGTGACACGAGAGGAATTTTAAATCTCGGTTGAGCCTCACTCATCAAATCTCTAAATCCTTGGTTTTCAACAAATTTAAAAGGAAGCTCATCAACAATTATCATCCTAGCAAGTGCATATCGAGTTACCTCTTGATTAAATTCAACAAGTTTCATGCTAACACTATCAAGATCATCCTCACATTGTTTTCCAATACCAATTGTTTTTTGCCTTTTATCAACTACCCTATTGGATTTTTCACACAAATCTTCAAATGCTTTAGCATGTTTGAGGTCCCATGACTAGTACTATTGCATGCATATTGTTTATTGCAATAGTTACAAGTAGCCTTATCATTTACTTTCTTGAAATGGGCCCAAGCATTAGAAGGAGGTCTACTAGGTTTCCTTTTCAATACCTCTTGTTGTGATGGGGGTATCTTGTCCATGTGATGATGTTTCTTGTCCTTGTGTTGGAGCTTGCGTTGGAACCTCTCCTCAGTTGCATGTCACAAGTTGGTGTTGGAGTGGTAGCACTCCCAACTTGAGTTCCACTACCACCTTTGAGTCTCACTAGTTCCAAATGGATCACTTGCCATTTGTTAGTATCAAGTAACCAAAAAAGACAAAAATATAACTATTAATTAAATATATTCCTTAATCGGTTGGGTGCATATGGTTGATTAATGAATTAAAAAATTGGAGGGCAAGGATCGTGGAAACTTGGTGAAATGGGAATGATAAACATTCTTAAGTTACAAAAGTAATCCCAATAATAAAGGCATATTATACACCCTTACAAGCAAAAAATCTTCCTGAATAATAGGTAAAGTGCATCCACAAATTTAATCATATTTTAAAACGAAAGGAAAAATAGGGATTATTTTTTTCATAACAGGATAAAATTAAAGAGTATTTCGCTACATAAACAGAGAATACCAAAAGCAGCTGAAAATAATGAAAATATCTTAATCTTCCGTTTTATGAAGGACAAACAATATTATATAAACTAAAGCCAAATCATAACCGAGTTGGTGCCTCAGCGAATAACACATTATACATATCTAGCATCATTTCACAATGCGGATCTTTATAACTGATGCACCTCCAGTACGATGTAGAGCAACAACCATCACGGCCCGGGAAGTGTGATGATCTCTGAATCGAAGCGATCTCCGGTTGTATTCTCCCCCCTCTCTGCTTTTGATGTTATTTTTTAAAATGGTTTGTCTTTCTTGTTTTTATTCCATTTGGGTTTTTATTTTATTTTGCATATGGGTTTTGGTTCAATTATTATATTATATTGTTAGTTTTGTTCAAATTGGCAAGTCGTGCTTTTGGCATTCCTCCATATAAAGTGGTTTGCAAAACAAGGGGAGATTGGAACAAGGGAGTGGTGGTAGTGTATTTCGGGTAGCAAGGGTCCAAATGGAGTGTTGATTTTTGGTTGGGTTTTGATTTTTGGAGGCTAGATGGGATGAGGAGATCTGTTGCTCCGGCGAACTCTATGGCCGGAAAAGTTATATATTACCATCTTATGAAGAGATTGAAGACTTACCGGCGAGGGAGAGACAGGCGACGGAGAGACAACGACGCGGGCGGCGGCGAGAGCCGGGGAACGAGCTTTCATGAGGACGCGAGAGATTTATGCGGCGAGGACGCGGCGAGGATCTGCGAGGGAGACGGATTCGGCGACGGCGCGGCGAGAGCTAGGAGGAATAGTTAGGGTTGGTTTTGGGAAATTTGGAAGGGAATGAGGAAATGAAAAATATGAAGAATGAAGTAATCGAGGCAATCGGACAAGTAATAAGGAGTTTTAAAAAAAATTAGTTTGGTTCGGTTTGGTTCACGGGTTTAAAACTCTAAGGATTACTTGAGACAATTGAGCATCAATTGGTTTGGATTTTATCTAAACCATTAAGTATACTTGAACCAAACCGAACCAAACTAATCGGTTCGGTTCGGTTCGGTCGGGTTGATTGGATTGTCCAAACCAATTTACACCCCTATACGGAGAGTTGTGTATAGAATAGGAGATTAGATTTGTACCTCCTAGACCTTGTAGAGTATTTGTATGAGCATGTTAGGACGTTGAGAATATGAACATTTATGCGGATTGAATGTCGTTGAATAAGATTCGGATGACCGTTATTCTCTATCTCCAAATCCCTATTTATATGGGATATGATTAGTATTCGTATCTTTCGAGAGAGTTACGCCTAATAAATAGGCAGTTACAAATGCACAGTAATGTCTGAGTTCTATTCTGGTGGGCCAAGTTGCTCCAGACCCATAAACCCATAACCTGGTCCAGAATAGTTGTTCTTAACTTGACGCTTAGATGAGACAACTAAGTGTCAAGATATAAATTTAACCGGAGCACATAACATGCAGTGGACAAATGGATCTAAGTCATAGTATTTACATCAGATCTCACAATGTTTCTTTCTAAAGGGTCGAGATCTGTGATGTATCGTAGTATGCCTCTAGTGTTAATGAGTAAGGTCGAGATCTGGAAGGGATCACTCTACTTAAATCATTGTTCCGTTATCCGAGGTATATAATAGGTTGCTCTCATGTGTAGTTCGCGGGGTCCAAGTTGTGCATGTAGTTTGGTTTAGAACTGAGCTCCGAGTTACGATTTTGCCATGGTCTTGAGAAAAGTCTGTGATCTGGCTTAAACGTCCTTCTCAAACGTCACTCGTCGTTTTAGTTTTGAGCGTTCTGTGTGTAACATCCCGAGAATGCCTGCAAGATCAATGAGTGTCCCTACAAACCAATACGAGTCTTTTCAGCGTGCTTTGTCCTCACTCACACGCATATTAGGAAACTTTCTAGGAGGTCATCCATCCCACAAGTGCTCTAAGTCAAGCATGCTTAACTATAGAGTACTTATGTTCTTGGCTCCCGAAAAGAAGATGCATCTTGTTTATATGAGTGGTGCTAATCAATTCCTTTAAGTCATCCTCAACTATGCAGTCTTATACCTGCACAGTCTCTGGATCCCTCTCATTTCGGTGTGTATTCAGTTTATTCATGTGTCCCTCCACCTAGAAGCCTGCCAGGAACCGTTCCTTGTCTGTGCTTCATCTTTTTGCACCGGTGACCACTCCCAGTCCTCGTCGGCCCCGGGTGTCACTTGCCCACCAGCTTCAGCATGGTTTGTCCCCGAACCACATTGTACTGGGAGAGGTCCCTCTCTGATACCATTTGTAACGTCCCGAGACTACCTACAGGATCAATGAGTGTCTTCATAAACCAACACGGGTCTTTTCAGCGTGCTTTGTCCTCACTCATATACATCCTAGGAAACTTCCCAGGAGGTCACCCATCCCACAAGCACTCCATGTCAAGCACGCTTAACTATGAAGTACTTATGTTCTTGGCTCCCGAAAAGAAGATGCATCTTGTTTATATGGGTGGTGCTAATCAATTCCTTTAAGTCATCCTTAACTATGCAGTCCTATACTTGCACAGTCTCTGGATCCCTTTCATTCCGGTGTGTATTCAGTTCATTCACGTGTCCTTCCACCTAGAAGCCTACTAAGAGCCGCTCCTTGTCCGTGCTTCATCTTTTTGCATCGGCGACCACTCCCCGCCCTCGTTGGTCTCAAGTGTCACACTGTGCACTGTCCTTCTAGTTACCTTTGTTCAGAAATAGTACACTATATGGTTGAAGAATAGTGAATATCATCGTTTGGGATGCGTAGCATCATGATTATCCATTTTTAAATTTCAAAACAAAAGCGCCATGATTAGTCGCTTTAAAGTTTTGAAATGAATGAAAAGATACGTCTGCCCCCATTAATTATAGCGGTTGAGGAGTTGCTTCCTTGCTCATAAATAGGAGAGGGTTTTACCTCTTCTCACTTTTTACCTCCCCTGACATTCTAGACTTTCTTTTCTAGCTACCTAGGCAATTTTTGATGAGCTTTCGCAATAGCAATTGGTGTTTTCAAGCTTCTCTTGCACTTTCTTCATCGTTTGAAGCCCCTTTTTTCATCTAAAACTCAAGGTATTCATCATTTTCACTTTTTCCTTTCTATTAACATTTAGTGGGGGAAAATGTCAGTGAGTGAGGAGACGGTGCAGAACAGTGACCTGTCAGTAGAGGTTTTGAGTCATCCTCTATCCCCACTACCTCAACCAAGGCAGAGGCTTCAAGCCCATGGTGGGGATTCTGATGAGGGTCTGAGTTCCTTAGTTAGGATGAGGAACCTAGAGGCATTCCAGATGACAGATCGTGCTAGAGAGTTGGCAATGCGTGAGCTTGCTCATCTGCTCTCTGAGCTCATGATGGCACTAGGAAACTCGAGTGATTCTTTGGAGTTTAACATGTGTGCCTCCTTTGTAGGTAACGTGATGGTGTGAACCAAGAGGGTGACCCTTGTCAAATGATGAAGCCTCATTTGCCCCACAGATACAAGCCTATACCGGTGGGTGGACCAAGAGGTTCTAGGCACCCGATCCAATGTGAAGACTGCAAGAGATGCCCACGAAAAGCAGCAATATTTACAACTGAATGTGGGCGGGTTAAGAAACCAGGAATTCATAATTTGGCACTCATTAGAGAAAGAAAGGGTGTGCTCGATCCATACGGGAGGCAAACATTTCATGTATATGTACGAGACTCTTTTCACTCGGATCGGGGTACCACTGCCATTCACCAAGTTCGAGATGGGTGCCCTCAATTACTTAAGAGTAGTGGCTACTCAACTTCATCCTAATGTTTTGGGATTTGTCCCAGCATTCGAGCTTGTGTGTCGGGTCTTTGAGTGACCTTACTTAGTCAACTTTTTCTTCTTCTTTTTCTCCTTTCAACCTCTGGGAATAACCTGTCTAAAGGGTAGGTTACACTGCGAGAGCAGAATAGGCACAGGGACTGCGAGCCATACCAAGAGGCCTTCAAGAATTTCAAGAATGACTTTTTTAGGATAGAAAGGACTCTAATGTCAACTCCGTTTTTCATCACCCTAGAGGGCCAACCGCGCCTCTATCTATATTGTACCTAAGTTGGCTGGGAGTAGGGGAATGAAAAGATAGAGACTTTGATCACCGAGATCTCTTTTCCCAAGGCCGAGGTTCTGCGCTTCCTGATAGATTAAACTAAAGAAAATAGGGTCATCTATTATAAGGATATCCTAGATGAGCCCGCCGATTCTGTAAAGGCCTTGCTAGGTATCTCGTTTTGTTCTTCTTAATATCTTTTTGCACTTAATATTTTTCTAAATGTTTGTAATACTTTTTCTTCTTTTACAAAAAGCATGGTACCATAGACCGGACTGCAGCTCTTGGCCTAGAGATTAGTGGCCAAGGGGGATGGGGCGTCCGAATCTCGGTCCACTCATAGGGTGACTGTTGCTATTCCTACACCTCCAAGTAGTGCAGTCCCTCTACCTACAGCCGAGGAGGTCCCCCCACCTCCCACGAATTCCAAGGTTCAAAATGCTGTGAACAGTTCTTTTACTCTGCTGCTGTGACCTTGGAAGAGGTGGGTTGAAAGCAGCAATCAACAGGGATGCAAGGTAGTCTCTCATAGGGTGATTGTTGTTGTTCCTACGCCTCCGAGCAGTGCAGTCCCTCTGTGTATGGCCGAGGTGGTCTCCCCACCTCCCACGAACGCTAAGGTTCAAGATGTTGGGAACAATTCTCCTACTCCACCATTACAACCTCAGAAGAGGCAGGCTAAAAGCAGCAGCCAGCAGGGATCTAAAGGGGGAAAAGTCAGCCATTGAGGACATCCCGAAGGATCCTGAGGTGTTCGAGGCCGCAACCGATCCAGGGTCTGAGGGTGCTCTGCTCCGCTTTCCATTTAGATCAGTGTGGACTCAAGGGGCTAGTCCTACCAACTTCATTGACATGCCTTGTTGAGTCCCACCGAGATTGATGTATTGATTGAGCACGATATAGGGGAGCTCCTTCATGAGGCCCAACTCCGGAGTTTGCATAACGCTTTTTTCCTTTGATTTATGGAGAAGGCCTGGGAGTTTGTCCAGTAGGCTTCTAGCTTGGAGAAGGAGCTTAACACCTTTTGGGTGAAAAAGCAAAATCTTGAGCTAGAAGTTGCCCAGAGGGATAGGTTCTAAAGGTTACCTAAGAAGGTAGTGATAAATGGAGACTTCTGTGGTACAATAGCAACAACGGTGGTACAAGGGTGTGGATACCTGCAAAAGGCACTCTGACCCTCAAGTCAGTTTTTGTGCAAAGAGGGTTGTGTATAGAATTAGAGATTATATTTGTACCTCCTAGGCCTTGTGTAACACTCGTGAAAACATGATAGACTTGTATATGGCTACGGATACCTGTTTGTCATGTCTGTTAAATTTTGTGGTTATCTAAGCATATTTAGTCATTTTGTTATAATACTATGTGTGAAATATAACTGTCGTTAGCCCCAACATTTGCTTAAATTGCTTAGTTAATGGACATAAATGTGATGAGTTTGTTTTTAGGTCACAAATGTTTGGAAGATTATGTGGTTAAAATTTGAGGTTAATCAGAGTTACTTTGACATTTTTAAGCATATTGGTTATGTGTTTTAATGCTGGATTGACTACCATCAGATATGAAAATTTATGAAAATGGTGAAACAAGATTTTTGTTGAATCACAAGATTTATTCAAAAATTATTGAAAGTTAGGAAACTGGATTCAATGAAATCTAAGTATTCTTAGCAGATTGAGAGTTTTAGTACCTATCCAAGATAAGCCAAATTTGACTTCTCTTATTATATATCTCACGTCAAATGGTGAGGAAAAGAGAAAAGAGAGAAAAAGAATCGTGGAGGAGAAAGAAGAAAGAGAAAGAGGAATGAGAGCTTGGATCCATCCTTGACCATCTTCAAGACCTTGAAGTAGGGGAACTTTGTTTTTGACTCTTTATTTCATTCTCTCTATCTTGTTCATGTGATGACTTAGTGAGGGAAAGAGGTTTAAAGAGTTATTTTTGGTATTCTTTGCTTGAATATTGTGGTGAAACTTGATTATGGCTTGATGATGGTTAGTTGCATGCTTGGTGATGACTTTTTCATCACTTAAACTCTTAGAATCTCATTTGACTCAAGAAAGGGGTTTTAGGTTTTTAGGCGGATGATGGATTCATTGATGTTGTTGGAGGTGATTTAAAAATTGTATGAAAGTTACAATGTGTTAATGGATCTTAATTGATGTGAGAAATCTTGTGGAATTGAAGTTTGAGGGTTTGGAGCACCTTTATTCCTTAATGGAACAGTAGTTTCAATTGCAGAATTTTACAAATTTAGTTCTGCCTAGTCAGCGCTCTAGCACTAAGTGTCTAGAGCCTAGGCGCCAGCAAGGTAGACAGAAAGCACTTTTGTGCTACGCGACCCACACCTAAGCGCCCATGGAGGAGTGCTTGAGCGCGCGACAAGCGCTTAAGGGCCAGGCAAGGAGCGCCTGAGCGCCCATCGTTGGGAAGAACAGGAGAGACTCTCTGCCACCTGAGAGCCCAACGTGGAGTGCCCAGTCTATTTTTTAAGATGACTTTGTTTTGGTTGAAACGAAGTGTCTAACTTGTGAAATTCCTTCTTTTATGCTCCTTAATGAGTAATGAGACTCTTTTAGGAGTATTTGAAGAAGTAAATTTTGGAATGCATGTAAATCAATTGTGGTGTTGATTATTGTAGGTAATTAGTAATTGTTTTGCATGGTATGATTGTGAAACATACTGAGGTGAGTAATATCCTCTCTATATTTGTTGAGTAATTGAGGTGAGTAATATCTTCTCTATGTTTGTTGAGTAGCTGAGGTGAGTAGTATTCTCTATACATTTTGATAAGTAGTGGAGGTGAGTCATATCCTCACTATGCTTAATAATTTATGACATATCATAACATATCTCAGAGTAGTTGAGGTGGATAATATCTTCAATACGTCTGAGGACTCATGACATTCTTAAATTCCATTCACTCTTAAGACTTGCATAGATATAAATATTAAACATAATTTGACATAGCATGACAATTGTATGAGCGGTTATCGCCATGACATGAACTCATGACATCGCAATTGTATGAGCGATTGCGTACTTCAGAGATTGAAGTGTTGTGTATTTCTGTGATTGAACTATTAATTTCATAGTTGTGTATTCTGTATGAATGTATAAAGTGCTGGTTTTAAAATATTTCTACTGAGAATTATAATTTCTCACCTCGATTGTGTTGCTATGTAAATCTAGGTGCAAGTTCTTAAAAAAAGAAGAAGAAAATGTATGAAGACTAATATAACATAAATGCTTTTTTAGACTAAGCTTGTATATGTTTTATATTAGCTTAATTTGTTTTGAAGTTACATACATAGTGTATTTGTGAGATATACTAATATTGTGTAATAAATATATTATTTATTCATTACGAGGCTCATATTTTTTATATACACGATTTTGTTATCTTAGAAAATGCGTAATTGTAGTAAGTAGTAGGCTTGAATCTAATGACTATGATATAACATTCGGTTATATTGTGTTTATTAAATTTGGGATGTTACACCTTGTAGAGTATTTACATGAGCATGTTAGGGCGTTGAAAATCTAAATATTCAATGTGAATTGAATGTCGTTGAATAAGATTTGGAAGACCATCATTCTCTGTTTCTAAATCTTTATTTATGTGAAATATGATTAACATTCATATTCCTCGAGAGAGTTACACCTAACAAATAGGCAATTACAAATGTGCAATAATATCTGAGTTCTATTATGATAAATTAAGTTGTTTCAGACCCGTAGACCCATGACTTGATCTAAAACAAAAGGCATAGCCAAAGACACGTGAATTGTGTTCCCTGGCCATGGAAGAACCGAAGGGGTGGGTGGCTTTTGGTGGCCATCCAAACTAAAATTAGCTGGTTAATTTCATCATGTTAATGTTATTCCACTACCACTACTTTTCTTATCATGACTGTATACATACCATTTTTTTTAAAAAAATATTAACCTTTGTACACACTTATCTCCATAAATTTTGTTCATATAATTCTAAGCTAATGTTCTTTATTATTTAATTTAAAATTAATGTTAATTATTATTGTTATATAATATTTTATATTATTACGTAAGAAAATAATGTTTTTGGTAAAAACAAAAATTTTAAAAGGTGAATAAGTTGTTAAGTGAGTCGTCTCTCATTGAAACATAAAAATATTATATTATTTATAATAAAAACATTTTATATTATTTTTTCTATAAATAGTATTATGTAATTATTTATTGATATTGCATATATTCTAAATCAAAATTGAATCAGTTAATTAAACCATTGTATTTTAAGAAAAATCAAACAAAGTGCACGAATTAGTCTGATGAAACAATTCCTCTCTTTACGATATTTATTTTAAGATTATATCAATATTCATACAACTCGTGCTTCCTTCCCTATCACATTTTGGCTTCATTTGTTTTTCTTAATAGATATTATTAAAAATGCATTAAATATTAATTGTTAATTTACTATACTGAAATTAATGCCGACTTTATTTTTTGGATGGCGTTGGGAACATCTGGTACTCAACTAGTCATTAGCTAGCATGCTGCAAGAGCATTGACATTAAGCTACCAATTTCAAACACTCCTGGTTGGCAGTTGCATCACTTCACGCTACTTGAGCAAACAGTGAATTGTGTAATTCAAGTTCAATTCAAATATGTTCAGGCTTCATCAGATGCTTCTGTGGTGAAGGGTACTTAGGTGAAGCTCCGTCCACATCAATCAAAACGTTCCCTCGGTTTATAATTTATCAAGGCAATTCAGTGTTAAATGACGACAACCTATAGTATTTCAAATTAACTAAGTAAATAACCAATTCTGGTTCATGGTTAGTTCACTTTTGTCTGGTACAAACTGATCCTTTTGTCGCGCTTGGTTCACATTTAATACAAACTGATTATTTGGATGACATATAAAAACCACTTGCTTGTATACATGGAAGTTGGGGGTTATGGAATTTGACCTTAAGATGAATTTAGAGATGAGTTTAATTAAGGAGAAAGCAAATAACACGTGAAAAGAAGCAGCGATAAAAGGAAATAGAAGAAGAAACGGTCAATTTTGCATGGTACTCTATTGATGCCATTCATTTATCAATCGATTGAAGAAGCAAAGGCATAAAAACAGAAGTATACACAGGAAAGAGAACATTCTCGAAACACTATGAGTTTGGGCCAGAATAATAATTTTTTTTTCGAATATTTTAAGTGAACGACGATTATTTAAATCTAGTTCATTTCTACTTCAATGTGGTGCATAATTTTTTTAGTTCAAAATGAATAAGTCTCTCAATTTTTTATGATTTCTTTCCCACTAAAATTGAGATTTAAACTTATGTCCTTACATTTTATATATTGTACAAAATCTTATTGTCAAATAGAGTTTAATTTTTATTTATTGTTAGTGTAAAAATTTTTATACCACTAACTAATCACATATTATCATATGTTTAACTTTTAAGATGATGATTATAAGAGTCAAATATTTTTAATAATGTGACAATATATAATTAGATGACAATGTAAAATTTTTTTACATGAACAATGTATTAAATTAAATATTATCAAATAATACTTTTATATGTATTCATTTTAAATTAATGATGCTGTCTTGATAATAGTTTAGTTAATAATTTTAATAAAATAATTAGATTTAACTCATTACATCTCTTCATTAGTCTAAGTGCTTTGACCATTGTGTTCCATATACAAATAATATTTACATATAAAATATAAATTTAATTTTGAAAAAGTTTTATACAAACAGTATTAAAACGAAACTCTATAAAATGTGACCTAATCCGTGTACTTGAAAAATAAAGAGAAAATAATATACCTTCAGTGATGTTATCTATTCTATACTTACTATTATAAAAGGAACTACCCTAGTTTGGTCACATTTTTTTTTTATTCTCAAAATGTCAATATAATTCATAAAATAATAATAATAATAATAAAATAGCAAAATAATTGCACTATCATTTTTTTTTCAAATTATTAACTCTTTACATGATTAAACAAAAAAGTTCAAGAATTAAAGCATTATAACTGAGGTGTTAACACATTAAAACATTTTAAAATTGATATATTTATTATTTATTCCTTAGTAAAAATAAAAGTTAAACTCATTACATGAAATGTTGACACAATATTATATAATAGTATAAAAATATTTTTCACTAATACTGTATCAAAATTATGCTAGAAATCAAATTTTTATGAGATGCATATTCACATATTACATACCTTTCTTCTACCACTAAATCAGCCCTTGGGATTGAAGTTAAAACTTCTAGTTCTTATTAATATGCCCCACCATTAAGTTATTATTAATTAATATGCACCATGCAGCATGTTGCGAGGGAGGAACATTTTTATATTATTATTTAATTATGCATTATTAAATTATTTAACAATATTGACTATCACAACCATAATCTGAAAGTCTATTTTTAGAACTTATTTGGCATGTTATATTAAGTTTTATAGAATAAGTTAATATAATATATCATAATTTTATAAGTTGTTTAATACAAAGCAATATATGATCTGTTTGACATATTGTATTAGACTTAATAGATAAACTAATATAATATATTATGACATTATCGATTATTTGGTACAAATATTATATTGTATAAATTTATCTATAAAATCTCTTTATATATTAAAATGATATATAACTTAATCAAACTTTGGGGGTGAGATTATGCCTGATTGAATTTTATTGTATAAGCTCCTATAAAGATTTTTTCATTATAATTCTAAACATCCTGATATCTCTTATTATTATGTATTAGGTCTTATATTATCAGGTTTTATACTTCATGTCTAATATTATCAGGCTGCGTTTGGTGGACAAGATAAAGAAGATTTGATAGTATTAGTTAATACTATTAGGCCTTATCAAGTGTTTGGTGCTTTGGCCTGATAATATAGTCAAATCAGGTCAAATATTTTTATTCTATTCTAACCTGATTACTCTATCCTCTCTCACTCTCTAATTAGACCTGATATGATATCTTTTCCTACCCTACCCCTCAACTTCATCCCTCTCAATCTAAGCCTTTCATTCCTTAGCAAGAACATCATCCCCATCACCACAACACAATTACCACTTTCCTATCAAAATCGAACTGGCCATGCACCACCACAGCAAGCCACTTATGCTAACCCCTTACAAAGCCAGCACCACCATTGACCTTGTCCACTCTCCCTGCTTTTTCTTTGGCTAGAGACTCAAATATGAAAATAGATTTGAGATTTGTTTTATGGTTAACCTCAGTGCCGTTCTGGTTCGCGGGTGCGGCTAAGATGCGCAGTTCTGGGTGGTGCTACTCGCGGTGGTTGACAGTGGCTCTGTAATCGGAACAGGAGGGCGAAGATCTAGGCAGTGGTGTTGCTCGCATGGGTGGGTGACACAGATATAGGTAGTAGTCGTCCTTGCCGTGCGCTAGGGTTGGCCAGAAAGGCAGAAACCTCATCTTAGGCCGTGAGCATAAGTGAGCTCATCGCGGCCATAGATGAAGGTTGGAGTTCCTGGGAGCTTCCAAGAACCTCGAGGAGGTTCCCGGGCCACCATCTTTGAGAAAGGAGGTAGCTTTGGATTTGCCAAACTAATTTGGATGGCTGTTTTAAGGTTTGATTAGCAGGAGAAAGGAGCAAAAACGACCACCTAGTCGTAGCGGTGTTGATGGTTTTTGGATGGTGGTGGCCCACGTGGAAGAAGACCATATGGAGGTGGTTTCCTGCCACTGTGTAGGAGTTATTCAGGATGGAAAAGCCAAGGAACCATCACCCATGGTGGCGGTGGTGGAGGGTCATGGTGGTGGCGGCCATGGTGGCCACCACCCATAAAGAACCATACTTGGAAAACCATGGGTCAAATGGTGGTTTTGGCCTACTTTGAGGATGTTGAGTTGCCACTTCCGAGATTGAGGTCTCTGTGATTCGCAATTGACTATGATGGTCAGTGTGGAGGAGGTGGTGAGGAAGGTGAATGGTAGTATAATCATATTAAATAGTTACATATATTATCAAGTTGTTTATACTATTTCTACCAAATGTTTGATAGTATAAGACCTTATTCTATTATTTATACTATCAGATCTTATCTTATTGTCTTATACTATTATGTGTACCAAACGCAGCCTCAGGTCTTGTCTTATCCTTATTATCAACGGGCCCATATTGTAATAAGTTTATCCATTAAACATCTCTTATACATTAAAATGATTGATATATAACTTAATCAAGTCTTCGGGAGTGAGATTAGGTTTGATTGAGTTTTGATGTATAACTTCTTATAAAAACTTTTTCATTACAACTCTAAACACCCCAATGTCCCTAATTCATATGTATTATACTTTATACTATTATGTCTAATACTATTAGATCTTATCCTATCATTCATACCAAACGGGACCTTAATGATGTATTAACACATTATCAAATGAAATTAGAAAAAAATTTGCACTGATATAGTTCAACAAATTTTAACTAATAATATTAAAAAAAAGTGATTTCTATTTTGGAAATATTTATTGCAGATAAAAGAATGATAATCAAGAAGAGTTATCAAATTATAAATATATTATTTTGAATATTTTTTTATTTCTCGGAGTATCATTTACTCGATAGATAAGAAATTAATTTTTTAAAATTCGATTATGTACTTAAGTAAAAATTTCTTTTAATAGTGTTATTTTTATACATATAAATTTTGAAATTGAACATATAATTATATGCTTAAATGACTCAATTTTTTTTGAAATCGAACATATATTTTAATGTAATGTTAAATGATGAACCTGCAAAAATTCATATTTTTACGGTTCAAAATCTTGGGTTTTCATCCTCTTTTAATCTTTTTGATTGAGTTTGTTCTCAAATTTCTTTTATTTTTAGTTATTCTAAATTATATTCTAATTATGTGATTTTATGTGTTTTTGTTAGGTATTTGCATATGAAAAAACTGGACATTTGAATGATGAAGAAAAGTTGAAAAATCAAGTCAGGAGCTCGTTGAGCGCCTGAGCACTAGAATCCCACCGCCTGAGCGCTAGTTGAGCGCTAGCGATGGGCGCTTGAGCGCTGGTTGCGAATACTACATCGTTACTTGAGTGACTAAGCGCTGGCTTTATTTGGAGAATGGCGCTGGCCTGATTTGGGCCGGACGCGTAACAAAGACGTAAAATTCTTATAAAAAAGAAAGTTTTGCCAAATTGAACACATATTTTTACACTTTTCTTTTTACATACTCTTAGACACTTGAAGAGAAGGCAGCAGACGTTAAGAGGCACAAACCCTAATGTGGTGTGAGCGCAATTAGGATTGAAAATTAGGGATTTTCTTCAACCTTTCCACCTTTCTACAATGGAGTTTGTCATATTCTTCCCTTTGTGTTCTTCTTTTTTCATGTGTAACTAATTTCTCATTGTTAGGGGGATGATGAATCTTGTTCTTGGATGATGTAACTTTCTTTTATGAGTTTAATTTATGTTTCTATTTCATGATTTACGTGTTTATCTCTATTCTTAATGTTTTTCTAAATCTGGCCAATTTGGGAATGATCTTTTGGGTTTATGTATAATTTAGAAAAATTTGCATGAACTTAGAATTTGTGATAAATACCATAACTTCAACAATCGCTAGGAATAGACGTTGTGGGTTATGTGGTTTTTCTTTTAATTCCCTTGTTCTTGATAATGCATTTCTAATTGGAGTTAGACTAAGGGATTAGTTAATTTCAATCAGCGTAAGAGGATTAATATACCAAGGGATTGAGTATTAATTAATTTTGGGAATTGACTATAAATTATTAAAATAGAACATAGTTAAACTAATATTTGAGTGTGCATCTAAAGAGTTCAAGTGAAATCTGAACCCTAACGCTTTAACATTATTGTTTTTCACCCCTTTAATTTATTATTTGCTGATTTTTATTTTTTTTTTAATTTAATTTTTACCAACTCTCTTTTTGTTAGTTTAAATAGTGTTATTTTCAGTTAATTTAATAATTAATAATTTAATCCTCGTGGGACGATAGTCTACTCATTTTTTTATTACTTTTGTCGATTTTGTGCACTTTGCCGATATCCGCATCAAGTTTTTAGCGTCATTCTTAAGGATTATTGTTATTAATATTAAATAGTAGTTGAAAAGACATTAATTTAAGCATTTTTTTCCTTTGTTTAATTTTATTTTTTTAATTGTTTATTTTTATTTTTAATTTTAATTTTTCTTTTATTTATAGATAATTATTTTTCTTATTTAATTTCATTTTTTTCATTTAATTTTCCTTTTAATTTGTTTCTTTGTTTTTTTTTTTTTATTAGTCATTTATTTTTATTTTTATTTTTAATTTCCTTCTTTACTTCACTTTGGTTTGCTTGTTTGGTTGTTTATGCAAGGTTCTCTAGAATTAGAAGAATTGTTTTTTGATCCGGAGATATAGAGAGAGCAACTAGAGCAAACAGAAAAAGCGGTAGAGAAAGGAATAAGCTTGAAGAAGTAGAGGAAAAGATGACGAAAAGAGTTGTAATCGGCAGAGTTATGAGAGCGAAGACGTACATTGGTGACTATGCTACCCCATCTGTGAGAATATTTCTATCGGTATTGTGCGTCCTGTATTCAGGCCAATAATTTTGAGATTAAACCAAACCAAGACTTCAAATTGGTGCAGAATAATCGGTTGGGGGAGGCCATGTAGAATATCCAAACTTGCATATTGCGAATTTATTGCAGCTCTGTGATACTTTTAAGTATAATGGCGTTACTGATGATGCCATTAGATTACGACTGTTCCCATTTTTGCTCAGAAATAAAGCAAAGAGCTGGCTACAAGCCCAGCCACAAGGGAGCATCTCTACTTGGGAGGATTTGGTTAGCAAATTTTTGACTCGATACTTTCCTCCATCAATGTTTGTGAAGATAAGGAGTGAGATTGCTTGCTTTACTCAGAATCAGGGAGAATCTCTCTATGAAGCATAGGAGAGATTCAAGGAGCTATTAAGGAGATGTCCTCACCATGCATTTGAGGTTTGGCAACAGGTACAAATATTTTATAATGGTTTAAATCATTCCACAAGACTTATGGTGGATGCATCTGCAGGTGGGTCTTTAAACACTAAAACTCCTGAAGAGGCTCAGGAATTATTTGAGGTTATGACCACTAATGAATATCAGTTGCCTAGTGGGAGAGCATTAGTCAGACAAGGAGTGATGAAGCTTGGTACTTTCGATGCCTTACTTGCTCAAAACAAAAGTATTTCTCAGCAGTTGGCCAACCTAACTAAGCAAGTGGAGAGTATGCAGGTAAATTTTGTGAACCATCAAAGGTTAATTTGTGACTTCTGTGGAGGTAATCATGCTAATGGTGGATGTGAGGCAAGCAATTCTGGTTTTAGTTCTCAAGAGCAGGTAAATTATATGGGTAATCCTTCCAGACCTCAGGGTGTTCCATTTTCAAATACATATAATTCAAGGTGGAGGAATCATCTCAATTTTTCTTGGAGCAATCAAACAGTGTCATTGAATCCTTAACCAGAGAAGAAGTCTCCTATTGAGATTACAATGGAGAAACTCTCTTTGCAGACCTCTGTTTTTATGCAACAGACTTCAACTTTTATGAAAGAGTCGAAGGCCAATTTTAAGAATCATGAGGCGGCAATTAGAAGTTTAGAGAATCAAGTAGGGCAGATAGTAAAACAGTTTCAAGAGAGACCTCCAGGCACCTTCCCGAGTGATACTATTATCAATCCAAAGGAACATTGTCATGCAATTACATTGAGAAGCGGCAATACTTTGGATGGACCAGTTAAGGAAATTGATGTTCCTGTTGCAGATGTCCCATCTCGAGAGTGTTGTAATGAAGAAGCTAAAGAAGAGCAACCAAAGTGGCAGAGGAAGAAGAATGAGCATAAACAGAAAATAGTTGATCCTTCATTGTATGCTAAACTTCCTTATCCTCAAAGATTCAGGAAGGAGATTCAAGAAAAGCAGTTTTCCAAGTTCTTAGAAGTCTTCAAAAAGCTGCAGATTAACATTCCTTTTCTGAGGCACTTGAGCAGATGCCCTCTTATGCAAGGTTCATGAAAGATTTGCTGTTAAAGAAGAGGAAGCTAAAAGGAGATGAGACTGTGGCACTTTCTGAGGAGTGCAGTGCTATAATTCAGAGGAAATTACCTCCTAAATTGAAAGATTCAAGTAGTTTCACTATTCCGTGCACTGTTGGTGAGTTGACTATTGAGAAAGTTCTATGTGACTTAGGGGCTAGCATCAATTTAATGTCATTGTCAATTCTCCGCAAGCTTGGGATTGATACAGTGAAGTCAACTACAATGTCTCTTCAATTAGATGATAGATCAATTAAGCACCCATATGGTATAGTGGAAGATTTGCTAGTAAAGGTTGACAAATTCATTTTCCTAGCTAATTTTGTGATTTTGGATATGGAAGAGGATGCTGATATTCCTCTGATTCTTGGAAGACCATTCTTGGCTACTTCAGGAGCGTTGATTGATGTACCTAGAGGAGAGCTTATTTTGAGGGTAGATGGTGATCAGATGACTATTAATGCTTTTGATAAATCTGCACCGACATCAGATCTTTATGCCCTTGTCAAATGCATTCAAGACAAGCTTCTACACGATTTGGCTAATAAGAGTCCTTCATCATCAGTCAATGCTGATTTTCCTTCTCCCAAGATGGTTGATGAAAGGGAGAAAGGACCTTCTCTTTCTAAAAGTGTTGTACTTGAAAAAGATCTTCCAGCTTCCACTGATTTATTGCAGATTGATTTCAAAAGGCAGTGACAGAGTGTGGAGGCAAAGAGCCGACAAGAGAAAGATGTCATCCTACTTCTCTTGCTTCAAGCCACCATAATTAATTGAAAAAAAGCAATGTTAAGCTAATGACATTAAACAAGCGCTTTTTGGGAGGCAACCCAAATTTTCTCTCTTTTTATCTTTTATTTTTGTTTTGTTTTTATTTTGTTATTTGTTATTTTGTTGACTAATATTTTTTTCTTTTCTATTTTTGTTTTGTAGTTAGCTAGTGTTGAGTCGGCTTAGGTGCCTCCCGAGTTCGAGAGCCTTTGTAGGGGATGTATATAGTTGTCGGCCGCCAAAAAGAGTTTTTCTTTTCCTTTCTTGCATTTAATTCATTTTATTTTTTTATTTTTATTGATTTTATTTTTCCATCATCACTCTTATTGTGTTTTGACTTTTGAGTCATTGTTGAAATTGTGCATGCTGGTGTGTTGATTTGAATATCTAATGATTGTTTGAATTGTGGATTGATTTGATTTCTTGGGATAGCACATGAAAATTTATGAGTTGCATTTATCTCTATTGTTTCAATTGTGTATGGATGTTATTTCCATCTTTATGATTGATAGACTTTGGATTTTAATTGCATGTCAAGCTTAGAGAAAGTTTATGAGATTACATGTGTATGGATGATTTGCATCTAGAAGTTGTTTGATTCTCTCTTGAGACGAAATCCTAGGCAATGCATGATTAAGGAAATGATAAGGGCTTTCTTTGGACCGTTTGAGCCTTTCAAGTCAACCTGTATACACAGTTTATCCCTAGGTCCCTTTTGCATCTTTGTTATTATTTGGCCTCTATTTTTTTTCTTTTGCCCACATTTTTCTTTTCCCATACCCATATGAAAAAAAAAGAAAAAAAAATTCCTCTCTTACATAACCTCTGTTGAGTGCATATCTTGTATTATTTTATTATTCAAGTCTTTGTTATTTTTGTGCATAAAGTTTGTGGAGCTGAAAAATTTCAAAAAAAAAAGAGGAAAAATATTTGAAAAAAAAGAAAAGAAAAAAAAAACAAGAAAGTTCACCCAAAGTATTACAAAGAAATAAGTTTGGGGTGAAAATTGTTGAAAAAGAAAAAAAAGAAAAAAAAAAGTGAATGTTGTGTTGATTCTTTTGCTCCGTTTTGCACTTGTCTTGTATTTTGAGACTTGAATTGTCAAATTTACATGATTTTGTATCTCAACTTTTGTTTTCATTATCCTACCACTTCTTTCTTAACCCATACCTTTGGCCTTACGTTACAAGCTTTTAAAGACCCTTTTGATCTTTGATTGTGTGTTGTTTACATTAGTGGAGAGAGAGATGAAAAACAACTCTATGGGTGTGGATTTGATGTGCATTTACAGTTTTATAAACTCATTTGGGCTTGTACTCTATGAGGAGATTGAGTCTTTCATTCATGTTTTTTGGAAGTTATTTGTGCATAAGAGTTGCATGTGAGAGACGATGTGATAATTGGATTGTTCATGTGTGACACTTTGAAATTAGATTGTGAAGTGGTTTTTGAGGATATGAATGATTTTTGATACCCGGTGTTGCCATGTTTGAGTCTGCTTTGAGTCTTAGTTTTGTTTTATTTTGATTTTCTTTTACTTGATGACAAGCAAAAACTTAAGTTTGGGGAGTGATGAGCAAAAATTCATATTTTTACGGTTCAAAATCTTGGGTTTTCATCCTCTTTTAATCTTTTTGATTGAGTTTGTTCTCAAATTTCTTTTATTTTTAGTTATTCTAAATTATATTTTAATTATGTGATTTTATGTGTTTTTGTTAAGTATTTGCATATGGAAAAACTGGACATTTGAATGATGAAGAAAAGCTGAAAAATCAAGTCAGGAGCTCGTTGAGTGCCTGAGCGCTAGAATCCCACCACCCGAGCGCTAGTTGAGCGCTGGCGATGGGCGCTTGAGCGCTGGTTGCGAATACTACATCGTTACTTGAGTGACTGAGCACCTGAATAGAGAATGAAATGCATGAGCGGCCGGGCCGCGTAACAATGCCGTAAAATTCTTATAAAAAAGAAAGTTTTGCCAAATTGAACACATCTTTTTACACTTTTCTTTTTACATACTCTTGGACACTTGGAGAGAAGGAAGTAGACGTTAAGAGGCACAAACCCTAATGTGGTGTGGGCGCAATTAGAATTGAAGATTAGGGATTTTCTTCAACCTTTCCACCTTTCTACAATGAAGTTTGTCATATTCTTCCCTTTGTGTTCTTCTTTTTTCATGTGTAACTAATTTCTCATTGTTAGGGGATGATGAATCTTGTTCTTGGATGATGTAACTTTCTTTTATGGGTTTAATTTATGTTTCTATTTCATGATTTACGTGTTTATCTCTATTCTTAATGTTTTTCTAAATCTGGCCAATTTGGGAATGATCTTTTGGGTTTATGTATGATTTGAAAAAATTTGCATGAACTTAGAACTTGTGATAATTACCATAACTTCTACAATCGCTAGGAATAGACGTTGTGGGTTATGTGGTTTTTCTTTTAATTCCCTTGTTCTTGATAATGCATTTCTAATTGGAGTTAGATTAAGGGATTAGTTAATTTCAATCAGTAAGAAGGATTAATATACCAATGGATTGAGTATTAATTAATTTTGGGAATTGACTATAAATTATTAAAATAGAAAATAGTTAAACTAATATTTGAGTGTCATCTAAAGAGTTGAGTGAAATCTGACAACGCTTTAACATTATTGTTTTTCACCCCTTTAATTTATTATTTGCTGATTTTTATTTTTTTTAATTTAATTTTTACCAACTCTCTTTTTGTTAGTTTAAATAGTGTTATTTTCATTAATTTAATAATTAATAATTTAATCCTCGTGAGACGATATTCTACTCACTTTTTATTACTTTTGTCGATTCGGTGTACTTGCCGATATCCGCATCATTAAATAAATCAAAAAATAAAAAACATAATGATTTTTTTATGAAAACAATAATGAAATTTTATACATGGAAAATGCCGTTTTATATTTATATAATGTTACTAAATTTATTTTCAGATAAAAAAAATGAGGGAGGAAGTTGCCACCTGCTAATGCTGCGTCAGCACCGACATCATTCGTTTTTGGTCTATACATTCCAACGTGGCAGA
This sequence comes from Ormosia semicastrata, assembly GCA_029884595.1. Classification (NCBI taxonomy): domain Eukaryota; kingdom Viridiplantae; phylum Streptophyta; class Magnoliopsida; order Fabales; family Fabaceae; genus Ormosia; species Ormosia semicastrata. The sequence continues at coordinate 7,033,841 of JAQQTO010000057.1, read as the reverse complement.
GATAAAATTTCATGAAACAACATGGCGACAAAACGATAAAAAGCAATGGCGGTGGGACATAGAGTGCAATTTGAGAAATTTATACGAATATACGTTTAAATCTTAATTACATCAATTTATTCGTATCCGTTAAAAGTATCTTTATAAATTTTTTTAATTTTGATATGAATAATTTGTTTTTAATTAAATTATTGAGATAAATTAATTAATATACGTGTAATTTAATTTAGATATCATTTACTATAATATATAAAAACAATAATTATTAAATTTTATGAGACTTTTATGCTTTTAATTGTCAATATCTTAATGGTTTGTTCCTATATGAAAATCACATCACAACTTGTAGAGAATTTATATTTTTCTTTTTTTAACTAATTGATAAAATGTAACCAAATTCATTATGAATTATGATCATAAACAATGAAAATATACTGCCTTATATTGACATTTTATCTTGGACCATTTTTTTTCAATATCAAAGCTTGAATTTGGATATTTTTATAGCAAATATACAAAAAATTTGTAGCCATATATTCCAAAATGATAATGTGAAATCGAGAGTTCCTTCTGTATATCAGGAGAAAGAATCTTTCTCCTCCACACGCTTCATCCCAACTATCTATTCATTTTTAAAATTATTTTTTCCTCTCTTACTCATTTAACATGAATAGTGAGAATCAACCTATAAGAAAAAATGAACATATAAGAAATTTTCATGTGAAATTATTGCCATGTCATACTAATGTTGGAAACATGAGCATGTAAAGTATCAATATAAAATAAATTAATTACACGTGCAATAATAAATAAAGATTTATTTTAAAGTGATTAAGGCAAACTTTACTTTAAAAACGAGCTATTGACTCTTTGTAAATTTTTCATTTAACTTGATAAATATCGATTTATACTGCTCTCTCAATTAGTCTATCACCATTTGGATGAGTAAAGACTCACCAACTAATTACCCTGAAGCATAGATATTTATTTTATCACTGTAATTTTTTTAAATAGTTAAAAGTAAAACTATAATTTTCCTAAACAAAATTACATAAGGAAAAGTGGAAAACACAATTTTAAGGGGGGAAAATGTTAACACGTCCATTTGTTTAGTTGGAAAGAAATAGAGAATTTTGAAAGAGAAAATGAGAGGAGAAATTTTTATTGTTTTCGCTTGTTTTTGATGAAAAAAGAAAAGAAAAGAAGAAGAAGAAGAAAAGATACAAGAGCCACGGATAAGTTTTATTCGACAAGAGATTAAGAAAATGAAAAGTTAATAGCTTGAAATTACAATTTTGTCTATAAATAAACCTTATTTTATATTATAACAATAAGAGTATATATATATATATATATATGATGTTTTATATATATATATATATACAATGATGTTTTCCTTTCTCTTACATTTTTATATGACTAAATAAGAGAAAATATTATTTTTTCTATTTTTTTTATCCCTATTCTCTGCAACCAAACATAAGTAGAGAAAATGATGTGTTCTTTTTTATTTTTGTTATTTCTATTTTTTCTTCCCATCCAATCAATGAGGAAATAAATTCAGTAAAAAAAAAAGGAAGAAATTAGGAGGCGGCTGGAGCCATACCGAATTGAATTTACTATTTTACCCAATCACGAACAACTCTATACCAAAGACACAAGGCCAATATGGACAATGAACAATAGAGCATTTAGATTTAGGGCCTGCATATTGCAAATTTGATCTCACATTCCGTTTTGCTGGAATTGGAAGATGGCGGCCACTGCTCCACAACACGCATTCACCACTCTCCCTTCTCATTCATCTTCTCATTCATCCTCCCCAAAGCACTTTCTCAGATTCACCATCCCATTTTCCTCAAACCTCTCTCAACCACGTTCTCTTCGAATCTCCAGCTCCCTCTCCAACCCAACCCCCAAACCATCCCCACCCCACGCCTCCACCGCCTCCGCCACCCCCGCCCCCACCACCGCCACCGAACCCTTCGTTTCCCGATTTGCCCCCAACGAGCCCCGTAAGGGCGCCGATATCCTCGTCGAAGCCCTCGAGCGCCAAGGCGTCACCGATGTCTTCGCCTACCCCGGCGGCGCCTCCCTGGAGATTCACCAGGCCCTCACGCGCTCCGCCACCATCCGCAACGTCCTCCCTCGCCACGAGCAAGGCGGCGTCTTTGCCGCCGAGGGCTACGCTCGCTCCTCCGGCCGCCCCGGCATCTGCATCGCCACCTCCGGCCCCGGCGCCACCAACCTCGTCAGCGGCCTCGCTGACGCCCTCCTCGACAGCGTCGCCCTTGTCGCTATCACCGGCCAAGTCCCACGACGAATGATCGGCACCGATGCGTTCCAGGAAACCCCTATTGTTGAGGTAACACGATCCATCACCAAGCACAATTACCTTGTTCTTGATGTAGATGATATTCCTAGGATTGTGAATGAGGCATTTTTCTTAGCAACTTCTGGGAGACCTGGCCCTGTGCTAATTGATGTTCCAAAAGATATACAACAACAACTTGCTGTTCCAAATTGGGATCAACCGATTAAGCTAGCTGGGTACATGTCTAGGTTGCCCAAGTCCCCAGATGAGGCACAGTTAGAGCAGATTGTGAGGTTGGTGCTGGAATCCAAGAAACCTGTTCTGTATGTTGGTGGTGGTAGTTTGAACTCGAGCGAGGAGTTGAGGCGTTTCGTTGAGCTTACAGGGATCCCTGTTGCTAGTACTTTGATGGGCCTAGGATCATACCCCATTGGGGGTGAGAATTCACTCCAAATGCTTGGAATGCATGGAACTGTTTTTGCTAATTATGCCGTGGACAAAAGTGATCTGTTGCTTGCGTTTGGGGTAAGGTTTGATGATCGTGTGACAGGAAAGCTTGAGGCTTTTGCTAGCCGGGCTAAAATTGTTCACATTGACATTGATTCGGCTGAGATTGGGAAAAACAAGCAACCGCATGTGTCGGTTTGTGCGGATTTGAAGTTGGCCTTGAAAGGGATTAATCGGATATTGGAGAGCAAAGGAATCAAGGGTAAACCTGATTTTCGAGCTTGGAGAGATGAGCTGAATGAGCAGAAACTCAAATTCCCGTTGAGTTATAAGATGTTTGAGGAACATATTCCTCCACAGTATGCCATTCAGGTTCTGGATGAGCTAACAAATGGAAATGCTATCGTAAGTACTGGAGTTGGACAGCACCAGATGTGGGCTACTCAATTTTACAAATACAAGAGACCTAGGCAGTGGTTAACATCCGGTGGTCTTGGTGCTATGGGTTTTGGATTGCCTGCTGCCATTGGAGCTGCTGTGGCTAACCCAGGCGCTGTTGTAGTTGACATCGATGGTGATGGAAGTTTTATAATGAATGTTCAGGAGCTGGCCACTATAAGGGTGGAGAATCTCCCTGTTAAGATATTGTTGTTGAATAATCAACACTTGGGTATGGTTGTTCAGTGGGAGGATCGCTTCTATAAGTCTAATAGAGCTCACACGTATTTGGGAGACCCATCGAACGAGAATGAGATATTCCCAAATATGTTGAAGTTTGCAGATGCTTGTGGAATACCAGCAGCTCGTGTGACGAAGAAAGAAGATCTAAGGGCAGCAATTCATAAAATGTTGGATACCCCTGGCCCCTACCTTCTTGATGTCATTGTACCCCATCAAGAGCATGTCTTGCCAATGATTCCTAGTAATGGAACCTTCCAGGACGTGATAACCGAGGGTGATGGCAGAACAAGTTACTGATTTCCTGGACCAAATTTATCTTGATGGTGTTTTTGTACTTTTGTATAATAGTAAGCTATCTGGTGATAAGTTCTGAATTTTGTAGCACTGTTGGCATCTGAGATAGACTGCTTGTTTCTACTCATTTTCCATTTCTTTTACTAATAGCCCCTACTGTTCCGTTAATCAATGTTGCTAATATTCGTTTTGTTCATTATTTGTCTCCTTGGTTATTTGGTTGTTTATTTTGTTACTGAACGAAATGGTTTTGCTCTCTGACTCTGCACCTGTGATGTGGCCGTATTTGATGTCTTTAAAGTATTCGTGGCGGTGAAATGTCTTTCATGGTTACTGAGTAGCAAAATACTGCAAATCAGAAACTAATTTATGCCGAGCACAGAACTGGTTGTGAGCTATGGAAAACATGACTTGGCATATTATCATCAATGTTTTTTCAATGGAAGATCTATTTTCTTATGGTCAGATGGGCGATCTTGGGTCTGGGCTGATTTGTTACTGTGGTTATCCTTGGAGCATCATGACTTATCATACTGAGTTCATTGTCTCTTTTAGGTGCTAATTTTGACAGCTCTTCATATGCGTTATTGGCTAATTTGGCTTGGGTGTCGTATTAATTCAACTCCTTTAGATCAACAGTGTAAGGCTACCTAATTGTTGTGCAAATTGAAATTGATTCTTCAACTGAGAATTTTTTATGTAGTCTTCAACTGAGCCTATAATGCTTATCCAAGCTACGGTTTATATGAGAAAGAAAATCATTCTAAGAATAAAATAGTATTTACAATCAATGATTAATTTTGCCATTTAACTCAGCATGGAACGTATCGGAAGATTGAGCGTAATTGTTAATTCTATATATATATATATGTTAAGATGGTATATGGACCTTCACAACAAGTGGCAGAAGCCTAGAGTAGTTATGAGTGTGCGTTTTTTATTTTATTTTTAATTTTTTGGGATAATATAAACCCATGGGTACCTAAATAACTAGGAAATGGCTCAAGAACTGCTTGCCTCTTTAGCTTTATATTTACCATGTGTACGGATATGATAAGTTTTTTTTAAAGTGAATTTGTTTATAAAGTGAGTAAATAAAAATATTTATTATTAAATATTAGTGAACTAAAAATTGAATATATTTTAAATTAAATTAAGAATAGATATATTCTTATTTATTCATTTTAAAATAACTTTTTTCATATGATTAATGCCTATTTACATTCGCTTAATACATGGGTTACCAAGTTGCCTCATTGGATTTGCTTCTTTAAAGTGAGGGTTCACTGTATTGCAAACAGTGAGGAATTTCAATCATAATTATTGATGAAAAAAATTAAGGAAGTAAATTTTAACAAATTTTACTTAAAAATAATTCATAATTTATTATACATGTGTATGTATTTTATCATAAAATCAATATCAATTATTGATTTTTTGACTAATGATTGAGATTCAGTACTTTTTTTTTCCTAAAATGAGAATTTACCAAATTTGTGCATACTATTAAGGGTTTTTGTTAAAGGTCTTTGTTTTATATATATAAGAACTGTGTTTTAAATTAGCTGTGCAGGAGAAAGAATATATAATTTTTTTATTTGAGAAAAAATATATAATTATTTAGACAATTTTTTTTTTAGTCATACTAAATATTCTTCAACCATAGATGTGAACTTAATATGATGATTTTTATTGATTAAATCTATATAATAAGCTATATTGATTTTTTTATTAAAAAATTTCTTTTGCTTTCAGATGAGAAATTTAAAAGTCGATATCAATTTAATAATCAATATAATATAAAAAAATTGACTTAAAAATCTGTCATGTGTTATCTTAATAAAAAAATTATATATTTTATTTCCTTGATATATGACATCTAAAAGAATTAATTTTTTTGACACGTGTCATCTGATTTCACAAGTTGAATTCTTATTAGAATCTTTGATAAGCTGCAATCCTACAATATTGATACTCAGGAAATTCAGAATGTCAATATTGAACTTGAGGGACGACAAATTGCTGACATATGTGAAGCTATAATTTATGTGAAGAGTCCAGTTTCAATCAAGGGAAGAAATTAGCAGGTGACCTCGATGAATTGGTTTAATTGAAGGAGGATTCTTCAATGTTAGATCCCTTTGTTGCCTTGCCTGAGAGTTTTTCCTCTTGATGCTACTCGAATCACTTTGAGTTTTATTTCCTCTACCCAACTGGTTAACCTAAGAAACTGGTTCTTTATGCTTTCTTTGCAAATTTCGGAATCTGATTCATAATTATTTTGTTTTAGTATACCATGAAGCAATATCTTATAACTATGGCTGCATATTTGGGTTTGGACTGTTTACATTTCTTTTATTAAGAAATTCTCAATTTTAAAATAGTATATTCATAATTACGAATCCAGCACTGAATAGAAACCTAACCACCTTGCGGCTATAGCCCGACTGCGACCATTGAACTCCAATCTCCATAGCCATTACACAGAACCAATGTCGCACCCCATGGTCGAACTCCTCACACCAAAACAGAACCTAAAACCATTCCACGCCCATGCCACACCTAGCGGCCCACGAACCCATTACATGTCAACAACCCAAAACAGTCACCACTACTGACCAAACGCAAACCTAGTTCAAAAGAAACCTAGACCTCAGTCACCTGAAGCCACCTTGACCACCATCCACCGAGCCCATTCATTGAACCAGTGCCGCTACCCAGTTCTAACTCCTTGAACCACAAACCGCGTCCCCCTCTAGCCTGGTAGTTTGAGCCACGACACCACCACATATCGCCATTTGGTCACTGTTCTCCCTCTTGTGTTGTCCTAAGTCCTAACCAAGCCTCCATTGCATCTCCTGTTTTGGCGTCTCACTACAAAAGAATACTGACAATAAAATTCATTAATTTTTAATTTATCTAATTCATACATATTAAAATTAATTTAATTTATTTAATTAAAATAATATATTTTATTAGATTAAGTTTAATAGATTAAATTTAATTATAGATAATTAATAATCTAATCCAAACATGCATTCAATTAAAAATTAATTCAATAAATATTTAATATATTTTATTTTTTTTGTTCAAACAATTGAACATTTTCAAATTCCCTTTTATAATGAATTTTTTTAGAGAGAAATTCATTTTTTAAAGAGAATGAAAACTTTTAGAGAGAGAAACACTTTTTAGAGAGAGAATGAAAATTTTTAAAGAGAAACATTTTGTAGAGAAAGAATAAAAATTTTTAGAGAGAAAAAGAAAATATTTAGAGAGAAAAAACATTTTTTAGAGGGAGAATAAAAAATTTTAGAAATATATTTTTTAAATGAGTATAATTTAGTTTATTAAAATGAATTAATAAATAGATTGAATATTCATCTATTAATTTTGATCATAGATAAATTAGATAATATTAAATATTTTGTGATGAATCTTAAATAAATTAATAATTTATTTTAAATCTTTTCATTATGATTCAATTTAAAATCAAATTAATCTATCAATTACCACTCCTAACCAAAGCCTCTATGGGATAGGAGGAGAAAGAGTAAGAAGAGAACTTCTGTTTTGTGAGGGTGAGAGCGAACATTGTGAGGGAATTTAAAAAAAGATAAAATTTAAGTCTAATTTTTTATATTTATTAGTGTTCTTTCTTTCTTTTTTTTTAAATGCACACATATCATAAATTTAATTAGTAAAATAAATATAATAGATATAAAAAAATAGATTTAAGTTTTATCCTTCAATAAATTGGGAGGAAAAGGCAAAAAATAGATTCAAATATAATATTTTTATCATTAACAATGCATACATATTTTTTACATTCTTTTCAATAATATTCATCGTATTTACTTTTTTTGTATTACTTTCTCTCATTTAATCTAACATTATTAAAAAAGATGTTAATAGTATATACATTTTAAAAATAAGTGTATAATAATCTTTTTTAAAATAGATTCTCATTTTTTCACAAGTGTCATACGGTGTCGGCATAGGTATCGATATTGAGATGTACAAAAACTGAGTTTGAATTTCTATTTTTTTTTTATCTCTTGATCCATTTGAGCAAAATAGTTTCAACTTTCAATGTTAATGCTGTTGAAAGATGATATGGCATATGAACTCCACAAATTCGACCAACTCAGCCAAAGAAAGAAGTCCTACCTTTGTCTTTCTCTGGCCGTGGTTGGATCTACTCTGGAGGGGTAGAGGGAGGGAGAGGGTACGGCTTCCTAAAAAGTTCTTTGGGGCAAGTTTGGTCTAAGAATGGGATTGACCCCTTAAACCTTTAACAATAACCACAACAAAAGCCATATATGTTTTGCTAGGTGCGTTTGGTTATATAAATCAAACAATACTATTAGATTCTTATCAATTCATATATAAAACTTGAGTACAATTTTTGAGAGTAGAGTTGTTTTCAATTATATTTTCTTTACCTAATGTTTACACATATGTCTCTTAATTAAATGACATGTATATCTTTTACAATTTGAATATTTTTTTTACTAATAGTATTTGAAATTTAAATCTCACATAAAGTTAAGTTGAATGTGCTTTTTTTAATGAAAAACTGTCTTTTTTTATTAAAAATAAATTATTTTTTGAGTTTTTTTTTAAAGACAAAGCAAAGTTACTAGGATTTGGCTAGTGATGAAGGGTTTAGTTAGTTTGCATGAGGTCTTTAGTTCAAATTTAATTGTTACCATTCTACAAAAAAAAAAAGACAAAGCACTATAAAAGATCTTTTTTTAATAGCTAAATTTTGATGCTTCTTAAAAAAGACATTTTTTACAACATAAAAAAACTGTTCAAATAGAAAAAAATACTTATTAAATATTATATTCAAACATAAAATAACTTTTGTTTTTTATTTTTTTAAAAAAATAGATCACATACAAAAAATTTATTTTAAAAGTTCATATGAAATGATTCCATAATCCCCAAAATATTCTCCTCAATATATGGTCTTTTACTTATCTATTCCTCAGAATAATTGTTATAATATTATGAGTTTATATCTCAAAATAATAAAATAAAATAAAAAGGTAATATAAATAAAAAAATTAAAACATTAAACAGTTAAAATTTATTTTAATCAACATTATTTAAAAATTAATTCTCTTAATGTTACTTTAATGATAAAACTTTCAAACATAAATAAACTTATATATTTATAAAATTAATTTTTAAAATATAACTTTAACACATACTAAAATATTTTTAAAAAAAAATTACACTAATCTCCTATGAAGTTTGACTTAATTATATGCGACACTCCTCTTATTTTAAAAATTACACTGACATCTCTTAATTTTATATTGTCATTACACTAACCTTCTTTGATGTTTATATTGTTATTACACTAATTTTCCTTTAATCATTACACTTATCTCTTCTATAGGAGAGGTCAGTGTAAGAGTACAAACAAAATGGATGTCAAGTGTAATTAGGTTAAATTTTAAGAAAAGTTAATGTAATTTTTCTTTTAAAAAACTTATTCAATGCGCGACTTTACTTACTAGTTAATAGTATTTTGATTTAGTTGACAATATTATTGTATATTGAACAATTTGAATTTCACAATAAATATATATATATATATATATATATATATATATATATGTAAGACCAATTGTGTTTAATAAAAGACACAAGATCTAGAAAGAATATATAATTATTCAGACATAATTGGTTTTATTTTTATTTTTGGGCAAATGGTTTACTTATTTATTTTTTGTTTACATTACATTTGGTTTACTTGATACGATAATGTTTATTGATTCAATAATAATAATAATCATAAGAAAAAGTTGTATTGATTATTTTGTTAAAAAAATTATCTTGGATTCTGATGAAAATTTTGGAAGTGAATAATCAATATCAATAATAATTTATAATTAAAAAGAGATATCACTATTTGAGGCAACACAGAAAGTTCTTTTTTTAAAACAAATTAAAAATAAAAAATTGATTGTCTGTTATAAATTGTTGAAGAAGAAACAACCCGGTGGCAGTGATTTTATTGTTGAGGAATATGCTTTGAGTACTGATTCATGGAGCACTATTGAAAGTTCCAATCCACGGCGGTTTGAGTTTGATGCTTATTGCTTCGCCATGCACTTCAAAGGAGTTTATTATTGGTGGGCAAAACTATGACATTCGTCCCCTACACTCCTAGCATTGAATGTGGGAGGTGGGGTTTTCCACGAGCTGCCCTTGCCAAAATCCGTTGATATTAGCAGTAGAATTGGTAGATATTTGGGTGTGCTGAATGGCTCTATATCATTGGTTTGCCGTGATTGTCGTGGTGACAGGGGAGAGTTGGTTCTTCTTGGACCAAACTGCGGACTATAAATCATCAAAGGTGCATACCAATAGTCTTTTGGAAGGGTATAATGAGCTTCTTATTGAACTGCAGAATAAGTTGGGATCCTACAATATTGATATTCAGGAAATTCAGAATGTCAATATTGAGGTTGAGGGACAACGAATTTGCGGAATACTTGACATATGTGAGGCAATAATTTATGTGAAGAGTCTATTTTGTTAAGGGTATTACATCGCCTATCTTAATCTTTTAGATGCGGTTTATATATTTGTTTGGTCACTTCACTTAATGTTAATTAATTTTAAGTTAAAATTTCACATAGTATCAGAATTAAAATTTCATCTCTATCGCTTATTTCATTAGACTTGTTATCGCTTTCAAGTTTAATTTTCATACACTATTAGAATTGTTTACATAATTATTCAATTATAAATTGCTACATTATTAAAAGTGTATTACTTTTGAGATAGCTGTTTTGTGTAAAGAACTTTTACATTATACATCAAAATCAAATTCATTTATTTATTTATGACATTTTGGTTTATGCTTTCAAGCTAACCAACAAAATAAGTGGTTCAAGTGACACACTGCGTTGCACGTACCAGAGTCATTCCCTTTCTTTTATCACGACAAATAAAATTTTAGCCTTAGCAATTTCATTATTTTCACAAACTTTTATGTAAGTTATTTGATAATAATTTGATTCGGAAACGAATCATCTCGTATGAGTTTTTTACATCATTTTATGTACGTTTTTCATAAGATAAGACAACTTTGTCAAAATATGTAACCCTCTATTTAAAATTTTTATATTTATCTCTCTCAATTATGAAATATGAAAAATTCACAATATATGCAATCTATTTTCACGGTGATGCCACTGGAACGGAAAATCATACTTTCATGCTGCAGAATGACAAATAGAACTAAAACTTCTCTATGCCAAAATGTTTGAATGTTTGAACTAGAACAGTACTTGCCTCACATTTTCTTTCTTTTTTGAAAAACTTATTGCTTTTAAATTGCCACTGCTGCAATGGAATTTATTGACAAATGTCAATCAAGCCAACCATTATGTACCAAAAATCAGATATAAGAACTATAAAAGCAAGGTGAATGTAAATATCAGTAAGAATGATCTTTGAATGGAAGGCGATCCTTGAATGGAAGGCACAAGAACATTAGGCCCTAACAGGATAAATAAGGGCATATATGAACACAAAACTATATGATAATTAAACGGCGAGCCAATTTGTCTTACTTAGCTGATTATACATTTGATATGCTGTCATATAATGTCATTTACTTGAACAATAATAGCGATAATAAGGTCGATATATATCAGATTGATTAATTTTGTTCTAAAACAAGAAATCTTATAATTATTAAGGGTGTTCAAAACTGAGCTAATCTACATTTTGTGGTAATGTTGGTAAGTAAGACAGACTGCTTATTTCTATACAACTCCAATTTCTTTTACTACTAATATCCCCTACTGTTCTGTTAATCAGTGTTGCTAATATTCTTTTTGTTCATTATATGTCTTCTTGGTTATTTGGTTGATTATTGTGTTACTGAAAGAATTGGTTTTGCTCTCTGCCTCTGTGATGTGGCCCTATTTGATGTCTTTTCAGTATTCGGGGCGGTGAAATGGCTTTCATGGTTACTGAGTACGAAAATACTGCAAATCAGAAACTAAATTTTTATGCCAAGCACAGAACTGGTAGTGAGCTATGGAAAACACATGAATTAGCATATTATCAACAATGTTTTTTCAATGGAAAATCTTCAGAAGGGAGATTTTGGGTCTGGGCTGATTTTGGTACTTGTGATCCTATGGTTATTCTAGAAGCGTTATGACCCTGTCATATTTTGTTCATAGTATCTTTTAGGTAATAATATTGACAGCTCTTCATTTTCGTTATTGCCCTTGGCTGTGGTATTTGTAGTATCAAGCGCTTATCTTTGGTTGAAAAGTTATAGTTATTAGTTAGAATATAACTTTTTTTTTTATAGAGGCAGTGCATATATATGCTCACGTGTACTTAGAAGTTTTAAGATAATTGCTGATTTACTTCCGTAAATCCAACAGCATTAATTCTCCAATTTAGGGACGACACCGACACGAAGCGAAAATGGAAAGGGAGGACCATGGGGTATATATAGAAGAGTTGAATTATTTTTTAATAATAAATTTTGATTGAGTTGATAGAAATGACAGTAACTGTATTGAAAGGAGCTTGGTGCAGTTGCTCTTTTGTAGGACTGCGACATGTGTACACAGGTTAACTTTTCAAAAATTAATACTATATTCAGTCCCTAACTTTAAGGCATAATTTTTGAACTTAGTCTCTATCAGATAACTAATTTGTTATATATTATTTTCTTATTTATTGTACATATCAACTAATCAAATTAAGGATATCAATGATAAATATAAATAAGATATTATAAGCATTAGTTTAGAACATGTGAACCTTATGTAATTTGTATATATTTGGTATCTGTTCAATGAAATAGGAGACGCATTCTTTCTACCATATTCTTGTTATGGTATCAGAGACATCACGGTGCTGGTAAAAACGTGTGAAGCAAAAATTTTCTATGGCAGAAATGTCAGAAAAATCCGAAATAGAGAAGAAAATTGATTTGGTGAAAAAAACCTTTCACCATATGATTTTAACTCGAGTGATAATCTAGGAAACCTGATTACTCAGGTTCAGCTGAAAGGGGAGAATTATGACGAGTGGTCTGGAGCTTTGCGTACTTCTCTTTGTGCAAGACGCAAATGGGGGTTCGTAGAAGGAAACATCCCGCAACCAAAGAATGATTCTCCTGAATTGGAAGACTGGTGGACAGTGCAATCCATGTTGGTCTCATGGGTACTAAACACGATAGAACCAAACTTGCATTCCACCATTTCATATAAAGAAAACGTGAAAGACCTGTGGGAGGACATTAAGGAGCATTTTTCAGTAGTGAATGGACCAAGGATTCAACAGATAAAGGCAGAACTGGCAGAGTGTCGACAAACAAAGATGAGCATGGTAACATACTATGAAAAGTTGAAAAGCTTATGGGATGAATTGGCAAATTATCAGCAAATTCCTATCTGCACTTGTGGAGGATGCAAGTGTGATGTTGGGAGCAAGATGGAGAAACAGCGAGAAGAAGAGAAAGTTCATCAGTTCTTGATGGGTCTAGATGATACTTTGTACGGTACGGTCCGCTCTAACCTTCTTGCAACTGATCCCTTGCCTACATTAAATAGAGTGTATGCCATTCTGGTGCAAGAAGAAAGAGTGAGAACCATATCTCGGGGAAAGGAGGAACGAGGAGAAGTTGTTGGGTTCTCTGCACACGCTCGTGGAAGAACTAAAGGACTTGTTGAAACAAAAGACAAAAATATGGTGTGTTCAAACTGTAATCGAACAGGTCATTAAGCTGAAAATTGTTTCCAGTTGATCGGTTACCCTGAATGGTGGGGAGATCGGTCACGAGGTGAAGAGAAAGCCAATGGGCGAGAAAGAGAACGGCATCGAGGAGGAGCCGCACCTAGCAGAGGCAGAAATGGGGGTGTTCGAGCTAATGCAACCCACATTAATGAGGAAACTAGTGCTGTATCGACTAATGCAAACAATGCATTAACTGGACTGAGTACTGAACAGTGGCAAACACTAGTGGATTTTTTGAATAGCTAAAAAAGGAACGTAAATGACAAAATGACAGGTAAACATAGAGCGCGGATTGTTGACACAGGTGCTTCCAGCAACATGACTGGGAACTTGAAATTCTTGCATGGGCTGAGAGAAATAACAGGATGTCCAATTCCAGATGGAAAACAAGTGTTAGCCACTAAAGAAGGGACAACAATACTTGATGGAGGATTGAAAATTGAGAATGTGCTTTATGTGCCAAAATTGAATTGCAATTTGATATCTATCTCTCAATTGATTGATGAAACAAATTGTGTTGTCCATTTCACTAATACCTTATGTGTTATGCAGGACCGCACTTCGAAGATGTTGATTGGAGCGGGTGAACGAAGAGATGGGCTTTATTTTTTCAAAGGTATCCGAAGTGAGAGGGCACATAAGGCTAGTGGAATTTTTCAGTTTAATCTATGGCATCAACACATGGGACATCCATCTTTAAGGACCACTCATTTAGTTTCTAATATAAGTTGTGAAAAAAGTGAGTTGAAGAATAAAGCATGTGATGTATGTTTTCGGGCTAAATAAACTAGGGATGTTTTCTCATTGAGTACTCATAATGCTACTAATAGTTTTGATTTAATTCATTGCGATTTGTGGGGACCTTATCGGACTCCCTCTTCTTGTGGTGCATCATATTTTTGACAATAATAGATGATTTTTCTCGTGCCATATGGATTTATCTATTGGTTGATAAAAGGGAAGTGTCACATACATTGATAAATTTATTTGCCTTAGTAGAAAGACAGTTTGATAAGCAGGTTAAGATGATGCACAGTGATAATGAGACTGAATTTACATGTTTGAAAAATTATTTTCATGAACATGGAATCTTGTTTCAAACTTCTTATCCTGAAACACCGCAACAGAATGGAAGAGTAGAAAGAAAACATCGGCACATTCTTAATGTTGCTCGTGCTCTATGTTTTCATGGTAGCCTTCCTATTTCTTTTTGGGGTGAGTGTGTCTTGATTGCTGGATATTTAATTAATCGCACACCTACTCCAGTGCTACATGGAAAAACACCATATGAGATGTTGCATGGTCAAGCTCCCTCGTATGATCATTTGAATGTTTTTGGATGTTTGTGTTATGCTCATAACCTGGGAAATACAAGTGATAAGTTTGCCAGTCGAAGTCGAGAATGTATTTTTGTTGGATATCCTTATGGTAAAAAGGGTTGGAAATTATTTGATTTAGATACTCAACGTTATTTTGTGTCACGTGATGTTGAATTTTTTGAGACATAATTTCCTTTTGCTCATACAAGCGAGGAAGGGAATGTTTCATCTGTGGATTCACCCGTAGTATTTCCCTTGTTGGTTGGTGAAAATGATAGCGAGTCTAATGATCAAATTGACACAGAAGAAAGAGTAGGCCCAACCAGCGGTGTTGATATGGGTCCTAACGTAAGGGGGGTACTAATGACTCAGATAATGAGACAAGTGAAGATTCAAATAATCATTCTCTTAATCCTCCTACATCAGAATCAGTTGCTCACGACTTTGTGGAGGAGTTGGGAAGAGGTCACCGCATCAGGATGCCCTCAGTCAAGTTACGTGACTATGTGACTCATACTGTGTAGAAGTTAAGCCATCTCCCAGTTCGCCCTCGTCATAGCATATTTCAGGTGCTCCTTATCCCTTAACATATTACATGAATTATGACAATTTCTTTATAAAGCATCGCAGGTTCATTGCTGCTCTCACTATAGAACGTGAACACGTCCATTTTTTTTTAAGCAGTGAAAGATGCTAAGTGGAGACTTGTAATGCAACAGGAATTCGAAGCACTGGAAAGTAATGGGACCTGGACTCTACAACCCTTGCTGAATGGGAAGAAACCTCTTGGTTGTAAGTGGGTGTATAAGATTAAGCATAACTCCGATGGCACCATAGAAAGATACAAGGCAAGGTTGGTCATTCTTGGGAATCATCAAGTAGAAGGAGTTGACTATACTGAGACATTCATCCCTGTTGTCAAAATGGTCATTGTTCGTCTTGTTCTTGCCATCGCAGCAGCAAAGAAGTGGGAAATTCATCAAATAGACGTCCACAATGCTTACCTCCATGGTGATCTCCATGAAAATGTTTACATGAAGTTGCCTCCAGGCTTTCGCACATCTTAACCAGGCCTAGTTTGCAAGTTGCGCAAATCGTTGTATGGCTTGAAGCGAGCCCCTCGATGTTTGTTTGCCAAACTATCATTTGCCTTGACGAATTTTGGGTTTCAGTAATCATGCTCTGACCACTCACTCTTTACCCTTCTTATTCATGGAGTGCAAATAGTAGTTTTGGTGTATGTGGATGATTTGATCGTCTATGGGAATGACTCCGCTGTAATCCAAAGATTTAAAATATATCTCAACAAGTGTTTTCACATGAAAGATTTGGGGACCTTAAAGTATTTTCTTGGTGTAGAAGTTGCAAGGAATCCGAGTGGGATATTCTTATGCCAACTCAAATATGCCTTAAACATAATTCAAGAAGCGGGTATACTTGGTGCCAAGCCCATGTCCATACCTCTTGAGCAGAACCATCAGCTTAGTCTCGCCACTAGACGTTTTCTTGATCAACCTGAACGTTATCGACGTCTAGTTAGTCATCTCATCTACTTGTGTTTCAATAGACCAGAGCTATCTTATTGTGTTCACCTCTTGTCACAATTCATGCAGCAACCTCGCAAGGAACACTAGAATATAGCTCTTCGAATTGTTAAATACCTAAAAGGAAGTCCTGGCCAAGGCATAATTCTCAGTAGTACGGCTAACTTTCAGCTGCATGGATGGTGTGATTCTGATTGGGCAGGTTGCCTTTTAACCCAGCGCTCAACCACTGGCTAGTTTGTGTTCTTGGGTCACTCTCCTATCTCTTGGAAAACCAAGAAACAACACACTGTCTCTCGTTCCTCAGCTGAAGCAGAATACTGCTCTATAGCTACTACCACTTGCGAACTTAAGTGGCTTAAGAGTTTACTATCTGAACTTGGCATATTACATAAAGGTCCCATGCGCCTTAATTGTGACAGTCAAGCAGCTTTGCACATTGCCAAAAATTCACTTTTTCATAAACGCACAAAGCATATCGAAGTGGATTGTCACTTTATTCATAATGAGGTACTTCAAGGTAATGTTCAGCCATCTTATGTCCCTATGTATAAACAATTGGCCGACATTTTTATCAAAGCATTAGGACGACATCAGTTTCAGACTTTGCTTGGCAAGCTGGGCATTCGTAATCCTCACGCACCACCTTGAGGGGGGTAATACCGTATATTCAGTCATTATCTTCAAGGCATAATCTTCGGGATTGGTCTCCATCAGATAACTAATTTGTTATATATTATTCCCTTATTTATTGTACATATTAGCTAATCAAATCAAGGATATCAATGACAGATGTAAATGAGACATTATAGGCATTAGTTTAGGACACGTGAACCTTATGTAATTTGTATATATTTGGTATCTATTCAATGGAATGGGAGACATATTTTTCCACCATATTCTTGTTAAAAATGGAAGACGTAGTTGCTGATCTTGCACTTAAACGCACTAGCTTTTACAAAGAAACAAGATGTAGTTGCTTTTTTCATTGCATGTACACCTCATAAGTCATTTTAATTGACATTATATATATATATATATATATATATATATATATATATATATATATATATATATATATATAATATGAAATCATTTGTCAATGTACTAAAAATTACCCTAAACTAATAATTAGTTTAGGAAGTACCCAAACATGGTAAATAGTTTTCAAAAGTACACCAAATTGATAAAAATACTCTGAATACGTGGTTTGATTATTTCCAAATTGTTTTGATAGAGTAGTGATACTTGCGTAAAGTTTATTCTTACAAACTTCTATATAAGTAGTTATTGGATAACACTTTGATTCGCAAGTTTAGATGATTCTGCCTTCAAGTGTGCAAGTATTCTTTTTCGTCGTTGATAATGTGTGTAGAACAAGTTGTGCAACACGTAGAAAAGCTAAGAAGCACCAGTACAATTTGTCTGGTACGATTTCGGTACAGGTATGCATACCAAGCGGAGTGAAACGTGAGTGATTTCCATCTTCGCCTTGGCGCTGCATCTTCCATGCACCTTCAACGAAGCCTTGCATTTCTATCTTTGTGTTTTGACTTTTATTACGTCTTTTAGAATCCATCTGCATGTAGGGTCCAGTCATTTGGAAAGTGGTGGCTTTAATAGAAATGCATTTGATGCATGTAGAGGTAATTGTTTTTGTCTAACAATTACAAGTGAATTTTGGTGTTTTACCGTAGTGGTTACTATATTAATAACAATGTATGCAGAGGGTCTTTATAAATAGAGACCAAATCCTTTATCCAAGATACAATTAAGTAAAAGCAATACAAGAGTTTTTAGTAGTGAGAGAAAAATAGAGTATGAGTAAATTTTAAAGAGTGAAGTATGAAAAAATATATTAGAGAAATTTGTGTATTATCTTTATTATTTCTTGGTATTGCAATAACATAAAATTATAATATTTGATAAGAGAGGTTTCATTGAGAAACATTATATTTTGTACTTTTTGTGTGTAAGAGTGTGGAGAGGATATTATAATTATTCTTAATATAGTAGAAATTTTTAGGAGTTTGTCCCGTGATTTTTTCCTAAGTATTGGAGGGTTTTTTATGTTAAAATTTGGTGCTCTTTTTCTATATGTTTTGCACTCATTCAGTACCATTGTGCTGTGTGAGTCTGAGGATCTAACTTTATTAGATCTTCTCTGGTGCTCACTTGTCACATCGCAATTTCATTTAGTTTACACTGTGAATCGATCATTGAGCTTAACAAGTGGTATTAGAGCTCCTAGTTGAGCTCTAAATCGTGCTGTGTAAATTAAATGGAGGAGAACACGAGCACCATGATCAAATTGACAACCTCCAATTACTCCATTTGGAAGCCAAAAATGGAAGATATACTTTTCTACAATGATTTATATGATTTTGTGGAAAAGGGAGATGCAAAGCCAAACAACATGACGCCTAATGATTGGAAAAAGATGCACTGAAAGGCTATTGGAATAATCAGACAATAGGTGGATATTAGCGTATTCCACCATGTGGCCACAGAGACCAATGCCCATACTATGTAAAAGAATTTACAAGAGCTTTATGAGAGAAAGACTGCACATAATAAAGCTTTTGCAATCAAAAAGTTGGTGAACCTGAAGTATAGAGAGGGAAGATCGGTTGCTGAACACTTGAGTGACTTCCAAGATTTGGTAAATCGGTTGATTACCATGAAGCTAATGCTGGAAGACAAATTACAAGTACTACTACTTTTGAATTCTTTGCCAAATAACTCGGAGACTTTGGTGGTGTCATTAAGCAACTCTGCTTCGAATAGAAAATTATCTTTGGTCCAAGTCAAAGATAGTATGTTTAATGAAGAAACTAGAAGAAAGGCTTGGGGACAGATAATTCCTAAGCCATTGTGACAGAGAACAAGGAGATAAGTAAAAGCAGAGGTCGGCCCAAAAAATCCAAAAATAGATCGCAGTCCCAGTCAAAAAGAAAGTTTAAGTGTTATTACTATAGCGAAGAATAACATATCAAAAGGAATTATAAAGCTTGGAAGAACAGAGACAAGACAAATCGGAAGAATCAGACTATGGCTGATGATGAGAATTCCACAACCCTTGTGACTAATGGGGAAGTGGTGTTACTTTCTATTGGAGAAGAAGAATGTCATGTTATAGATTCATATGTAGAATGGGTCATCGACTCAACAACATTATATCATGCCACTCTTAACAAGGAATTCTTTACTATGTACAAAGCAGGAGACTTTGGTAAAGTAAAGATGGGCAATAGTAACACTGTAGACATTGTGGGAGTTAGTGATGTGTGTATTCAGACCAATATTAGTTGTACACTAACATTGAAAGACGTGTGACATGTGCTCGATCTGTGCTTAAATCTGATCTCTGTGCATACTTTGGATCTAGCTGGATATCATAGTAACTTTGGTGATGGCAAATGGAAGCTTTTGAAAGGCTCCATGGTTGTTGCTGGAGGAATGGTGTATAATACATTATACAAGACTCAAGTCAAGCAGATCAGAGACGAGTTGAATGCAGTTGAGGATGATGTTTGACCAAATTTGTGGCACAAAAGACTGG
The DNA here is from genome assembly GCA_029884595.1 of Ormosia semicastrata. NCBI lineage: Eukaryota > Viridiplantae > Streptophyta > Magnoliopsida > Fabales > Fabaceae > Ormosia > Ormosia semicastrata. The sequence goes on along the minus strand of JAQQTO010000057.1, from coordinate 7,013,888 downwards.
CTCATTTAAGTGAAAAATAATTACAAATTTTAGCAAGGAAATCCCTTATTCCTTCCGCCAAAGGTAAAAGGTTAGGTCCTTGTGATCACTGTTTGTTTGGCAAGCATTATAGAGTTTCTTTTAGCAAAACTTCAAAGCTAAAAGAAAATATTTTGGATATAGTTTACTCGGATGTATGCGGTCCCATAGAGGTGGAGACTCTTGGTGGTAGTAGATATTTTACAACATTTATTGATGATGCTTTACGGAAAGTGTGGGTGTGCTTTTTAAAGAGAAAAAACCAGGTGTTTTCAATACTTTAAAAGGTTTTATGTCATGGAGGAGAGAGAGAAATAAAGAAACATTTGAAGTGTCTTCGTAGTGATAATGGAGGTGAGTACACCTCTTATACATTCATGAATTATTGTTCTAAACATGACATCAGACATGAGAAGACGGTTCCTGGCACCCCACAACATAATGATGTAGCTGAAAGAATCAATAGAACCATTATGGAAAAAAATCATATGTATGCTGAGAATGGCTAAACTGCCTAAGCCATTCTGGGGTGAAGTTGTTCAAACTGCATGCTACCTAATTAATAGATCTCTGTCTGTTCCTTTGGGCTTTGACATTCTAGAGAGAGTATAGTCTGGACATGATATTAGCTACTCTCATTTGAAGGTATTTGGATGCAAAGCCTGTGCTCATACAAGTAAGAAGCAGAGACAAAAATTTGATGACAGAGCCACTCCATGTATATTTATGGGCTATGGCTACAAGTTATGGGATCCAGAAAATAAAAAGATTGTTAGAAGTACAGATGTAGTGTTCCATGAGCAAGAGACTATGTCAGATTCTGCTGTACCAAAGAAAACTAATGAATCTAATGGTAATGTTAATTTTACACCAGTATCTCATCCTAAAGGAAATGCCACAGAAGGAGAAGACTTTTTAGAACATGGGGTTGATAATGAGCCAACAATAGATGATGTTAAAGATGGAGAAAGTTTCGAGCAGGGGGAGCAACCCCCTATACCACAGCTCAAGAAATCTAATAGAGAGCGTTGTCCATCGATCAAGTACCCCAGTTCTGAGTTCATCCTTCTGACTAATGAGGGGGAGCCAAAAAGTTTTGAATAAGTTCAAACTCATGAGGATAAAATCCAGTGGATGAAAGTAATGCAAGAAGAGATAGATTCCTTGCAGAAAAATGACACTTATGAGCTTGTGGAACTTCCGGAAGGGAGGAAAGCTTTGAAGAACAAATGGGTATTCAAGCTTAAGAAAGATGGCAACCAGCTAGTGAAATATAAAGCTTGCTTGGTCGTGAAAGGTTTTGGACAAAAGCGAGGAATATATTTTGATGAGATTTTTTCTCCAGTTGTCAAAATGAGTTCTATTCGAGTTATACTCGGATTAACAGCTAGCTTGAATCTGGAGCTTAAGTAGTTAGATGTGAAAACTGCATTTCTCCATGGCGATTTTGAGGAATAGATCTACATGGATCAACCAAAGGATTTGAGGAGACTGGAAAAGAGCATATAGTTTGCAGATTAAAAAAAGTCTTTATGTATTGAAGCAAGCTCCCAGACAATGGTACAAAAAATTTGACTCTTTCATAATAAGTCATCAATATACTAAGACTGATGTAGACCATTGTGTATATGTTAGAGCGTTTCCAGGTAACAAATTCATCATCCTTATATTATATGTAGATGATATACTAATAGTGGGACAATATGCGAAGATGATTGGTGATTTGAAAAAGGAGTTATCAAAATCCTTTAATATGAAAGATTTAGTCCTGCAAAGCAAATTCTAGGCATGTAGATTTTACGAGAGTGGAAAGCTAGAAAACTATGGTTATCACAAAAACAATATGTGGAATGGGTTCTAGAAAGATTCAATATGAAGAATGCTAAGCCAGTTAGCACACCGTAGGCCAATCACTTCAAACTCAGTATAAGGAGTTGCCCCACTTCTTAAGAGAAAAAAAAATATGGCCGTTATACCATAATCTTCTGTAGTTAGGAGTTTGATGTATGTCATGGTTTGTACTCGGCCAAATATCACTCATACAGTTGGGGCTGTTAGCAGATTTCTTTCCAATCCTGGTAAAGATCATTGAGAAACTGTAAAATAGATCTTGAGATATTTGAAAGGTAACTCTAGAATGTGCTTGTGCTTTGGAGCATTAGAACCGATTATGGAAGGTTATGCAGATGTAAATATGGTAAGAGATCTTGATAGTAGGAAATCTACCTCGAGATTCTTACTTACTTTTGCAAGGGAGCTGTGTCTTAGCAATTTAAATTACAGAAGTGTGTTCCTTATCTACTACTGAAGCAGAGTATGTTGCTATGACCGAAGTAGGAAAAGAAATGTTTTGGTTGAAAAGATTTCTTCAGCAATTGGGAATGAAGCAGGAAAGGTCCGCTATTCATTGTGACAATTAAAGTGCTTTAGATTAAGTAAAAATGTGATGTACTACTCTTGTTCTAAGCACGTTGATGTTAGATATCATTGGCTACGTCAAGCAGTGGAGGAACAGCAGTTTAACCTGAAAAAGATTCATATTGATAAAAACCTTGCTGATATGATGACAAAAGTTGTTGCATGCGAAAAACTTCAACTTTGTGCCGAGTTAAACGGCATGGATCCTAGATGAATGTTCCAAGATTATTTTCCCCAATGGCTAGAGGGGGAAAATTGTGGGGTCCAACCATTTGGAAAGTGGTGGCTTTAATAAAAATGCATTTGATGCATGTAGAGACAATTGTTTTTGTCAACAATTGTAGGCGAATTTCAATGCTTTATCGTAGTGGTTGGAAGTTGGATGGTGAGGCATTGCATTAATAACAATGCATGCAGAAGGTCTCTATCCATTCGAGATACAATCAAGCAGAAGTAATACGAGAGCTTCTAGTAGTGAGAGAAAAATAGAGTGTGAGTAAATCCTAAAGAGTGAGGTGTGAGAAAATACATCGGGGGAATTTGGTATTTTCTCTATTACTTATTGGTACTACAATCACATAAAATTGTAGTATTTAAGAAAAGAGATCTCACTGGGAAACACTATATTTTGTACCTCTTGTGTAAGAGAGTGTGGAGAGGATATTGTAATTATCCTTAATATAGTAGATTTTTTTTAGAATTTGTATCGTGGTTTTCCCCCTCAGTATTGGAGGGTTTTGCACGTTAAAATTTGGTGTTCTTTTTCTATATGTTTTGCACACATTCAATATCGCTGCGCTGTGTGAGTCTGAAGATCTAACTCTATTAGATCATATTTGGTGCTCACTTGTCACGTTGCAATCTCATTTAGTTTACAGTGTGAATCGATCTTTGAGCCTAACACTGCAAGCGTGTCGAAGTGTGATATATGAATAGAGCAGGAGAATTAAGTTGAGGCTTTCATGCTACATCTAGAGATATAGACGATACACCTTTATCATGGCCAGTATGGAGTGAAATGTAATTGCAGCACTTGAGGCAACACTTAAGGAGATGGGTTTCTAGATGAGTTTCGATGAGGGCTGTTGGAAGGCGATATTGGTTGCTTGATGGTTTTGGGTGGTTTTTTCTTATTCATGGAGGATGGCTTCCTCGGTTTTAAATTTTTAATGGAACTCTGGTGTTGAGTGTGGTGCTAAATGTTTTTTTTTTATGAAATTTTGGATGGGGAAATTGTTTGGAATAATGGGTTTGAGAATATGGGTTAACTTTGTTCTTGGCTTCTTGTGTGTGCTCTGAGTATGGTGAAAAAAGTGAATGTAAGTGTTCTTGGATTCAAGTTGAAGGTTGTGGATTGAAACTAGAAATCTGAAATGAAATGAGAACGGTATTTTAATGCTGTTAAGGAATTAACTATTTTTATAAAATACGATGTGTAACTTATTCTACACTTGGTAAGTTTTAAGTGTGGGGAAAATGGGGACATCAAATATTCATTTAGCTTTTATTGCTTTTTTGGTTTTATTATTTTCTTTATGACTGATTGAAATCTTATTAATTAAAAAATAAACTTTAGTTTTAATTTCTCAATAATATATTTCAAAGTTTAGTAATATTTTTTTTCAATTTCTCAATTAATTTAATTTTTTAATTATTTAATTTTATATTTTAATATATTTATATTTTAATTTTATACTTTTTTGTTTTATGAAATGATATATATAATTTTGGTTTAAGTATGTTTTTAGTCTTTAAAAATATAATTTTTATTTTATTTTAGTCCTTCTAAAATTTTTCGTCTATTTTGGTCCCTTTATTTTTCTTTTAATCTCTGCCAATAGTGAGACTAGGGGGTGTCTGATGGGTGAGTTGAGTAAATTTTGCAATATTTATGGATCCGACCTACTCATCAAACTAGTGAGTTTGGTTGAGAGATTTTTTTTTATCTAACTTACTTAAAAGTGAGTTAGGTTATGTCAAATCTGTAGGTCCGGTATATATTAAAAAAAATCATGTTAAAATAAATGTCAAAATATGAAGTTGAAAATTAGTTACACATAATATGTCGTAATTAAAAACTACCAATGTCTTAAATAAACTAAAAATTTATATAACCTATCTTACATAAACATAAGTCTCAAATAAGATAAATAAATATAAAAAATCTTATTAAGTTAACATAAATGGGAAATAAAATAAAGTAAGCTAACAAGTCTCAAAAGTCATAAACAACAAATCACATTAATTAATTGAATTCAATGTTATCATATATAATATATGAATTGATATAATTATTTACTTCATTTTTAATTTTTTTTAATATACTATTTATCATCTAAATGATTTATTAAATTTTCATTGCATCAGTCCATTAAATGCTCAAGGGGTTTTTATCTTTATTTTCTTGATTGGTCACATCGTCAATATAATCATATGACCAAAATATTTATACTTAAGCTTAACTATCACTTTAGAAAAGTTAGAGAAAAGCAATTTGAAGAGCCACAATGACTAAAAGACTTAAAAAAAAAATTACTTGAATGAGTTGAGTTTGTGTGGGTCGACAATTTCTAAACCTACTACCTGACTCTTAACGTGTGGGTTGGTGTTTTCCAATTGGATCCAATCCAAACCGCACTTTGTTGGTTGGGTTGGGTTAAAATCAATGGGTTCGCGGGTTGACACAACCTGCTGGACATTCTTAAGTGAGACTGTTAAGTACTTCCGTGGTTGATGAATGTCTCACTCATTAATGTTACATATTAGTCATTTCACTTGCCACATAAGTACATAAAAGAGACTCACTAATAGAAGACTAACGATAAAGACTAAAATCAAAAGAAAAAAATTTAGAGGGATTAAAACTAACAAAAAAATATAAAAGAACAAAAATATACTATATTTTCAAGGATCAAAAATATATTTAAGCGTATAATTTTTTATCTCTATGTTCTACCCTATCTTATCTTATTCATATCCTAGTTTTTAAAAAAATGCTGTATCCCCCACACCATACTTGTATTGTACCGAATACCCATACCTATATTCATACATTATAAGGAAAAGTCTAAGAGATCTGCTGAAAAAATGTCCAATCTTCACAACTCTGCATCATGCAGAAAAAATATGCTACCAGAATCGTAATCCCAGACACATTTGATCCTTTCTCACACTAGAAATCTCTGGTTTCAAGATTTTTTTTTTTTTCATTTTGAATTGTAACACAATTAAAATATTTAATGAATCAATACCGATGTCATTCTTACGTTTATTTCATAAGCATGCAACCGAAGTCCGAAGGGTAGTGTTTGCAAATGAAAAATTGCAATAACAACTGAAATAGATGAATAACATCATTATCACATTATGCCTTGCTCTCTTCTTTCTACCTCTCTTAGATTTAATTTGAACGAAAATAGTTGCCCACAGTTTACAGTTAACAACCTATCGATGCATATTTGGGTTTGGACTGCTTACATTTCTTATGTTAAGAAATTCTCAATTTTAAAGAAGTATATCCATAATTACTTATTTTGCTTACTCATCGTTGATTCTCCAGCTTTTTAGTTTGTAATTACGCTTATTAGTAAGTATTTTTTCAAGGCATGTGGGCCTTGCCTTTCATCATATGAGAATGGTTGGTTCACCCTGAAATGTTTGATTTGTTGATTTTTGGCTTTTTAATCTATAAACAACAGTATAGGCGCAGAGACTAACATAGTAAATTTGATTAGAAGGTTTTATATTAATCTATGCAATCTATTTTACTATTTTACTGCAGAATGACAAATAAAAAAGAAAACTTTTCTATGCCAAAAATGTTGAGCACTTGATCTAGAACAATACCTGCCTCAAAATTTTAAAAAAGAAACACAAATTGCTTTTAAATTGCCACTGCTGTAATGGAATTTATAAACAAACAAGCAAATATTCCGTACATTGCACGTATTTTTTAAATTTACATAGAATTTAAATAAATATAAATTAAAAGAAAAAATATTTAAAATTATAAAAATATATATATAATTAATTTATTTAGATTAAAAGAGATAAAAATAATTGAAATTATAAAAGAAATATACATGATTAAAAATATAATTTAAATTTAAATTTCAAAAGAAAAAAAGTTAAGAATGATTAAGGGAAAATAATTTAGAGAGAGAATAACTTAGAGATTAAGTAACTTTTAATATATTGTACTATAATTTGTTATATAGAGGTGAATATCAAATCAACCATCATGTAAGGCGTTAAGATTAGGCTAATGGTGAGGGACTTAGATAACTTTTATGAGATCATATGTTCAAACTTTATTGGAATCATATAAAAAAAAATCAACAACCATATATAAAAAATCAGTATAAGAACTATAAAATCAAGGTGAACTAGTTTTAATGTCAATAAGGATGATTTTTTAATGGAGGGCACAAGAACATTAGGCCCTAACAATGTAAATTAGGGTGAATGATAAATTATTGTATATTCTCAAAACAACAATAAATGTATATTTCAAAAATATCTTTATCATTGTTTTATGTTGGTAGCCCAGTTGGTTGGAATTAGGGACATGCAAAAATAATAACACAGTTCAATTCCCACATTTGTTCTTCATCCCAATTTCCCTTCCCCTATGCCTTCATTCCTCTCCCAGGCCCCTTTAGGGGACCATCTAGGGACTTCTTTAGGAGATCCTTCCACCAGACTCATCAAGGTGGGTCCTTGATATTACCAAAAAAAAGTTATCATTAATTTTAATCATATTCAAATAAATTTAAAATAAAATAATTTAATTTAATAGTAGAGATCATCTTAAAATATGCATTTATTACTACTTCACTAGGTATAATTAAACTGTGAACCAATTGGTATTACTTAGCTGCTTATGCATTTGATATATACACTGTCATAATGTCATTTATTTGTACAATAATAACGATAGTAAGGTTGATATAAGTTGATTATTTTTGTTCTAGAACCATAAATCTTATAATTAGGGATGTTTATAATCGAAAAAATTGAGTCAAAAAATAAAATCAAATAAATCGAAAAACCAAAAAACAAACAAAAACTAAAGAAAAATAGATTGGATCAACTTTCGATTTTAATTTTTGAAAACTGATCTAATCTAATCTAAATTGAAAATTTTTATATATGTTTTAATAAATAATATTTCACCTAAAAATTTTATTTTTTTAACTAACCTAAGAAATTATTGTGTTACTCATACTTATTTAAGAACTTTGCATTATACTTTAAGCCAAACTTTATTTTTTCTTTAGTTTCATAGTTTGAACCATAGATTTAGACATGTATTCCAGGATTGATTATTAGTTTGAATTTGTATTTTAATGTATTTTTTAGTGTACGAACATGCCAAAAAATTGAATTAGTTTGATGTATTTTAATTTAATTAATTTGAACCTTTTTTATGTGAATTAGTTTGAACTTATATTTATTATATTTTAATAAATTTTTATGTATAATTTTTTTTATGATTTGTGTATTTTTAAAAAATTGACAAAAAAATAAAAAAATCAATCCAATTCAAATTGATTTAAATTAAATTGATTTTATATGTTGAACAAAACAATTCCAATGACAACATGAAAAAATCAATTAGATTGGATTGTTTAACTTTTTTCTCAAAATTAATATAATCTTATATGTGAACAATCTTACTCATAACATTTTCTTTATGAGAATTTCTTTCTTTCTAAGCAATGTATTACTTGTACTCGAAAGAATTAATTTCATATTTAAAAAATGTGATATCATACAAAAAATTATATACTATATTATAATCTTAAACATAGATTTTTTTTTAAATTTATTTGGGGAATACATTTTCAATTTAGATATTTTTTTAGAATTTAAATGAATACACAAACGATATCAAGCGATTTATTTGTCATAAAATAAAATAATTAGACCTAAAATAACACTTTCATATTATTTAAATGAAAAATTCAAATAAACAATTGACTTATATATAGATATATATATGGAGCGTATTTAATAAAATAAATATTTATTATAAGATATGAAATAAATAAATTTTAATTATTAAATCTTATATAAATAATTAAAATTAAAATATAAATATATATAATTTTTTAAATACATGTAATTTTTTTAAAATAATTTTTTATCTTAAATATTTATATATAATTATATAATTAAAATTTATTTCTCTCATTTTCTTATAATAAAAATTCCTTTAACTAAATTATTGTATATATTTGCTTATAATTTGAGTTGGTGGTTAGATAAACTCATCTTTAAAATGATAATTATAAAGTTCAAACTTCTATCATTTTCCCATAAGATGGTAATTACTTCTACCTCGTCCAATTAGTTCAGGTCCATTTATGACTTATATATTTGGTTAATTTCGTAACTCCAAATAATATTTTTCTAGTAATTTCATGTTTTGGACCCAAAAATAGCTTGTTGGAATTAGAAGATAACGCTTGACTCACTGCCATTTCATTCTTTATCACACACAAACCAAACACAGTAATTTAGGGTTTCAAATTCTATAGCTGCCTTGCCTTGCCTGCAATGTCTGACATCGAAAATCACGTCTCCCTTCGTGGTGGTTCATCCCCCGACAAGGTGCCTTTATTATTATTATTATTTTTTTGTATTTTTTTCCCGAATCACTCTGGTCAGAAGCTTCATTTCTCTCCATGTATGGTTATGTGTCGCTTCTGGAATTTATAAATCAAGACCCGTTTTTGTTTGACGTATTTGTTTTGCTTCGGTGTGCTTGATTACATCTTCAGATTTGTCATTGTGATTGTAATTATGGGGTTTGTTTGTAATCCAATTAAGTTTATGGATGAGCCTCTGGGGTACCCTTTTTTGTTTATGGTTTCAACCATGTCGAACAGATGAAAAGATTTGGGCTAGCGGAAGAGTTTAAGGGTGGTTATTGTATATATACCAGCTGAAATGAGGCAACTTTACATTTTTTCTTGCACGGATATGAATATGATACTCAAGGATGTTGTTTGATGTGTTTAATCACACATATATATATTAATAATTGGTGCTTGATTGAGCAAGGGGAATGAAGGGATTTCATGACCTCCAGTACTGGAGTTAAGGGTATTACCGCTTTAGATGGCTTGCTCACTGATGTGGTTTTTAGAAATAATAGCATTATATTTCTGAGGTCCTTTTTTTTGTTCTTTTTTCCTCTATGTCCCTAAAATTTTCTGCAATGTGCAGTTGTTGTCATAAGATTAAAATCTGCGGTGTATATTGTTCGTATACTCTGTTTCTTCTTTTTTTTTTGCTAGTCTCCTGACATGTGTGGGACAAGATGATTGAATGTTTTTAAATTACCTCAGCCAATTTCTCGTGGATCTGCTCATGAGAGTTTGAGGATGAGAAAGCGAGATGGAGAGAGGAAAACTTTTCATGACCGCCATCAGAGAGACTATAAGGATGATGTTTTTAAAGGAAGGGGCAAATATGAAAGTTATAATCGTCACCAGAGCCGTGATTATGATAGGTTAGACTATTCATCATCCTTTTGTCCTCTTTTCTAATTAAATTTTTCTAAAGCAATTTATATATTAGCACCTTTCTATGTGTAGCCTTCAACTATTTATCATTTCATATATCGGATAGATATGTTCCTTTTATAGGCATAATGACCGTGTTCGAGATGGAGAAATGAGGCACAAATATGGAGAACATTCAAAGAGATCCAGGAGGGAACCTAGATCACGATCCAGATCCCCTTCTCGTTCAGAATGGTACCTGGACTCCAATTTTTTAGAGTGTCCATTTTTCTTGTGGGATATGAAATATCTTCTTGCTCTTAAATAACTACCACTACTTGTTTGATTTCTGTGCCTATTGATTTAGCCTCACTTTCCAACTGAGTTAGCATAATTAAAAGATAAAGGGGCATTTCAGGCTTGTTAATTAGTAATCGTTGATTGGCTCACCTGTACTTTCATCTGTTGCAAGGTGAAACAGGTATTTATATTGAAAACAACTTGTTTTGAAAAAGTTTCTATGTTTACCCTTTTGTAGATTTTTCTAAAAAAAAAACTAACACTGTGCAAACATTTATTTTACATTTTACATTTCCCTTAACTTATGTTCTGTTGTTATGTAGGTATGATATTATATTTTTATTCTATTTTGATTGCCCAATAATTAGAGATAGAGGAAGACCAAGAAAAACTCTAATTGAAACCAATAGAAACGATTTAGATCTAAATGGCCTCTCGGAAGATTTGGCTTTTGATAGAACACAGTGGTGTTGTATGATCCATGTATTGTAGCTGACACCATATAGTGGAAAAAGGCTTTGGTTGTTGTTGTTGTTGATGAACTCTTCAACTGCTGTTTGTCTTTTAATTTTGGTTAGCTGTGTTTATTCATTTATCTTCTAGTGCATCTAATTATGTTTGCAGCAAAAGGACCTCTGGTTTTGACATGGCACCACCTGCTGCGGGTGTAACACCTGCTGTTTCAGGTTTGTACTTAACTTCTTAATTTAATTCATTACGGGGTGTTTGGGAACAACTGTGAAAATTTGATTATTTCAATAATCGATTATTGTTATAATCGATTATAATAGAATCAATTTTATGTTTGGATATGTTAGCTGAAAAATAATTTTAAGCTAATTTGTTTCGTTTGGATGGTCTAAAAAAGAATCGTTTTATGCATTAAATTACCAAAATAGGTACATAATGATTAAAAAAGTTATTTGATTGAGAACAAAATGATATTTACATCTCAAAGTGTAAGGAATAATCTGTAATATAAAATTATAAGCTTCAATCTTCAGTATTATAAAAAAACCTTTTATAATGCATTGAGTTTTGTGCAAAAGCTGAAGTTGATTTTGCCAAGCATGACTGAACAGTGAAAAAAAGCTTTTTTTGAAAAAAGGCTGTAACTGTTGCCAAACATGTACTACATGTATGGATTCCTGATTAGATTATGTTTATGAGCTTCATTTGTTTTTCTTTTGTTGTTTGGCATATTCAGTCTGCAATAGTTGTTGCCTTAGTTTAAGTGTTTCTGTTGATATTTTCTGTACATTTTTATAGTGATAAATTTACTTTGAAACTAAGAACCACTCTTGTGTTGTCTGGTTGTTGTGTGTGGTTGTGTTTCTGGATTATTTTTATGGTTGGGTAAGAAGGCAATGTTGGGCTGCATGTCCTACCAACCTACCTATCAGCGCACACCCTGTAGCGTGTTCAATGGACGGCCTATGCATTCTGTAGCTGGACCTTTCACTCTCAACTTGCAAAAGTTGCCTATTGGTAGACACATATTTCCCAGAATCTGCAGTGATCGAACTCATTTCTAAATTTTTATTTTTTTCATGCTATATATTAGGTATGATATATTTTCTTTCATTTTGGCTTTATTTGTTGTGAAATGGATGCTTGTAGGCCTCTTATTTGTTTGATCTAGTGACAAGCTCCAAAACTGTGCAATATTTTTCTGTACAACTTATTTTCTATATCTTGTTTTCTTAAAAGTTAATAATGCAGGGCAAATGCTGGGTAATTCTCATATAATTCAAGGAACTGTGCAAAATCTGCCACCAGTTGGGATATCGCAGGTGCTAGTTTCTCACGAGTGTCGTTGCACCAGATTTTCAGTTGTTTTAATTCTATGAACTCTCTAGATGATTTTAATTTGTCACAGATTGGAGCACTTTCCTTAATGCAAGTTCAACCTATGACACAGCAGGTTGTGTGACTCCCTATATGTCTGTGACAATATGTGCATTTGTAGGCTTATATGTCTTTATGACAGTTTCTATTTTCTTGCTCTAAAGGCTACAAGGCACGCACGGCGAGTGTATGTTGGCGGGCTTCCTCCTTTGATTAATGAACAGGTTCTCTCTCTCTCTCTCTCTCTCTCTCTCTGTATGTTTGTGTGTTTTGGCTATCAACTAAGTATTGTGGCTTCCGCAGATTGATGTTTTAATATTGCTTGAGATCCATTAATGGGACAAAAAAAGTCTAAGTCCTATACGGGCACATCACCTATATAAGATCTAAAATATTTTTACATGACTGACAACTGTTACAAGTATTGCCTTCCAGTTCTTTATGAACAAATTTACCTACTTTGGAAGGATATGTTGAAATTATATAAAGACAATATGTGGGGGCAATAGTAGCATAGTTTTTTTTCCCCTCTTTTTTCTTTTAAAGGATTTGACATTCATTGTTATGGTAACCTAGGAAGTGCAAAAGAATTGCAATTTGCAAATAATTTGGAGTCATTATTATTATAGGGGATATACTAGTATTCTAAAATGAATACTAGCCATAATAGACCTTTTCAGTGAAAAGTGTTGCTTTATTCACACTCGAAGTAAAATGGTAGGAGAATAATTAGTTTCTGCATGTTATGATTGTTTTAACTATTCCTGGACTAAAGATTCCAGTGGATATAGCTTATTACATTCTGCTGTCAGCTCCTTTAGCAAAATTAGGTTAGATTGCAGCTTACCTAATCTAAGAATTGTTTTCCTGTGCTTTTTGGAAATGTTGAGGTTTTTATTTTTGAAACAGGCAATTGCAGCATTCTTCAGCCATGTCATGACTGCTATTGGGGGAAATTCTGCTGGAGCAGGTCCTATATGCATATTATTTTATTTTGTGATTAGACACCTGTATAAGGGCTCGTTTGGATGAGCTTCTAAATAAGTTTTTTTTTAAAAGGTCTTTTAAAAAAGCAACAGTTAATTTATGTTTGGATGTAGTACTCATAAAGTGCTGTTTTAGATTTTCTATTGTTTGGATGTAAAAATGTAAAAGGACTTTTTTTTAATGGTATAATTACTTAGAACAACTTCTCCATGATCTAAAAAAAGTACAGTTTGTGCTTTTTCTTTTTTATAAAAGTTCATCCAAACATGCTAAAAATGAGTTGAAGTACTTATTTTTTTTTTTTTTAAGAAAGGGTCTTTTTTTATCTGAAAAAGCACATCCAAAAAAGCTCTAAGACTTGGCACGCTTACTCTACTCAATAACTTATTATAGAATGTTGTTTTCATGAATCCAACCTTTGAATTACAAGTAATCACATGTTGATATTGTCTTTTAAATTTAAGAAAAGACAATATAGGTATATAATCAAATAGTTGATATTTTCTTATATTTGAATACATTATACATTTCAAACAAAACATCAACCGGTTGATCACATTATTATTGTTGTTTAAATTTTATGGCATACAAATTTAACTACATGTTTGCTTTTAATTCAATAGATGTATTGATAAAAAAACCACTGTCTGTATGAAGTTATTGCATAGTGTAAGTGTCTTGAGTGTGTGTGTGTATATATATATATATATATAGCCAATATTGCTTAGTTGTTTTGTTTATTCAAAATTTTCTCATTTATAGGTGATTCTGTTGTCAATGTCTACATCAATCATGAGAAGAAATTTGCATTTGTGGAGATGAGAACTGTTGAAGAAGCTAGTAATGCAATGGCATTAGATGGAATAATATTTGAGGCAAGCACTGCCATGTTAATCTCTTGCAATGGCATCATAAGGTGTTATTATTTTAAAGTGAGATAAACGATAACAGGAATTAAATAAGGAGTATGTCAGTTGTTGTATGATCAGTACATTAACTTTTCATCATAAGTCATAACCGAATGCTTGAGTTTTGGATTCTCTGTCATTCTCAAAGTTATGACAAATTAAAATTAATGGAGCATGCACTTTTTTTTTTTTAAAAAGAGCTTTTATATATTGTAGTATTGGTCAATATGGGAAATTGCTATCTACGATTGGGTTGGGACTTGAGTGTATCCCAAAGCCAAGGCAATACCTGATATGTTAAATTGCAGTTTTTTAAATTTTTTATTTATTGATTTTTTATTTTTCATATATATATATATATATATATATATCCGTGGATGTGGTTAATACAGTTGGAAGATTGCTTTTGTTTTGTTTTGTTTTTTGTTTTTGCTTCCAGAAAAAAACGTGGCTAAAAATTCTAATTTATTGGTGGTAAAGTAAGCTTTTTGCACAATTCTTAAGTTCTTTACCTGCATATTCATAAGAGGCTGTTATCTAGTGCATTTTCAATCTGATGCTTCATGCAGCCTGTTTGCTCAGACGTTTTGGAATGTGCCACTTAGGCAATTGAATGCTTGATAATTTCTACTGAACTTAATTCTGTGAGAACACTAGACACTGACATGTTTCTTGTGATATCTTAGGGTGTGGCTGTGAGGGTTCGTAGGCCAACAGATTATAACCCTTCATTAGCTGCAGTTCTAGGTCCTAGCCAGCCAAGTCCATACCTTAACTTATCTGCTGTTGGACTTGCTGTAGGGTAAGTTGACCATGTAGTTTGATGGTGATGTGTATATTTTATACGGATTTTACATAATGTTCGAAATATCTTGTTCTTCTGTTCTGACCAATCTGGATTTGTTTCCAGTGCAATTGGTGGAACTGAGGGACTTGACCGCATCTTTGTGGGTGGGCTGCCATTCTACTTTACTGAAGCACAAATAAGAGAATTGCTCCAAGCTTTTGGGTAAGGCTATCATGCTTTTATTTATTCTTAAGTTTGGTCTTTTCTGTATTCTGGAATTTTATTTGATTTGCCATTCATGCTGATGGAATTTCTTTACAAAGATAAACCTGAAATATTTATGTTGTGATGGCATTTGACCTATTGCAGTCCTCTCCGGGCTTTTGATCTAGTTAGGGATAAAGACACTGGAAATTCTAAAGGATATGGTTTCTGCATCTATCAGGTGAAGAAAGCTGTAATTTAGAATCTGTAGATCTTCATGATGTTACTTTTCAACTGTTTCTTTTTGTAGTAATTACTTTACAATTTATGTTGTTTTGCATATTGTATGGTAATTTCCTAACAAAGTGTACAGGTTGTTGTATATTTTACTGAAATTTTATTTTCTGGGTACAATCTTCTCAGGATCCAGTGGTAACAGACATTGCTTGTGCATCTCTCAATGGCCTTAAAATGGGTGATAAAACATTGACTGTAAGGCGTGCTACTGTCAGGTTGGCCTGTTTACTGAAATAAGTCTATTATTTGCTTGAATTTGGATTTTATCTATTGCCTAATTTTGTTTTTGATACTTCTGTATGACTATTTTGGCACACAATTTCCAAATCTCCTTCTGATACACCCTTAGCCCAAGTGTATAGGAGGAGAAAGCTTGGGTCGAATGGGCCTAGGAAAGTGGGTGGGCTGCCTGGAGAAATAGGAATGGCAGGAATGTGTGTCATGAGAGAGAAAATGACAAAAGAGAAGTTTGTTAAGCAGTTAGACAGCTGGCAGGAAATGAGTGGAAGTGGAATGATTCAGGATCTGCAACAGAATAGGGAGTAAAGGGGGATCGGAGGGAAGTGAGAGGGTAAGGAAGAATTAAGAAAATTGGAGAGGCTTGGATTGGGTGTGCCCTGGTGTTTGGGACCCCATTGTTATCATTTTCATAGTTTCCTTCTGTTTCTTTTGTTCTGTGTTTCTGGTTGTAATACAGAGAATTATCTGTGTCTTAAGGAGCTAGTCTCCTCAATATACGTATATCTTTTCAATCTCTATCAATTTGGTATCAGAGCTCCCGTCTAGGGAGCCCTGGTTGTTGCGATCAGAAGATGGATGGGAGAATTAATGACCTGGAGCAGAGGATGGAGGGCATGCACATGGAGTTTATGGACAGACATCAACGTTTGGAGGACAGGCTGGTGGAATTTATGGAACGTATGGAGAAGAGACACAATGATCGTCACCAGCATGGCCTGGGGACGGGTGATAATGGAGAAAGAGGGGAGGGATACTCAGGAAGCAACATCGACAACCGGGGTGGATACGGAGGTTGGAGGTCCCATATTTTACGGGTGAAGACCCCTATGGCTGGATTTACCGAGTTGAGAGGTATTTCCACATCAATCGCATTTCCGAACAAGAGAAGGTATCGGCGGCAGCAATTTGTCTGGAGGGAAGGGCCCTTAACTGGTTTCAATGGTGGGAAGCTCGTACCACTTGGATCACTTGGGCAGCGTTTCGAAGTGCACTATTACAGAGGTTCCAGGTTTCTTCTTCGGGAAACCCATATGAAACACTGATGAGCTTGAGGCAGAATGGGACGGTAGTGGAGTATAGAGAGAGTTTTGAGCTCTTATCAGCTCCTCTGAGGCATGCTGAGGAGGATGTTTTAAAGGCAGCTTTCATGAATGGGTTGAGCGATGAAGTGAAGGTAGAGGTGAGACTACACCAGTCGGACGATCTTGGGGAGATAATGACGTTGGCTCAACGGGTAGAAGAACGGGACCAGTTGTTAAGGAAGGTAAGAAACACGATGAGCAAGTCGGGTCAATGGGTGGGATTCGGAGGCTCTAATTCGGGTCGGCCCGCACTGACCACTCGAACTAATGGGTCAGTGGATTATGGAGGAATTGGGCCTCGTGGGGGGCAACAGTGGGAGCCCAACTGGAATGGGCAGCGTGGTGGAAATAATTTCCACTCCCAAACTACAACCCAAGGCTCGAAAGCAGAACCTTTGGCTGCTGGGGGATGTATGGGTGCTGGAGGAATGGGAACTGAAGGGAGTAACACGGCAAACGTTGGAGGATTCCGGAGAGGGGGAAGGTTCAAACGTCTGACCCATGAGGAGATGCAGGACAAGATCAAGAGGAATCTCTATTTTAGGTGTGATGCTCGGTACACTCCTGACCATATGTGCCAAAATCAACATCTGAATGTGCTACTATTAAGCCCAGATGAATTGGGTCAAGGAGGATACTCAGAAGGAGGAGGATCAGAAGGAGAGGAGGAGCAGGATGCGGCTATGAAGCTTAGTATGAACAGTATAGCCGGTTTAACATCAAAAAAATCATTAAAGCTGTGGGGCACCATGAAGGGGAAGAAGGTCATTGTGTTGATAGATTCGGGAGCCTCCCATAATTTTCTATCCCATGAAATAGTCAATGAGTTACAGCTGCCCAGGGAGGAAACAAGAAGCTATTCCGTGTAAGTTGGAGATGGGCATAGGGTCCATAGCCAAGGAGTTTGCAAGAAGGTTCAGTTGGTGATACCAAACTTAGTCATTGTGCAAGATTTCTTCTTATTTGATTTGGGAGGGGCAGATGTGGTTTTGGGGTTTGAAGGCTGGAGGGGTTGGGAGAGATAAAGGCTAACTTCAAAGAATTGATTATTAAGGTGAAATGGGAAAGGGAGGAAGTGAAGATCAGGGGGGACCCATCTTTGTCCCGAACCATGGCGTCCTTTAAAGCCATGACAAAGGCTCTGAAAAACAATGGTGAAGGATATTATGTGGAGTTAGGAATGATCACATTGGTGGAAAACGATAAGGAGATGGAGGATGAGGGAATAAAGGCAGTGTTAGAAGAGTTTCAGGACCTGTTTGTAGAACCAACTTCCTTACCACCACAGAGGCAGTGTGATCATAGGATCACCTTGAAAGAAGGGACCCAAATTCCAAACATCCGTCCATATCATTATCCCCATTATCAAAAAGGGGAAATTGAAAAATTCGTAAGGGAGATGCTGTCCGCTGGTATGATTAGCCCCAACACCAGCCCCTACTCAAGTCCCTTAATCCTAGTGAAGAAGAAAGATGGGAGCTGGAGGTTTAGTGTGGATTATCGCACCTTGAACAGTATTACAGTTCTGGACAAGTTTCCCATACCCGTTATTGACGAATTGCTGGATGAGTTAGGAAGAACTAAGGTGTTCTCAAAATTGGATTTGAAGTCCGGATATCATCAAATACGGATGAGAGAGGAGGACATCATAAAGACAGCATTTCGAACCCATGAAGGCCACTATGAGTTTGTGGTGATGCCTTTCGGGTTAACGAATGCTCCATCAACCTTTCACGCTTTGATGAATGTCATATTCAGGCCATTTCTTCGAAGATTTGTGCTGGTTTTTTTTATATGATATCTTGGTTTACAGCCAAGACAAATCAATCCATGTTGGTCACCTGAGGATGGTATTGGAAGTGTTAAGGAGGAATGCTTTGTCAGTAAACTATACGAAGTGCAACTTTGGTGAATCTGAGTTAGAACTTAGAATATTTAGGTCACATAATTTCGGGCCAAGGGGTGGCAGCAGACCATTCTAAAATTGAAGCTATGAAGCAGTGGCCAATTCCTAAGGATGTCAAAGGGCTGCGTGGGTTCCTAGGTCTAACAGGCTATTATAGATGTTTTGTGCGTCAGTATGGGCAGATTGCACGACCACTTACCCAGTTACTAAAGAAGGATGGTTTCCAATGGCATGCAGAGGCCCAGCAGGCTTTTGAAGACCTCAAGGCAGCAATGATCAACCTGCCCACTCTGGCTTTACCAGATTTCAACAACAACTTCATGGTAGAAACTGATGCATCTGGGTCAGGATTGCACGCAGTATTGATGCAGCATGGTCGACCTCTAGCTTTCATCAGTCAAGCATTTTCAAAAAAGTCAAGGTCTAAGTCAGTTTATGAACGTGAATTGATGGCTATAGTATTTGCTGTTCAGAAGTGGCGGCATTTTCTTATGGGTAGACACTTCATCATTCGCACGGACCAAAAAAGTTTGAAATTTCTGATGGAGCAAAGATTGATGGCAGAAGGGCAGCAAAGGTGGGTTGTCAAGCTATTGGGATATGACTTCGAAATTCAGTATAAACCAGGGGTGGAAAACAGAGCAGCAGATGCTCTCTCTAGAGTCATGGACTTTAAGGACATGACTATGCTAACTAGTCCAGATTTACAGTCTTTATCTGAGGAAGTTTTGGAGGATGATTATACTAGGAAGGTTCTGCAGGACCTATTATCCAACCCAGCATCTCATCCCGGGTTTACCACACGAAAAGGTTGTTTGTGGTACATGGACAGGTTGGTGCTGCCCCATAAATCCAACAATATTCCTAGGTTGCTGGAAGAATTTCACTCTACCCCTTGGGGGGGACACTCAGGTGTTGAGAGGGCCTACAGGAGATTGGCTGCGATTTTCTATTGGAATGGAATGCGACGGATGTTCGTACTTTTGTAACAGCCTGTGCTGTCTGCCAAAGGAATAAGTTTCAAACCCTTCAGCCAGCGGGATTATTACAGCCCCTGCCTATCCCAAATCAAGTGTGGGAGGATATCTCCATGGATTTCATTGCGGGATTACCCAAGTCAAAGGGGGCTGATACTCTTTTGGTTGTAGTTGATCATTTGACCAAGTATGCCCATTTTATCCCTCTAACTCACCCGTATTCAGCCAAGGAAGTGGCAGCTATTTTCATTAAGGAGGTGGTGAGGTTGCATGGATTTCCGGGGTCCATTATTACTGATAGGGATCGAATTTTTGTGAGTCAATTTTGGGGTGAGATACTTCAGTTGGCAGGAACGAAGCTTAAATTTAGCTCTGCTTATCATCCAGAAACGGATGGCCAAACTGAAGTTGTCAATCGAACTGTGGAGACATATCTGAGATGTTTCGCGAATGATCATCCCCATAGTTGGGTCAAGTGGCTTGCATGGGCTGAATTTTGGTTCAACTCTTCCTACAATGCTTCCATTCAAATGACACCTTTTAAAGCATTGTATGGACGAGATCCTCCCTGTATTTTTCCTTTTAATAAGGGCGTGACCGCCCCAGAGACCGTGGACCAGATGCTGTTAACCAGAGATGCTATTCTGGATGTGAGCTCAAACAGAATTTATGCAAGGCTCAAGAACGAATGAAGTTGCAAGCCAACAAACATTGCAGGGAGCTGAAATTTCAGCCTGATGATCTAGTATATCTTAAACTACAGCCCTACAGATTAAAATCTCTAGCAAGAAGGATCAACCAGAAGCTTAGCCCTCGATTTTATGGCCCTTTTAAGGTGGTTTGCAGAATTGGGGCAGTAGCTTATGAGCTTGACCTGCCTGCCCATTCCCGTATCCATCCTGTCTTTCATGTTTCCCAGTTGAAAAAAGCTCTTCACGCTAATGTTCCATGTCAACAACTTCCAGCTTTTCTTACAGAGGAATTGGAGCTGCAAGTCCAACCTGAAGCTGTTTTAGCAATCCGAAAACTTCTTAATGGATCAACTGAGGTATTAATCAAGTGGGATCATCTTCCTGATCATGAGAACTCATGGGAAGATTATGCCACTATTTTGCAGCAGTTTCCTAATTTCCACCTTGAGGACAAGGTGACTCTGATTGGGGGGGGTATTGATACACCCTTAGCCCAAGTGTATAGGAGGAGAAAGCTTGGGTCGAATGGGCCTAGGAAAGTGGGTGGGCTGCCTGGAGAAATAGGAATGGCAGGAATGTGTGTCATGAGAGAGAAAATGACAAAAGAGAAGTTTGTTAAGCAGTTAGACAGCTGGCAGGAAATGAGTGGAAGTGGAATGATTCAGGATCTGCAACAGAATAGGGAATAAAGGGGGGGATCGGAGGAAAGTGAGAGGGTAAGGAAGAATTAAGAAAATTGGAGAGGCTTGGGATTGGGTGTGCCCTGGTGTTTGGGACCCCATTGTTATCATTTT
Organism: Ormosia semicastrata; assembly: GCA_029884595.1. Classification (NCBI taxonomy): domain Eukaryota; kingdom Viridiplantae; phylum Streptophyta; class Magnoliopsida; order Fabales; family Fabaceae; genus Ormosia; species Ormosia semicastrata. The sequence goes on along the minus strand of JAQQTO010000057.1, from coordinate 6,992,919 downwards.
CATAGTTTCCTTCTGTTTCTTTTGTTCTGTGTTTCTGGTTGTAATACACAGAATTATCTCTGTCTTAAGGAGCTAGTCTCCTCGATATACGTATATCTTTTCAATCCCTATCACCTTCCTTTAGTATGTTCCTATGCTATAAAATATGAACATGGATCTGGGACTCATTGATATAGAGATAAAAGGGAGAAATTTAAATTGAGAAGGAGCAAGTAATTAACTGAGACTATACTGAATTATTGATCAGTCAGTGAATCCTTTTTAGTTGGCAGACTTAAGGTAGTTTAAATTCTACTATTTTAAGAAAGCTTAAGTAGTATTCTTCTAAATAGGAAATTGTAATTTAATAGAAAACAAAGATTGTGCTAAGCCTCTAGTTACTAAATCCCTGATCACTGATTAATCCTACTTGCCATACTACTGATACGTGGAATAGACTACTCTATTATGCTGTCATGCTTCTGTATATTGGTTTCAATAGCCGTTAATCTTCTGTGCTTTTGGTATTTTGTGGTATACCCACAATTTTTTTTGGACATGGTTTATGACAGAACACAATGGCGTCATTTGATCTATGTAGCCGATCCCACCTAGTGGGAAAAGGCTTTGTTGTTTTTGTTGTTGTGTAGCTGTTGATGATGATGTGAACGTGGAACAAGGAAGTTAAAAGTGATGTAGATGAATTTTGTATTTTTTTTTTTAAAACCATTGTCGCAGTATTCTTCAATACATTGTTTCTATTTTCTAAAAGATTAAATCTTCACTTGTTTATTTTTCTACTTCTTTTTGGTCAATGAAATTCATTATAATGCACTTCTTGGGCAGTGGACATTCTAAAACAGAACAGGAACACATCTTTGCACGGGCACAACAGCATATAGCTATGCAGGTGAAACACATGTACTTTTGCCTTCTATTTGTTACTTCTTCATCATTTATTATTGTTCTTGATTATTTGTATTCTTTAATTAACAGAAAATAGCTTTGGAAGTTGGTGGGTTAAATATTCCAGGAGTGGAAAGAGTGCCAACAGCAAATGATGAAAGCCCCACTAAAGTTTTATGTTTGACTGAGGTGATTCTGCTTTCTACTATATGCAGAATTTTATTATTAACCAAAATATTTGATGTAGAGCTTACTATAGTTACTTTATCAAGTGTTTGCTATGGTTGTTAACAATTCTATTTGACTGACCCTTGATGGTATTTCCCTGCACCCCTGTTTTACCTGGGTTTTTTTGAAGGCCATTACTACTGATCAATTGAGGGATGATGAGGAGTATGAAGAAATATTGGAAGACATGCGGGATGAATGCTGTAAATTTGGTATGCATGTTGTGTAAAATGATATGTCCCATCATTTGCCTTTTTCTACGTAAAGCTGTGCATGCTATTACATTTTCTCTGGTTTGGTGAGTAAGTTGGATCTATTTATAGGATGTAATTAGATCTTCAGGGAACATTTAACCTTGTTTGTCTGTCTCAAGACTTCTTTGACCTTATTCCTTTTTGAAAAACTGTGCCAGGGGCATAAATGCTAAGATTGTTCAACTTGTGTCTGGATCTGCATTTTCTAGCTTAGTGTAAAGAAGTTTTCTAATAAGTTCTAAATTTCTATTTTTTGTACTGAAATTAGTTAGCTCTGTGTCTGGGGACTTGGGGCTTTTAAAATGGTTGATAGTGATTTGTTTCAATGGTTGGTACACACAGCAAAAATTGTTGGAGAAGTTTGTGTTTCTGGAGTTGCCTAATGACAATGCAATGCTGTAGTTTCTTGGAGTATTCAAAATGGATAGAGAATTAAAAACAAAAAAAAAAATTGTCTTTGGCTGTTCTATTATAATGTCCCTTTATATACCGATCATTGTCGTTGTTAGTGGAATTCTGGTGCTCACTTCATGACTTTATTGTTTTTAAGATTATTTATTTTGCTGCGAGATCAGAATGGCAATTGTCTGCTAAAAACAAACGAGATTAGGTTGTTGTGTAATGTCCGCTAATGTCATTGTTCATGAACTTTTAATTGATATGCTTTCTTCGACTTGGTTGGACTGTTTAGGGACCTTGATGAATGTTGTTATTCCTCGTCCAAATCACAGTGGAGAGCGGCCTTCAGGTATTGGAAAGGTACGTAGTTCACTTGTGATGCATTTGAGTTCTCACTCTCGTCAGTTGCTAACATGACAGGCGTGTAGCTCCACATATTTTCAGTGTATGAAGTTATGTGATGCATTAGTTGCTAATATCATGTACCTCACGAGCCATAACGGTTTTAACTTTTAAACTTTTGTGTGGCATCTAAATTGGGCCTCTAAAGGGTTTCATGAGTTAGTGAATAATCCAAACTTACAGTTGTTTGAATGTGGTGTTAATTTCCCCTGCAGGTGTTCTTGGAATACTCTGATAGCGCTGGTTGTTTCGCTGCAAAAAATGCATTAAATGGTAGGAAATTTGGGGGCAATATTGTGACTGCCGTTTATTATCCAGAAGAAAAATATCATAATATGGAGTATGATGTATAAGCTAATGTACGGGATTATTATCTATTTGTAAAGTTAGTAGCTCAATTTTCCTAACTCAAGTTTTACATGTAATTTTGAACTGAATTCATGAGATATAATCGGTAATATTTCTTGTAAATCATACATCGATGCTACTGTCATTAATGTGTTCATGGTAATAATCACTACGATTATCACAATTGTTGATGATTAACGGTTGGATTCATCAAAATTGTTTTGAGTTATTGAGGTGTGTATCTAGTCTCGTCAGGTAAAATTATATATGATTGAAGAAATATAGATAATATTAATAAATTATATAAATTGTAATTTTACTCAATTAATTATTCACAAGTTGAACAAGTTGAATTTAAACTCTCAAGTTTGACTCGAATAATTAAACAAGTCTAATATTATAAACTCATTTAGTTATTAATGAGTTGAGCTTAATAATGAGTTGAGTTTAATCCAGCTTAAATCTGCAAATGGTTTGGTAATTATTTAGGAAGCAGAGGGATTAAAAGGGATTATGTCGGTTTTTGACACGTTAGACACTTTTTTTCGGTAATTGATATTTCAAATATATATGGACTTATCAAACTATGTATCATTTGCTTGGTTTGGGCATTGCACTCCTTGTGATAAAAATAAATAAAAATAAAAACAATCTTTTTTGTGTCATTATCTTCTTATTCGTAGTGTCCGGGTCTATAATCTAACTACCCAAGTTATAATTCTTCTTATAGTTAATAAAAATATAATTTTTAGATGGGTTGTAGTAGGGAGAGGTGAACTTTTCAAAATGTTATGTTCTATATGACCGAATTTTTTTGATATAAAATAATACAAAGTTACAATGACATTACAATAATATGATACTAAAGTCCATTTCATCGGCCTTAAAAAAAAACATTCATTTAATCGGAGTTGTGGCCTTTATATAAAGGCCTCGATTTGACCAGTTATTTATGTGAATATTAAGTAACTTTTGATTATATAATGCTATGATCTCTCTCTCTCACACATATATATATATATTACATTTTTTATTTGTATATAATTTTTATTATTTAATTTTAATTATTATTTTTTATATATTCATACTCTAATTATTCTATCTCACAAATGTGCAATGATGCATTTCTTAATAATATGCATCAAACATTATTCTTTCATTAATACCGATTCACAACTAGTTATTAATGAAAAAAATTATAATGTAGATTTTTTTAAAGGCACTTATTAAAAAATTAAAGATTTTTTAAAAAAATAAAAAGTAAACATTTAAGACATTAGAAATTTAAAAAAAAGTTTATTTTTCATTTTAAACTTGCTACTATTAAATTCTTTAACAAGTCTCATTAGTAAAATCTTTATAATTTTAAATACACATATATACCAAATAAACGGATGCTTGAGACTGAGACAGTGACAATGTTAAATGCTGCACCTTTGAATTAAATTTTTCTATTTTTGTATGGAATTTTTTTCTATATCTTTACTTTTTAAATATTACAGTAGATTATTAACTTTATATAATATTATTATTTAAATTTATAATATACTTTATTAATAATAAGCTATAACTTAATAAATTGGTTCATATATATAGTTGTAATAATGTGATTTGTGTTTATTTTTTTGTAAAATCAAGTAATATAATGAATGATAGTTTTAAAATAAGAAAAATGGAGTAAAAAATTAAAATTTGTAATATTAAAAATTTAAAATCAAACTTAATATTAAAAAAAATTAAAATAATATTTATCTAATAAGTAATTATAAATGACAAATTTTAATTGAAATTTAAAAATGTGCGGATATTCTTAAAAATATAAAAAACTAGATAAAGGTTTTAAAAGTAATATTTTTTATAATTCTAATTTTTTTACCACAAATAATACATATTCTTCTTTTCATACTTCTCTTAACATCATTTATCATATTTTTTTTAATTATATTTATTTAAAATAAGTGTCAAAATAAGTGTGTGATGGAAAATGATTTTCTTATTAAAACAGAAAAAGCGAAGTGATCGAAATCCGGCACGATTTGCGGATGCCAGAACGCGCTTTTCGGAGTGGCTGAGTCGGATCAGTGTCATATCATATAATGGATAAGACTTTGGCCGTATGTTTTTTCCTCGTATTCCCATCGCTTCGCTGTCTCCACTATCCAGTTACTATCTTCCAACTAATCACCTCCACCTCATCACATCACATCACATCACCTGTCTATGACTAGATTCTGATTCTGACACTATCTAATCCTAATTATTCCCACAAAATAGTAATAATACATCATTAGATTAAAACCATTTCTTTTTTTCTTTTTAAAATTCTTTTTGGGCTATTAAAAAAAAATTAAGACTGCATTATAATTATGCTCTAAACTTTTCAGCAAAAGAAATTACACATAATAATATTCATATAGTATGAAAGTATTGTTGGACATCATCTGGCGTGGCTCATAACAAGTAGTGTGTAAAATTTTTACAAAAATATAAGTAAATTTATTTAAACATAAATCTGATGTGCGAAAAATTTGCATAAGGTAATATATATTTTCAGTGGCTAAGATATTATACATTTCTCATTATTCTGTCACTTTGCTTTGTCGACGCCTGTAAATCAGTCCGTCAAAAGTTCAAACAATTTAATCTGTTCGCATTTTGCCCTTTATCTTCTTAACAAGACAAATAATTCTCTAACATGTCAATATATATATAAATAATTCTCATATATAAACTTGATTAAAAATATATTACTTTTTCATCTTCATCTTATTTCTTTGTTTGGATAGAATTGCCACGTTGACGCACACACACATTCTCTCTCTCTTCACTCCCCACCTTGCAGTCAAACCCCCCAATTTGGAGCTTATATTGTATTTGTATCTATATATATCTAACCATGAATGACTCATTCCTCCTATCTGTATCACTATCCGTTTTCAAAGTCTATCACTGAATCTCATTCTCTATCTGCATCTATTTGGATTTCTGATTTTGGTATCCTTCTATCTCTTCTTCCCCACTTTTCAAAGTGTTTACATTTGTTCATTTGCATGATCATATTCATTGTTCAAAGCTCACAGATTTTTTATGTTCTTTCTGCAGCTAGCTAATTGCTATACTGATATTGGTGCATTTCTTTGAGAAAAGTCTATTATAACAAGAGTGGGTGACATTGGAAGCTAACTCAGAGTCAGACCCAGAGGCAAAGATGTTGGGGATTTTCAAGGAAAAGTTGGTTAATGCACCCAAGGAGCTCAACAGTCCAGCTTCTTTGGGTTCATCCACTAAGCCTAAGCTTACTCATGAAATCCTTCAGGATTTCATGTCCTACAATTCCTCCAATGCTTTCTCCATGAGCTTTGGAAATGATGCTTTACTAGCTTACTCCCCTTCAAACCAGCCTTTCATTCATCATAGGTATGTCTGTCTGAAAATGGCTTATAAACTTTTTAAAGAAAAGGACAAAAAACAAACCCATTTGGTTAATTAATTGCCTGTTGACTTGAGATATGAGTTTCACTTAATTGAGTGATCAATTATTAGAAAATCAGTACATTACCTTTCTTAATTTCATTCATGGCTAGACATAAATGAGTTAATGAATCTATTATTTTATAAATGGATTTATGAATTTATATGTACATACATATATATGTTTATTGAGTTGAGTTTGTATTGCTATTGCTGATACCAAAAATGTGTGACAGGTTGTTTAGTGGTCTGGATAACATATACTGTGTTTTCCTGGGTAGCCTGCACAACCTTAGCAAGCTCAACAAGCAGTATGGGCTATCAAAGGTAACTAATGAGGCCCTGTTTATCATCGAAGCCTATCGGACACTTCGCGATAGGGGTCCATACCCAGCTGATCAGGTCCTCAAAGAACTTGAAGGCAGTTTTGGATTTGTGATCTATGACAACAAGAATGGAACAGTTTTTGTTGCATCAGTAAGTCCCTTTCTTTTTTTCTTTTTCTTTTTTTTTTGGGTAATAATCAATAAGTCCCTTTCTGAATTTCTAAATGTTGGAACTTTGGGAATAGAAAAGGAAATGTGTGATTTGATAATGTGCATGGTGTTATTAATCTTTGTGGTACTACTAATAATTACCCACATCACATGGTGTCTATGTTTGAACAGGGTTCTGATGGGCAGACTGGGCTCTTCTGGGGTATTGCAGCTGATGGTTCAGTAGTTATTTCTGAAAACCTGGATCTTATAAAAGCATGCTGTGCTAAATCATTTGCACCATTCCCAACTGGTATGTAGATCTGGTTTCTCTTTCCATTGCAAAATTTGGAAAGATCATAACGGATTCCATAATGTTCCAATAAAAAGTTGCAGCTTTAATTTAATTTTAAATCACCATTTAAGATTACAAATTTTTATCAAATTAATACAATTATAAGATAACGGCAAAATTAACTGGTTAAATTAGTAACTATAAAGGGTGATATTTTGTTTGGAATTTAATGCATAAATAAATGGTGTTGAAATTGCAGGGTGTATGTTTCATAGTGAGCATGGTCTCATGAGCTTTGAGCATCCTACGAGGAAGATGAAAGCAATGCCTCGGATTGACAGCGAGGGGGTTATGTGTGGGGCTAACTTCAATGTTGACTCTCAATCAAGGAACCCAATGATGCCACGTGTTGGAAGTGAAGCTAATTGGGCTACTTGGGGCTCGCAAGCTTGACTAATTTAATCATAATCTATCCTTTTTCATTTTCGCTAGGAGCAACTTAATATAATGGGGGTGACTCTGCTTTTAGTCATTTTTTTCTCGTTTAGTTCCAGTCCATTGTTGTGTACATATTCATGCTTCAAGGTTGAACATGATTATGGTAATTTCCATTATGAATAACAGGAAGTTTTAGTTTTGAATTCTGAAAGTGTGGATATGCATTCAGTGTATGTTATAAATCTTTCTTCACAAAATGAAGCAGGCCAGGAAAAATCACGCACACATGCACACATGGTGTGCATAGATTTGTCCAATCGAACGGATAAACACTCTGGTTACGTGGTCCCTCAACATAATTTTTTGTGGCAAAATGATCCTTGACTATCATACTCCCATTAAAATATTTGCATACCAACATTATTCTTTTTTATATTAGTATCTCTTTATACTTTGCTACTTGCTTGTAATAAATAAATGTTGATAACTTCTAAACTTTGGAATAAAAAAAGGTGACAATTACATAGTTTATCAAATGCACATATAATAATAACAATAATAATAATAATAATTGCTTTATAAAAACTCTGTTGATGACTTTTATGTAAGATTAGCAAACGAGTATCAATATTTTACTCATAAAAACCATCTCGTTTTATTAAGGAAAATGTTGTGTCCAACTTTTATACGTACATTATATTTATATCATATGTTAATGTGATAAAAATATCAAATAATTTTATATACAACTGTAACATTCTCACAAAATACAAAACAAGTTTATAAGTTAAAAAGAACTAGACGTATAAAAATTAGATAAATAGCGAGACTCTTATTAATTTTGAATACTTACAACAATTTTCAATATACAATTTACTAATCAATGCTCTGGCCAACTACAAACAAACACCAGAAGTTTTAATCGTTCTTCAACAATGTTCTTACCACGCCTTCCATACAACAATTAAAGGAACACATCATTTCCCAAAGGAAACTTTTTTAAAGTAACTCAAAGTAACTTTTTTACATATGACTATTTTATTATTTTATCATTCATTCACACAAGCAAGAAACTCATATATGCACTGGTTGTTCACAAGAGCAATGGATGTAGACATTTGACCAAATCTGCAAGAAGACGTCAAATCAACATCCTATTCCCATTGGTATGGTGCCCACATTGCATACAAGAATTCCTCGCTAGCATTCTTCCTCTTCTGATGTAAAAGTCGGGTAGAGCTGTAACAGTAATACACAACTTCAAACCTGTATGCTATTACATTGACGCATAAATTATTAGTAAATATGTATTAGTGGATATATGAATATCTACCAAGACACTCAATGGCCCAAAATACAAATTATTAAGACAGTGTAGTAAATTGATGTATAACTACTTTAAATATAATGCTATTGCGTCTGCCACCAAAAATTAAACAAATCATTTCATCAATTTAGAGAGTTCTCAAGCCATGAAGATAATAAAATACTCAGCTAATCTACTAATTACATGTTTTCTGTTAGAACAATGGACAAACTATTCTAGTACCCAGTCCACTTGCCACCTGCTAACGCACATACGCACACAAGAAGAAAATACAGATAGAAAGTCATGCAGAGCTTTCTCTGGTATTAATCAGGGACACCTAATATTAGTTCCTAATCTCTTGTCCACCAGCTGCAACCTCATATATAATAATCCTATGCGCAAAGACTCCCTTCTGCATGCATGAAACACATACACCACGGTTATTACAGAATACAGAGGACTTACAATCTGCATTGTCAAATGAATAATTTATAAAAGCCACAGAATATAAGGAGCATGTTGAAAGGAAAAAATCAATGCCCTTATGATCATCCAACTGACTTGTGATACACTTCATAGAACAGATAAGGAAAGTTCTAGAGTTAAAGCCAGAAGACTCCTTATAATAATATCAGATTACATCAGCCAAAACTAGCTAGCTTATATCCAACTCCTTTGGCTATTATACCTTAAGGTGTATAAAATGACAATATATGCTTGATCTAAGAAATTTGTGAAAAAAACTTTACATTAACAGTGGATCAAAATCAAACTCCAAAAAAATTAGTGGGAAATTGAATGATAATGTGGAGCTTCAATGAGTGAAAGGAAATTGAATGTAAGACTATAATGGGAATGTTGTTTGAATTTCATATCTTGAACAATTTTCCGTCAGTTGGGAAACATCTCAATATGGCTTGCATTGCATGATATGGTGCACTGAAGTCAATTTCAAAGGTTAAAAATCCTGAATGAGTTTGAGTTACCATATACCTGGAAGGAGCAAATATAAACACCTAATTTTGGTGGTGTGACTTGACCATATTTCCCAAAAAATTGAGATAAGGATGAATTACTTCAGAATAATTGGAACCCAACAAGGTGATCAGTAGGACAAATACTCAAATCCAAGTTTGTTTGGTCACCAACAAAGACAACATATTGACAACAAACCTGTCAGGTAAATCTACACCTCTCCTCTCCAGTACAATTCCAGTCAGCATTCCATCTACATTCAGTTTCTACAGTTAGCCACAAATATATGCAATGCTTCCTTCACCCAAAGAGAAACTCACGTGGTAACAATTTTGTAAGCCAGCTATACAACTCGAACCCATGTTCCACCGCACATTGGACAGCCATATGCCCAGCGGCTGATCCACCAGATCTCCCGGTCATTTTGACTAGGAAGGTTGGAGGAACCTGGTGAGGCAAAAGCAGAAGTCTGCCGCAGGCATCTTATGCACTGCACCACACAGAAGTAAAAGGAAGAATCAGAAAATAGAATAATATCCACATGCAGGCAGAAAATAAAATTAGGAGGTCAGGTAGAAGAATAAGGAGGAATGTCTTCTACTAATTTCCAAGCATCACCAAAGGAATGACTTTGTTTACAAATTTGGTTCTGATTGACCACAATAACAAGTCTGACACTGCTAAATTTCTCAATCACTATCAACATTACATCAGTTGGCACTAAGCAATTTGTCTTCTATCTACTAGTAGGCATATATACAGAGGAAACCTGGCATTGACTACATTAGAGAGGGAAAAAAACTCTTGGACCATACTCAATAACAAGCATTTAATAGTAATAAAACCTTATATGTACATATGGACAGTAAACAATATAAACAAATGAAGAAGATTTCGTTTCAAACCTTGTACCAGACCCCATCAAGGCCAGTCTTCCACAATGCAGTAACGACATCTCTTCGAGATCCCATTATACCAAGATAAGCTCCCAGGCCCACAGAAGTGTTCAACCCAAAAGCTGCATCTCGTTCAGACATCCTGCGCTTCCTTGGCCATAAGCTATGGGCTCCAGAGTAGACATCACAATTTTCCAATGAGCTGAAATCAAGTGGATTTGAACTAACTAGTTTTGGTGCATCATTTGCAGAATCCACATCATCTGGGTCAGACCAAGGTCCACCAAACATATTCCGTCTATGCCACTCCTCTGCTGGAGGGTGGAGTTCTAGCTCACGTAGTAGAAGACCAGCAGCATCTGCACCTCTAGGACGGGGCATGTTCTGCACGATCCATTATTTTTAGTTTTGGGGCAGGGATCAGTCACAGGAAAGTTAGTCCAAGGAAACAAACAGATTTTAATGCACCCAAAAAAAAAAAAAAAAACAAAGACACGTATTTTATCAAAGGCTTACTTTTCAATCATCAATTGCTCCTGCATAATCTAACACAGTGTGCTCTATCACTAAATCAGAAATAACAGTTGCTATAAAAAGGCATCCTTATGCAAAGAAAGACAATTGAGCCCCTTTCTAATCCTATAGAATTAGAGAGAGTTGAAGGAATTGTGTGCCAATTCACACACAAGTATATTGATATTTATATACAGAAGTGGTACATTGAATAAGTAAATACATTGAATAGTAAACACTAATTCCTATGAAGTGATGGTTACAATATCTAGTAATCATCACTTATGAATCAACTATGAAGCATGTGAAGCATGGCTTAATTCTAAGACTCCCCTTCAAGCCGGAGCATATATGTCATATGCGCCAAGCTTGTTACACATAAAATCAACTTGAGTCCCTCTAAGGGACTTAGTAAATATATCGGCTAACTGTTTGTTGGAGTTGACAAAGCTAGTAGAAATCTCGTTTGAAAGAACCTTTTCTCTGACAAAATGGTAGTCAATCTCTATATGTTTAGTCCTTTCATGAAAAACTGGGTTAGAAGCAATATGTAAAGTAGCTTGGTTGTCACAAATCCGTTTCATTTCCTTGACGTCTCCCAATTTCAGTTGCTGAAGCAATTGCTTTAGCCACGTAAGTTCACATGTTGTTGCTGCCATAGCGCGATACTTAGCTTCTACGTTGGATCTAGCAACTATGTTCTGCTTTTTACTCCACCATGAGATTAAGTTACCTCCAACAAAGGCACAATACCCTAAAGTTGATCTTTTATCTTATGATGAACCTGCCCAATCAGCATCAGAATAGCCAATAACTTGAGCACTGCCTTTATTTTCATAAAGTAACCCATTTCTTAGTGCACTTTTGATGTATCTAAGAATGTGAACCACGACATCCCAATGACTATCACAAGGAGCATTTAGAAACTGACTTACCACACTTACAGCAAAAGTAATGTGTGGTCTAGTTACTGTAAGGTAGTTAAGTTTACCAACTAGAAGTCCATATCTGCCAGGGTCTGTTAGTGGCCCCCACTGACCTGGTAGCAATTTGACATTGTGATCCATCGGAGTATCACTAAGGCGGCAATCCAACATACCTGTTTCTTCAAGTATGTCTAAAGCATATTGTCTTTACGTGATGACAACTCTTGTATGAGACTGAGCAACCTCAATGCCCAAAGAGTATTTTAGAGGGCCCAAATCTTTTGTGTGAAAATGGTTTGACAGATGTTGCTTTAGATTTTGGATACCAACCTCATCATTTCCTGTGAGGACAATGTTATCTATATAAACAACAAGATAGATACAAAGGCCAAGTGAAGAGTGTCGGAAGAACACAAAGTGATCAGTTGCACATTGAGTCATGTCGAATTGTTGGATGACAGAGCTGAATCTCCCAAATCAGGCGCGAGAAGATTGTTTAAGTCCATAGAGAGATCGGCGTAGTCGACATACTAAGTCTGGTGCTTCGTGAGCAATAAATCCTAGTGGCTGTTGCATATAGATCTCTTCTAATTCACCATACAAGAAGGCATTCTTGATGTCTAGCTGATGATGGGGCCAGGAGTGAACAGCAGCCATAGCAAGAAAGAGGCGAATCAAAACAATCTTAGCTATAGGAGAAAAGGTATCCCCATATGTGATTGGCTATGTGACATTGAAGACTGGTTTTGATGATAACAAACATGAAAATGATAATAAGACCAAGTCCAAGAACTTCAAGAATAGCATTAGAACTTAAGAGTCTTTGTACGAAGCTTTCTGGATATCTCTTTGGTTTTGGAAGAAAACTTTTCAACAAATCCAAAATTTAAAAATGGCTTTTGAAAATAATTAAAAGGCTTTTGGGAAAATTTGGAACTGGCAAGTTTCAAAAATGCTTAAAAAAAATGTTTTTAAACAGCTTTATTTGAATAAAGCTTCTTTTATTCGAATAAACTTTATTATATGATCAACTTCCATCAAAGCTTATTCGAATGAGCTTAGAGTTATTCGAATAAATGGTTTAAAATAAGTTGTGCGCTTCTGTTCTCAAAAAGGTTATTTGAATAGCACTTTTGCTATTCGAATAGAGGCGTTCCAGAATGTATTTCTTAAAATGAGCTATTCGAATAGATGTGTTTTTCAGAAAACTCTTTTAAAAGGAGTTATTCGAATAACCTCTACGTTATTCGAATAACATATCTCAGAATCAGTTTCTTCGTGAGTTTTTAAAATGTGTTATTCGAATAACATTCGAATAACACAAAGGTTATTCGAATAAACACGGGTTCCTGTTTTGGAAACAAACAGCCATATTTGCATTCATTACGTGTTTTAAAAACCCACAACGGCTATTTTCTCAATAACTCTATAAATACATGGATTTGGGTCATCTTTGAAACACACCCAACTATCTGAAACAATTCTTTCTTGTTTTAATCTGTGATTCATATTTTTTACATATTTCTTGTACTCTTTTTTGCCAAAATTTGAGATATTTTTAAAGAGTTTCATAGAGTTTCAAGTTGTATTAGTCACTCTTTGAGAGTTTCTTTTCTACTATATTCTGTTTCATTGGAAAGAGGGTAAAGTATCCTTTAAAGGTTTTGTAAGGATGAGGTATCCCTAAAAGTTGAGGCTTAAGCACGAGGGTAAAGTTTCCCGAGGTGTGAAGAGCGCTCTAGTTTGTAATGGTAGCAAGCACCTGTTCAAGCTTGCATTGATAGTGAAAAATCTCGGATAATTTTTCGAGGACTGGACGTAGGCCACAAGTGGTTGGTGACTGAACTAGGATAAATACTGTGCTTGTTCTTCTTATCTCAATCTCTTTTATTTCCTGCAATTTATTTTATATTTATACATGTTTATTTTGTGATTAAAGCTCTCTATCTTCTCTATTTATTCATTTCATTTGAAAAATAGCTTCAACGAAAATTATCTTAAGTGTTTGCGAAATTTTTTTTATATACTCAATTCACCCCCCTCTTGAGTACTGAAGCCACTTGGTAACAAGTGGTATCAGAGTTAGACTCCTGTATAAAGAGCTTAGCCGTTTCAAGAGAATATGACTTCTTCAAATAGTTTTTCAAAAGGATCTTCCATAAACCGATCACCCTTTTTCAATGAGGATAGTTATGCCTATTGAAAAGAAAGAATGAAAATTTTTATTGAAGTTATTGATCTAGATGTGTGGGATGCTGTTGAAAATAGTGCTTTTGTTCCCACACGTGTGGTTGATGGTGTAGAAGTTGAAACACCAAGAAGTGAACGGACTGATGAGGACAAGAGAAATGTTCAATATAATTTAAAAACCAAAAACATCATTACCACAACTTTGGGGTAATGATGAATTTTTCAGAATTTCAAACTATAAAACTGCCCAAGAAATGTGGGACACTTTACAAGTTACTCATGAGGGTACTAGTGAAGTAAAGAGGTCAAGAATTAATTCTTTAACTCGTGAATATGAATTGTTTAGAATAAACTAAGGAAAAAACATTCAAGAAATGCAAAAGAGGTTCACTCACATTGTAAATCATCTTGCATCATTAGGAAAAAAAAATTTTAATGAAGATCTTATTAACAAAGTTTTGATATGTCTAAACAGGATTTGGCAACCCAAGATAACAGCTATATCAGAATCAAGAAATTTGTCAACAATGACTCTAACTACTCTCTTTGGGAAACTTCAAGAGCACAAATTAGAGCTAAACAGGCTTGATCAAAGTGAAGAAAATGATAAGAAAAAGAAAGGAATTGTACTCAAGGCTACTTCTTCTGCAATTGATGATAATGAAGAGGATGGAGAAGGCATAGAGAACCTTAAGCTAAATGAAGAAAATTTCAGTTTTCTGGTAGGAAAGTTTGGAAAATTTCTTAGGAAAAATGGAACTAAAAAAAGACCGCCTTTCCTTCCAAAGAAGATTCATCACAAAGGAGAAGGGGCATCATCAACTCCAACTTGTTACGAGTGCAGAAAACCAGGACATATGAAGATGGAGTACCCAATTTACCAAAAGAAAATGGAGAAATTTGAAAAAAAACCTTCCAAGGAAAGAAAAGGTAGAAGAGCCTACATAGCATGAGATGACAATGACATAGACTCCACAGATAGCTCAGATAGCGAGGAAGCCCATCTATGTCTTATGCCAAAAGAGAAGAAGAAGAAGAAAGCGACAATGAGATAATTTCTAACCTGGATTTATTCCCTTCTTATAATGAACTACAAGATGCTTTTGAAGAATTGCATGATGAATCAATAAGGCTCACAAAATTAGTTTCTTCATCTAAGAAAATAATTTCTTCTTTGGAAAACCAAATTCTTATTCTAAACAGAGAAATTGAAGAATTAAAAATTGAAAATGAGACATTAAGATTAATTGATGCTAATTCTTCTTGCACAACTTGTTCCTTACATGCTTTTACATCTTCATCTTGCTTATCTTGTAAGGCTTTTGAAAAAGAAATCGAGGATCTAAAAACTACCCTTTCTAAATTTACTTTTGGAAGAAATAATTTAAATATTTTGTTAAGAAAACAAAGAGTTGCTTTTCAAAAAGCCAAGATAGGATATAATCCCAAAAATCAGCAAAAAATTTACAAAAATCTGCGTCTATTCAGGCACTTCTAGTAGCCTATTTATTAAATGTTTTCATTGTGGAAAGAAAGGACACAGTGCCTCAACATGCAATATAAGAAAAAACATTTAACACAAAAATTGGGACTAAAATAGTTTAGATCCCCAAGAGCACTATACCCAAAACTAACACACAAAGACCCAAGAAAATTTGGGTACCAAAAGTAAAAAATTAAATTTGTGTTGTAGATGTGCTTAAAAGCCAGGAGCTCAAATTGGTATCTTGATAGTTGTTGCTCCAAGCACATGACCGGAGATGACTTCAAGTTCTCATTCCTTGTTCCCAAGACTCACGGACATGTAACCTATGGAGATAACAACAAATGAAAGATTCTTGGAGTTGACAAAGTCGTTAAAAGTCCTAATTCTTCTATTGATAATGTATTACTTATTGAAGGACTTAAACATAACTTGCTTAATATTAGTCAATTATGTGATAAAGGAAATAAATTAATTTTTTATTCTAATTGTTGCATAATTGAAGGTAAAAATAATAAGCATGTAAAGTTTGTTGGTCATAGAGTTAGCAATATTTATATGATTAGCATTTAGCATTGATGACATATCTTCAAATGATGCGAAATGCTTTTTAAGTAAGGAAGATGATTCATGGTTATGGCATAGAAGAATTGCACACATTCACATGAATCACGTAAATAAGTTAGTCTCTAAAGAGCTAGTAATTGGACTACCCAAGCTCACATTTGAAAAAGATAAATTATGTGATGTATGTCAAAAGAGAAAACAAGTAAAGGTTTCTATTAAATTTAAAACTGTTTCAAATTCTAGACCTTTACAACTTTTGCACATGAATATTTTTGGACCATCTAGAACTATGAGCTTTGATGGGAATTATTATGCATTAGTGATTGTGGATGATTTTTCTAGGTTCACATGGACTTTATTTCTTTCTCACAAAAATGATGCATTTCTAACTTTTAAGAAACTTGTCAAAGTTATCCAAAATAAAAAGGGTTTTTGCATTACATCCATAAGAAGTGACTATGGTGGTGAGTTTGAAAATTATAATTTTGAAACTTTTTGTGATAAACATGACATTGAGCATAATTTCTCTGCCCCTAGAACTTCACAACAAAATGGAGTTGTAAAAAGAAAAAATCGTTCTTTAGAAGAAATGGCAAGGACTATGCTCAATGAGACTACACTTCCTAAGTATTTCTGGGTAGACGCGGCAAGTACCGCTTGTTATATAATGAATAGGGCCCTAATAAGGCCAATTTTAAAGAAAATCCCATGAGTTATACAAAGGAAGGAAGTCAAATGTTTCACATTTTCATGTTTTTGATGTAAATATTGTTTTAAATAATGGAAAGGATAACTTGAAAAAATTTGATGTTAAGTATGATGAAAGTATATTTCTTGGCTATTCTAATCATAGCAAGACTTTTAGAATTTATAATAAAAGAATTATGACTATTGAAGAGTCTATTCATGTTGCTTTTGACGAAACTAATCCAAATGGACTGAGAAATGATTTTGTTGATGATGTTGCAAAAATCTTGGCGAAAACACATTTGGACAACAAGGAGAAAGAAGTCAAGAAGCAAGAGGAAAGTAAAGAAGACATCCCAAGACAAGAGGATTCACAAGCCATGGACCTTCCCAAGAAGTGGAGGACTTCAAGATACCATCCTCTTGACTCTGTGATAAGTGATATTTCGAAAGGGGTAACTACTAGAAACTCTCTTAGAAATGCATGTGACCATATGACTTTCGTTTTACAAATTGAGCCTAAAGACCTAAATGAAGCCTTTGATAATGAACATTAGATCTTGGCCATGCAAGAGGAACTAAATCAATTTGAAAGAAATCAAGTTTGGGAATTAATTCCAATGCCCAATGATCATCCTATAATTGGCACCAAATGTGTCTTTAGAAACAAACTTGATGAAACTGGCCTAATAACGAGAAATAAAGCTAGGTTGGTTGCAAAATGCTATAATCAAGAAGAAGGAATAGATTATGAAGAAACCTATGCACCTGTAGCTAGGTTAGAAGCCATTAAAATGTTACTTGCATATGCTTGCATCATGGATTTTAAGTTATATCAAATGAATGTCAAAAATATTTTTTTAAATGGTTTTATTTAAGAGGAGGTGTATGTTGAACAACCTTCGGGTTTTGAAAGTTATGAACTACCCAACCATGTTTTTAAACTAAAAAAAGCATTGTATGACTTAAAACAAACTCCTAGAACTTGGTATGAAATGTTGAGTAAGTTTCTTTTAAAAAATGATTTTTCAAGAGAAAAAGTTGATACAACACTTTTTATTAAAAATAAAAAGCATGATATTCTCCTTGTACAAATTTATGTTGATGATATAATTTTTGGTGCTACTAATGAGTCCCTTTGCAAGGAATTTGCTAACACCATGCAAAATGAGTTTGAAATGTCAATGATGGTAGAACTCAATTTCTTCCTTAGGCTTCAAATCAAGCAAACTAAGGGAGGGACTTTCATAAGCCAAACCAAATATTGCAAGGAATTGCTCAAAAAATTCGGAATGGACAATGCCAAGCACATGACTACACCAATGAGTACTTCCTATTGTTTGGACAAAGATGAAGGAGGTAAATCTATAGAAATTACTAAATATAGAGGTATGATTAGATCTCTTCTTTATCTTACTGCTAGTAGGCCAGATATAATGTTTAGTGTATGCATGTGTGCTAGATATCAAGCTAATCCTAAATAATCACACCTATGTGCTGTAAAAAGAATCATGAAACACTTAGTAGGTACTTCACAAATGAGCTTATGGTACCCTAAGGGTGCCTCATGTAGCCTACTTGGTTATTCCGATTCTGATTTTGCGGGATGCTAAATGGATAGGAAGAATACTAGTGAGACATGCCACTTGCTTGGAAGCTCTTTAGTTTCTTGGCATAGCAAGAAGCAAAATAGTATGGCATTGTCTACTGCTGAGGCTGAATATGTTGAGGTCACGAGTTGTTGTGCTCAAATCCTTTGGATGAAGCAACAACTTCTAGACTATAGTCTTCAACTTGATCACATCCCTATAAGATGTGACAATACTAGTGCTATCAATCTGTCTAAAAATCCCATCTTGCACTCTAGAACAAAGCACATAGAAATAAGGCATCACTTCATTAGAGATCATGTACAAAAAGAAGATTGCATACTTGAGTTTATTGAAACCTCTAAATAACTTGCAGATATTTTCACAAAACCCTTGGCAAAAGAAGCATTCTTTTATATTAGAAGAGAATTAGGTATAATTGATCAATCATGCATATGAATGAATGCTTGTATTTATTGCTTTATTATTGATTTATCATTCTTGAATTATTACTGACTTAAGCGTCGGAGGTATCCAAAAATTTGTTTTGCAAGTACTCCATTGTTGGGTAAGTTTCCTTCTCTCAAACTGTCTCTTTGAACATATTTACTAGTATTTTCCTGATAGGTTTATTCGAATAAACCTATGGCTATTCGAATAACCAAAATTAGCAGTTCAAATACTTGTGTTTTTTAATTGCTCTATTCAAATAAAGTTAATTTTATTCGAATAAAGTCAGTCTCTTCACTGTCTAGGTTATTTGTTCTATTCGAATAAATGTTTTCTTATTCAAATAACATTCTTTTTAACAGGCCCAATCTTTCTGGTTTTATTTGAATAATCAGATGGTTATTCGAATAAACCTTGGCAGAAAGCCAAGATTCCAGGCCTGGTTATTCGAATAACTTTGGAGTTATTTGAATAACGTCTGGCAGAAGGTCACGACATTTGGGTTACCACACATTTTATTCAAATAACATGGGCGTTATTCGAATAAAACATAGGCTCTATATATGCCCACAGCACATTTCTCTCCTCTCCCTGTTCGCGCTGCAGAAACTAGAAACTCCTCTCCACCATTTTTGTCAACACCCTCTACCATTGTTGCTCTCTCTCCACCATTATCCTCCAAATCATCCACCATTATCTCTCTTTGCAACTCTTG
This sequence comes from Ormosia semicastrata, assembly GCA_029884595.1. NCBI lineage: Eukaryota > Viridiplantae > Streptophyta > Magnoliopsida > Fabales > Fabaceae > Ormosia > Ormosia semicastrata. The sequence goes on along the minus strand of JAQQTO010000057.1, from coordinate 6,973,423 downwards.
TTTTACCGTACCTTCCTCACTGTTCTCTCCCTCACAAACACCGTAGCCATGGCCTCCTCTTCTTCCCAGGTAAAACGTGCTCGTATGAAGACCGCCCCTTGCAACAACCTGTTGGACCTGCGAAGGCTCTCCTCCAATGAGAGTGAACTGGGTCGCTTCATCACTCACTTTTGGGAGCGCGATCTCGTGTAACCAAAGTACCTCGATTTGAATTTCTTTCAGAAAGAAGGTGGCTTTAACTTTCTGAACTTGTTGCATCATCAAGGAGTGCTCCAGCTCTGCTCTCACAAGACGATAATCTACCCTGCTTTGGTCAAGATGTTTTATTGTAACTTGACAATTGATGGCCAGGATATGATCAGCACGTGGTAATCACTTCCCAAGATTGGCTCCAGCTGTTTGGTTTGCAGGCAACCGGTCACAACATTGAAGAGGATGGCAGTCCACTGGTCCAGGAATTTAACAAGATACGAGCCATTGAAGACATTCTGAAACCTGGCTTAGCTTTACCACAAAGAGGTGTCAAGGGAGGCATGCTGAAGAGCCAAGACAGGCTCTTACATTATGCATACGCGCATATACTGGCTCCACGAGGGGGTAACTATGCCTACCTAAGTGAGGATGACATCTTCATGCTATGGGTCCTGAAGAAAGGATACCAAGTCAACTGGCCTAACTTCATCATGAAGCATATGATGAAGGCAAAGGGTAAAGAGAAGTCTGATTTGCCCTATGGTTTGATTATCATGGCCTTTCTTGGAAAATACCCTCAAATTCTGGAAACTGAGCGGGCAACCAAGCTGACTCATCATAGTGTCTTTGGTTCTATCACTCTAAACAAAATGAAGATGATCAGAACTACGGATGGCTAGGTGTACCCAGATGAGGTTGAAGATGATGAGGAGGAGCAAGAAGATCATGCTGCTGTTGGCTCAATTACAAATGAACAAATCATGACCACCATGCTTAATATGCCAGCTTATACAGAAAATAATATGGGCGTTGTGTTTGATAAAGCCTTGGAGCACCAGTATGTAGACGTGTGCCAAGAACAGTCTGCCATTCGTGATATTCTGACGCGTCACTTCCCTCCACCACCACCTGATCATTAGCTTAGGATCCTTAGGTTTTAGGATCTCTGTTTCTTCTTGTTTTGGCTGTTTGATACACAATGCGATTGGACAACTATTTCTATGAATCAAATACATTGCTTATCATTTGCTCTATTATTTTTTATTATCTGAGACTATACTTCTGTGATCCATTTACTGCTTTTACCTACTGCACTTAAATAAATATCACTTGCTTCGGCTTTGGCTTTCTCTTGCCCTATCTTTTTTATCATGATAAAAGGGGGAGTAAAAGCTTGAGCTCTCTTTTATGAGTTCCTTTGATTGAGAAAAGACAAGTAAAACTTAAATGGAAAATTGGATTCCAAAAGTAAGAGGGAGCTGCGCACATCTCTGATATAAATCACTGCTTACAAAAAAGAGGGATAGTAAGTCTCTCAAAATAATTGTGTGAATACCAATTTGTCTGAACTAATTCTTTTTCTCAATATTAGTTTGTCATCATCAGAAATGGGGAGAATGTAATTGGCTATGTGACATTGAAGACTGGTTTTGATAATAACAAACATGAAGATGATGGTAAGATTAAGTCCAAGAACTTCAAGAATAGCTTTAGGACTTAGTGTCTTTTTGTACGAAGCTTTCTGGATATCTCTTTGGTTTTGGAAGAAAACTTTTCAATAAATCCAAAATTTCAAAATGGCTTTTGAAAATAATTAAAAGACTTTTGGGAAAATTTGGAAGCAAACTGGCAAGTTTCAAAAATGCTTAAAAAATGTTTTTAAACAGCTTTATTCAAATAAAGCTTCCTTTATCGAATAAACTTTATTATATGATTAGCTTCCATCAAAGCTTATTCGAATAACCTTAGAGTTATTCGAATAACTGGTTTAAAATAAGCTGTGCGCTTCTGTTTTCAAAAAGGTTATTTGAATAACACTTTTGCTATTCGAATAGAGACGTTCCAGAACGTATTTCTTAAAATGAGCTATTCGAATAACTCACATGTTATTCGAATAGATGCGTTTTTCAGAAAACTCTTTTAAAAGGAGTTATTCGAATAACCTTTATGTTATTCGAATAACACATCTCAGAATCAGTTTCTTCGTGAATTTTTAAAATGTATTATTCGAATAACACAAAGGTTATTCGAATAAACACGGGTTCCTGTTTTGGAAACAAACGGCCATATTTGCATTCATTACGTGTTTTAAGAACCCACAACGACTATTTTCTCAAGAACTCTAGAAATACATGACTTTGGGTCATTTTTTAAACACACCCAACTATATGAAACAATTCTTTCTTGATTTAATCCGTGATTTATATTTTTTACATATTTCATGTGCTCTTTTTCTCCAAAATTTGAGATATCTTTAAAGAGCTTCACAGAGCTTCAAGTTGTATTATCCACTCTTCTGAGAGTTTCTTTTCTACTATATTCTGTTTCATTATAAAGAGGGTGAAGTATCTCTCAAAGGTTTTGTAAGGGTGAGGTATCCCTGAAAGTTAAGGCTCAAGCACAAGGGTAAAGTTTCCCTAGGTGTGAAGAGCGATCTAGTTTGTAACGGTAGCAAGCACCTGCTCAAGCTTGCATTGATAATGAAAAATCTCAGATAGTTTTTTGAGGACTGGACGTAGGCTACAAGTGGTTGGTGGCTGAACCAGGATAAATATTGTGCTTGTTCTTCTCATCTCAATCTCTTTTATTTCCTATAATTTATTTTATATTTATACATTTTTATTGTGATTAAAGCTCTCTATCTTCTCTATTTATTCACTTCATTTTAAAAATAGCTTCAACGAAAATTATCTTAAGTGTTTGCGGAATTTTTTTTTTATATACTCAATTCACCCCCCTCTTAAGTACTAAAGCCACTTAGTAACACCATAATCAAGGCCAAAGATCTGTGTGTATCATTTGGCCACTAAGCGGACTTTCAAACGATCAACTTTTCCATCAAGACCTATCTTAATAGTATAAACCCACCGAGACAACCAACAATTGTTTTACCAGGAGGTAAGGGGACAAGTTCCCAAGTACCACTAGAGTGTAAAGCAGTCATTTCGTCAACCATAGTCTGTCGCCATCCTAGATGAAATAGAGCTTCACTTGTAGTTTTGGGAATAGAAACAGAGGCCAAAGAGGATAAAAAGGCATAATAGGAAGGTGATAAGTGATGATAACTCAAATGACAAGCATAAATATGGTTAGGATTACGAGTGAACTTGATACCTTTGCGTAATGCTATAGGCAGTTCTGGTGCAAGAGGCGGAGCCGGAGAGTCTGATGGAGTAGAAGATGAGTCACAAGGAAGACTGGGGATTGGATCTGAAGCAACATGAATGTTTGTTTGATCAATTGGGTCGATGGATGCATGAATAGGGTGTGGACGTAGTCTCCGCTGATATGTGATCAAGGGAGGAGCCGGGATAGGTGTAGGACTAACCTGAACAGGAGAAGGACCAACTGGGAGCATAATGTTAAGGTCATGATGCCCATTAGAGGCAGATGGAAAGAAGGGACGGGTCTCAAAAAAGCTGACATCAACAGAGACAACATATCGTTTGAGATCTAGGGAGTAGCATCGGTAACCTTTCTGCAACTGAGAGTAGCCTAGGAAAAGACACTTAGGGATTTGACAACTAATTTATCTTTTCCTAAGGTTAGGTAATTGTACAAAACAAGTACAGCAAAAAATACAAAGAGGAAGAGAATAGAGATCTTGGTTGGGAAACAACAGAGAATGGGGCACCTAATTTTGGAGGATAGAAGAAGGCATGCGATTAATGAGATAGCATGCAGTCATGATTTTGCATCACCCCAAAAATGAAGTGGTGTATTGAAGTGAAGGAACAAGGTCGAGCAGTTTCGACTAGGTGTCTATTTTTTCTTTCAGCTACACCATTCTGTTGTGGGGTATGAGCACATGATGATTGATGTAAAATGACTTGTGAAGTCAAAAAAGATTGAAACGCAGTAGAAAAATATTCACAAGCATTGTCACTTCGCAGAACTCTAATAGAGGTACCAAATTGAGTTTGGATTTATGAATAAAAACCTTTAAATATGGAAAAAAAAGTTCAGAGTGATTTTTCATTATAAATAACCAAGTACAATGGAAAAAATCGTCAATAAAAATAACAAAATATTGATAACCCAATGTAGAAGTGACACAACTAGGACCCCAAATATCTGAATGGATTAAAGCAAAAGGAGCATTAGCTCGTTTATTGACTCATTCAGGAAATGAACTATGAACATGTTTTCCCAACTGACAAGACTCACACTCTAGTGTTGACACGTTAGAAAGACTAGGTACCATAATATATAATTTCTGTAGGCTAAGATGTCCCAAGCGTTGATGAATGATTCAAGTGACTCAATGGCAGAACAAGCAATAGGAGATGCGAGAACAATGAGGTGATACAAGCCTCGAGACTCACGCCCTACTCCAATCGCCTGTCCGGTACCCCGATCCTATACAAGAATGGTATCATTAGCAAAGATAACAGAATAAGGCAGGGTATGAGTGAGTTTGCTTATAGATATCAAATTAAAGAGACAACTAGGTACAAACAGTACAAAATCTAAAGATAGAGTGGGAAGGGGATTAGCTTGACCAATGCCTTGGACTTTGGTTTGAGAACCATTGGCTAAAGTAACACTAGGTAGTGTATCTGTATAGGTAAGGTAGGAGAAAAGGGATTTGTTACCAAATATATGATCAGAAGTTCTAAAATCAAGGATCTAAGGTCCCAAAGATGAAGACTGTGAAAGAAAGGTTGTAGGATTACCAGTTTGAGTGACAAGTGTAGTGGACTGCATGGCTGCCTTGAGCTGGATGTACTCATTATACTCAGTGGCAGAGAGGGAAACCTCATCAAATGAGTCAGACAGGACAAACTGAGCAATATTCACAGTTTTAGACAGTTGGTTGGCTTTGATTCTGCACTGTTCCACAATGTGACCAAATTTGTTGCAAAAGGTGCAGCGAGGACGAGGACGAGTACCACCACGACCTCCTTCCCGTCCACCCTGGTTGCTAGATTGGGAAACCAGTGCAGATGATTTAGCAGGTGCAAGGGATTGAGCAACAGTTGTAGGAGTTGAAAGACGCAATAGTTGTTCCGAGACTGTATCATATGAAGGAACGATAGGGCTTGATTGCGGACTGAGTCAAGTTCAGGTGGCAAACCAGCAAGGGCAAGGACCATGAAGATTTTTTCACATTCGGCATGTTTGTCTGCATTATCAATGAAGGGCATAAGTGCATCAAATTCAGCAATTAAAGTATCAAGCTTACTCAGATAGGTCTCCATGTCCATGTCATGTTTCTTAGTGGCGATCAAGTTAGAAATAATGTTGTAGAGATGGTTGAATCATTGGAGTACAATTTCTTAGCCTTGGCCCACACATCATAGCATGTCCGAAAAGCACGGTATTGAGGTTGAAGCTTGGCATCAATGGAGAACCACAACACACTACAAAGAGAAGCATCAATTTGTTTCCACTTGGCTTGGTCCTTGTCGAGAATGTCCTTGGCTTGTTTGACTAGGTGTTCATGATGGCATTGTCCTTCAAACCATAACTCCACAACAGCAGCCCAAGATGTGTAATTGGCTGCCCCCACCAATTTGTCACATGGGATCAACGGGACAGTGGTGAAGCTGACGGCAGAAGGTGAGTCAGAGGTAGACATGCTGGTATGGACGAAAAATAGGACTTAGGAAGGTCTCAGGTTGCTGGGCAAAAGGTGAGCAAGTGTTCCGGTCTAGAAACAATAAGGAGCAATGGGCAGCGGATAGAGAGGGTTAGGACTCAAGTTTCTGGATCTCGGAAGCATAAGTCAAGGTAGGAAAAGGACTGGAGGGTGGCCAGAGGTGTTGCCGGCGAAGTCTGGTGGTCAGAAAGTGGGCCACGCGCTCACACGCGCCGGCGGGTGGAGAGATGCGCAGAGATTTGAACGCGCGCGTGGGGGAGCGTGCAGCGGCGGGAGGTGGTGGGTCGGCGGCGGAAAGGCCAAGTGGTGGGTTCTGCCTCCGATCTGGGGTCGCCAGCAGTAGATGGCATCAACGGAAAAGTTGCAGTTGGTGGAGGCACGGCTATTTGGAAGGTAAAAGGCACCATAAACCACTGGTGTGATGCACAGGGGTTTGAGGATCTTATCCTACTACTGATACCGTATAAAATTAGAGAAAGTTGAAGGAATTGTGTGTCAATTCACACACAAGTATATTGGTATTTACATACAGAAGTGGTACATTGAATAAGTAAATACATTGAATAAGTAAACACTAATTCCTATGAAGTGATGATTACAATATCTAGTAATCATCACTTATGAGCCAACTATGAAACATGTGAAACATGGCTTGATTCTAACAAATCCTACTTCATTAACTTATATATCACTATTACATCATACTCTCAAATCATTAAATAAATAGCATCATAAACTTGTGGCAATAATATATCATATCATGAAATAATAATTATAACTAGTTTAATTTGTCTCCAAGAAACACCAACTTTGAAATGAGAAAACATAAGAGTTACCTGCATATGTGGGCCAAGGGATGCTTCCACAACCTCTGGCAGTACAGTGTAGTTCCCATCAATATAATGTAGCCGGACCTGAATGTTGCTACTCCCCACCTGAGAAACTGGCAATGGGTGTTGCAGTCCAGCAGTTCGGCGACAGAGATCCATAAGTACCAGAAAGAGAACCTTGACCTGCAATACCAGTGCAGTGAGACCTTAAGTAAAACTAACAGTCAGTCTCTGTAAGTAAAAGAAAGATTTACCACAACTTCCAAAACACATTTATGTAAGACACAAATCACTGATATTGGAGCTTTTGGAGAAGTCATAATAAAGTTATACCTCGTCAGATGTATATCCTTGGCCAGCATTTCCAGTACCGAGTCTTGAACGTCCAGGAGATGGATCTTCAACTCCTTTTGCCCCAGGCACAAGCTGACCAATTCGACCTGTCTGACCATCATCTGACCTAACCACAGTTGACACTGGTTTTGCAACCTCCTCCACCTTGCCAGGAGCAGAAGCATTAGGTTGAGGCTTTTGTGTATTTGTATCAGCAGTTCTATGAGCACCGCCCATATAGCGGGGAAGTTGTGTTCGTCGAAAGAAAAAACAGAAGAGCAAAAGTTGGCATAATCTATGAAGGAAATGACAGTCCCCAATAAGTCGAACTGCAGGTGTTCCAGGAAACGTTCCTGTATTAATGCTAATGGGCATGAATGGCAAAGGACCACTGATGGGGGGGTTAGGAGTTGGGTTGGACACTCCATCAGTTGCGCTACTAATCTTGGCAATAGCCCCTTGTACCCAAGCTTGCATCTGTGTGCTTCCACTAGAACTGGTGGTCCCATTTTGACCTCCTAGAAAACATTGTCTTTGCATTAATTGGGTACGTAAAATAAACAATAAAGATAATGCTGATGGTTAAAACGATTAAAGAAATTCAAGGCAGGACAATTGATAATTTTCTGTGACAGTTAAAAAAAAGCACCAAATCTTTGCTTCTATAGTAGATCGTAATGACGAGACTTCAGAGGTATAGATCTATACAATTTGTTATAACCAAACGAACTGTAATATAACAAAAAATATTTATTCCAACAAATAACATATCAGATCAGTGCACACCGACCCTGACTTGTTGGAGGAGTTGCAGAACTTTGGGCAGGGCTAGCAACCATATTTCGGTTGCTTCCAGTCCCTGCAGTCACAGCATGACTTGCCAATGTACGACAGAAACTTGCATAACGCCGCAACCGTGTGATAAAATGTGAAGCCAGATCAAGAACCGAATCAACATAGGCCTGCATAATATTGAAACGATTACGGGTAGATGTATACTATATACAGTCAAAATTTTAACAAATTCAAAGAAATGTCAGCTCATTGAAAGGAGGGAATTGAAGGGCTTAATATGGACACATTCAATAGGTTGGTAGGTATTTTTATCTACATAATGTATTATATATGCAAGGATTTCAGTTCTTTTGCATGTATGAATATAAATAAAAGTATGTATGACATGACTGAACTGCAGAGTATGCAGACAGAACCATGCAGTGAACCACCACTGCAACAGAAAATTGTGTTCGGATCTTCTCATTAAACAAAATAAGGAACACATGATTACAACTGTAACCAAAGCAGACCTGAATACTTGGAACTAGTGCAGGTTCAACAGCCACTGCTTCAGGGTCAATGCTGGACAATGTCTCACCAGATACTTGCCATGGATCAGGCACTAAAGCTGAAGGATTTATCAAAGCAGACTCAATTCCCTTGCCAAGCATATCCAACAACAACCTAGCTTGCATATCCAGAACCATTGCCCTGACCTCTTGAGCATTTGCTCCTTCAAGTAGCCTACACTTTATCCTGTCTAGACTCTGCAATCATACAAAACCAAATTATTTTAGCCTAAAAAGCAGTAAGACAGAGCCATTTCCATATGACAGTGTGAAAACACTGCAATAAACAGAAGAAACTGAAAGAGTAAAGTCAATGTTGTTTAACTTTATTATAAGAATTGTCCCACGTGAAAGACACAGAAAAGGGATGGTGCAAGTATGGTTGAAAGGTGATGAGCCTTGGCCACTTTTCCGAAGGTTTAAAAATCAGATTCAGACTACAGCTCATAAATAAATTTAAACAATTCAATGAAATGGCTAACAAAAAATAATTAAAAAAATGTCAAGGCAACTTTTAGAACTTTTTTTTGGGGGAAGCTGTGCCAGCTGGAAACATAGTAAAACAAGGAGGCCAACAAAGCAGGATCATCAGGTGGTACAGAAGAGCAAGTTGTGTCAGCATAACTTCCCATTAGGAAGCCTAAAGTTAAAAGCTTCAAGGCATCAAACTGACCTCAAATGAAATGTCAACTATGAACAGTGTAACATCAAATTAAGCTCTTTATCATCCACAAGTTACTCAGTGAGGACAATTAATTAACATTGTGGCTATGTCTTATGAGATAAAATTGCTACTAACAAATATTTGCTGCAGGGTCCATAATCCAAGTAACAATATATCCATGAAACACTCCATCAACAGCTTTGCATGAAATAACAGAAAAATAATAAGACACCCCTGGAGCTAACAATGAAGAAGATTAACTATGAAAGCTAATGGTGATAGTTTACAAAAACATACAGGACAATACTGTTGTCTGTGCTGAGCAGAAGGAAGAGAATGGAAATCCGCATCCAAGACTGCAATAACACTGTTAAGTGAAACTGAAACCAAAAATAAAAAAACTCATAAATATAGAGCATCAACAGCATATTATGCAAACACTTTTGAGTGCATATATTAAACAAAATAAATTGTATTGCCCCTTTTCTCTAATTTCCCTGGCACAAACTTGAAGAAAACAAAAAAATAGTAGCAGGACTTAATAATTTGCACCTCCTTACCGATACCATCCTCAGCAGCACTCTGTGTACAACCCACAGCATCCCACCAATCGACTCCAACCAAAAGGCTCCACCAAAACCTGCTTTTCCTAATAGATGTTAGCTAAGTGACATAAACCATTGATAAAGGAAATAAAACACAACTTCCAGTAAATTTATGAGAAAGTTAAGAAACAGTTAACATGTCACATACCAAAAAGAGTTTAAGAAATCACCTTTCAGCAATTGCACGCTCCCAGGTTGATGAGTTGGCCTTTAATTGACTAGATGGAATAGCAGGCGGAAGAACCCGGATTATTTTCAATATCGTCTGATCCTTGCTTGTGTCATGCCAAACAGAAGCTGAACAGCAGCTAGTTGAAGAAAAAGCAGGAGCAGCAATTGCAGATCCAACATTAATCTGATAGTTGTCTATAGGTGTAAAATTTGGACCAGAAAAGATGTGGACTCCACCCCGAAGAAAAGCAATGGCAATTTCACCACCATGAGCAGAGTAAACAACATGTGCAAGTGTCCTAACATCACTTGGAAGATCAAAAGGATCAAAGTTGACCATTTTTGACTTATCAAAACCAGACTCAGATACCTTTCGCACATCAGTATTCATTCCAACTGCAGCGGCTTGATGATTCTTGAAATCATTTGTTGGTGGAATGCTCAGGTCCACTGTGGATTGCCAAACAGTTTGCATAGGAGGCTGTCCACCCATACTGGAAGTAGGGTTAACAAATATTGGATGGAGGACAACATGTTGAAAAGATGATTCCCAGCGCTGCACTCTCCACCCTGTAATTGATGGGCCCTCATCCGGATCATAAGGGGACATGTACTGTCCTATAAAGTTAAAATAAGTTGTTAGAAGATATTATGTTATTAGTCTTAGTGTTAATGGGCAAGGGCTTATACACCTAAGTATTAGTATAAATAAGAGTACTAGGTTATAGAATTGTATCACATATCAACTTATCAACAATATATTTAGTGTTTCAGTTTTAGTCGTTTTCCCTCTTTTCCTTCTCTCTAACTCTAAATCCATAATTCTTCAACATAAGTTACATACTTAAATATCAATCTCCTAGCTCAATGATAAGTGCACAAGAAACCCCTGGCATAAAATTTTGACAAACATGAATCATGGCCAAAAACCTAAAGATGTAGAGAAGGCTAGATAAGTATATGGGTCCTTCCAATATGTTACCTTGGTCTCAACTAGAATGTCAACTTGCCCAAGGATGAATAGTGCAAGACCGGAAGCACCAGTATTATGAGGAGGGAACATGATAGGTTGTATCGATTCCATTAGTATCATTTGAAATTCAATTTTTTCTTCTGTATTGTGGATATTTAAAATCCTTTTGTTTCATAACAGATTAGTCGCTATTCAAATGACAAGTAGTTTTGACCACAACATAAGGTTATTTAATCAGTTCATTGGTTTCATTTACAAACCCCAGTTTTAGATAATATTTGCTCAAATATGCAGGATTGTAAAAAAAAAAAAAAATACTGAAAATTATATCAAGAAAGAAGCAATATTGGTGAAGGGCAACTGTACACCATAAAATGTAGGAAAGAATTAAGGATTGAATACACGTCATCTCCATATATCTTCATTTTGAATAACAAGATAGGAATGTAATTTAAGGTAATGGAGTATAACTATAGATGGTCATAGTAATAAAGGTTGCCAGTGGAAAAAAAATAGGTTCACAAATGCATGGTTTTAATAACTTGAATAGATAAACCCAATAAAGCTTCACAGATCTAAATGCCATTCAACAGGACTCAATTATAAAAATGGGTAAAATCAAGATAGATGTAAATTATAATGTAAGAAGAATATATTGAAGCTGAAGGAAAAATGTCATTAATAAAGGCATGACTTAGCACAGATCAAATTGCAAGTGTGTGTGAAATAAAGATCAAGTCAGACTCATGTCCATACCCTCAACTATGACAACAGCTATGACAGAACCGGCACGAGTTGGATCAAAGGCTACTGCTGTTACACCAGAACCCCATGTAGTGGTTGCTGCAGATTGAGCTGCGGCTTCAGGACTCACATATGCTGAAAAATTTGAAACTGGTGAGCAGTGAAGTGGTATAGAATCACCAAGGTTTTGGTCTGTCTGTTTTATCCCTTGCTTTTCTTCAGATAATAGATAATCTTGCCAACTAAATAAATATGCGGCTAAAGGTGCAAAACCAGTCCAATTGAGTGGGCTAAGAGGCGGGACACCATTATTGGTACTTGTCTTTGGAGTTACTTGGAAACCATTTCCAGGCCCAGGCATAACCTCCCAAACAACAATGGTGGATGGATTAACAATCGGCACACCTGCCACATGCATGGCACCACTGTCTGTAATGATAGCATCACCAGCCATAATGCCACTGGGTCCACAACCCAATAGTCCTTTACTAGTGCAAAACCATTTGGGTGGTGTCCCATTCTGACAAGGAGGCCACTTGGACCAATGAAGTTGAATTGAGCCTGATGAGAACACAGAACAGACACACAGAAAATTGGGCCATCTAGCTGAAATAAAAAACAATTCCATGTGTCAGACACACAAGCAAACAGCAATTTAATATATGGATCTGCACTTTTAATTAGAAGAAAAAAACATGAACATATAAAATGAATGATTAAACAAATAACTGAAATAACCAATCAAATAAAGAGAGGAAAACAGAGTTCTAATTTCAGTCATCGCCATGGTCGTCACCATCATCATCATCATCAACATACAAAATTCCTGCTAGTATCAGCCTAAGAAGCACAAACACAGGACATAATACAGACATGGACACATAAAATTTGAAAAGTTTCCCACTAGGATTAGAAGTGTCATCATGTCGGGTCATGTCTGACACATGAGTGTGTGATACAGACACAGCTCCTATTTTGAAGTATCCGGCTTTGATAGGCATCAGCCAGCCACTAAGATGGTTGAGTATCATAATCGAAAGACAAAATCAATCAAAATTGGAAAGATTAAGTCTAGTACTTCATCTTGTATGGTTTGTCTTCATGAAGACACTTTATTGCCAAAATCACAAAAGCAACATTGAAAATTGTTATAACCAGATGGCAGCGGAAAATAAGGAGAAATCACCAGGCTTACCTACATGAGCAAAACAGAATAATTCACTATAATCAATGCAGTTACAAAGAGTAGCAGTGCAACACTCCAACCCTAACCCCAATACAATACACACACACACACACACGTGTGTAGGTCCCTCCCACTTCCACCACCTAAAATCTGTGTTGAATTGGAGGATTTTAGGTAGGGAAGGAGGAAAAGAGAGTGTTGTAATATATTAACATTAATATCAGATATGTACAGATACGTTTCTTATTCTTGTTTTTATTAGGGCTGATTTTTCTCCCTTATTTTTAGGATAGCAATTAATAGCTTTAGCCTATATATATTGTAACCTTCTAATTACAAGGAAATATTCAAGGAATAATATTCATACATTCCAACATTCCTTCTTTCTATATGGTATCATCTAGGTGATCCTAGGGCTTGCCTTTGTTTTTTCTTCGTTTTGAGCAGCTTTTTGTTCCTCCTTCCTTTGCAACCTTATTGCTATTCGTAAAACCACCACCGACGACTTCAAGCCTTTTTTTTTTTTTGCCTCACCACCACCGCTGGGCTTGCTTGTCGGCTTGTTTCCCGCCACCACCGAAAAAATATCCCAAAATCACCACGCGCCGCCACCTCGCCGCCGCATTGAGCGCGTGGGAGCCAGCCCCCTCCGAGCACCGCCGTTCACCGCGCGACCACCACCGTTCGCTCGTCGGCTCCTCCCCGTTACTTTTTGACCATTTTCGGGTCCAACCAAAGCATGTCTACCAACACCCGGTCCTCCACCATCAATACGCCGCCTCCGGTGTCGTTCCAACGCCTCGGTGGCCGTTGCAGAAGATCCCCATGATCTTCCAGTGTTACACTCTACTTATCACCTCAATGGTAAGAATTATCTCCAATGGGCCCAGGTTATTCGCACCACTCTCAAGGGTCGTCGGAAGTTGTCGCACATTGTCGGGGATCCTCCGAAGGCCGATGACCCACAGTTTGGCATTTGGGATGATGAAGATTCTTTGATTATGACTTGGCTATGGAACTCTATGACACCTGATATCAGTAAGAATTGTATGTTTTTTACTTCTGCACGTGAAATTTGGGATAGTTTGAGTCAAACCTATTCTATGAAACAAGATATTGCTGCGTGTTATGATTTAGAAAACACCATTTTTAATACCAAGCAAGGATCTCTTTCTGTCACTGATTATTATGGTACTCGAATGATTTATGGATTGAGATGATCAAAACCAGGATCTCAAGATGAAATGCAACGAGGATTCTCGCTACTTTAACCAAGTTTATTGAGCGTGACTCGGTCTTTAAGTTTCTCTCTGAGTTGAATTCTAGTATGATCCTATTCGGCTTCAAATTTTAGGTAAGGACAAGCTTCCTTCTCTCCTAAAGGTGTTCTACATTAGGGGGGTGTAAGAGAGTCGTCGACATGTTGAATAATGGTAATTCGGTGATGGTTCTGCGCTTGGCCACCGGCAAAGGTCCTATTGGTGGGTTATCATCCGAAAGGCCCGGCTCATCTTCTTGGAAGTCGTCCGCCTAACGTGACGGCGCCGGTGTCCTTTTGCAAGAAGTCCGTCACACTAAGGACACTTGTTTTAAACTCCATGGCGAGATAAGGTTCTTGGTCGCTGCAGGGGTTTTAAAGGCGCACAACAAAGGCAAGTTAATCGACAAGGTGTCCGACTTGGTTATTGAGGGTGAAGAGGTCTCTGCACCACCATCGTACGGGGAGGCCATTGTTGGCGCTTAGTAAAGCCGAGTTGGATCGTTTGCGCACTCTCTTGGACTCTATGAGTAAGCCTTCTAACACTTGTTCTCTAACCATGACTAGTAAGAATTTAAACTCTTTTTCCTTTAATGTTTCTAGTACTGTATCTGAGGATCTCTGGATTATTGACTCTGGTGCTACTGATCATATGACCCCTCATCCCTCATATTTTTTCACTTACTCTAAATTATCTGGTAAGCATCACATCACGGTTGCTAGTGGATCCCATGTCCCTGTTTTAGGATGTGGTACTATTTCACTTCACCCTTCCCTTCCTTTACATAATGTGCTTCATGTCCCTCATTTGTCTAATAACCTTATTTCTATTCATAACTTACCACGATTTAAACTGTACAGTGACCTTCTTTCCCTCTCATTGTGTGTTTCAGGATCTTACCACGGGAAGACGATTGGGGTTGCTAAGGAACAGGAGGGTTATATGTTCTACATCGGCCTCAAAGTCGTACTAGTCCGATGATGTCCACATCCAATCATGCGACAAGTTAATATTGGTGTGATCTCGATATGGCTTCACCACAAACGCCTTGGTCATCCTCCTTTCGTCTTCTTAGGTCTTTATTTCTAATTGTTTACCAATGAGTCTTTTAGTCTTTTCTTTGTGATGTTTGTCAGTTTAAAACACCATCGCACAACTTTTTCTCCAAATAATAATAAAAGTATTGAACCTTTTGATCTTATTCATTCTGATGTGTGGGGACCTTCCTCTAATTCTAATATATTCAAGATGCAAAATGGTTTGTTTCATTTATTGATGAGCATAGGGTCACATGGATATTTCTTATGAAGGATAAATCAAGTATTTCAAATATTCTTGAATTTCTATCGCATGGTTCAAACCAGGATTGGAAAATCTATAAAACGCTTATGCCGATAATGGCAAGGAATATGTGAATCAACATTTCACAAAATTCCTTAAAGAACATGGTGTGTTACATGAGTTAACTTGTGTTGATACTCCCCAACAAAATGGGGTTGCAAAAGAAAGAAGTCATCTCTAGAAATTGCAAACAGCTCTTTATTCCAAATGTCCATCAGTCCCTAAGTCTTATTGGGGGAAGTCTGTCTTAAAAATGCATACTTGATAAAAAAGATTGCCCTCCCGAAGTTGGATGGTCTTAGTCCCGTGCAAGTCATGACTTCCTTCTTCCCTTCCGTTCCTACCATGAAGAATCTCCCCGTGTCGTGTCTTTGGTCACTCGATTTATACATATCCATAGTCAATATCGTGGTAAGTTGGATCCTAAACAGTCAAATGTATCTTCATAGGGTATGCACCAGGAAAAAGGGGACAAATGTTATCATCCTCAAAGTCGTAGTGTCTATGTCTCCATGGATGTCACTTTTCATGAGTCCGAGTCTTTTCACCTTCGTCCTCACTTCATGGAGAGTGGTCAAGAAGGAGTCTCGTAAGTCATCTTTTGTTCCTCTTCTCGGTTGAATCTTACGTCATCTATCCCTCCTCTAAAGGATGTGGCATCATCTTCTGTACTTAGTTAGACACCTAAAGATCGATACAAGCAGGGGTATTATCGAAAAAAAAAAAACTTGGTCCAACATTTAAGCATTCCATTCTAAGCCTTTGAATAATTCTTTACATGATATTTGTGAACCTAACCCCGATGACTTGCCAATAGCCTTAAGAAAAGCCGGAAGAACTTGTGCAAAATACCCCATATCTCAAGATGTGTCCACTAAAAACCTATCAAGACAAAGATCGAATTTTATTTCAACAATAGATTCTACCGAGTCCCTACTTCAAGACAAGAAGCATTAATGGATAAGAATTGGGTTCAAGCCATGCATGAAGAAATGAGTGCTTTAAACAAGAATGAGACACTGGAAATTGTTGAGAAGTCTTATAGACAAAAGGATAGTTGGGTGCGGATGGATTTATTTTGAAATATCACATGGTACTTGCATAGACAGTACAAAAAGTGGTTGCAAAAGGGTATACTCGGATATATAGGATTGATTATGAGAAACATTTGCCCTCAAAAAAATGAACACAAAATGAATCATTCTCTCCTTGTAGAAGAGACACTTTGGATGGGACTTGCACCAATTTGATGTTAAAAATGCTTTTCTCCATGGGAATTTGGAGGAGGAAGTATATATGAAAATTCCACCTGATAGATATGGACCTACCTGTAACAGGGAATATGGTGTGCAAGTTAAGGAAGGCCTTATATGGACTCACGCAGCCCTCAGTGCTTGGTTTGGGAGGTTCACCAATACTATGGTGTCCTTAGGTTATAGGGACAAGCCGGGAGATCATACCTTCTTTATAAAACATTCCAAAGAAGGCAAGCTTACACTTATGAACAATGTTGATGACATGATCATCGGAAGTGATGATGAGGTTGAGAAACAGTCTTAAAAGAAAAATTAGGCTGCCCACTGGCAGAAATGAAGGACTTGGGAAGTCAAGTACTTCCTCCTTGGGATAGAGGTTGCCTATTCCAAACAAGGCATCTTTATTTCCCAAAGGAAATATGTCTGGATCTTCTCAAGAAAACAGTAAGCTAGGTTGCAAAACCACGGGGTGCCTTGAACAAAATCACAGGATTGGAAACAATGAGGAGAGCCCATGGGTGGATAAGACACAATATCGAGACTTGTGGGAAAACTATATTTGTCTCACACCGGCACTGACATAGCCTATCTTTGTCTTGTGTTATTAAATCTATGGCATGATCCTCGTGAGAGACATATGCTAGTGTGAATAGAATTCTTCATTTGAAGACAAACCCAAGAGGACTTCTATTTCGGAAATGACAAACATTGACCATTGAAACCTATACGTATCTCATTATGTCTTGGGATGGTTGTCGACCAAATAGCGATCTACCTCAGGTTCCCATGTTTTTAGGAGGAAACTTGGTGACTTGGAGAAGTAAGAAACAGAATGTGGTTGCAAGGTCAAGTGCCAGGCTCAATTTCGAGCTATGGCACAAGGAATTTGTGAAGGTTATGGATGAGAATCATACTCGATGATCTCGGGATAAAGTATGATAAAAAGCTCCTATGAGGTTACTTTGTGATAACAAGTCGGCAATCAGGCATTGCTCACAACCCCCAACATGATCGGACAAAATAGAGATTGATCGCCATTTTATCAAAAATTAGATGATGGCCTTATAACTACAGATGGACGTCCATTCAAGAGCACCAATTAGCGGATGTCTTCACCAAGGGGCTTCACACGAGAATTTCAAAGTCTTACTTGCAAGCTGAATGATTGATATTCAATCACCAAATGCTGTTGTAATATATTAACATTAATATCGGATATGTATAGATACGTTTCTTATTCTTGTTTTTATTAAGATTTTTCTCCCTTATTTTTAGGATAACAATTAATAGCTTTAACCTATATATATTGTAACCTTCTCTGTACAGAAATATTCAAGGAATAATATTCATACATTCCAACATTCCTTCTTTCTATAGAGAGAAAAGGAATACTCAAAATAATAAGAATATATTGATATTGGTGTGATGATGATGTGATATAAAAGACAAACCCAATAGTCTTATTTATACTAATACTAGGCTCTTAATCTTAATTAATAAGGAAACAAATTAGAAAATATAATAAATAACAAATAAATCCTAAGAGATGATCTATGATACTCTAAAATATTTCAAAATACAATAGAGATATTTTGAGATATTTTAAAGATATTCTAACACTCTCTCTCAAGCTAAAGCTTACCAAACTTTAAGCTTGTTACAATTACATCTAAAAGAAAATAAACTAAAAACATAAAGCCACAAATTGCATTGAGACGGAGATAGGGCCAATGCATCTGGGACTAAGACGGACAGGGCCAATGCATCTGGGACAAAGCCAAGGCTAGTGAGTCATAACCAATGTAAGTCACCATCGGAATGATCATCGACGGGAAGAGAAGTCACCATTAATATGATTCATTTGTGGGAACGAAGACACCATTGGAATGATCGTCGATGGGAAGAGAAGTCACCAATATAATTCATTTGTGGGAGAGAAGTCATGACAAACACCGGCATTGAAGTATATGTAGAGATAGATTTATTCTCATTCTTCCCCTCAATGCTACTGCTAGCAATGGAAAAGGACCAAACAATAGCCAAAAACAGAGATAACCACCACACAAAATGCCAAACAGCCACGTGGAGGTCAGAGATGATATGGTGAGGCAAACGAACGGCGGAGGAGCCCGGAAAGAGGGTGAAACAACCATGGGCTAGTGTACAATGGCCAAAAATAGAAACCCCAATAATACACCTAAATGTCTCTGCGCGAGTGTACAAATATACACAAAGATCGATTGACGGAGGTGAGCTCAGATCCGTGTAGAGGAGGCTGAGGCGAGTTGAATGAGAATAACGGCTGCTGGAAAGGTGGTTGGATGCGTCGTCACACACTGGAGGAAGGGGCGGCGAGTGGGTTGGCGCGCAGAGAGAAGAGGGCACGCATGGGAGGGCATTGGACAACAGCCAAAGCTGCGCCTTCGGGGGTTGGCTGAACTCAGGCCGGCGGTGTGACTGGTAAGGTTGTTGGCCAAAAAAACCAAAGGTGGACGGCGACGGCGAACGGTGGCAGAGATGGGAAAGGAGAGAGTACATGCGGAGGAGATGGTGTTTGCTGGCAAACCGGAGTGGAAACATGGTTGGCCGGAAAAGATATAGAAAGAGGGTGCCGAAAGGAGAACTCGGCAACTAGAGGTGGCCAATTGGAGTTCCATATTTTTGGGAACTTGGCAGCGAAAGTAACGGGACAGATCACGGAGGATGGTACCTCTCTGATATTATGTTGAATTGGAGGGTTTTAGGTAGGTAAGGAGGAAAAGTGAGACAAGCAATACTCAAAATAATAAGACTATATTAATATTGGTGTGATGATGATGTGATATAAAAGACAAACTCAATAGTCCTATTTATACTAATACTAGGCTTTTAATCCTAATTAATAAAGAAACAAATCAGAAAATATAATAAATAAGAAATAAATCCTAAGAGATCATCTATGATACTCTAAAATATTTCAAGATACAATAAAGATATTTTGAGATATTTTTAAGATATTCTAACAATCTGCATGAAAATTTCTTGTCGAATCGCACCACGGATGATACAATTTTAGCTTATGCCTTCTCATATGGTTCATCACCGAAAAAGCACAAAAAGAAAATAAAATTATTGCCATAAATGACATAAAAACAATATCAATAGTAGTATTTCTTCCAAACATCACATTACCACCATCAGTGAACAACCTTACTGAAAAAAATGGCAATCAGAAAAGCAGGAGTAAAAAGAATTGACCTGAAGTTTGAGATTGTTGTGAAAGAAACTTTTCCTCAAATGTTGACTTTGAATTGGTAGGAGCACTCGATTTAGATGAAAGCCACCTATACTGATATTTTCAAAACAGTAATTAATTCAGATTAAAAAAAGATCAGATTAAATTGCACAATATATATATAGGTTCTTCCATTCTTGCTACAGTGCAAATTGTAAGTCAGTGCACTGGTGCAATGACTTCATGGATGAATGAAAGGGATCAGGGATTTTTCACTAATCTTACGAAACCTTTCTCTTTGTATTTTAGTTAACAGTTGAAAGTTCCTCCAAATTGGGGGATTTCCGAGGAAAAAAAAATTAATTTACCCATTTGCCTAAAAAAAACTCTCTCTTAAAAAAACATTCTCTACAAAACTTTTAAGAGAATTTATTTTAGAGATAAAATTTTTAAGAGATAAAAAATTTTCCAGAGACTTTTTTCAGAGAGAAAATTTTATTAGTTTTCTAGAGAGAGAGAGAGAGAGAGTTTTATATAGAGTTTTTTTAGAGAGTCTTATAGAGAAATTTTTTTAGTGTTTTTTTTTTCACATGCCTTGCATAACCACATAAGTTTAAGGGCATAATTAGATAAATAAAAATGTTTATAAGAACTCCTCAAAAACAATGTACAGAAAATGAACATCAAGTAGAAGAGAAGTTAACTATATACCAGAGACACCCCTGATAGCCACTTTGTAACAACTGCAATATCTTGCCGCCACTCATGCTCACGCAGCCAACAGCTAGTGTCACGTACAAGATTAGCTGGCCCCTGAATGGACAAGCAACCAGTAACAAACAAACAAGCAAAGCATATATGAACAATGGAGAACCCAGGGAAGGTTAAAGGTGGGCAAAAGATCAACCCACTGGCAGACACAAGCGCTAAGTCAATTACATTAACCTCCTTGTAGGGCTAGGCTATAATAAATAGCTAAATCTCCCGTCCATTCTGGGATTTAGGAAAACCACCTCAAAAATACAGGCAACTTTAAAGTTTGGGGTAAGTTTTAGCAACACATTTTCTGTTACAGGCAAATAGCAAACTTAGTTATTAAATCTATGGCCACGGGAAAACCTATGACAGAGTGCTTGCAATTGTACTAAACTACCAAGTTATGCTAGAATTTGTGATAGTAATATCCACTTAAGTAACTCTCACTTACTTGAGATGGTTGAGTCCAAATAGTTACCCTCCCATGGAAATTTGCTATCAATAATGCACGGGGACAACAGGTAGGGGACCATTCAATAAACTGGACAGAATCACGAGGAGAATCTGTAGAAGGTATACAGTGCAACTAATCAAATTTCCTTATATATATAAAAAGTAAAGCAGTTCAGTTGGGAAACTAAGAGGGCGCCCCCCCCCCCAAAAAAAAAACAGTGACAAGAAAGAACATCAAAATGTCATTCCCATATGATGGACAGTCCATCAAGCAAAACAAAGCAAACATTCACATATTTGAGGGCAAGGAGAAATTTACAGATGAGCTGATTGCTTATTCCAATTCCATCTCTGCTACTGTTATAGAGGACCTCAATTTCCATTTTGGCTTTTCGAGATTGTATCATTTAGATTCAATTTGGCTTCTTTATTTTAATTTTTACCAATATTACAAATAAGATGTAATTTGTCAAAAACATTTCATGTAAATTGGCTTTCATAATAATAATGATAATGATGATAAGTTTGCATATATTGTCATCATGAAGATCCTTTTGACTTTTCCGTTGATATCAGTTATATTGCCCCTGATTGTGAAATAACAACTTCGTAAAGATTTGACCACAATTAAATTACTATACCAACATTAAATCAATTAACTTAAAAAAGAGTGGACACATGTGTCAATAACATCTGATGCTTAAAGGCTATCCAGATCAAGATCCTCCAAGGTTTTAATTCAATATATAATTATAAGTGCTAAAAGTTCTGAAAATTAAAAGATTCCTTCTTTGCTTTTAACTTGAGGCCTTATACTCGAACTTTATATTCTTAAATCCATATATTAGTGAAGTTTGCTTATGCAGGATTACACTGTCGAACAGCCTCAGGGATCTAGCAGAACTTTTATACTGATAATGCAATTGAAAAAGGCAAACTCCTAACTTTACTATTGTTTATCCAATTTTGGCATTACTGTCGAGTGAAGAATAAGATCAAACAAAGCCACCAGACACAGCAAAAATGAAACGCCCATGCTTACAGAAGTAAGCAATGACATCAAAATACCTGCTATGACATTGAATACTGCACATTCAGTCGGCCTCTCCGGGTTCACAATATGTATAGGGATCCAAAATGGTGGATTTGCAGTTGAGCTATGGTAAAAAGAAAAATACTTATAACCATTACAAAAATGCCAACAATAACAAACATACAGGGGTGTCAGCAAGCCAAAGTAATGGGTACAAATGATTGAGCAGGGTTAGACATCATATGTGACTGTAAATATAAATTTAATGATTTGAACAAATTTAATAAGCACATTTATTTTTTATTTTTTTTTATAAAATTATGTGCATTTAATAAATGATTTGAGCTTCGGACATCATTAAGCTCAGCTTATTTAGCACTTGAACAAGCCTGTTTGCTATAAGCTCAGTTCATTCAAATTTGCTTGTGGGTCTATCTAGCAAATGAATATGCCTATAAGATGCTTACAATATATGTTGATACTGATCAGAAAGTCTGGTTAGAACCCATCTTTTAACAAATTGTTTTATGAACCTTTTACAATATTACTAGAAAGTAGAAAGTAGACAGGACAAAATTTAAAGTTGATTGACAAATTCATTTGCCAACAAATGAGGAAAGTGGTTAAGAGCAAGAAAGATATTAATATTATATAATCCAATTAAAGAAATAAGTTCCAAGACACAGTCACCCAGATAAATAGACAAAAAGATATATCCCACTATATCTCTTCCTAGTGCTTCTTCTGGGTCTCACAATAGGATAAAAGTAACTGAGAAAGTTTGAAACATTAATCAATCAAATTAAGTCTTCTTGAATTTATCCATAAATTCTAAAATGCAATGGAGCCACAAAATAATCTTAATCTAATCATTTCTTTTGCTCTTAAATTTTCCACCAATTATCAGTTTGATAGAAACTGGTAATTATAACTAATTTATAAACTGAATATGCAAACTATATTGATATATCCTCTGGAGAATTGTTCTCAAAACAGAGGATTAGATTACAATACTTAGTATCAGATTACAACAAAGAAAAGAGAAGACTGGAAAGACAGAAAAGGTGGTTACAGGGTGGTTTCCTCCAAGAGTTTGAGAGCTTGGTCTCTCCCTTCCAATTCCTACCAAATAACTGCCTAACCGCCCCACCCTTCTCTCTCTCTATTTATTCAAAAGACAGACTTGCAGTTACAAACAGAAATAATAATAATAATAACTGACACACTAATAATAATAACTGACAACCTAATAAGAATAACTGACAACACTAATTTGGCCTAAGCCTCCTATTATATTGTTTACTGATAAGAGGTCTAACAATACTCCCCCCCAAAAGAGTCACCTTGTCCTCAAGGTGAAAAGAAGGAAATTGCTCCATGATAGTTGCAACTGGTTCTCAAGTGGCTTCGAAATCGGGAAGATCTTGCCATTGAATTAAAACTTCAGCAGTGCCATCTGCAATGTGTTGCGAACACCTCGACGTCACAGGGGAAAACTTGTAACTCCGTGTCATCGAAAGCATTGGTGGAAGTGGTTGTGGTTTAGTGAAGGAGAAAGAGCTTTTTTGAGTAATGAAGCATGAAATACAGGGTGTATTTTGCTGTCACGATGGAAGGGCCAACTCGAATGCCACTGGACCTATTTGCTTTATGATCTGATAAGGGCCATAGAAACGGGGGCTCAATTTTTCATTTCTCTTCTTAGCAAGAGATCTCAACCTATAAGGTTGTAACGCAAATAGACCCAATCACCTGTAGCCAAACTAACAGAGGCGTCTTGATTGATCTACATAGGCCTTCATTTGGCTTTGAGACTTCAACAAATTGCTCCTTAAATCATGTAAAAGTTGGTCTCTATCTTGAGTCATCAAATTGACCTCTTCAACTACTGATGGAATAGTTGTACCTTTAAGTAAGTGGGGAGGATCTCGGCCATAAAGGGCCTTAAATGGAGTCATCTTGGTGGAGCTATTATAGTTGGTATTAAACCAAAACTCACCCAACTGAGCCATTTAGGCCACTGTTTGGCTTGGTCCCAGTGAAGCATCGCAGATAAGTCTCCAAACATCTATTGACTACCTCTGTCTGGCCATCTGTTTTGTGGATGATATGCAGAGCTAAATTTCAATTTGGTGCCTGCCATCTTGAATAATTCAGTCCGTATGGCTAAGAAATATCTTATCTCATCGAGACAATTGTGGAAGGAAATCCATGTAACTTGACCACTTCTTGCATAAACAACTCAGCAATATCTTTAGCAGTAAATGGGTGACTCAGTGCGTTGAAATGAGCATATTTAGTGAATCTGTCCACCACTACAAGAATAGCATTCTTGCCCTGAGCTTTAGGCAAACCTTCTATGAAATCCATTGACACATCAGCCCAAACCTGAGTTGGTATAGGAAGAGGTTGTAACAATCCAGCAGGAGACAAAGTTTGATGTTTATTCAACTGACAAGTCTCACAAGTAGCCACATAGTGTTGAATGTCTTTCTTCATTCCTTCCCAATAAACTATGGCAGAAAGTCACTTGTAAGATCGGAAGAACCCTGAATGGCCTCCCATGGCTGAATTGTGGAATTCTTCAAGTAGGATAGGGATCCGAGAAGAGCTTTTTGGCAACACCAATCTCCCTTTGTAAAACAGTTTTCTGTTGTGGAAGCTATAACCGGATGAGAGGCAACATCTTGCAAAAGGTCTTGTATGATACCTTGCAACTTTGGATCGGTCTGAATTTCAGATTCTCATGCTTCCAAATCATCAAATCTAACTGTGGATAGTGTCGTAAAAGTCATTCTTCTAGAAAGAGCATCAGCAACCCTATTCTCACTTCCTGGCCTGTATTGTATTTCAAAATCCAACCCCATCAATTTAGAAGTCCACTTGAACTACTCTTCCTCCAAAACCCTTTGATCAGTTAAAAATTTGAGGCTCTTTTGATCAGTAAGGATGATAAAGTGTCGGCCAAGTAAGTAATGTCGCCATTTTTGAACCGCCATGACTATGGCCATTAATTCTCTTTCATAAACAGATTTGGATTGAGCTTTATCTGAAAGTGTTTGACTGAGAAAAGCTACTGGTCTCCCTTCTTGCAACAAAACTGCTCCCAAGCCTTTATTTGAAGCATCAGTCTCAATAGTAAAAACTTTTGAGAAATCTACAGTCAGAATGGGTAATTCACCATTACCTTTTTAAGTTGATCAAAAGCAACCTGTGTTTCTGATGTCCATTGGAAACTATCTTTCTTTAATAGTTGGGTTAAAGGCGAGCCATTTTGCCATAATCTTTCACAAAACGCATGTAATAACCAGTAAGGCCTAAAAATCCTCTTAAAGCCTTAAGATCTTTTGGTGTTGGCCACTCCAACATTACTTCAATTTTGTGAGGATCTGCTGCCACCCCGTCAGCCGAAATGATGTGACCAAGATGCTCTAACTGAGTTTGCCTAAAAGTACATTTTTTCTTGTTGGCAAAAAATTGATGCTCCTTCAATAAAGCCAAAACTGATTGTAAATGTCGTTTATGGTCCTCTACAGATTTGCTGTAAACCAGAATGTCATCAAAGAAAACTAAAACAAATTTTCTCAAATATGGTTTAAGCATCTCATTCATAAGAGATTGGAAAGTAGAAGGGGCATTAGTAAGGCCAAAAGGCATGACAACAAATTCATAATGCCCTTCATGAATTCTGAAAGCAGTCTTGGGAATGTCCTCTTCCTTCATTCTAATCTGGTGATAACCAGATTTCAGATCTAACTTGGAAAAAAATTTTGCTCCTCCCAATTCATCAAGTAACTCATCAATAATAGGGATAGGAAATTTATCAGGTATGGTGATCTTATTCAAAGCCCTATAGTCTACACAAAAATGCCACCCTCCATCTTTTTTCCTGACTAGTATGATTGGGCTAGAATAAGGACTCACACTCGGTCTAATGATACCAGAATTAAGCATATCATCAACTAACCTCTCAATCTCATTTTTTTGATAATGTGGATACCGTAGGGCCTGAGATTGGGAATGTTGGCTCCTTCCTTTAGGACAATTGCATGATCTTGTCTCCTGGGTGGAGGTAATCCAGTTGGCTCTTGAAATACTTCCTTATATTCCTCCAAAACCGATTCTAACCAATCGGGCAAATTTGTATTGGCTTCAGATTCGACACTGCAAATTCTGATATTCTAACAAAAAACCTTGTCCTTCATCATTGATTGCCTTGATAATGGATTTGAAAGAAGCAACAGACCGAGCCAAACTAGGTTCTCCTTTCAGCACTTGATAGCCCCTATTACTTGGAATCTTCAATGTTAATTCCTTGAAATTGGCACGGATTTCACCAAGGCTAGCCAACCATTCCATCCCCAACACCACATCAACGCCGCCTAAATCAAAGACAAAAAAGTCTTGTTGAATCTGTAAACCGTGAATCAACAATTTGAGTTGAGAGCATACTCTTTCACAAGGAATCTTCCTACCATCCCCCACCTCTACAGTATACAGTAAAGTCTCATTCATCTTCAACTTGTGCTCTTTAACAAACTTAGATGATATGAAATTATGTGAGGCTCCACAATCTACAAGGATTATCATCTGCTTATCCTTTAATGTTCCCCATAGTTTGATAGAGTTCTTGGAAGTAAGACTAGAGATACTAAACATGGACAATTGTAGTGTTTTCACTTCAGCCTCCGTTTGTTGCTCATTCGGTTCCTCCTCTTTCTCTTCATTATCTCCCTCTTCCTCCAACAGAAGTACTTGTAATTGTTTATTTGCACATACATGGCCTGGACTGAATTTCTCATCACATCTAAAACAAAGTCCTTTTCTAGACCTCTCTTGCATCTCTCGCATCAGTCAATCTCCTAAACCCCTTCCCCTAAAGGCTGCAATGGTTTTCGAACCGCTTGCTTCGCCACCGAACTTCCGCTTCCAGTTGAAGTCTGAATCGACTTTTGCTTCCGGTTCCCAAGTTACGGTTTGGAATTATTGTAAGTTCGATCGAACGTCCCCCGAACTTATGGTCTAATGCCTTTACTCAACAAATTATTCTTCTCATCAACCCTCGAGCATAATCCATCAACTCGATAATCCTTCCACCGGATGAAGTTTTAGCTCGCCCTTATAACTTCTTTGAGTCCCTTCAGAAAAATCCCTGTCAAATATCTTTGGTTCCGTGCATTTGAGAGGGCCTGCATACAATTCAAACTGCTCCCTATATTCTGCCACTGTTCCCGTTTGCTTGAGACTTAACAACAATTCAAACGGGTTTTGTATCATGGATGGTTGGAACCGTCGAATCACAGCGGAACGGAAATCAGTCCAAGTCGGATTTTCTGCACAAAATTCCCACCATTGATACCATGTCAGTGCCTTCCCCTCCATTGCCACCATAACCGCCTATAACTTCTCAACGTCCTCCATTCCCTTCAAGTCGAAATATCTTTCCACGCGATTTATCCACCCGTAGGCATCTTCTCCCTCAAAAACTGGAATTTCCAATTTCCTCCAACGTTCTTCACGTCTCCTGGAATTAACAGGGCCTTCTTCACGTCTCCTGGAATTAACAGGGCCTTCAGCATCATCGTCATTCTCTGTATGACTCTCTTCATTTGAGATTTCATTCTGTTTTGAACGGTTTGAAAGTTCTCGCACAGAATTCATCAATTCGTTCAACTGCCTCCGCGTTTCCAGGCGCTCTAATCTTTCTTGTTCAATACTTTCCTCCAGATTTTCTCGCATGGCTAACAAGCCTTCAAACCCGCGCTCCAAAACCTCTAAGCGTGCTTCCATTCCTCTTGTGGAAACCATTAATTCGCCCAAGATCTTAGTGCTTTGATACCAGTTGATAGAAACTGGTAATTATAACTAATTTATAAACTGAATATGCAAACTATATTGATATATCCTCTAGAGAATTGTTCTCAAAACAGAGGATTAGATTACAATACTTAGTATCAGATTACAACAAAGAAAAAAGAAGACTGGAAAGACAGAAAAGGTGGTTACAGGGTGGTTTGCTCCAAGAGTTTGAGAGCTTGGTCTCTCCCTTCCAATTCCTACCAAATAACTGCCTAACCGCCCCACCCTTCTCTCTCTCTATTTATTCAAAAGACAGACTTGCAGTTACAAACAGAAATAATAATAATAATAACTGACACACTAATAATAATAACTGACAACCTAATAAGAATAACTGACAACACTAATTTGGCCTAAGCCTCCTATTATATTGTTTACTGATAAGAGGTCTAACACAGTTATCCATACAAAAAGTCATATTTTTAACTAAACATTTAGCACATGGTCAAAGAATTTCAGGCAGGAAACATGACCAATGGATAAAAAATACACTGACCTTGGAATTCTTGCACACGTTTCAGAAGCACAAGCTATAGCATTCAGTTTTCCACACCAGGAAACAGCACTGGGAAAAAACACAAGATTAGTAAGTTCTTTTACAAAGTAACAGTACCAGAATTAGTATACCATAAAAGGCCTAAAATAATACACAAATAAATTCACTTTACACAAAGTCCTCACTCCTCAGAAGATCAAACACAGAATGTCAATTTTACGCCAACAGATTCATACACTATCAACCATGAAAAATCAGTCTACATATATTAGGAATTGTATTGTTTATTTTGTTTTTGTTTAAAGAAGCTTTCTTATCCTCCTTCTCCTTTGTACTCCTTTCCCTCTAATAAATTATCTTCTTTTAGGAACCGGGAAAAATAAACAACTAAACAAGTGCCTTTGAAGGTACCTGATAGGCCCATTAGTAAGATGTATGAAAGGAGAAGGAAAAGAGGGGGGGAACAAGTCGTGAGTAGGCAGATTGGGCCTCAAGAGCAGGGCCTAAGAGTATATGAGAGAAGGAAAAAACAAGTGGCAATGGATGATGGAGAGAGAATGAAAGGGGAAGGAGGCATCACAGAAAAGCCAGCTGGCAGCTTAGGAGTGGAGGACGGGGGCAAGTGAATCATGAGTGAATCATGGGGAATCATGCAAATCATGCAAGGGTGAGTGGTAGGGGAATATAGGAGAGGAGGAAGGGAGAGAGGGGGAGAGGAAGCCATTTTGGGAAGGTTAAGGGTTGCTGAGTATAGGAGCTGGTCCTATCTCTGCAAGGGGTGGTTATTCATTTCTCTATTTCTTTTTATCATTCCTATAAGGAGCTTGTCTCCATTGATTAGCTAAGTTTCTGTTCTGAGTCATAGAAATTCTCACTGTATTGAGGGATTTCTCCTTGTTATTAAGAGTTCAATATAAAATTTCAGTCAGTTTTCCTATTCTATATTTTGGGTCCTACCAAATTGGTATCAGAGCTCCTCCAGGGAGCATATGGTATCAACAAGAATGGAAGGCAGAATGGAAGCGGTGGAACGGTGATTGGATGACTTGGGTGGAAATCTAGCAACGGTGGTAAATATATATTCAAACGCTATTGGCTCAAAAAACAAGCAAGTGAAGAAGAGGAGGTGGCAAGCAACCGGGAAAGAGAGAGAGTAGAAAGAAGGGATGAGAGGATGCGAAGGTTGGAGGTACCCTATTTCACGAGTGAAGATCCTCATGGCTGGATTTATAGAGCTGAGAGAGGTACTTTGAGATCAATCAACTACCCGAAGAGGAAAGAGTGGTCGCAGCTTCAATTTGTTTAGAGGGGAAGGCGCTAAATTGGTTCCAATGGTGGGAAGCTAGGACCGCAGTGATTTCTTGGGCCACCTTCCGGCAAGCACTATTGGGACGCTTTCAGAATGCGTCGTCGGAGAACCCATACGAGGTTCTGATGAGCCTCCGCCAAACCCGTTCCGTAGAAGATTATAGAGAAATGTTCGAGTTGCTGTCTACACCTCTACGACACGCCGATGAAGAAGTGCTGAAGGCAGCTTTCATGAATGGGCTGAAGGATGATGTTCGTGCGGAGGTGCGCCTTCACAGTTCGGGTGATTTGGGTACATTGATGGTCTTGGCGCAAAAGGTTGAAGAAAGGAACCAGATATTGGGTCGAGGAGGAGAGGGAGTCAACAAACGTATTGGGCCTGTCCATTATAGGCCCGCTGTGAGTAACAAAGCTAGTGGGGGCCTAAGTGAAAAAAACGAAACAGGGAGCGAGCAAAGCAGAGGAACGGGGTTTCGAGCTACCGGGTCGAACGCGGGGGGAAGAACGGAAGGACAAGGAGGCTCCAGCGACGGCGCCAACCGACCGGAAGTCTTCTCCGGGACCCGCGCCAACCGATCGGATAGTTTTTCCGGCACCGGAGCGGGAAATCGCAGAAACAGAGCATTTCGACAATTAACGGATGACGAATACGAGGACAAGAGGAGAAGAAGGGTATGTTTTAGATGCGATGAACCATTCGTACCAGGCCATGTGTGCAGAAACAAGCACTTTAATGTTCTGATATTGGGTGAGAACGGTGAGTCCGATGGAGAAGAAGAAGGAAATAGAGAAGAGGAAGAGAAGGTTGAAGAGCAAGCCCTGCATCTGCATATGAGCAGTGTGGCTGGGATCAATTCAAAAAAATCGTTGAAATTATGGGGAGAGATCCAAGGGAAAAGGGTGATGGTGCTGGTCGATTCAGGGGCATCTCACAAGTTTTTGTCTAGTGAGGTTGTAAGGACACTTGGCATGGAACCAAAAGAGACAAGGGAGTATGCCGTTGAGGTAGGGGATGGACATAGGGTCACAAACAAGGGAGTTTGGAGGAATGTGGAGTTGAACCTACCCAACTTGGTGGTTAAACAAGATTTTTATTTGTTTGAGCTAGGTGGAGTGGATGTGGTGTTGGGTTATGAGTGGCTGGAAGGATTGGGGGATATAAGGGCTAATTTTAAGGAGCAGGTTATCAGGATGAAGGTGGGAGAGGAGGAGGTTGAGATCAAGGGTGATCCATCATTATCACGTACCATAGTTTCATTGAGAACTATGATGAAGGAAATAAGAAGAGGCACCAAAGCTTATTATTTGGAATTGCGGGTTATAACACTATTGTCCCAGGAGAGTCAAGGGCAGGTTGCGGAACAAGTGTTGATCAAATGGCATGATTTACCAGACTGTGAAAATACATGGGAAGATGCTGTTGTAATTGACAAAGCCTTCCCTGAATTTCACCTTGAGGACAAGGTGAAACTTTTGGGGGGAAGTATTGATAGACCCATTAGTAAGATGTATGAAAGGAGAAGGAAAAGAGGGGGGGAACAAGTCGTGAGTAGGCAGATTGGGCCTCAAGAGCGGGCCTAAGAGTATATGAGAGAAGGAAAAACAGGTGGCAATGGATGATGGAGAGAGAATAAAAGGGGAAGGAGGCATCACGGAAAAGCCACCGGTGGCGACTTAGGAGTGGAGGACGGGGCAAGTGAATCATGAGTGAATCATGGGGAATCATGCAAATCATGCAAGGGTGAGTGGTAGGGGAATATAGGAGAGGAGGAAGGGAGAGAGGGGGAGAGGAAGTCATTTTGGGAAGGTTAAGGGTTGCTGAGTATAGGAGCTGGTCCTATCTCTGCAAGGGGTGGTTATTCATTTCTCTATTTCTTTTTATCATTCCTATAAGGAGCTTGTCTCCATTGATTAGCTAAGTTTCTGTTCTGAGTCATAGAAATTCTCATTGTATTGAGGGATTTCTCCTTGTTATTAAGAGTTCAATATAAAATTTCAGTCAGTTTTCCTATTCTATATTTTGGGTCCTACCAGTACCTAAACCCAGGGCCTAGGCAAGCACCCAAGCAACTCTTGAAGATTGTTTGGAAGGATTTATTTTAACTTAAATTTAAATCAAGCATAATTTCATTGAATAGTGAAACTCAATTAAACTCTGCCTATGTCATGCTTATTGAAAATCATTCCATAGCCAATCATTTTATCAAAAAAATTACATAGCCAATCACAAGCCCGGCTAAAAGAAGAGGGTTGTGTTAGACGGTCGACAGCTAACGTAAAACTTTATCGACTCTTTATGACATGGAAAAATCAGTCTACATATCTTAGGAATTGTATTGTTTATTTTGTTTTTGTTTAAAGAAGCTTTCTTATCCTCCTTCTCCTTTGTACTCCTTTCCCTCTAATAAATTATCTTCTTTTAGGAACCAGAAAAAATAAACAACTAAACAAGTGCCTTTGAAGGTACCTAAACCCAGGGCCTAGGCAAGCACCCAAGCAACTCTTGAAGATTGTTTGGAAGGATTTATTTTAACTTAAATTTAAATCAAGCATAATTTCATTGAATAGTGAAACTCAATTAAACTCTGCCTATGTCATGCTTATTGAAAATCATTACATAGCCAATCACAAGCCCGGCTAAAAGAAGAGGGTTGTGTTAGACGGTCGACAACTAACGTAAAACTTTATCGAATCTTTATGACATGGAAAAATCAGTCTACATATCTTAGGAATTGTATTGTTTATTTTGTTTTTGTTTAAAGAAGCTTTCTTATCCTCCTTCTCCTTTGTACTCCTTTCCCTCTAATAAATTATCTTCTTTTAGGAACCGGAAAAAATAAACAACTAAACAAGTGCCTTTGAAGGTACCTAAACCTAGGGCCTAGGCAAGCACCCAAGCAACTCTTGAAGATTGTTTGGAAGGATTTATTTTAACTTAAATTTAAATCAAGCATAATTTCATTGAATAGTGAAAATCAATTAAACTCTGCCTATGTCATGCTTATTGAAAATCATTACATAGCCAATCACAAGCCCGGCTAAAAGAAGAGGGTTGTGTTAGACGGTCGACAGCTAACGTAAAACTTTATCGAATCTTTATGACATGGAAAAATCAGTCTACATATCTTAGGAATTGTATTGTTTATTTTGTTTTTGTTTAAAGAAGCTTTCTTATCCTCCTTCTCCTTTGTACTCCTTTCCCTCTAATAAATTATCTTCTTTTAGGAACCGGAAAAAATAAACAACTAAACAAGTGCCTTTGAAGGTACCTAAACCCAGGGCCTAGGCAAGCACCCAAGCAACTCTTGAAGATTGTTTGGAAGGATTTATTTTAACTTAAATTTAAATCAAGCATAATTTCATTGAATAGTGAAACTCAATTAAACTCTGCCTATGTCATGCTTATTGAAAATCATTACATAGCCAATCACAAGCCCGGCTAAAAGAAGAGGGTTGTGTTAGACGGTCGACAGCTAACGTAAAACTTTATCGAATCTTTATGACATGGATAAATGATTTGATTGTGTTAATTGATAGAACAACATCGTTTTATCCACGTAGCTGACTCCAACTAGTTGGAAAAGGCTTTGGTTGGTTGGTTGGTAGTGAAACTCAATTAACTTTCTTTTTTCCTATACTCTTAGAAGCCCTCTTGGAAACACAAGGTATTCCATCATTTTCTTCCTGCTCTTCACGAGCAGCTTCTTTCCTATTAAGTAACTTTACAACAACAACAACCAAATTTATTTCTGGTTCCTATCCTTCTCAAATACCATATAAGAAATCTTTAGCAGCACATCATCAATTCCTCTGACAACACTGCACTATTTTCTTGATCTCCTCACCTTATATAAGCATCAAATCACGAATTTTTTTCAAATTTAAAATCTACACGCTTATCCAGTATCCCTATGATCTCTAGTCCAGTTCCCCTGTTTCGTCAGTGGATATAAAACCAACTGTTGTTGAAGGCAATAGATTAATAAAAGGAGGTTTTTTTTTCTGAATTACTGTAGAAGGAAAATGTTGTAAAATCTTACTGTAGATATGGTGATCCGTAGTTCAATGGCACAAAACGTGAAACCTTGCTATTTTGATATAGCAAGAGTTTACTACTCAAAATGTAAACCAAATTTGCTCTGAACAAATTTATTTTGAACTCGCAATGTCATATTCAAATGAAGAATTAGTCAATTAAAAAAATTGCAGGAAATTGAGGTAGAATCCTGTGATTTTCTGGCACTGAAGATACCTGAAATTGCGACAAAGTTCAGGTACACTCATCTTGTGGAGCAAATTGGACCGGGGTTGCTTAAGCTTAATGCTAAAAACAGTGGCGGGTTTGACTGAGTCTTCCTCCATTGGTGGCTTCTCCTCTTCTTTTTCAACACTCACTGTTGCTTCATTTTTCTCCGAACCCTCCTGGGGTTGAGCCTGAGACTGAGGGTCCTTTGTTCCATCAATTTGATTCATGCCCAAAAGAAAAAGCTCTGATTTTTATATACCAATTAGAGAGAGAGAGAATGAGGCAAGTGGTGGAAAGTCGCAGTTGAAGGCGACAGATATCAGTCCCTGTTGGAGAGAGAGAGAGAGAGATTGGTAAGAGATTGGGTTAGTGTAATTTTTGAGTTTCTATTGTTTATTAAAAGAAGACTTTGATGGGATTCTGAGGTTTCCAAAGCAAAGTAGGTAATTCCAGGCTTTGTTCGGGATAACTTTTTTTTTTACTGACAAAAACACAAGATGATTGATTTCAATGTATTTTAGGGTTTTCGACTTTTGCTTTTACTTTGTTGATTGAGTGAGGTCGAAAGGTTGATTGTTGAATGAATGGGATGATGAATGTGTATGCATTGCAATTTGCATTGAATATGAAAGTTGCGTATTCTCTATTGATTGTCTTGTCTGGCATGGCACTTAATTATTATTGCAACCAACAATGCAAGATAAAAACAGAGCAGAAGCGTCGTCGGCAGAAGGATCTGTCTCTCTCTAGTGCACACACGTATCAGCAGCACTCAGTTGAAGTTCATTACTTTTTAGTACTACTAATAATTGATCGATTTTGATTAATTGAGGATTTTTTTTTTAGATATTTTGTATGAGATTAATTTCTCATATGATTATATATTTAAATAATTTGATTTTTTTCTATTTAGACTAACACGATTAATAGAACTTTTGTCTTCTAGAATCATATATTCTAATGATACTTATTATTATGAAATGATTATATTAGAAGAGAGAAAGATAACATAAATATTATAATAGAATTTATTATTATTTATAAAGTGAATTTCTCTATTAAATTCCCAAATCATCATTTAAAAAGCTTTCAAGTTGATGAATTGAAAAAAAAACACTGATTTTAGTTTCATAATAGAGTAATGTTAGTACAAATTCAAATTCACCGTGATCATATATGTAACAATATATTTATTATTTAAAACATAATTTAAATTTTTAAATATATACATATTAAAAAAATTTAATGATAGATATGTTATTATACATAAAATTCACAATGAATCTAAATCTAAGCTAACATTACTCTTCATAATATCAATTTGATCCTGAAAAAAACAAGAACATTAAAATAATCCAAAAGTTACTATTTAATGGAATTAAATTAATGTTATTTGATGAAAATGAATTATTTTTAAAGACTAATTTAATATCATTAATATTTCTATGATCAAATTGATATTTAAAAAAATTCCATGACTGAATTGAAATTTATTCTAAAAATTCACATAAAAAACAAATTATTCTAAAAATAACTAACTCAGTAAAGTGGGGTTTATGAATGAAAAATCATGTTTTTACATTATTTTTTTAAATACATCATTTTTTATTATATTTTTAATGATTATAATTAAATAAAAATAATAATTAATAGTATGAAAAGTAATATAAAAAATATATAATAAAAATGTCATTATTGTTTTCCAAATAGTTGTCCGAGGGAGGAAGTTACCACTTACAACAAATAAGGGAAATGCCAGTTAGCTTGGATTGTAGAGTTCCTGTCCTGGATTGTAGGGTTCCCAGATGAGCTCCTGTCCTCGTTCTTTCCATTAGTTATTTTATTTTTTTTATAAATTCTGATTAAAATAATAACAACTTTGAGGCATATACGAGCAGGGCTATGTAACACAATCCCAACTAATAATATAAGGATAATGTTAAATAGCCCAGCTTTTTGAATTCAGGATGCTTCCCCGGTCATTGTTGTTTAGCTTCGATTTTAATTAAGATTTTTTTTTATCAAATTCTAACTGAAAACAAAAGGTGCTGCACATACTGCTCTGGATTAAAGGTGATAAAATAAGTTTAACCTATTAAGTTAATTCGTTAACTCGTTATTTTTTTACAAGTTGAGTTTAATATTTGAATTCATATTTTTTTCAATCAGCATAATCTGCTCCGCTTAACCCGCAGGTTATGCGGGTTAAGCGGGGGAAGGGGTGGATTAGCTTGTCGGGTTGGCTTTTTTTTTAAAAAAATAAATAATAAAATAA
The DNA here is from genome assembly GCA_029884595.1 of Ormosia semicastrata. Classification (NCBI taxonomy): domain Eukaryota; kingdom Viridiplantae; phylum Streptophyta; class Magnoliopsida; order Fabales; family Fabaceae; genus Ormosia; species Ormosia semicastrata. Next base: position 6,937,281 of record JAQQTO010000057.1, on the reverse strand, counting down.
TATTATAAAATAAAAAATTCTTTGATATTATAATTTATGTTTGAATATTTAATTAGGTTATTTTAAAAATTATTTTTAAATATGTAATTTATAATTTTTTATCATTATTATTTATTATTTTTTAAAATTTTATAGTATTTTTTAATTTTTTATATAATTTTTTTATTTTTAGATAAGTTGACCAATAAATTCATCTAATTTTTTTATTTTATCTTTTATGCGATCAACCTATCTTAAAATAAGATGAGTTGACTTTTCTAACTTATTTCTTAAAATAGACTAATTCATTTCACCTTGTATTTTAACAAATTAAAATAGATCGAGATAAGTTGACCCATTTTGTCACCTCTAACCTAGTTCCATTAGCCGGGACATATAGCACGGTTCCATAATATAAATTATAAAGGGCCCCCCCCCCCAAAAAAAAAAAAACAAAGCCTTTAGAATTCTCACAAACAAACAATGCCAATAATTGTAATTGTAAGTGATGGCTGGACAATGAAGTTAATGAGGAGCTTCGTGAGAGAGAAGAGAATGACCGAGATTAGTATGAGTGAACAATTACTTGCAAATGATGATAATAATCTATATTTTATAAATTAACATCCAAACTAAATTAATCATTTGATATTTAAGCATGTTATTTTAGTATACTTAATTATTCATATTTGAATTTTGGACTGACTCTTTAAAAATTAATTATTTTAAATTTATTATGTGAGAAGTGGTGTGCCCAAAAATAAATTTAACATAAGTTGATGTAAAAATTGATTCGAATAGAAAAATGATAATTTTATATTCTTAAAAAGAAGTATATTATTATCTAATTTTTTTAAAGATTGTAATTAAGTAAAAATAATAATAATAATTAAATATAATAAATAATATTAAAAATTAAAAAATATTTAAAAAAATATGTACTATTTACAATAAAAATATTAGAATTGATTCGAATATAGTTTTACCATAATAATAATCATTTTGATCCATGAGAGTGAAGAGACGTTGCAGACACGACAAACGACTCTTTACCATTCATAAGTTTGACAATCGGTATTTGCCTATTTAGCAATAGTTGGCAACAATTGTTTTGAATGCCCATATGAGGGTTTGATGTAGTATAATGCCTTTACACTAGTTAAGCGATAAGGTGTTACACGTCAATTATGAATAAATAGTCAATCATTATTAAAGAAAATTGATTTGAGGTGGATTGCAGTTGTTTCTTGCTAAAAGAGTTGTGGCGGTAACAGGCTTATATTATGGGGGATTTAGATTTTTTTATATTGTTAAATAATATAAGAGAATTATGTTAGAGAAAAAAGGACATATTTTTTAAAAATATAACTAGTTAACTTTATAACTAATTATAGTGAATTATTACATGATAAAATTTGTTTTTATCTCTTTCAAATATGATTGTCAATCCAAACTCTATTATGGATGAGCATGATTTGTTCTATAATCTCAATTTCTTTTAGATTGAAAGCAAAATAGTATAATAATTCTTCTTACTTCACAAGTCAAATGATTAAATATAAATTTTATTTTTATTTTTAAAAGACACAAGTCGTTTCCATTACATCATATCTATGCAGATAGTTAGATTGTAATTGTTGCAACTTGCAACCATTGAAAATATAATCAAGCTAAGCTTATACAAACTAGAGTTCTTCGGTGTGTAGTGACAGGAGCTACAACAACTTTAATATGGTCAACGATAGGTTTTTATTTTTTATTTTTTATGAGGTATTTTGACACTTTTCAACTGTGAAATTTATCTCCAATTCTCCATTCAGACGTAAGTATTTGTTTTAGTTAGAATGAGCTTTAAGTAAAATTTGAAACAACTAAACTACACGTCCTAATTTAAAGATAGTCATTTTATTATAAGGTTCTTCTCTAACTAAAGTTTCTGTCATTTTATTTGTGAAGCTACAAAAGTCAAGAGGTTAATTAATTAGTTATGTTGATATTCAAACCAACCATTTACATAATCATCATTTGGCAACTGCAGTCGAACCCACAGCTGCTAAACAAAGATCCTTTTGACTTTGAAAATCACTTGCAGAAAAAAGAAAAATTCCACCAGAATAAATAGCATTAAAAAAAAAACAGAGCTGATAGCAATGTGAATGTTATTTTCACCATTCATCTAGGATTTCAAACTTATAGAGGAGCTCCACTTTATCTTATAGTCAAAGGTAGGCTAGTTCATACTTTAGAATATAAAACGCCTACTTCCTTAACAATATAGAAAATGTGTCTCCATAAAAAGGCATATATTGCATTTTGGGCTGGAAAATTATATTATATTATGCTATCCAGTTGGCTGATACTTCAAACTGCACAAAGTTGAAAGTTGAAACTTTTGACATTGTTCCATGAAAAGGATTGGTAATGCAAACGTACCAAGAATGATAGCCACTAGTCCACGGCACCCTAAGATGATAAGCAAAATTTGGTAACCTGCCAATAGTCATTACTAATATATTTTTCTTTCCAAACAAGAAAAAAGTCTTTCTTGTATATTACCTTTTCATATAAATTTGGTTAAACATATAAAAGTATCGATGATGTATTTGGATTAGCATATTTTATCTGACAAACATTTTTAATACAAAGCAAATTAATCTAAGAATCACCAATTATATCTTATACGTCAAAATCCACCATTTTTTTAGAAATTATCCTTCTAAAATTTAGTCATCTAAAATAATAATGATAATTAATCATAATGTAGGGGTGATTGATTCTAATTTATACAAATCAGATCTATTACATTTCATTGGTGTTAATGTGATTGCAAGTAAGAAATCCAAACAAACTCTTTTTAATTTATTTTTCTTCCATTTCAAAGATTTTTTTTTTTTTTTTTGCTTATTCTGTTAAAGACTGCTTTAGCATTGAGACAAGAAAGCAGGAACAGGAAGAGTAACTAAAAACAGAAAGAGTCAGTGTCTGCAACAGTGGGATCAAGTGGGAACATAACATGAGATATGTGACCAACAACGCAGAGAAGAACAACGACCAACGCCCACTACTCCATTAAATAATCAACGAGGCGGCTACTCAAAATTTGTTTCTTTTCAAAGTCAATTCAATTATATAACGACTGAGAAACTATAATTTTCCCATTCCATGTTCTGGTTTGTGCTTTTGCATTCAACTTTAAGAGTTATTACACCTCTGCTTCCTGCTGAATTGTCTTATCAACGAGGTAGCCATTTCTCTATCTCAAAGTCAAAGGTAATACCATTTTTTTTTTTTACTCTTTTCTAATATCTTACTTTGTTTCACTGAAGGGGTTTCTCTCTTTGCTTTTGTTAAAGTTTTAATCTTTTTGGTTTGAATGGTGTGATATCAAAATCATACTGGATTATAAGCTAATGCGTTTTTTCCTCTAGGAAGTACTTTTTTTTTTTTTGAGGGGGGGGAGGTGTTCCAATTGAGCAAGAAAATAAGGTTTCATCTCCAATTGGGTGCCCATGCCTGTGTGGCTATGTCTCTTATTAGTATTTGTGATAACAATGTAAAAATGGTATTTCAATGTTATCTAATGCAGATTGCAAGTATAGCAGTCATATACCAGGACCATTATGAGTTGTGGCTGCTTTGGAGCCTCAACTACAAAGAAGGAAAGAAGTTCTTCTCATACTCCCAAAGAAATTCATGGTGAGGATCTGGTGATTATTTATTTTCATATTTTATGACATTCAACAATGCGAGAAAGTTTGTGCAATTTCGTTTTCATTTATTTGTGGTAAAGTTTATACATAAAATCGTGTAGCTTGATTATTGGTTTTAATGATTTTCTAGGCAAGCCATAGTGTTTGAACATCTTTAACCAGTTGAGTGGTTAATAAAATTCCTTTCTTGCCATTTTCCCATTTTTCTTCCCATTAATATACATATTTTTTCTTATGCCTGTATTCTTTTGTTGCGCAGGCTATCCGCTAGATAATGTTAGGCATTTCTCTGATAAAGAACTGAGATTGGCAACTGATAATTATCATTCAAGCAATAAGATAGGACGAGGAGGTTTTGGAACTGTTTACAAGGTATTCAGATTACTGATGCTTGTGTAAGTTGAATTAATATCAATGTTGGCCAGTTGAGCTTATCAAAATGATTCTTCAGAGGTGCTTATGCCATGAGTTACTGCTATTTGTAGTTTTCTTTTTTCTTTCTCTCTTTCTTTCATTCTGAATATCATTTTTAAGATTCCATATGAGATGCAAAAGCCAATCTGAGACCAGCTAGGTATCCATACTTTGCAATGAAAAACATCAATACATTGTTTTTGGGCCAGTAAAAACATCATTACATTTAAAACTCATTTTGTTGCCCTAGGCATTCAACAATAGGATCCTCATGGAATCCTATATATATGTATATACATACTGCATTCTAATGCTTATAAATCAATAGGCTATTTTCTTTCCCAAAATTAAAAAGGATAATCATTGCTTAAATTTGATTCTCAAATGCATATGCTCCATAAAATAAAGAATCCAATTTGGGTACATTGTTCAGCATACAGCTTTGCAAGTTGTAATATTTCCTGTACCCTTGGTTGGCATCCCAGAATCATGCTTTCATACTCTAGACTAAGACTATCAGATCTAAACTCAGTCAACTTTCTTCGATGCGCAGTTAAAGAGCTCTCTGATATGTGGGCAGGGAATACTTCAATGTTATGCTTACACTACAAAAATATTACTTTAGCATCAAGAAGTAAATCCTTCCATTCTTTTCTATTTCATAAAATAAAAAACTGAAGGCTGTCTAGAGAATAGGTAAAATTTTTATAGAGTATGAGAGCATTGTATGTGCTAGCTTACTTAAGCTGAGAAAGAGTATAAGGTGCCAAAAAATGACGTCACATTTTATCATTTTATGCTCTTACTGATTGTTAAGCCATTCTAAATACCCATGTTGCAATTTTGCTAGGGAACCTTAAAAGATAAAAGAAAGGTGGCAGTGAAGACCCTTTCAGCTGGGTCAAAGCAGGGAGTTCGTGAATTTTTGAGTGAAATTAAGACTTTGTCAAATGTTAAGCATCAAAACCTTGTTGAATTGATTGGATGCTGCGTTCAAGGACCTGGTCGTACATTAGTCTACGAGTATGTGGAAAATGGCAGCCTGGATAATGCATTACTTGGTAAATTTGACAAATGCTTGGTGTGAATTGTGAAGTCACAAACATGCAGATGAGAGGATGAAACATGTAACCTTTCTTTCCTTTTTCCATCTTTTTGTAGGCACAAGGAGTACAAACATCAAACTAGACTGGAGAAAAAGATCTGCTATTTGTGTGGGTACTGCTAAGGGTCTTGCATTTCTTCATGAAGAACTTGTGCCACATATTGTGCACAGGGACATCAAAGCTAGTAATGTACTACTTGACAGGGACTTTAATCCAAAAATAGGTGATTTTGGGTTGGCTAAATTATTTCCAGACGGCATCACTCACATTAGCACAAGAATTGCTGGAACAACGTATGTTATATTTCAGATTCCTAGTTTTTTTTGTTTTTTTTGTTTTAGCTTTTGCCATAGTTTTGGAAGATTTCTGCTATTTTAATTGTTGTTTTAATAGCTGCTAATATCGGTCATATGGACAAAATATTAATTAGTGTGACGTTATAGGGAGTAGGAACTCTTCATATTTGGTGATCTTTCATAATCTAGGTATGGCAGCTGAGTTAGCAATGTGATAATTGACCAAATATATCCATAAGAGGTTGACATCAAGTTGAACTCCACAGTCAATTAAGAGATATAAAATTATGTTTTCTGAATGTACCGGGTGCAAGATTTTTTAATAAAATGCCCATATTTAGGTTGCACTTGCACATGCCTCTAACAATTTTCAAGGGGCATACGTGAAGAGGGCTTATATGGTAATAAATAAAAGTTTAAATCAGATTATGTTTTGGAAACCACCAATGGAAGCTTCAGGCATAGATGAATAAAACCCTTCAATATTGAGAAAAGCTACACTGCAGATTAACATAGGAACAGACTCATGGACAACCTTTTATTGTGGTTTGTGGATACACAGTTTGTATTCTAGAACCATGCAACCAAAAACATGTTATTATATCTCAAGAAATATGATTACTTAAAAAATTAATGTGTAGTTCTCATGAAAAATGAAGGGATTCCTGACCCCCTTTTGTTTGAACTAAAAATCAGATGATGATATATTGGCAAAACAGCGCTGGTAAGTAGCATATGAAATTTTCACATGGTTGTGTTGAAGATATAGATCAAAACCATTCCTGGACCTTCTCCTAAAGCATTTAAGTTCACCGGTTCCTCCAAATAATGTTTATAAGAATGTTTTGATTTGATTAATCAGTAGTATCTTTTGATCAACCATTTAAGAACTCTTTAGTTATTTCCTTCTCCAGACTCCAGTTATATGCAGAAGAAAATGTTGTCAATTTATGTTTACCATTAATTTTCTTCATAATGGATAAACAAGAATTAGTTTGTTGCTCCAATCTTTATCTCTATAGTTACTGAATTGGGTATATTCCAATTTTTTGTTTGGTTAAAGGGATATTCTAATTTATCCATTTATTGTCTGTAGTTTTTCTCATTTCAAAAATATGGTCAATTTATACTTGGAGTCTTGGACTACGGAACTGATTAATACTATACCCTGACTTTGGTTTCCATTTGTACAGCGGTTATTTAGCACCGGAATATGCATTAGGTGGCCACTTAACTATGAAGGCTGATGTATACAGCTTTGGGGTTCTTATACTTGAAATAATTAGTGGCAAAAGCAGCGCAAGGACAAACAGGGGAGGGTCACACAAATTCCTCTTGGAATGGGTACATAGTCCTAGTTTCCTATTTTTATGAGTTACTTTGCAACATTATACATTTTATGTTTCGTGAGTGTCTAAGTTAATATTATTTTGCCTATAAAGTCCAACATATCCTTAATTATTATGATGCCTCGATGCTCTTATAGCTTGTTTGGGAACAAACAGATAGGGGAATGAAAATGGAAGAAATGAAAATGGGAAGACAGAATGTGACTTTCCATTTTATAGGAGAAATGAAAATGAGAAGAATGTGGTTGCTCATTGTTAAGGAACAAAAAAGAAAAATGACTAACATAACACAAGTTTTTAGATGGATTTCATCACTATAAAATTACAAAAATTACTTGGAACTGGACATAATGAAAATTTTGCTGCATTACAGGCTTGGCAACTTCATGAAGAGGGGAAACTGTTGGAGCTAGTGGATCCAGACATGGAAGAGTTTCCTGAGAAAGAGGTAATAAAGTACATGAAGGTAGCTTTTTTCTGCACGCAGTCAGCAGCAAGCAGAAGGCCATCGATGAACCAGGTCGTTGATATGCTCTCCAAGGAAATCCAACTTAATGAGAAGCAACTTACAGCACCAGGATTCTTCATGGATGCAGGAGAATCCCCTCTAAAGAAGTCATCCTCTGATTCTACAGTCTGTCAGACTACTTCTGGCAGTACTACTCAGGTGAACCCACGGTGATGCCTATATCAAATAATTCCCCATGTTAATTGCCAGGTTGCAAAAGCAGAGAGACAGAGAGAGAAGACTTAATATATCATCTTTCTTTTGTTTCATATATTCATTTTTCAAAGAATATAACGTGGCATGAAAGCAACTTCTTGCTAGTGGAGATACCGGTAGTGCATGTCTAATTTCAAATTTATCTTACACTAGTTTTACTGCTTATGATAGGAAATTGGGAAGCAGAGTTTGCTTGAAATACAAGTCACAAGTTGTCCAACGTAAAAACGTGCAATTGATTCTTGGTCCTTATAGTTTCACTAAACAACTAGACTAAAGTTTAAAACCTCAATTAAAGTAATGAAGCCCTTTATTTGTATGTATTCTGAAATTTTAACTTATTCATTACGTTTTCAATTTTTGTTAATACTTTATGATCTATCACAAGACACATAAATAAAAGTAGTAAATAACGTAAATTTAAGAGCTCATACATAACTTAAATCCATAACTCCAAACACCCATAAAAAAAGAAATGATAAAATGGACAAGTGCTAGTACAAGCTGTCCGAAATAACAAAAATTCTAAGCAACGCGAGGTGAAGGGAATAAAAAGATATAGAGAGATTTAGAGGGAAAAAAGAGTTAGGGATACACCTAGAAACACTCATTTTACAGAAACACTTTTATGTGTTATAATTCATATAAACTGTGTACATGATAAATCAATCAATTCGTACAAACGCATGCATACGCAGCACAATTGGTTGGCTCTATCGCCGTCAAAGGTGGACGGCGCGAGTTCAACTCCTCCCACCGCCAAAAAATATAAACTTTCCAGCGGTTAAAAAACAGCAGTCAAACTATCTAACGATACAGAATATGCCTATTCCTGGATTTTAAAGTGAGTAATGAAGAATCTATCCACCCTTCTATTTGACACCACCAATCCCATGATCATAAAGTCAAAACAAATACTCTTTGTTTAAAAGGATGTATTTAAATCCATGAGCATTGAATCTCCATGTCATAATAGTCAACAATGGATTTAATTCATACAAAACCTTAACGTTGGTAATAAAATGCAACCAATAAGCATTAGAAACTAAGAGCAGGCCAAAAAGATTCATTAAAGACTTCAGGGGAAAAAGGGATGGCTTAAGAAAGATTGAGAGGAAACTGAAGTATGATAGGCACAATTATGCAGCAGGCTGCTCCTCAGTGGCAGAAGCCTCTTTCTGGGGTACATCTGCAGAGCCGTTAGAGGTGGCATCCTTTGGTTGTGATCCAGCCCCAGGTGCACCTTCTGCTGCAGATCCAGTTGCTTTAGATGCTGTTTCTTTTCCATCCTTACCATCTTTGGCATCTTTAACAGGAGCAGGTGGTGGAGGAATCATGTGAGGTGGTGGTGTATGCTTCAGCTTTAACAGTATATGCCGCATCCTAGAAAGATCCGTGGGTTTGCCAGGCTTTGGGCCTTGGATGACTGTAATTGATGGCTTCTTCTCCTGATCCTTTTTGCCTCTTTTCTTTTCAATGTTGGGAACCTCACGAGGAATGAGCTCTGCAATTGCTTTCCAATAAGCTTTGTCTGCCTCTTTGTGAAACTTCTCCTGATTAGCCAAGAATAACTGCTCCACAAACAAATTTCATTTTCTACAATTAAAAGAGCATGAAAAAATACATCAGGCGAAAAATGATAACATGATGCAAGTAAAACATACCTTCTCCCTTTCTCTATTTTGAACCTTGTTAGTCTCAACATTAAGCTTCCTTTTCTCATAAAAAGCCAACCTATACTCCTCAGCTTCCTCAATAATCTTCAATCTCATTTCTTTTTCCCTTTTCTCCTTCTCCTCTAGCTGAATGGCATTTTGACTGTAGAAGGAAATACAAAGACATTCATTTTTTTGTTGACAACAGAACTGAGTTCAACAAACTTTCAATAGATCTTTATTTTTTTTTTTGTGCAGTTAGATCTTATATCTTTATTGGCCTAAGATCAGAAATTAAGAAAAACAATTGTTCTTCCATTAAGTCCGAGTAAAATTTTGCCTCTGATAACCATACAAACAGAGGATTTATATTAATGGCATTAACTTTTTCGGATAAAATTTATTAACGGTATTAACTATATTAATGGCACATTTCACTATTATTTCAAGTCATTAATGCAAATACTACCCTGCAGCCATTTTTGGATATCTAAAACACTAAACACTTTATCTAGGCTCAAAAAAAGATAACTGTTGCCTGTTCAAGTCATGCAACATGAAATTAACATAAATATTTCATATCAAAATTAGAATCCTAATTTCTGTATTGCTACTTGATACTACTGGAAAGCTCGAATTTTTCAGTATATAATGGTACCATTTGTATTATGAGATTTTCAGTCCCATAGCAAATGGCTGGGCATTATTTGCAAATTGACTAGAAATAGTCGGTTAATGTGCCACAATCATAGGAGAGAGTAGAACATTGTAAAACCATATAAATCAAGGAGGGAAAGTTGAATTGTCTCTCAAAAGAATGTAGAACAAACAGGTTATTCAGGGCAAGCAAAAACATAAACTTGGGAGGAATATGTTTTTTAAGGGGCATGGACACCTGATTTTAGCATTTGATAACATAAATTTATAAGAGTTAATTTCTTTTTTAGTTTTTTTTTTGGATAAAAAATTTCTTTTCTAGTTTTCTACACATGACAAATGAGCATATTTGCATAACCAGATTGTCCAATATCTATTACTCCCTGAAGTACATGGAAGGAAGAGAAAAGGAGAGAGAAAAATTCAGCCATCATGGCCTATTTAAGAAGCACACAAGATTAAATGCTATACAGCTTTCATGTCATACTTTCCATAGCACTCTCACAAAATCCAAGAAATGTGTTCAGGAGGATCTGATTCTGATGCAATTCTCATCAAGATTTATCATCACCAAGTTCTTTGTAAATTGCATCCCTGATCTACGTTTAAGAGGGAAGAGATCAAAAACTCAATATTGTCACCTTGAGTATGATCATCTCACTCCAAAGGACAAGGGGTCAAACAATGATTATTCTTCCACTAACATTTAATCCAATAAAGTGAGCACACAAGACAGACCCTACAAATTGTAGAATCTGCACTGAGATTGGAATCTTAGTCCGAGCTGCTACCTTAAGTTTTTTGCACCATGGAATTTAACCTAAAAAATACCTCACCACACAATAACTATAAACTAACTATAGAGATCCAACTTTTATAAGTGAAAGATTAATTCCTTCGCTTCCCCTTGAAACTCCCCCATCCACACATACCCTTAGAACTGGTGGATAGAAATCAATTCCTCCCTAGCATAAAATTATACTAAACCTGGAGGAAAAATCACATCTTCACAACTTACCACAGCTCAACCAACTATTTCAAGTGAAATCGTAATAAACTAAGTTCATCAATTCGTTTCTTTCTACAGATAAGATCAAGCTTCCAGATTCCTGATTCATAATCCAAACTGCTTAAAAGTAACCGCAAGAAACTTTGTGATCAAACATGCTACAAACTACTCGATTAAAGCAAAATCATCACAGATCTAAGCAGATTCAAACAAGATCTGACAAATTCACAAAACAAACGCAATTAAACAAACAAAACAAAAAAGTACACAACAGAAGAGAAACTGCAACCACTCACCGGCGCCACTCCCGAAGGGCGTAACCTTCCTCCTGCTCCATCTCACCGGGCGGCGGAAGCACCGGACCATCGGAGACAAAAACGTCGTCGCCGTAGCCGTTTCCGTTTCCGTTTTCATTCCCATTCTCTATGGTGACCGATTCGAAGGGAGACTGAGAGTAATCAGGATTCGGATCACTGAAACCGTAGATCTCCGGCGATTCCGCGGCAGTGTGATCGACAGCGACATCACCGTCGGTGGAGAATCCTCCGGTGAAGCTGGAGTAGCCGCCGTAGCCGGAGTAGGTTTGGTCGTCCTCTTCGGCGGCGAAGTGGTGGTCGGCGGAAGAAGAGTTGACGTTCAAGTCTTCGGTGAAGGCATCGAAGGAAGACATGTCTGCCGGTTTCTCTCTCTAGAAACGAGTTTTTCTCTCTACTGTGAAATGCGTACAGTGCTGTGCTGCTTTGCTTTGCTTTGCTTGGATGCAATGAGACGAAAGTTGAGCGGTGTCTCTAAACTTTCATTGACTTTTTAAATACTTAACGGTGAATGCAAAAGAAACCCAATAAATAAAAATAAAGAGATAATTTTTTTTATTAATTTTGATTCATTGTTAATATAATGTTTTTGTATTAAAATAAGAACATACTTCTTCATCATTAATAAATCAAAATGCATTTTTTAAAATACTAAAAATATTAGGAATTATTACTTAGAATTAATACTAGAAGTAATGCCCTGTAAGATATTCCAATAAAAAATAAGTACACTAATTAAATAATGAATTTAAATTTGATACATTATTAAAATAATTTTTTTACAGCATTATCAAAAACATATTCATACAATATTAAAATGTTTAGACTTTTACGCTTCAGGAAAAAAAAAGGTTTAGACTTCTAGTCAGTAACTTCGACATTTAAACTTTTTTAATAATTTTGTAATATAAAATTTAATGATAGTATAAAAAAAAATTTACACTATAATGGATCAAAGTTAAATCAATATTATCCTATGGGAAGCAATTCTTGTGGAAAGATTATTTAACCATCGTGTTCTCATAATCAAATGATAATTAGTCTCATGAGTGGTTCAAATGAATCAAATTTATGAGAATACTTCGTTATTTAAAAAAAATTAAATCAATATTAATCATAATATTTTTAAAAACTCATTATACTTAATTGAAAATTTTAAAATAAGAAAAATATCATAATCACTTTTTTCACCAAAACAATGCATGATAACATTTTTTTCATTATATAATAATATAATAATTACATTTAAATAAATGATTATAACATATATTTATTAGACGAGTAATTCTAACCACACATATTGTCACTCATTTTTATCTCATATATGCACAATTTTTACCGTCTAATTGCATCTAATCCTACCTCATTTTCTACACACCTCTATTCTAATTCTACTATATTGGCAGATGTGAGATATAACTTTTTTTCTATTAGAATAGCAATTCAAAAGAAAAAATAAATAGAAAAAACGTAGCTTCCTATCAAACACTTAACATGAGTGAACTCTCATTTTAGTTCCTAAAATTATTAGCACTGGTCATTTAGTCCGTGAATTGAGGAAATTATCATATTAGTCATTGAACATGAAAAAATCGATCACATTAATCTCTTACATCAGTTATTTTTTCAGCTATTTTTTCAGTTAAATTGGTAAAGACCAATTTGACCATACAGATTACAATTTCAATGAATAATATACTAAATTCCTCAAGTTAGAGATTAATATGACTAGTGTTAATAACTTTATAGATTAAAGTGAGGATTCATTCTTAATTATTTTAAAATATTACTTTCGTAATAATGATAAAGATTGTGTAGTAAAAATCACTTTTTGTTAATACAGTATTAATTATGCAATTAAATTTGTATGCACAAGAATATAGAGAACTTAACGGGTATTTAGTAAGATGTTTAATACCGTTGAATTAGCTTCGTGTCTGTGGACAATTGACCAGTTGACTTAGGTTGAAAAGAATCAAATGATGGTATGGATAACAGTAATGGAAACGTTTCCCATATTTCATAAAAAAATTGGAGTACCATATTCTACACCAAATAAAACTGTTGATTTGCTAGAAGAAATTATCCATGGCTCAGAGTGAGTATGGGTAACTCAGAGAGGAGATCAACTATATTATTTGTTTTAATTACAGACGAATCCTTACAAACAAATGTAAGGGGTGTGTTTTTGAGTTTTTCCAAAATTTGAAATTTCATGAAAATAGTTGGCCTGTTATCTTGGACAGAAACGCAAGAATAGGGGATGAGGCGCGAGCTCGACAGCAACACAATGGCATTGGCTCGATCTAGATAGATCTACAATGAGAGGTCACGCTTTTGGTGTCTCAGTGTGTGGCAGTGGGATATGCAGGGCGAGGTGGCGAGGTGGGTTCGAGGCGGTAACGAAGGAGTTTCCTAAGCTATAGGGACACCACACGCGGTGGCTCTGGTGACTGTATTTCGCACGATAACTGCATTTAAATTAAATTATTTAAAAAATGACACTATCATTTTTTACTTTTTGTTAATTCAAATTCAAATTTTCTTTTAATTTGATTATACACAATCATGTTTAATTTTTAAACACCTTCTCTAATTTAATCTAAACCTTTAAAATTCTTTCTAAATTTTAAAAAATAAATAAATTCATACAATACATGCATACTCATACTTTGTGTGTGAAGATTATCTACTTTCTCCTCCTTTATTTTACAATTTGAGAAATATTTTAATAAAGAAAGAAAACACTTGAATTCAATTTTAATGAAGAAAAATATAATTTTTAATCTACTCATCATTATTTAATTTTTATTATTAGATTTTATATTAAAATCATGTGATTATATTTAATATATATAATTTTTATTCATTGAATTAAAAAAAGAGAAAAAATAAAAAAATACAGCATACAAAATAAAATATAAAATAGTTTTTCAATGAAAATAGTTGATACGCAATTTATAAATTTAACCACATACTTTTTTATTTGCTTTTAAGTAAATTATTCTTTACTATTCTTTTTTTTTTTGGTTCGAATTCTTTTTTATTTTTAAGTCATTATTTTATATTTCTTATTTAGTTCTTTAGTTTTGAACTATAAACCATGGACACGTCATTTTTTAGGCTTGTTCGCGTGTTGGATACGTATCTGTGTCAGACACATAAAGATACTCATACGACATACGTGTCTTATGTGTCTAAATGTGTCTAATTAAAAAAATTATTTTTTTCAGTTTGGACACGTTTTCAGTTTGGACACGTTTAGATACACTTGAACATGATACATTAATATTTTAAAAAAATATTAATTCCTATTATTAACGTTCAATTAATAAACTCGTAACACACGCAAGCTCAATCATATGACTGAAGTCTCAAGTCACTATTTTTACATACCAATATTTTAAATTATCTTTTCACTTCTATCTTTACTCGTATCAAGTCGTCCACTTCATCGTCATCGAAACTTACCTCACACTAATGTTCCCTCTAATTAATTTTTTTTATACACATGTACTTATACATAATTAGTTCTATTAGAAAAATTTGTTTATGAAATTTTTTAAAAAATATCAATAAAAATTATGTTTTATATTTTTTAAGAGGTACTTATTAAGTAACAAATATTGACACAAATATTAAAATATTATAAATCTTCAAACTTATAGAAATGATATTAATAAATTATAAATTTTTTTATAAATTTTACAATTATATATAAATTAAGTTCTTTAATTTATTTTAATATTAATTTATATATATATGATGTGTCTATATTCTATAATTTTTTAAATTTAATATATCTCTATCATTCTCATGTCCTGTGTCTGTTGCTTCATAAGTTTTGAAAGTCTTTGTATACCTCTCTAACTTCGCAAAAGATGTAACATTTGAGCATTTAGCTTTTGAGCTTACATTTCACCGTCTCTTCAATGTGAAGCTCATAATGATAATTTGAATTCATATATGAATTTTTCCACATAAATTCTTAGTATCACAATTAATGCAAATAGTCTCAACTTTGAAACTCGCTATTACAAATGAAAAAGTATACCCAAACACTAATTAGAGCAAAACATTATCATTCTTTGTTTTGCGTATGACTAATTTATATTCCTGAGAGCCACTTAGACCAGTGCCTTCAGAAACACAGAAATTCAGTAATTATTCTGCCCAAACTGTTAGTTTTGGAAATCTTATCTCTAAATAGAGTAATTAATCTCCCCTAAGTCCCTACCACACCTCAGTATAAAGGAGACGTATCTCTAAATCCTTTATCAATCCTTGTGCAGAGATATGACCGATTTTCATCAAATCATTTTCAACCATCCCATTTTGTATATATGTATATATCCACTTTTTTACAACAAAGTTATTACCAAAATACGTTTCATATAATATTAATAGTGAGCAAAAGTAGTCCTTGAAACTGCAATTAAGTATTTAGCAAAGAGTAATATGCTACTTGCACATCTCAAATACAAAATCGTGCGCAGCCGGAATCTATTTAGAATTGCTGTGTCAAATTCAGATACAAGCACACGTGATTAATTGTGAGAGATGTCTATGCACAACGTAATAATTCTCTCACCAAAAGACTTTGGAACCAAAAAAAAAAATCACAGATAATCACAAGTGAAAAACTGTACTACATCAATGAACTAACCTCAAAACCTCCTTCAATAACAGTGTCTTCAGAAGGCCGCGTAGTGATAGAATTGTCAGTGGCATGAAAGACTATTAGCCGGTAAGGTTAGTGAAAACCGACAAGTGTGGAAAGACCTGTACTGATTACTGAATGGTGTATCATAACTTCAGTTTAAAAGAAAAAAGCCGAATCAAATGCCCAATTCCAATAGGCTACTCTTCGAGTACACTGGCACCAAGTAAACAAGCCACAGGAATGATAGTACAGCATGTGGGACTACCTCATCATCTTTTGAACCTGCCTCAAAGCAATTCCAGATACACACAACCGGCACTGCATTGCTTCAAAGCAATTCCAGATACACCCAAAATCTTGGTCCAGTATCTCACCCCACTTCAGTGAGGATCTTATATTGATACAGAAAGTGGGTGTTCTACTTGGGATTGGACTCAGTAACAAAAAGACTGAAAGGCCAAGCACCCACTTAATTGGCAATCATCTAACTAACAGCCATTCTCCGTATCGTTGCTTCAGTAACACATACATGTCCCAACAAAAGCCATACTGATTAAGAGAGATGAAAAGCCTCTTTTCATGGAACAGGAGGAGCATTCCTGGGATATCTAGCAGAAGAGGGATTCCGCTGCAGAGTTCGGGCATATTCTTGCTTCAGACGTTTATTTGACAATCCTTGCAGTGACCTGATTCACATAATAAGAATGAGAATAAGAAGAAAAAGCCAAAAGAAACAAGTAATTCACTGTTACAAAAGCCAATCTTATCTGTATTTGCCTTTGTCTAATCAGTTTTCTTTATAATATTGACTTAAAATTGTCCATATTGGCCAATACCAGACAAGATAGCTTGTACTGTACCAACTAAACTCAATTTGAAAGTACACAGACCTTGGAGAACCCTGCCGCTTCTGAGTGCCTTGACCAAGCATTGTTCTTAGACTTCCAAGTGCCTTCTCGGCAGCCTGAAGAAAAAAATGCATTTTAGTGCTTCAACACCATATGAGAGAAGTTAATCAAATTCATATAAAAAGGACATACACATCCGTAAATAATTTTTCATAACTAAAGAAAATAAGTTACCTGCATTTTGGCCTCATCCCATGTTAATCCGATCCCTTTGCCAAAGACCTGACCATCTATTTCGACCTGAAACATCAAAACATTGTTTAAAAACTGTTAGATCTTTTTATTTAAAAAAAAAAAAAGCCAGAACTAAACATTAATTTACAGTGCAGGGGAAAAACGAGAACATAAAAATGTATTATGGCAGATAAGGCTTCCTTCACATTTTATAAACCCCACAAGTATGCTGTTTGCAAAACTACTACCCTGTACATCTGAGCCCAGATTCCAAATAGTAAAAGAGAATTTCCATCCAAAGGCTCGTACACCAGCAACTATGCAACTCCACTCCTCAAAACAAAAAGAATTATAAGCCACATAAATAAAAGGGATAGCAACTCTAGTATATATTCTGCGATTTCATCCTGGGAATACCTAACTGCCTAATGGACCAAATATATAGAGAAAATTCCAGGACATCTGCAAAAAAAAAAGAATGTAACCTCTGCGCCTACAAGAAAAACGAACTAAAAATCATAAATGATCAATTAGTTTAGAAGAGAGAAAAAACAAAGCATAATCATTCAGCAATTCAATTAAACTAACATTTTTAACTCAATTTGTTCAGACTAATGAATCATATCATTTACAAACCTGTGCATGTACTTCATCTTTCTGAACAAAATTTGTTGACACTGGAGCAGGCGGAGATTGAAAACTGACACCAAGACCCTCCATCATGCACTAAAGGAGTTGAATGCAGAATTTATAGCATATCAATACAAACTTCAACAGAGTTTGAAGCGAATAAATGGGCCAAAAATTGGTTGCCCTATTTATTAAAAAAGCTTACCAATTCTTTGAGGGCAGAAATTGAACTCATTGACCTCTTAGAGACTTCAAACCTAGGATCTAAAACCCTTGATGGTTCCAATGCAGTTGAAAATGAGACCGATTCTTCTTTAGGCAATGGCTGATTACCAAGAGAATTAACACTACTCACAAAACCATTGTCGTTTGCACCAGGAAACCCACTCACATCACCATAAGTGGAACCAGAATCAGCCTTAGCACGAGACATATATATATCTACGAAAACAATATAAAAATGGTCAAAATATAATGCTGTATCAAGTCACAAATAAAATATCTTGGTTGTCATCTTCTCTTCGTCTCAATGAATTTCTTTTAACCAAAAAATAAAAAATAAAAATCTTACCAGCCAATTGTTTGATAGAATCCTCAGCAGCCTTATGTTGGGCTTCCTTTCTAGTTCTACCAATTCCTTCACCAATTTTTTTTCCGGCAAACCATGCCTGCAAATAGGAATGACATCAAGTTCATTGAGGCATATCAATAAATTCTCAATAAATATAATGGAGGACATATTTCAGTAAGTGACACCACTGTATAGGAAGCAATATGGAACCAAATTTGAGCCTATGACCTAAAGAAAATATAAGATAAATTGGTTCATTTTTCCAGATAAAAAACAATAAAACCAACAATTCCAAATCTACTCATTAATACATAGGAGACCCAATACTGTGTTTAGTATATGGAAGTCAAATAATTAATAACGTTCACCACTATGTTGGTCAAAATCAGTTTCTTCCAGTTAATTAAGTAAAGAAAAAATCTCACAGAGCAGATTCACTGATTTTAAAAAGATAAATTTTATCCCAATGAATGGAAATCAAACTTTTTCATAAATAACCTTGATTCCCAGAAGAAATATAATATAGAAATTTCATGCAAACATAATCAACAAGGAATCAGAAGGTCTTGCTGCCCATAGTGAAAGATACCTCAATGGAGAATTGCAGTTCTGTGCTAGCAACTAAAGATGACCAGAATTCCACCTGTTCACATTAAAGCAACAGAAACTTTAAATGGTACATTGGAATAATAATCTATGCAATAATGCCATCTAATTATTTTATTGCAGACAAACATATTTCCACTCACTTTAGTTCCACACTTCAGCGCAATTTCCTGTAGTACTCCAGCTGGAGTATCCGCATGAAATAGAGAACGTCCAGATTCAGAGTCAAGATCCCTGTTGCTGGAAAATGACCTACTCAAGGGAATGTCATCACCTTCATGACAACCATGATATCATGTCATTCTAATGATAACACAAAACAATAGAACCAACCAAATATTCTGTTACCAAGTGCTATAGCTTACCAGAGAAAGAATGATAGCTAGAGAGTGTATGGTTTAATCTTGAGCGATCATCCCTATGATACACCTGCAAAGAAATTATCTTTAGTATAACTAATTAACTAAATTACTAAAAAAATCCAAAAGTATGACCCTCCAGCAAAACCTCAGACATAACAATTAGACTGAAATATATTATAACCATTACCTCCTTTGGCAATCTTTGGTGGCTCTCATGGAGAATTCTATCGGATGAAATAGAACTGTCAACCTTGGAGAAAAAGGATGGATGATGAGGCCAGTGCTTCTCAATACGCAATGGTTCAGACTCTACAGGGAATTCTTTAGGTACTACCCGATTTAGTTGCTGTGGACCTATTTCCTCTTCTACAGGAAACCATCCCCCGTGTGATGGGACACGCGGAGTAGAAACTTGTATGGGATGTGTAATGGGAAATGGAGGTGCACTTGATGTGTGTTCCCTTGTATCTTGCCCATGTTGCAATATGAGAAGCCTACGCCTTGTGTCTGGGTCTAATTCTGATTCAGGTACTTCACCCTCTTCTCTGGCAGGAGAACTATGCAAGCTCTGTTCTGGGGCAACTTGTCCCATTGGCTTAACTAGAGTAGCAGATTGAGGAAACTGTACATTGGCAAATTGCATCACAGATGCTTGCACTGTTGGGGGTGGAACTGTACCAGAAGAAGACACCATTGTGTATTGAAGAGAAGAAGCTAGCCTGGGATCTAGATTAGCAGTCATTGCAGAGATAGTTGAAGCAGCTGATATTGCATCCTAAAAGCAAATACAGTCACAACAAAGATAACAAACTCAATGTTTAATGATATGTAAATCACAGGTCTCATATTCATTCAGACTCAGGCTGTTACCTTTAATCTTCTTTCTACCTCAGTATCTGCCATGCCATCAAATATAAGTGAATCTTTATTTCCATTGGAAGCAGGTGCATCATCCTGAACAAGTAAAGCATAAACAGACACATATATTATATGGCAGAAAATTAATCGATTCGCATTCTGCTTAAATTTCACCATAGTATAACCCAGCAGATTATAGTCAATAACGTGTATACTTATACATAGACATACACTAACCTCTGAAGCTAGATAATTGCTCACATCTGGAGAAGGTATATCTTTGATATCATCTTCGTAGGCAATTAGAGTAATCTTTTGTAGAAGACCATCATCAAAGTCTCTGTCACCAAATCAAAGGTCAAAATCAGGCCCAAGAATCATGTTTACCATTTATACTGATTGGAGAAAAATAAAGTACTAAAAAACTCCTAACTATCAAAAAAAAAGTTTGTTCTAATTTGGCAAGGAAATTGGGTGTGTCTGCATGCCCCCCCCCCCCCACCCTTCTTTCAGGTGTACAAATAAGCCTATTTAGATAACTTTTAAAAGGATTAATTCTTACTTGAAGAAGCCACCCCTAACATTGCAAGCAACATTTCTTGCAACACACAAGATAGGGACAGCATTGCTTGCCTACAACACAAATAGGTTTAATAAGTTCATAACACTAAAGAACAATGAAATTCTATAATATGAAGCTAAAGATATTGAGTATTCAACTATATAGGCAAGTGAATTTACTTCAGCTTGAGGAGCATAGTATGGAGCAAATGCAGGGACGACATGCACCCTCGGCTGGTCTCTCTCATCCCACACTTTCAAGCGATCATCAATTACCAATGCCATCTTTGGATGGCATAAGCCATCTTGGAATACATTGAACAATGATTTCTTTAAACCTATTATAATATATCAAAACACACAAGCAGCATCATAAATAAATGAAACAGCAGCAGCAGAAAAATAGGCATATAGTATATTATCAAGTAAAGACAAGTCACATATCCACATCAAACTTAGATGGCATCGATTTAAATTTCAAATACAGGCTACCATAATCCTCTTAATTTGCTTCTTTTAGCCACTCCATTGCATATATGAAGCTTCTCATGTGAAAACAAAAATAATAGAATAGAAAAACAAGCATGCCACTTACCAGACTTGACACATACAATACGGTCTAATAGTTCTTTAGAATTTATCAGATTCGAATCTGGATCAAGAAGCCTCCACATTTCTAGTGCGTAGTCCCTTTCAGCCATTGTGCAAACAAAAACCTCAAAACGCTTGCGCCCTCTTGCAATCAGGTAGCTCCGGAGATCTTCCCATGCAGGTCTCAACCTCACCAGAACACTTGTATCACGAATCTTTCCAAAGACACAAGTTTTGTTAGACTAATGATTCTGATTCTGACAAGTCTATCGGCTTATAATAGGTTAAGAAACTATATAAAACACAGCATATACGTTCATGTTGAAATCAAATCAAAAATCAAAAGCCTCTGTTACAGAAACCTAAACAGGTGAGGGTATTAACACTATAATGTAATAATCGTATTACCCTCTGGTCTGAACAACAGGAAAGGCAGAATTCAGACTAATGGAAAAGTATTGTGTGTTTTCTTGACCCAATAGAGAAATAACTAGAAATATCATTTGAGAACAGGATCAATATAGAGTAATAATTCCAGAAGAAGAAGCACAAATCCCAAGATGTGAGTAGATACAATCAAATAATTGGATAAAGAAAAATTACATACCTGTGGATTGATGCGTGTCAAAATAATGTTCTTTTCTTGTAACCGTATCAGTGGTCGGACTAAAGGCTGATGGCTATCAGACAATGCTGGAACAATCTCAGATTGAATTTTTATCACTTTCCCATTATCAACAACTTGATCATTTTCGGCATATTGCTTCAATATACTCTTGTCATCTAAGTAGCGCTTAATCTCCGCCTGCATACCAGAAATTCGTTGTGGATCTACCTCAGAGTTTATTTTTCTCTGGAGTGCCTCAATTCTATCCTCAAAGGAGCGCATTGTATTTGCTACTATAAGAGTTTCATCCAGATCAAACACTATACCCAAACATCTAAGATTTAACATCACAAGGCATGAATTGTAAAGTCCTGAGGCAACAATAAATCCCCAGAAACATGGTATATCATTACTCCGTGAATACATTGCAACCAAATGTATTTCTTCCTCACACAGTGGCACTACAGCAGTCTGCAAGAGCCAATGTTGAGATCATGGTTAAAACCCAGCAAAGAGAATCGAGAAAAAGGGAAACTGATAACCACATATAATTTATTCGATAAACATGAATACTCAATGCAAAGAGAAATAAAACTTGATAAGGTTTTAACTCTATAACCCATTATGAAAATATCATGAAATGACAGATTTGCTATTCTGTTTTAAGTTTGGAAAACATTTTAGTTCATTTGACTATCATCATATGCTACCCAACATAACAAGCAAGCCTTGGCAACAATGTTATAAGACTAAAAAGCAACAAGAATCAACCTTCAATACCCAACTGGGGTAAGGCTGAATAAAGTAAAAGTGTATAGTCAAGTCATTCAATTGGGTTGACCAATGAGGCAGTTCCCACAACATCTAGAGTTCAAAACAGCAGATTTGATAAGAGTTTAGACAATTATTATAAAAATTCTGGGTTGCCAAATATTTCAGTGAATCAATCAGTGTAATTTCAAGATAAGTCAAGTCATCTGAGATTCTTCTGTCCAGAGTCCATATGCTTGTTTTGGAATGTAAGGTTTTCTTTCTTTGTGAAAGTTTAAAAGTTGAGTACTTTTATGGTTTCACTTTTACAAGTTTTGCTGTTATACCTTGTTCTCCCTGATACAGGAGGAGTGCAAGTGAAAGAGCGCGTCCTGTTGTTGTGTCAGCGAGTTCTTTGACTCCATTTTGAAGCAAACACCACATGAGGTAATGGTGTGTAGCACTGCAAGTGGTGGACACCTCTCACTCGGTTGCGAGAAGTGACTTATTCTGATTTCCTTCAAATCCATCATGTTCTTCTTATTGTTGTTGCTGTTCTCTTCTGGGTATATCTCTACCTCCCCCAACACCATCTCCCCCTGGTACACCACCGACTTATACATTTTCCTTTTTTGTCCCTTCAAATCACAAACTCAAGTCAAGTCTCATTGGGGCTTTCATCAAAATTCGAATTTCTTTCAACTTTCAAGTATTCATCTTCGTCAAGAATGCTTTAGATTCATGCGAATTTTTTGAATTATCATCGACAACAAAAGTCAAAATATATAAATAAAAAAATATTAGGCCCTTTGTTTTCTGAGAAAATTTTAGATCCGTGATTGATGATGGTGATGACGGTGATGGAGATGAAAGAGATAATAATCCAAAAACCCTACACTTGCTGGGTGGGCATGGATCATCAAACCCCCGATTCGATCAGAAACACAGTAATATGGTGATTGATTCTTTTTCGTCTCAGAAACAAAGTTATCTGGTGGCGCTTGCTAGGGTTTGATGATGGCGATTATGGAGATGATGATGATGATAATGGTGAATTTGAAGAGCGAGTTGTCAGAAGAGAAACCCTAGATCCAGAAAACGAAAGGTCAAAAATAGTACTATGCTAAAGCGTAAGCCAGTGCTTATAAATAATAATAATAATAATAATAATGGCCGGTATTTAAAAACAAATCTGAGGGGGATGATTTTATAAATTTCGTAAGTTTAGTGGGGGAAATAGATATTATCTTTTCTTTGCCTAGATTCTGATTTCGAATGAGATTTCAAAGGACGGTTTTGTGACATGAGAAAGGAGGAGTGAGAGTAGAAACAGGTGAAGTCAGGTTATGTTTTAAATAAGTTTGGTTTATATCTTAATTATAAAGTTTGAGTTTGATTTATGAGTTTGTAATAGATTAATTTTTAAGGTTTGACCTGATTTTTTAAAATCTTAGTCTGATTTGAAAGTTTATTTAAAGGCTTATTTTGCAATAAGACTTTTAAATAGGCTAACAGGCTTATTTTTAAATAGGTCAATAGACCTTTATATAAGTTAATAGACTTGCTTTTAAATAGGTTAATATGTCTTATATAGGCTAATAGACTTATCTTTAAATAAGTCAATATGTCTTTACATAAACTAATAGGCCTAAACCTTTAAATAAGTCAACGGGCTTACTTAAAGTTAATAGGTCTTTGTTACAATTCAACATTTATCTTCTAATTTTATAGATGCTCATTATTTTTTTACTATAATCTTTAATCGATGTGGGACTTGAAGATATACTAAGTTGTTCACTTTCTTAAGTGAGAGCGTGAAGATAAGGATCTTTTCCGATTAAGGAAAAATTAAAAAAAATATATAATTATTAATTTAATGGTTAATAATTGTTTATTTATATTTTTTTTAAAAATATTATTATAAAAAAATATTTTTAAAAGTCAAGATTTTTTTAATTTATTTTAAATTAGAGAAGATCTGCTTCGAGTGTGGGTGTGATCGAAATGAGATTCGGGAGTGCGTGGAATCAGTGAGATTATTGAAATGTACGGGGACGTGGCTGAGGATGAGTTGTACGTGTCGGCCAATTAGTGGCTGGGAGTTTACGTGGTTGTTATACTAATTCTTTTATTCTGTGACCTTCACACACATGAATTTGTAAATGTGTCAGTGATATGCTCGTTCGGTGATTCTAGACTTTCTCTCTTTTCTTCTTACCTAAGCCAGTTCATGCGTGTAGTAAGTTCTGGTTGCTTTTCTTATAAGTGTTAGCCAATTTTACATCAAATAAAAATAACGCTTAAATATGTTTTCATCTCTCTATATATTAACTTTTTGTTTTGATTTTTCAAAAGGTTTTTTTAACTCTTAAAATGAGGGAATATGTAATATAAAAATTATTGAATTAATTTAATTTTATTCAATTTTAAAATAATGACAGTGATTAATTTTATTTACTTTTTAAAATTATAGAGACACAAATTGTAATAAAAGTTTTTGAAAGACCAAAAAATATTAGTATATTTAGAGAGATCAAAAATATATTTATACTTAAAAATAATTATTTTTAAATTACAAATACATAAAATTATTTTTTAACTTTAAAAATAATTTAATTTTTACACTCAAAAATTATTATGTACTATTATCTAATCACATATTATAATATTATTCAAAAGGTTTACCTTTTATATAAGTTGAATTTTGAATTATCATCAGATTAAAGAAAAATTGATGATTAAAATAATTTAAAGTTATCATCCATCTATATGAAGTATTTAAAGAGATAAACTCTCACTGCAATGAAATATCAGCAGTGAAACTTGAAAAAAAATTTGGAGGAGCAAAATTTTTAAGTGAAGTTTCAAATCTCCTTTCAATTTTTTTTAATATTATTAATTAATTTATTCTTAACTATAATTTTTTTTCAAAATAGATTTATTAATAATCTCCTACAATAACTAGCAAATAAGAATCATAAATTAGTATATTTAATCATCAATTATTTTTTCTGATTCTTGTAGTATTATCAATTTTAAAAGTAATTGACAAATGATAAAACATTAAGTTGAAGAAATTAAGAGGAAAAAGTAATAGAATAATGTCAAGTAATCTTTTATTATTAAGGAGGTGATTACCTCAAGTGATTTTAGAGAGTGAAAAATAAATTAATTATAAGATAGAGACCTCATTAAAAAATATTATGATTATGTGACAATTGATTGACATGTGAGTTAATACAAATATGTCTCAATTAATTTTTTATTCGTAGCATACTAGTATTACAAAAAGAGTAACGATGGATGTACATAAATCTTCTCTCAAATAATATTCATACACTTGAAATGACTAGTTGAAATTTTTTATCATACTTTACACTCATTTCAATTTCTCAACAACTTATTTTATGTGTGTAAAAGTTATATAAAAACAAAATCTATACATATATCATTATTAAAAAAAATTGAAGAAGTGGGGAGGGATGTTCCACCCCTAGAAATATCCAACGTAGTAATTTTAAGCAACTTTTATCGTCTATCATTTAATTAGAGTTGTTTTTGTTCTGTGTACATTCGAGAATTAAAAAAAAAGTTTTGTTAAAGGTATTTATTAAAATTATTAAATAAATTTTAAAAAAATTAATTTTAATACATTAAATTTTTTATTTTCATGTAAAATTTTTTTGTTTTAATATTCTTAAAAATATTTATTAATAAAGTCCTTAAAAAAATTTAACTATGAAAAGTTATGACATGGCGAGCACCATTAAATAATAGCATATAAAGAATAGACAGCGCATTGTCAACACATAAAGTGGAAAACGAGAAGCATATTTCTGTTTCGCCAGAAAGTGCGCATTTGTTACCTTCAATCCTTAAAAGAAAATATGCCAAACAATCATGATTTTTTTATATTATTTTTATATTTTATTTTATTTTTTATATTATTAATTATATCACTTTTATTATTATTTTTAATTAATTATAATTATTTAAAATATGATAAAAAATAATATAAATAAAAAATAATATAAAAACATCATTTTTCTATGCTAAGTAACATCTCACGGTCCTTGCTAATTGATGCTGAATGTCAACAATAATAATAATATTACCATACATATTGTGTATTGTGTCTATAGTATTTAACCAATCTAACCGCCACAACGGAATCAAGCTCGACTACCAACTTTTGATAAACCAGCCCCCAAGCTATGTTAAGAACCGTACAAATGGCACATAATGCTGCTTGCATATTTATAGCCCAACACACAAAATCATAAAATCCATACAACTAATGACTCGGTATTTTTAAAAATATATTATTTATTATTAAATGGACTATTCCTATCTGCCACATGACAGTTTTTAGTTAAAATTTATTATCTATTATATGTTACTTTTAGACTACCTCTATTTGTGATATGACACTCTTTAGTTAAAATTAATCATTATTTTTTCCCGCTTAATTAATTCTCAGGCGCCAAATTTATTCCTGCCATTCTTTATTCTCTCTCCTGCGTCTGCTCTCAGTGCTCTCCATTTTCGATTTATGCATTTCATTTATTTGTTAGCATCAGGAACCATAGTCACTTTTTCAATATGGCTTCGTTTTGTTTCCTAGTTTTGCATCGCACGACGGGAGCATTTATCATGGACCTCCTTAAATGAGGTTCATGAATGAATCTTTTAATTAAAATTGGTAGATAAATAAAAAAAATAGATAGAAGATAGTGGTTAATTACTTACTACATGATAAATAGGCAAGTAGAAAAAATTTAATATTATAAATTAGTACATCAAAAATATTATTTTGTAAAACAATAATTGTAAAGAAATTTCAATCATTTTTTATCTTTTTTCTTTTCCTGTAATCACCACTCACCAATCATAGAATCTCAATATTTCCATCAATAATATTTTTGTAATAAATTTTTAATCTTTTCCCATCAAAATAAAAAAATTACCACCCACCACCATCCTCAAACAACTTGCAACCATCTTACATAACAACTCAAATCATCGATGACCCATCTTCCACCACCGAAATGTTGTCTCGCATCGTTGTCAGAGCCACATCACCACTTTCTCTGTAACCTGAGCACCACCCCAGACCTCTGTTGTCTTCCACCCCTGTTCGCAAACCTAGCGCCACCCACGAACAGAACGCCACTGCACCCCAGAGCTAAATCCCAACACAGGGCTCATTTTTCCATCTATGAGATTGGTGCGATTTTGAAACTTCATTCATGAAAGTATACCTTAGATGTGGACATAAAAGTGAAGATAATTTTTGTCATATGACGATGGTGACAAGAGACTGGTGGTGAAAAATTTACAGAAACAATTGGAATAAGAAGATAAAGGTAATGGGTTAAAGTAAAAATAATAATAAATGAGACAAGTTTCAATACAAAAATACATAAAATTTAAGGATGTAAGAATAATATATATTTTTTCTTTGCTACATATTTCATAACCTATTATCATAGGTAAAGTCAAAGGCTCATCACTGGACCTTTGACCAAAGGATTCAGCATAAAACGACCTTCACTCAACTACTGTGACTCTAGTGACTGGTGTTGATCCTCATTCTCTCGCAAATTTCATGACCATAGTGATTATCACCTGTTAGACTTTATTGTACAGATTTATTTTCTTTATTGTACATCTTTATTGACGATTTATTCTTTTATTCTCATTATTAGAATTTGATTCTTGTATTATGATATATTTGTTTCAATTTAGCTCTATTTTAGGAAAGTCATTATTGTCATAAACCTATATAATGTAAATCATACCTGTACAATATGATCAAGAAATAATATTCAGAAATATTCTGTCTCTTTCAAGTTGGTATCGAGCTCCCGATCCGGGAGTCTCATTGTTGCTTTTCACCGCGATCGCCCTTCATTCTTTGATCGAACCAAATTTTTCATTGCCGGGTTTTTGGCGGCCTTCATTGCTGCCTCAATTAGATCAGATAACCCACGTAGCCACTGCTCCACCACCTACTTACATCGTCAAATATGACTACTTCGGATTCTATGCCTCTGGACTCAAATGTGAGTGATGATTCCACTTTTTAGTAAAATGAGTGGAGCGCTTGATGACTCTCTCGGAAGCCTTCCTCGACTCCTGTTCTCTAACCATGTAAGAATTTTTGTTTTCAATCGTTCAATGCTTCAACGAGAATTTATGGATTTTGACTCGGTGCTAATCATATGACCTTTTATTCACCACTTCTATTATCTTATCAACCTTCTTCTAGTAAGCATATAAACCATAGGCGATGGCTAAACCTCGGACTATTACACTCCAAATTCTCTACACTTAAACAATGTGCTTCATGTTCCTAAGCTTTCCAATAATTTGATTTCCATTCATAAACTTATTAAAGACAATAATTGTCTTTGTAACCTTTTTTCATTCTCATTGTGTCTTTCAGATCTTGTCACGGGAGGACGATTGGAGTTGCTAAGGAACGGGGAGGGTTGTACTATTTCCTTAATATGCCGCCTAATGGTGGTCCTGATCGAAGTTACTTTTTTCCTGTCATAAGTCCAGTTTTGAGTCTATTCTTTTCAAATTTGGCTACAACACAAGCGTTTGGGACATCCTTCATTTTCTTTGCTTAAGTCTATGTTTCCGTCTTTATTTTTAAAAGAATCCATTAAGTCTTTTCATTGTGATGTTTATGAGTTGCTATGGATGAAGATCATACTAGATGACTTGAGAATAAAGTATGAAGCCTTTGATAACAAATCAAATTAGATTGCCCATAATCCTCAACATGACAGACAAAGCACATTGAAATAGACCGACACTTTATCAAGGAAAAATTGGATAAGTGGGCTCATACCACAAAGATACGTTCCTTCGAGACATCGGTAGTAGATGTGTTAACTAAGGGATTACCTACAGAGCACTTTCAAGATTTATCGGCAAGTTTGGAATGATAGATATCCATTCAACAAATTGAGGGGGAGTGTGACTTTATTGTACGATTTATCTTTTTATTGTGCAGATTTATTTTCTTTATCAGTATGTATTTATTCTTTTATTCTCATTATTAGGATAGATTTGATTCTTGTATTATGACATATTTGTTTCCTCAGTAATTTAGTCTATTTTAGAAAGTCATTATTGTCATAAACTTATATAATGTAAATCATACCGTAATATATGATCAAGAAATAATATTCAAAAATATTCGAAGTTCATATATCGATCTATAGCGTTTGTCTGAGATTGAGAATAAGGGTGTCAGGTGGGGGCGTTGGAAATGGATGAAGTGAAGGTCGGAAGTGAGCATTGGGGTGGGAGGAGCAAAAGATGTGGTGCTGTAAGTGTCAGATAAGCTTTAGCTAGGCCCTATGTAAGCATGTCTTCTTCGAATGAAATTCAAGAGGATGAAGAAAATTTGAAGTCATTGCTTGGAACTTGCCGTAACCTTACCTCTTTGCAACAATGTTGTGACCACCATCTATGTTATTCTTGCCATTCTTAGTTTACTCTCAAAGATAAACTTCTCGAAAATTTAATAAAAGAAGCTCACCCCTCCCGTATTTTACATATAAGGTTAGAAAAGAGAACCCAAACCCAAGCTGGTTCATTAATTTCAAGTTAATTTCGTTTCATATAAGGTTTTTTATAATATATATATATATTTCATTATGTTATATATTTTTAATTAAATTTTAGTTTCATTTAATTTTGAGTTGACTCAAGTTTATTTAGTTGTTGAAAAAGCCTCTTAGTCACGATAATATCCAAAAATTAGCCTCACAATAGTATTTGTCATGGTACCAAAAACCAAAAAAAAGTTCATTCATATGTTAATTTTGTAAGATTTGTAAATTCATTACATAAAATATGATATTGCAAAATCTTTTTTAAACCATAAACATGTTAATTTTATTTATTATGTTGAATAACATAATTATAATAATAAGTATAAAATATAAATTATATGAGATATAAAATAAATAAATATGAATAAAGAAATCGATAAATTTATATTATAAAATAT
Source organism: Ormosia semicastrata (assembly GCA_029884595.1). Taxonomy (NCBI): domain Eukaryota; kingdom Viridiplantae; phylum Streptophyta; class Magnoliopsida; order Fabales; family Fabaceae; genus Ormosia; species Ormosia semicastrata. The sequence continues at coordinate 6,906,755 of JAQQTO010000057.1, read as the reverse complement.
GTAAAAAATAAAAAATACTACAAAATATATTGTGAGTTTCACTAGGATTATAGACTAGTACCACCATAATCGGCTTGTCCAAAATTTTTCAATTATATTTAGTAACGATTATTTTTTGAGAAATAATAATTTAAAAAAAATTCTCTAATTTTTTTTATTATAAACTATTTTGAACATAAAATAAGATAATTTAAACACACAATTTTTTTTTTACATAAACATGCACTTAATCAGAGCTGAGTAAGTAAGAAATTAATAAGATAAACAAGTGATCAATCAAGGTAAAGCAAACCACCAAATGAATGCAAGTGAAAAACAAAGTATCGGAGTCCGTCTCTATTCAGAATTGTTTCCACCTATAATAACCTTCATCTAACAAAGCTATCAATTCAATATATTTTTTTTAAAGCAATTCATCAATATAAATTTGAACAATATTATGAAAATTTAAAAATATAAAATAATATGTAATTTGATAAATGTAGAGAGATAATTGCTTTACCCATGACCTAAATCTAATCATCAAAATATATCACTTTAAATTTATTTATAATATATATCAAACTTGAACTTGTTATTCTGGTGAGTTTAAAAGTCCTTTCAAAATATAAACTTCTTGTTTGTCTTCTTCACAACTTCTACCACTTTCGTTCGCATTAGGTTATTTAGAAAATGGTTTTTCATCAAATTGAACTTCTAATTTATGATGCAATAAAATTTAAAGTGAAACTCTTAAATGGAATATAAATATAAAGTATTTTTTTATAAAAAAAAAGCATATAAAGCAGTTGTAAAGTCTCCATATTATAAACTTTTAAGTGGACTCGCCTTCTAAGAGAATTGAAATCCTAATTGTATTAAAATTCTAAATTTACATTAACTTTCAATTGATGGATGAATCAATCACATACATCAACCATTTTTCTATCTACGATTCCTAGTTATGTTATGCAAACTACTATGTTCCTTATGAGTGTATGTGACAAAGTTGATAAAGCTTGTAGAAATTTTGTGTGGGGTTCAACAGGAAAGACTTATCTCTTGACATGGAATGAAATTTGTAAGCCGAAACCTTTGGGTGGACTTGGTCTTAGAAAGGCGAGGAATGTGAATAAGGCCTTTATGATGAAGTTGGGTTGGAGCTTAATTCACAGGAAAGATACTCTGTGGGTCCAGGTGATGAGGGCCAAGTATGGGTGGTCCGAAGGTACAGTTCCTGTTGTTAAAAAGAAAATCAAGTCCTCTAATGCGTGGTCTGGTATTTCCAAGATCTAGGATTTGCTCCACCGTAACTTGATTTGGGAACTAGGGGATGGCCAAACTGTTAAATTTTGGTCTCACCATTGGATTCCAAGTGTGCATAATTTACAAGATTTCACAATAATACAGCTTGACGAGGATAATCTTCTACTCTAGGTTGCTAATTCCTGTACCTCTTTGTGGGATTGGGATTAAGAATGACAATTCTCCTCACATTTTGAGAATCTCTGCAAGGATCGTCCCGAATGGAACTCCGAATGCGGAGTTTTTCTCCTTGCGGGAATGGAGACGAAGAGAAAAATTTCCTCGTAGTATATTCGGGGACAGGGACCATACTCCCCGTCCCATGAGGTTATTGTTTCTGTTAAGTTATTAAAATATCATTTATTATATATATGTGTGTGTATGTGTGTGTGTATTATTATATAAATAAATATATGTATTTTAGTAATTTTATCTTTAATTAAATTTTATATTTATTTAAAATTAAAATATTACAATAATTTATTTCATCTTTTTCTTATTTTTTAATTTTTTTAATTTTTTGATATAGCGAGGAATTCACGCAGTATCCGCGGGGATTCGAGAAATGGAGATAAAGGAAAAAATTCCCTCGTGACAGGAACGGGCAGTAGAGGACGGAGATATAATTGGGATGTGGGGACAGGGAGCCCTTCCCCCGCCACGCGTGGGTGTCACCCCTAATTGGGACTAGGCTAAACTTGCTCAGTGCTTACCTCCTAATTTCTTGGAAATCATTTCTACTATTACGCCTCCTTCTTCTAAGGGTTTTTGACCAAACTAGGATAATTTTACAAACTATTTATTAAATTGGAGTAATGTTAAAATTATTTTTTAGTTTGGAGTCATTTTTGTCACACTGGCAAGGGACCCTATATTTTATTATTTTTTTGCCACGTCATATAAAGAGCAACTTGAAGTTGCTTTTTGTAAAGTCAAAAATATGAAAGAACAAGATCAAGTTACTCTTTTCAATCAGTGAAGTACACATCACGTTTAGAAGAATCAAGTTTAATAATATTTTAATACAAAGTGAAAGAGTAACTTAGAGTTGCTCTTTCCATATAAAGTGACACGTGACTACATGTAACCCACTAGTTTCACCAAACTCCTCTTTTTAAAACAATGCTGGTCCCCTCTTTCCCCACTTACTCATTTTTACTCTTCAATTTTCACTCTATCATTTTCATTGTTACACTTTTCATTATGTTTTTTTTTTAATCTTTTACCTTTCACCCACCTTATTAGTTGAACGTGGACTGGACATGAGCTCATGAAGCATGAAGCATTCATCTTATTGAATCTGAAGCGTTAGGTAAGTGTTTTATATTATATTTTAAAGTATATACTTTTTAATTTAGGTTATTTAAGAAATTAGATAAAAATATTTTTAATAATAAATAAATTAAGGATCCAAATTTAAATAAAGAATGGTTAAGATTATGGTGCTCATAGGTCAGGTTTAACTTGCTAATTTTTTTTTTTTTATGTTGAATCATGTTTGGGTAATTTGATAAAAGAAATTAAAAACTTTTAATTCTTGTAAAAAGCTGTTTGCTCATAATCTGATGATTAAGCATTATTTTAGAAAGCTTTTAACTTTCAAAAATTTTGCCCATTAAATCCCTGTAACCGTTGAGCCTTTCAAAACTTTTACCAGTGAGCATCATTTTTAGCTTTCAAAACTAAAAAAAAAAAAAGTTTTGAAAGGCTCAACGGTTATAGGGGTTTAATGGGCAAAAATTTTGAAAGCTAAAAGCTTTCTAAAATAATGCTTAATCATTATATTATGAGCAAACAACTTTTTACAATAATTAAAAGCTTTTAATTTCTTCTATCAAATTATCCAAATATGATTCAATAGTAAAAAAATATTTTTTTAAGCAAATTGAACCCAACCCATAAGCACCTTTAATCTTAACCATTCATCTATATTAAATTTGGATCCTTACTTTATTTATTATTAAAAAAATTATCTAATTTCTTAAATAACCTAAATTTAAAAAATATTTTAAAATATAATATAAAATACTTATCTAACTCTCTACATTCAATCAGATGAATGATTCATGCTTCATGAGCCCATGTCCGGTCCACGTTCAACTAATAAGATGGGTGAAAGTTGAGAGATAAAAAATAACCAACAAAATAAAAATGTAACAATAAAAAGGATAGAGTGAAAATAAAAGAGTAAAAATGAGTACGTGAGAAATGAGGGGACCAACGTAGTTTAAAAAAGAAGTGTTTTGTGGAACTAGTGGACTACATGTAACCACGTGTCACTTTATGTGAACTTTCACTTTTGTATTAAAATATTATTAAATTTGATTCTTCTAAACGTGATGTGTACTTGATTGATTGAAAAGAGCAACTTGATATTGCTCTTTCACTTTTTTGACTTTGTAAAGAGTAACTTCAAGTTTTTTTTACATGATGTGACAAAAATAATAATAAAATATGAGTCCCTTGTCAGCATGGCAAAAAAGACCACAAACTAGTAAATAATTTTAAAATTACCCTAATTTAGTAAATAATTTGCAAAATTGCCCTAGCTAGTTTGGTAAAAAAAAAAACCCCTTCTTCTAATGGTCCTATTGACTGGCTTGGCTCCATTCCTCTTCGGGTCAGTTTATAGTTAGTTCAGTTTACAAGGTTTGTGATGCTTTGGATGATAATGTGGAGGATAAGTTGTTTAAAAGGATTTGGCATCTTCAAGTTCCTCAAAGGTTAAGAGCTTTTCTTTGCTTAGTTGGAAATGAGGCTTTGCACACTAACTGTGAGAGAATGAGAAGCAGGCTGTCCTCAAATGCTAGTTGTGGGATTTGTGGTTCTGATGATGAGAATACTCTCCATGTGCTAAGAGATTGTGAGGTGGCTAAATTGACTTGGAAAGTTTTAATCCCTAGGGCTTACTATAATAGTTTTTTTAATGCAGATTTACGTGGTTGGCTGGAACTTAATCTTCTTGGCAAATTTCTTGCTGGTCATACTCTTGATTGGCCTATTGTTTTTGCTATATCTTGCTCCTGCTTATGGCATCATCGTAATAAAGTTATCTTCGAAGGTATAGCTGATTTTGCTCCTCTTGTTCTAATAAAAGTTAGAAGAAATTCTTATTTAAATTTAAAATATCATAATTAGATACATCAAGTCAATTAAAATTTAATATTTTTATAAATTTTTATAAAATTAATTATATAACATAAAAATTTATAAAAATATTAAGTTTTAATTAATTTAGTGCACTTAACTAGATATTTCAAGTTTAAACAAGAATTTCCCTTCAAATCCTTGGCTTGGGATTATTAAGTATGATGTTAGAGTTTATTCCTTTCAATCTCTGCCTACTTTTTTGACTTACAGGTTTTGGCTTATTGTAGTAATACTCAAGTTTTCTCGAATTGTTGTTGGTTAGTTGGGCTTTCGTCTCGATGTTTACCAAATTAAAACTTTGGGTCTTGATTCTTAATGAAAAAGAAATGTATTTTGCTCACAATAATTATATTGGCATTTATGTGGATTACGTAGGCTTGAATGAGTAGTTTTCAGGTGCAAATTCTTTTTAGTAATTTCTGAAGGCAATCTTCTGAATAAAATTATGCTTGTCTTTGATATCTCAAACATGTTATTAGTGTCTTGATCGATAGTATTAGAATAAAATATTCTTTATTTAATTTTTCTAAATAAAGGAGCATGTTACCTCTTATTGTATGGCTAACTAAGTGTTTATTTTCTTTTAGAATATATTGTAAGAAATGTCTTATGTGTGTGTGGTAAATCATGTGATTTAATAAATAAATGAGGGGTTAAATGGTCATTGGTTGATAAAGTTGGGAAGAAGTTTCTTAACCTCTATAAATGCTTGATGAGAGCATTTGTTAATACATGAAAAATAAATAGAAACTTGTCATCTCTTCCTCTTGTATAATTTACATTTTATATTTATCATCAAGAAAGAAATAACGTAGAGAAGAAAGGAGAAGAGAGAGAAAGGAGTTTCTACCTTCATCAAAATCTACACTAATTCTCATCATGGATAAATGTTAGTATACCTTGACATAATGATATGAACATATGAAAATTATGAATTCTCAAGATCCTTGTGTATGTAGAAAACTTTAACATGTGGTATCAGAACATGTGTTTAAGAATTCATAATTTTTCATTGATGATGATATTTTTTAAAAACTCATAATTTTTCATTGATGATGTTTGATTTTTGATTCATAAATATTGCTTATAAAAGTCTCATGTTTTTCACTGCATAAGTAAAACGGATGAATTTGAAAACTTCAGATTTCTTTTGATAGTTGCTTGCACGTTTAGTATTTGTTAAATAATTTGACAAAGTGATGGAAAGAATAAAAAAAAATGTTGAAAACAATGTCATGTCTTGCACTGTACCAATCAATTATGATATTTGTCCTTTATGTATATGTTATTACGATGGCTAATGGCTATGTCTTATTATATATATAAAATTGATAAAGTAAGTATATAAGTCAAAAGACTATAAAGCCTTGAATGTCAAGAAATGAAAAGATTTCTTTTAATAAATTTTGTCTTATATGTCATTTAAATCAAAAGATTATAAAGCCTATAAAATGTGTATATAAGTCAAAATGTTATAAAACCTTGAATGTCAAGAAAAGAAAAAATTTATTTAATAAACTTTATCTTATATGTCATTTAAGTCAAAAAATTATAAAATCTATATCAATAAAAAAAGATCAATTTTTCTGCAATTGTTCGTAAATCAAGGACTTTGATGATTTTTAATGGGTGGGACTCCACCAAAATGAAAACAATAGGTTGTTTACAATATTATATATATGTTTGAAAGTTTACGTGATATTCAAATATGTTTAAAAGTTTATTATATATATATATATATATATATATATATATATATATATACCATTAATTGTATCTTAGACTTTTATGTATTATGCTATTTTATTAATTGATACAGTGATATAAATGTTTCTTCCGCTGCACTATATGAATATAGCATTGTGTTTAATAAAGATAATGTATAATTTTATTCTCTCTAATGTTTATGAAGTGTTGATATTTTAGAATTAAAGTATATAGATTTGTTAATCATTAAAGTGATTAAATCTTTAAGTTGATTTAATTCTAAAATTGTAAGATAATTTTATCTTAATTACCCATATAGAATGGATGCTATAAATGACATAATATTTTTGATTTATGGGTGTATTGAGGTTCATTGTTATAAGTCAGTTAAGGATCACTCAAAGATTAATTGTTTGTTCTTATAATTAATGAGCATAAATATTGGTAGTGTAAGTGTACTGTTAGTTTTATTTATATATCCAAAGATAATAAATATTTCTAGTTAGTACACATATCATTACCAAATTATGTAATTTTTTATTAGCATCATTATGTTGAATATGGTATATTGATGGATTGCCCAAAGGTGAACATCAACATACATTGTATGAAGTATTTATTTTTTTTCTTTCTGAATCTGTGTAGCATGTTAGTATGTAACTCAAAGCATTAATGTTTTAAATTTCTATTGCTTGCAGTACCTGTTGCTTTACATTTACATTTCTCATCTATACCAGTTTTTAATGGATTGAATTTCTCTGAATGGAATGAGTAAATCCAATTTTACCTTGGGGTAATGGATTTGGATTTAGCTCTTCGATTAGAGAAACCAGATGCTATTACTGTTTGAAACACTGATAAAGAGAAGGTTCATTATAAAAATTGGAAAAGGTCAAACAGATTAAGTCTGAAGTATATATGGATGAGTATAGCTAGCAACATTAAGTCAGCTCTTCCTAAAACTGAAAGTGCTAAAGAAATGATGAAATTTGTGGAAGAACGCTCCCAAATAGCTGATAAGTCTCTTGCTTGGACACTGATGAGTACATTGACAACTATGAAATTTGATGGTTCTCATACTATGCATGAGCATGTTATTGAGGTGACAAATATTGCAGCAAAACTTAAATCATTGGAAATGGATGTGGATGAAAATTTTCTTGTGCAGTTCATCTTGAACTCATTACCGTTTGAGTATAGTCCTTTCCAAATGAATTATAACACCATGAAAGACAAATGGAATGTGCATGAATTGCACAGTATGCTAGGTCAGGAGGAAACCAGATTTAAGAATCAAGTAAATCATTCCATCAATTATGTTAACTATCAAGGAGTTGGAAAGAAAGCTAGTAGGAAACATGACAAGAAAGGAAAATGACTCCTAAAGATCAATGAGACATCTTCTTCTCAAACTCACAAAAAGAAACCGAATGAAAACATATGTTATTTCTGTAAAAAGTCTGGACATTTCCAAAAGGATTGTCCAAGACATAAGGCTTGGTTTGAAAAGAAATGTAAGCCTAGTGCTTATATATGTTTCGAATCAAATTTAGATGAAGTTCCTTATAATACGTGGTGGATTGATTCTAGTTGTACAACTCATGTTTCTAATACGATGTAGAGATTCCTTAAAACCCAAACCACAAGACCAAATGAAAAGTTTGTCTTTATGGGCAATAGAATGAGAACTCCAGTGGAAGCTGTCAGGACGTATCGTTTAATCCTCGACACTGGACATTATTTGGATTTATGTGAAACTTTTTGTGTACCTAGTATATCTAGGAATTTAGTTTCATTATCCAAACTTGATAAAGCTGGATACTCTTTTAAATTTGGTAGTGACAATTTCAGTTTGTATAAACATAACTACATGATTGGTAATGGTATGTTATGTGACGGATTATATAAGTTAAATCTTGATATTCTTTATGTTGAAACACTCTTAACCTTTCATCATAATGTTGGTACTAAACGTGGTTTAGTCAATGAACGCTCTGCTTACTTGTGCCACAAATTCTTGGGACATGTTTCTAAAGAAAGAATTGAAAGATTAGTAAATAATGAAATCCTTCCGGATTTAGATTTTACTGATCTGAATGTATGTGTGGATTATATTAAAGGTAAACAAACAAAACACACAAAGAAATGAGCCACAAGAAGTACTCAACTTCTTGAAATTATACACACCGATATTTGTGGACCTTTTGATGTTAATTATTTCAATAAAGAAAGATACTTTATCGCCTTCATTGATGATTATTCACGTTATGGTTATGTCTATTTGCTACATGAGAAATCTCAGGCTGTAAATGCCTTAGAGATTTATATTGATGAGGTAGAAAGACAATTAGATAGAAAAGTGAAAATTGTCAAGTCTGATAGAGGTGGTGAGTATTATGGAAGATATGATGAAAGTGGACAACATCCAGGTCCATTTGCTAAATTCCTTGAAAAGCGTGGTATATGTGCTCAATACACAATGTTAGGTACACCACAACAAAATGGTGTATCAGAAAGGCAAAATAGAACCTTGCTAAATATGGTTAGAAGTATGTTAAGTAATTCTTCTTTACGCATTTCTTTGTGGACTTATGCTCTAAAGATTACCATGTATTTGTTGAATATGCTTCCTAGTAAGGCAGTTCTAAAGACTCCTTTTGAGTTGTGGACTGGAAGGAAACCTAGTCTAAGGCACTTGCATGTTTGGGGTTACCAGACAGAAAGTAGATATTGCAATCCACAAGAAAAAGAAGCTAAATGCAATAACAATCAGTGGTTATTTCATTGGTTATTCAGAAAAGTCGAAAGGGTATAGATTTTATTGCCCTAACCATACTACAAGGATTATTGAAACTGGGAATGCTAAGTTTATTGAGAATGGTGATGTTAGTGGGAGTGAAACACCACATAAAGTGGAGATTCAAGAATTGAGAGTGCAAGTTCCTTTGACTTGTGTCTCTAATAAAGTTGTTGTTCCTCAAGTTGTTGAACTGATAAATAATAATGAAGAACAATAAATAAATGATATCATTACTCACAATGAAGTTGTAGTAAATGAGCCTATAGTAGAAGAACCACAACAAATAGCATTAAGAAGATCTCAAAAAGAAAGGAGATCAGTTATTTCTGATGATTATGTAGTATATCTACAAGATTCTAAAGTTGACTTAGGAATAGAGAATGACCCAGTTATGTTTTCACAAGCCATGAATAATGATAATGCTGATAAATGGTTAAATGCTATGAAAGATGAGTTAAAATCTATGGAACAGAATGAGGTTTGGGACCTTGTTGAGTTACCAGAAGGTTGTAAATGAGTTGGTTGTAAGTGGGTCTTTAAGACCAAACATGACTCTAATGGTAACTTAGAACGTTACAAAGTCAGACTAGTTGCAAAAGGGTTTACTCAGAAAGATGACATTGACTATAAGGAGACCTTTTCACCGGTCTCTAAAAAAGATTCTCTCATAATTATCATGGCATTGGTGACTCATTATGATCTAGAGTTACACCAAATAGATGTGAAAACTGTCTTTCTAAATGAGAATTTGGATGAAGAGGTTTATATGGACTAACCAATGGGGTTCATAGAAGAAGGAAAAGAACACATGGTGTGTAAACTTAAGAAGTCAATATACGAACTTAAACAAGCTTCCCGACAATGGTATCTCAAGTTCAATGATACTATTGTATTATTTGGATTTAAGGAAAATACTGTTGATCGGTGTATATATCTGAAGGTCAGTGGGAGTAAGTTTATCTTTCTGGTTCTGTATGTTGACGATATTTTGCTTGCAACTAATGATCTTGGTCTATTAAGTGAGACTAAGAGGTTTCTCTCTAATAACTTTAAAATGAAAGATATGGGTGAGGCAACCTATGTGATTGAGATAGAGATATTCCGTGATAGATCACAAGGATTACTGGGTTTGTCTCAGAAAACATATATAAATAAAGTATTAGAGAGATTCAGAATGGAAAAGTGTTCAGCATCTCCAGTTCCAATTCAGAAAGGAGACAAATTCAGTCTCATGCAATATCCAAAGAATGAATTGGAACATAAATAGATGGAAGCAATTCCGTATGCATCTGTTGTTAGGAGTTTAATGTATGCTTATACTTGTATCCGACCAGATATTAGCTTTGCAGTTGGAATGTTGGGAAGATACCAGAGCAATCCTGATTTAGATCATTGGACAGCTGCAAAGAAAGTTCTGAGATATCTGCAAGGAACGAAGGATCACATGTTCACATATAAGAAGTCTGATCATCTTGAAGTGATCGGATATTCAGATTCAGATTTTACTGGTTGTGTGGATACAAAAAAATCCACTTTTGGATATTTATATCTTTTAGCTAGAGGAGCTATATCATGGAAAAGTGTGAAGCAGTCTGTCATTGCTGCATCCACTATGGAAACTGAATTTATGTTATGCTTTGAGGCCATGGTTCAGGCTAAATGGCTACGAAATTTTATTTCAGGGCTTGGAGTTATCGACAGTATTGCCAGGCCGCTAAAAATTTACTGTGATAATTTTGCAGTTGTCTTCTTTTCTAAAAATGACAAGTATTCTAAAGGTACTAAACATATGGAATTGAAATACTTTACCGTTAAAGAAGAAGTTCAAAAACATAGAGTGTCAATAGTGTAACATCCCGAAAACTGTTCATTCATTTATAAAATGTCATTTTATAATATTCTTGATTTTTAGGAATTTTTCTAGAATTTTGCGGAAACGTCGAATATTTTAATATATTCCTCGTTTTGCGTGCACACTGGGCTGAGAATTTTTGAGACCAGTGTAACACTCCGAAAATTGATTATTTCATCATCAATAGTCATTTTTTAATATTTGTGATTTATGGGAATTTTTCTGGAATTTTACGGAAATGATGAATATTTTAATATATTTTTCGTTTTGCGTGAATACGGAACAGAGTCATGAAAATGACTTTAACGTTTCAAAAACTGGAAAATAACATGACGAATAATCGTTTTACAATATTTGCAATTTTTGAGAATTTTCTGGGAATTTTCTGGAAACGATGAATATTTTAATATATTTCTCGTTTTGCGTGCGCACTGCGCGGAACTGAGAAAATGCGACATTTTCTCTGTGAATCTTGGACTATGGATAAGTCGACGGGAGATCTTACTAAACCCGAGACTTGACACAGTTTACGATGTTCGCACCATTTTTCGAGAAATCTTAACAGATAAAATAAATTAATATAGCGAAAAATTCATCTGTCAGATTAATTAAATTTCGATTTCTATCAACTGTAACTATTATCTATGGGATAATAGTGTGTAATAAAAAATTCTATCACATTATCCTAATGCAATCTACTTTATGTCTAATCCATTCACTTTAATTCAAATTTAATATTAAATAATCAAAGCTTCTTTGAGAAGCTTTGACCAAATAATGACCCAAATGCCCTTAGCTTCCTTTGGAAGCCAAAAATTCAGACCCCTCTCCCCCCTCTCACGTCTGCTGCTGCTGTTTGGGAAGGAAAAAAAATTGGTTTCAATAAACCAAATATTAGAATTACATCATTATCACCCAAAAGCCTATTTTCCTATCTCATTTACGTTCTTCCTCTTCCATTTCCTTCTTCAACGTTTTTCTTTTCTCTTCCACATGACCACACGGCAGCCCACTCTCCCATTCCCCAACCATCACAAAAATAATACTTGATCATACTTTCTTAATCTCCTACTCATTCTCTTCAACATTTGTGCTTGGAGTTTTCAAGAAAGCCATCATCTTCAACCTCTTTTCAAGCTTTGAAGGTAAGCTTCCATGGCTGAAAATTTTCAGAATTTAACTCCATTTTCGTTTTCCATTTTCACCTTGATTTTATAGCTATTCTCTTCTTCATTTTCACACTATTACCTTATCCTAATTCATGTTGCATTTTCTAGGGTTTTTGGAGCCAAAAATCCAAAAATCAAAGGGGTTCTTGGAAGTGTTCTTGGTTCTTCTTTTTGGTAAGAGGAAGATTAATCCCCCTCAACCTCTTTAGCAACTAGGGACCTTGTATTTGATTTTTTGGAAGAAAAACCACATAGTGGTTATTCTTGAATGTGCTTGTAAATTTGCTTACTTGATTGCTATCTTAGTTTAGCTTTGAGAAATGGATTGAATGGTTGTTTAATCATGTATGCTTGTGATTGGAATCCATGTTAGCTTGCTGAAAATTCTGGTTGCTGGACATCCATGGTGTGCCACGGTTTTGGGGCTGTTTTGGCTTGGAAAATGCATGATGAATGATGCTTAATTTTTATCAATGCATGCTTAATTTAATCAAGTGGTTAATGTGGGTTTAAGTGGAGTAAAATTCTGGTTGTGTGATCCTAAGTGTGTCACGGTTTTGGGCTGGAAAATGTGGGGAAATTAAGTTAAAATTTTGATCAATGTAAAGCTTAATCAAGACAAGGAATTAAGGGCAAGTTAGGTGAACTAAAATCTAAAAATTTTGGCTAGAAGTTCCATGGTTCTTGGGGCTGTTTTGTGGGCTGAATTTGGATGGAATTTATGTCAAGAATGATGCTAGGTAAATTGAGTAAAGGAAGGACAAGTTAATGAAAAGAAAATGGTAATCTAGTAACCCCTTGAGTGTCACGGTTATGAGGGCTTGAATGAGGGAAATGATGACTAAAATTGTGAGATACTAAGACTTGAGTTAATCAAGAAATTAAGTAAAGCTTAATAGAAGATAATTTGTAACATTAATTTTCATAATGAATTATGGTTAAGACTTAGGAAATAAGCAAGAATTGCAAGGTAATCATAGTGATTAAATAAATTGGATCAAGTAACACTTAAATGGGACTAATCATGTGAATATGACTTAATTGAGACCTTGGGAAGGCCACGGCCTCTAAGTGAGATTTGGGCTAAAATTCCATAACCCATAACTTGAATTACAAGTATTTAAAGAGTGCAAGAAATTAAGGGTTTCATAAATCTTAATGAGCCAATGAGATAATTATTATAAGACTTGAGGTTACTAGAAGAAAAGCACAAGAGAGTGTGAAACTTGGAGAGTTTGGGAAATCCATAATGAACCTAAAATGTACCTTGAGAAACATCTGGTTGACGATTGAGTCGGATGTACTTTGAGAAACATCTGGTTGACGATTGAGTCGGATGTACTTTGAGAAACATCTGGTTGACGATTGAGTCGGATGTACTTTGGGAAACATCTCGGTTGACGATCGAGTCGGATGTACTTTGGATTTATTCCCACGGAGTAGGATATTGAAGGCGTCCATGCATATGCATCACATTGTCATACATTTATTTATTGATGCTTGTTTGTATACTATGAATGGTTGATTACTTCTTATTATTATGGACTCACTGGACTTAATCGTCTGGATTTAACTCGCTCGATTTAACTCGCTGGATTTAACTGTCTGGATATTATGACTTATTCATTATCCCCGTCGATGACCGCCGATCGGTTATCTGTTTAGAAATTTATTTATTGCCTTTACATGCTACGTGGGCGCTATGCTGCTTCGGTTCTTGGTTCTTTGTATTGGTATTGATGGTAGGATATCTTACCTCTTTTCTCGTATTGCTATTGTGCACTATTTGTATATACTTTATATTTGTCGAAGACGACGACAAGGAGGCCGGTGCTGCATCGAACCTTCGAGCGGGTGGCCGTACCTCAACTAGCATTTGCTTGAGATGGAGGCGCGCATGCACGACTGGGCGACGTGCGTCGACCTTCTTGGGAGGGCCGAATGCGGCACATCAACCTCGCCCCGATCGCCGTGTGTACCTCGGCGACGTGTCTATTGCTCTAGCCTGGAGGCGACATGAGATCTGCTTCTCACATATTCGACTACGTCCGGAGTTCTATCTACCCATTCATGAGATGTGGGGTTCTCGTTTCCACAACCCGCGTGAAGACTCATTTGATTCTACAGCGCGGGCCCCGTCCCGTGTCTCTGCTATTCCTATGGTGATTTCCTTTGATGATGAGGAAGATCCTGAGGAAGATCCCGAGGAAGTCCCTGAGGACGACCCCGAAGAGGACCCTGAAGAGGATCCTGACACGATTCCTCCTCACATGAGGGATTGACATCACCGGTAGCTACCGATGGTAATTTTGGGGGCCTTGATGGTATTTTTGTCTTATGGGTTGTATATTTTGTTATTCTGGAGTAGTGTTGATATGTAAATCCATAGGCAGGTATAGTTTTGCTTTTTGGATTGATTCCAGGCTTGTAACTAAAACACCGTTATATTTAAGTATATGTATGTATGTTATTCAGGTGAAATTTTGTTTACTATTTTATTTTACGGTAATTAACATTCCGCGTTGTCATCATTATTATATAAGAAAAAAAAATATACTGCTATTTTTACATATTAAGTATCAGGCAATTCAACCTTTAATTATTTAAACCGGGTCTTAAGTGATTAATTATTTAATTTCCGCATTTTATTTTATTTGACAAATGTGATGTTCCCTCCAGAAAAGGGGCGTTACAAATAGAACATATTAGCACTGATCTTATGATTGCTGATCCTTTAACAAAAGGATTAACGCCCAAAACATTTACTGGTCATATTAAAAGTATGTGCATTATGTTTACTGATGAAAGTTGAACATTATTGTTTTGTTCCAATGTATATTTGACACTCTAAGCTCATTAATGTATAATTTTTTGAATTTTCCTATTTTCAAACTTATGTGTACATGTATGAATGATAATATTGAAAACAGGATTGGTCTTTGATAAAGACATTATTGTTAGACATATTATGTACTTCCCATTAAAGTGTCATGTTAGGAAGAAGGCTAATATAGTAGTACATGGAAGGAATTATGTCGATTTGATGATATACAACTGTCATGACTCTTATTAGTTCTTATTCTTAATTATGATTTATGATGCAACCAATGTATGAAACTTTAGCCTTGTTAATGCGGATTATGATTGATGTTTTATCAAATCATGAAATGATACTTTGTCACATGAGCCAAGTGGGAGAATGTAAGAAATATCTCATGTGTGTGTGTGACAAATTATGTGATTTAATAAATAAATGAGGGGCTAAATGGTCATTGGTTGATAAAGTTGGGAAGAAGTTTCTTAACCTCTATAAATGCTTGATGGGAGCATTTTGTTAAGACATTAAAAGCAAATAGAAACCTGTCCTCTCTTCCTCTTGTATAGTTTACGTTTTATGTTTACCATCAATAAAGAAAAAACGTAGAGAAGAGAAGGAAAAGAGAGAGAAAGGAGTTTCTACCTTCATCAAGATCTACATATTGAAGCACCAATTTTTATCATGGATAAAGGTTAGTACACTTTGATATAATGATATGAACATGTGAAAATTATGAATTCTCAAGATTCTTGTGTATGTAGAAAACTTTAACGTGCATGCTTATGTTTTTTTTTTATTATTTCATCCAAGCTCAGGTATGTATGTGATATGTGATATCAATTGTGACTTTGTGAGTACATATGAAGTATGAAGGCTTAAAAAATACCATTTTTTTTAATAGCTCAACTTGGAGACTAGGAATAAAAAGTTTCATGAGAAATGCATGTTATGATAATAGTACCTTTTCGCCTCAAGTAAAAAAACAAATATATATATATATATATATATATATATATATTTCTTTAATTTTTTAAAATATTTTTCACTTGATTGATAAAAAATTAATATTTCAAGTACTATCAAACATCGTAGGCTTGTGTGTTTGTGCTTTTCTTAAGAAAAAATAATAATTATGTAAACTTGGGAAAAAAAGTGCTTTTCTAATATTTTAAATTTTTTTCAAAAGCTATTCTTTCTAATTTTTAAGAAAAGTATTAAAACCTATGAAGCACGGATACGTTGTTGATGAGGCGTGTCTGCGTGTCAGACATGTGTTCGTGTCAGACGCATGGGAACACCCGTACGATACACGTGTCTTGCGTATCAGAATATGTCTGATTAAAAAAATTATTTTTTTCAATTTAAACACGTCTCGGACACACTTGGACACATCTCAGATACGCTTGGATACGTCTCAGACACGTTTGGACACGTATCAGACACGATCCACTAATATTTTTTTTAAATTATTTCTATGATTAACGTTCAATTAGTAAGCCCGTAACCCACTCAAGTTTAATCACATAACTAATGTCCTAAGTCACTATTTTCACACATCTATATTTTAAGTTTTATCTTTTTATACATTACTATTAGACTTTTAAGTTTTATCTTTTCACACACCACTATTTTCATCTGCTCCTTCTACTTTTACTCGTACCAAATCGTCTACTTTGTTGTCATTGAAACTTGCTTCATACTAATATTATCTCTAGTTAATTTTTTTTATGCACATTTACTCATTAATGATTAGTTCTATTAGGATAAGTTGATTTAAGAGATTTTTTAAAATATATCAATAAAAATTATGTTTCATATTTTTTAAAAAGAGCTTATTAGATAGCAAATATTGATGCATATGACATATATTAATATATTATAAATCTTCAAGCTTATAGAAATGATATTAATGAATTATAAATTTTTTACTTAAATTTTGTATATATATATATATATATATATATATATATATATATATATTGTTTTTTTGCTTTTTGAAACTTTATGGATTATAAAAAACATATTTTTTGATACATAAGAAAAAACTTATCTAATTATCTTAAAAATTGTAAACATATATTTTAATTTAAAAAACATTTTTCCTTTAAAAAGCACGAACAAATGGGCATAGTCAATTTTGTAGTTTGTAGTAGTAGATTCTTCACTTTTGAACTATTTCAAAACAAATTCTCAAAAATTGTTTCTCATGCTTAAAACAATCTTTGAATTTGAGATTAGTCACAGAATAATACAGTTAGATCTTTTTTATAAGTAATGATTCAAAGGTTTAAATTTTTATCCTATACTCGGAAGACAATCTGCTTATCAGTATGTTCAACGCTTTCGGGTGTTCAAAAGTTAATTTGATAATACTATTATCATGCTAAAAGGAGTATTTAACTACTCCCTCCATTTTATAATATTTATCGTTTAAAAAAAATTGTTTCATTTTATCTGTTATTTTGATAAATTAATAAAGTATTAATTATTATTTTTAAATTTATATTTGTATTTTAATACTTTGACTAAATATAATGAAAAAATATTAATGAAGTGAGAAAATAATTTAGTCAAATGTAGTTATATTTCTAAAAATTAAGATCATATAATAGATTTTGTAATCTATATAAAAAATCTTAAACAACAAATATTATAATAAAATAATAATTAATTATGAATTAGATATAATATTATACTCATTTAATAATGTAACAAATATGACTTTTATTATAAAGTTTTGTTATATTTTTTAAAATATTTTCTTACACTGTATTTAAATATTTTTTATTAATAAAATAAAACGAAATAAGTGAGATGAATCGAAAAAGAAAAGAATGAATGGAACATAGTTATCATTCTCTTTGTTTGGAAGTTTAATTAACAGAAATGAACGAAATTTCATTACCCATGTATTCTCCCCATTCCATCTTAATTTTGGAGAAAATAAAAGTTGAGCATTTGATGAGAATAGAGGAAAAATGATTTTCCATGTATTCCATTTCCTTTTCATATATTTTAAAACTTTTAAATAAGGAAAATTATTTCTCTTTCTCTCATTATCTTTCACTTCTCCTCATTATCTATTATTCAAACATAGTGTTAATATTTAATGAAAAAAATTAAACAAAAAATAAATATATTTAATATATTAAAAATATAAAAAATATTTAATACTTTATATATTTAGTAAATAAAAAAATTAGAATTATTTAATAAATATGAGTGTTAATAATGATGAGGGAAAAAAAAAGGCTCAAACGAAACCCTTCGAAGTTTGCCTTTGCCATAGGTAGGGGTGATCACGGCCTGCCTGGGTCGGGTTTTTGGAGAAAAAATTCAAACCAATTAGATAAGGTCGAGTCGGTTCGGGTCTGGTTTAAGAATTTTTTTTGAGTAACCCGAACCGAACCAACCTGATTATAATCGGGTTGGTTTGGGTTGGGTAATTGAGTTAATTGGGTTGATCGAGTCACCGAGTCGGGTTATAGAAATTGAATAAAATAATTGTTGAATTTAGGTAAAATGACATCATTTCACGAGTCATTGGGTAATCGTGTCGGATCATCGAGTTAGTTACTTAAAACTCGTAATCCGAATAAATGAGAAGTCAAGTTTATTCAAGTCGATCCGAACTGACCTGAACACCCGAACTAACCTGAATATTTGTAATATGGTCGATCGGGTTCGTGGGTCAATAGTTCGGGTTGATTACCCCTAACCACGGGCAGAGGTAGAGAGGATAAGGAAAATGATGAGATCATACTTTTTTTCACACTAATTTTTAAATAAATGAGATTAAGTGAGAAAAAATAATAAAAAATAATTAAAATAAATAATATTAAAAAAATATAAAATAATTTGAGATGTATACAATATTACAATTAGAGAGTATAATAATAAGGCGGAGTGGCCCAGTGACTCAAAAATAGCACGGAAATTGAAAAAAAAAAACAAAAATTCAAAGATTAACGGAAAAAACTCGGCAACGACACAAGTTGGGTTCTATTCTCAGTTCAAAGTTGTTCTTCTTCTTGAGTCACTTCTCCTTCATCTTCTTCATCTCTTCTCTTCAATTTCCCAATCCATTCATATCTTCTCCAAAAAGCCCTCTCCTTTTTATCGAAATGCCCAATCCCAACCCTCCAAATCGAAAGTAGCCACACCACACCAACCACCAATTTTCAAGAAACTAAACATGATGGTTCGCACGTACGGTCGCCGCAGCAGGCCCATTCCGAGGATCTTCTCCGACGACCTAAACGACGACGTTTCCGACCCCCTCTCCCAAGAAAGCACCCATTCCCAAGACCACCTCTGCTCCTTCGCATTCTCCTTCCAAGATTCCTCCTCCTCCCATTGGTCCCTCTGCGATTCCAATTCGATCTTGCCCGCACCCTTCGACGATTTCTGCAACAGGAAGCCAAAGAAAGCGAGGACCGAAAAGAACTGTGGTCTTTCAATTCCAGTGAGTTCGACGTTGATGGAGGCACAGGAATTCGGGGAGATGATGGAGCACGTGGACGAGGTCAATTTCGCTCTCGATGGCCTCCGCAAAGGCCACCCCCTCCGGATCACAAGGGCCAGCTTGCTCTCTTTGTTGTCCATCTGTGCCACACCGCACCAGCGCCGCCTTCTCCGGACTCAAGGGTACGCCAATTAATTCACAAGATTCTCGGATATCTATGTATGTTTGTGAAAGGATTAATTTTTTTTAATTATTTTTGAAATTCTGGTGTTGGGGTTTCTTGAACTGAATTCAAAATTTTAAATTTTTTTGGGCTAGGTGAAGTCATGGGGTGTGTTTTAAGTTCAGTGTTCACTTGATGTATGTGCTTTTTTTAATTTATTGGCGAATTCTTTTTGTTAGCTTTTAAAGTTCGGTGATTGTTTGTGAAAGTTAGTGTTTTGATCTATTAGAATTTCCGTTTTAGGTAGATTCAACTCCAAGATTTTCTTAGTCACCGTTAAATGAATGGAAATGTAACTTGAAGGGGAATTTAGATTTTTTATAGTTTTGAAGGATTTTCTTCCCTGCCGTTTGATACGGAGAGAATAATGTAAGTGTTTCCGTATAAGGTTTCAGAATTAAATAGATTCGTAATCTTGTTTTACCATTTTGCCCGAGGATTTTGTAATTGTCCGACTCTGTGAGGCAGAGTAATATTTCCTATATAATAACTTGGAATTTTAAACTGAGGCTACGGATTGTACTGACTTTCTGGTGTAAAACATACCATTATGGATGGTTAGCTGATAATCCCTGATTTGTCTACTTTCTAGGATGGCAAAGACAATTGTTGATGCTATTTTGGGCCTCAGTCTTAATGATTCTCCCAGCAATCTTGCAGCTGCAACTCTTTTCTACATTTTGACCAGTGATGTAAGTCTTGTATCGTTTGTGAAATTGTAGTTGTAATGAATGTAAAAGAAGCTTTGGGTAATAATATAAACAATGATTAAATAGCTGTAGAATTTTTCAATGATTCTTCACTTCTTATTTTCATCCTGTTGTTCTATTATATCTTTTAAGTTTGTCCTTAATAAGGAAATCTTATGGGAACTCATTATGGACTGGAAAATGGAAATATATAGGATGGCTATTATTTGTGAAGAAATTCATCTTGAATATCTCTGGTAAATTTATGCTAGAGATTTACTTCTGATCTTTTCTGGATAATGGTGATTATTCAATGGCATATATTTCCATTCTGATACTTAGTTTGGACTCTGTAATTTATCAATCTACATGATTCACTATGTGCCTGTGCTTACTGGATATGCTTTTGTTTCAGGGTCAAGATGATCACCTTCTTGAATCTCCTGGTTGTGTTCGATTTCTAATCAAGTTGTTGAGACCAATTGTCTCCACAGCTAGTGAAGACAAAGCACCAAAATTCGGTTCTAAACTTCTAGCATTGCATAAGAATGCTGGCATATTAAAAAATACAATGGAAAGATTGGACTCCAGTTCTGTTGCAATTTTTTCCAGAGTTCAAGAAATTCTAGTAAATTGTAAAGAACTAAAATCAACTTGTCGAAATGACAGTGGTGTAGAGAGGCCAGAGTTATGCCCAAAATGGTTAGCGTTGTTGACTATCGAGAAGGCTTGTTTATCTACTATTTCTCTTGATGGTATTGTACAGAATACAACTTCCACATTTTATATTATAATTACTATTGGCTGAAGATGTTCTTTTCCCTCTTTCATATCCAGTTTGATTTTCTTGCACAAAAATAACAATAAATAGCCAAATCTGTTTAGTTGTGATGATGTTTAGAACTCATTAATGAAGAGCTCATGTTATCAGTCTTATGTTTGTTGCTTGTATTTCTTCTCAATGTTTGAAGGTGCTAACATGATATTGAAATACAAATAAAATTAATGAGTACTCAGTATACTGGTATTTAATTTGATGGAATCCGGCTTGTTTATTTACAACTTTCTAGGGGAGTTAAAAATATTCTAAGTTCTCTAGCAGTGATACTTTTTTATGTGTTTTTCCATAATCAATCAAGAGCTCACAGTTTTCACCTTGTAAATCATGATTCTCGATGTTATAATCTTTCTCTACACACAAGTTGAAATTCTAATGCAACCAATAAATAATATTGTGATGCTTGTAATTGACCGGGAACTAACTTTGATAAACTTTGTAGACTTCTGTAGTCCTGCTGAGTCTCTGTATATTCTTTTATGGAATTAACCAATTGTTCTCTGTAATTTAAACTTCTGCGGCCTATTCTTTTATATTTTTTGGATGGTGGGGGACTCGTGTTCAGAAACCTCTGATGCTGTACGGAAGACTGGTGGAAATTTTAAGGAAAAACTGAGGGAGCTTGGAGGACTTGATGCTGTCTTTGAAATCACCATGAATTGTCAATCAGATTTGGAGGTGTGAGCTTGTATGTTCAATTTTATTTATGCTTTACTATATTTTTAGATGAAATAACTTGAGCAAAAATTTGACAGACAGTCTAAAGTAGAGAGAAAATTTTCTGATTGATATTTCTTATGCTAAGATGAGATATTTTGTTTGTCCGTGCATTACCATTTCCCTTATGCTTGCTTCCTTAAATAAGAATTTATGGTACATGGTATCAATTTAAGCACTACTGCTCTCTTTGGTACTACATCAAATTTTTTCCCTCATCAGATGAGATCAAGTAATTGGTACAGATATTTTGTTTCTATCTGATGGATTGGAGTTTTAAATAATATGTTTGTTCTTGTTGATTTCTATTTGCCAAATGTTATCTGATTGTAGATGAATTTCTTTGGGGTAATGATTATATTAAAACTATGGATTTGTCTTTCAGTGCTGGATGGAGGTTAGTTTTCTGTACACCAAAGATCTGAGAAATGACAAACGGCTGAAAAGCCTCACCCTACTTCTCAAATGCCTGAAGATAATGGAAAATGCTACATTCCTAAGTAAAGACAATCAGGTTTACTTATAAACTTCTTGTAGTTTTTTTCCCAAATAGATATGATTTTTGTTGTCTTGAATTTTGCTTGTGTGACTTTCCCTATGTATTGTGTACTGCAAGTTCTGTTGCATTCTTAACTTGGTGAACTTGTTAACTTATCACTCATTGTATTTACTTTGTCATAACAGACTCATTTACTTGGACTGAAAGGAAAGTTGAGCCCTCTGGCAACCCCATTTTCTTTTGTTGAGCTGGTTATAACTGTTATAAAAATTCTCTCAGGTAATGATCACACAAAGGGGTAACTTCCCCCTTCTGCTGGTTCCCCCCCCCCCCCCCCTTTTAGTGATCATGCTATTTTGCTTTGATTAGTTTGCGTTTTTTATGATTGATAGCTTTTCTTCCCTCCCCCATCCCTCCCAAAAACCTTTGAACTTCTAGATCTACGTTTAAGTCAGAATGCTGCTGCCACATCCAATGATAACAAGCCTTGTGATCCTTTTTCTATGGGAAGTCATGATTCTGAATCAGATCTGTTCACAGACCATGAAGGTACTAGATTGTTATTGTCTTTTCTTGAACGCTTTCAGATTATAGTTATATAATATATATGGTGGAGTTCATAGTTACCAGAAATGCGGTATGTGGGGAGACACGGTACAGGTACGGGGACGTGGTACGCTACTTGTCTAAATATAAGATACGTTGGGGGTAGACTTAATTGGTACGCTATTTAGAATCGTGATACGCTCCATTCAGAGTCATAGTACGCTTGAATATAAATCATTTATTCTTAATACTATATAAGCCTAAAAATACATGTCTTATATTGGGCAAAGGCTAAAATATGTTTAATTCAATAAGATGGTGGGGAACATGGTCTTTGCCCCATTCAGAGTCTTAGTACGCTTGAATATAAAATTTTTATTCTTAATACTATATAAGTCTAAAAATACATGTCTTATATTGGGCAAAGCCTAAAAAATGTTTAATTCAATAAGATGGTGGGGAACATGGTCTTTTGTTTTAGTATTACATGGGCCCAATCCAAGATACAACATAAGTCCATTTTTTTTTTAAAAGCTTTACACTATGTTTGGATGATAGGTAATGAGGGGAAGGGAAAGGGAATGAAGGGAAGGGAAATAACTTCCCTTGTTTGAAAGTTTTAAAATACATGGAAAGTGGAAGGAACACATAGAGAACCATTTCTCCTTTCTTCTCCTTAAAGGCCCAACTTTTGTTCCCCCCAAAATTGAGGTGGAATGGGGGGAATACATGGGTTAATGAAGTTCTGTTCCGTTCTTTTATTAATCTTCCAAACAAAGAGAAAGGTAACTATGTTCCATTCCTTCCTTTCCCTTTCCGGTCCATCTCCACCTATTTTGTTCCGTTCCATTAATGAAAAAACATCCAAACATAGTGTTAGTGAAGCTGTGCGTTTTGATGTGAGGGTAATTCTTAACTAATATATTAATTTTTTTCTAGACCTAAATCAATCAAACTCTGTGTTTTGTTTTCTTTGTCCTCTGCACCTCCCTCCCTCTTTCTTTCTCTCTGCCGCGTCATCTTCATGGCAGCCATAACTGTGCATCACAGCAATGACTCAAGAAGCTAGCTGCTGCATGGCAATTAAAGGGGGATTCTCCATTTTTGACGTTCTGATACACGTACCACCGCGTTTTGAGACACAAACATATCGTGTTTTGATACGCTCGAGCCAGAACGTGGTTCATTTGGAAGGAGAGTGTTTCTGGTAACTATGGTGGAGTTCTATGCAGAAATTTACCAGATCATTGTAGAGCCTTTATACTTTGAAATTATCTTTTTCTTCTGGAAAGGAACTACTGCTCGAGTTGTTTGCCTCTTATAGGAGGGTATATGGTCGTGTGTCCTGTTTTTTAAATGTGTTTTTAATGACTTGCGTACTTCTAGAATCCCAATGTCATATCTTACCCTTGTGTCTATATTGTTGTCTGCTCTCTGCAATTTGCATATGGTGTGATTAGAGGGGAACAGTTTTTGTAAGAATAAAAGTAGAGAAGTGAACAATTCTGTTAGGGATGGGATCACAAATTTTCAAGTTTGCTTATTATGCTTATTATAAGACTCCACTTGTGGAAATTGATGGTTGGAGTCATTTTAGCAATGTATTTAAGCCAGTTATGGATATGAAGGACCTGATGGTCATGTGTGGGCCCTTGACACAAATTTCTCTGTGTAGACTTTAGAATGAGTACCATTCCTAAAGTTTTGGTTGTTTTCTCATGGCAGAGTTAAGAGAAAACAGATGCTTATTCAGGGCGTGGAAATTTGTATAATGATCATCTCTGTTGTTCCTCACCTTTCATTGTTCTTCCCTCCCCCCCCCCCCCCCAAGTATTTAGATTATGCCTAAGCTGTAGTCATGTTATAAAGATAAATTGGTGGTGACAATTTCTTTGGATTTTTGTTTGGTTACTAGTGTTGAAATAAGTTATTCGTAAGATTTTCTAAATGCTCTTTTACTTGAATTTGCAGAGAATGAAACTGTATTCAATAATTCCACTGGAATGTACTATGATATGGAGAGAGCCTCTTCTGTAAAGAGTTTTAATCTTTCTCAGAAGAGCCAACTGTTGACATGTACTCGGCTGGAAAGTTCACTATCAGTTTCTGGAACTCCCAGGACTTCAATGACTTATAATTATTCACCAAATATGCGAGTCAGTTCTTCCTTGTCTGGGTCTTGTAGTGGTGCTTCAAGGTGTTCAGATAGTAAAACATCCATGATCCAAGTTGAAATTTTAGATGATAGCCAAGATCCATTTGCATTTGATGAGGATGACATTGCACCCTCTAAGTGGGACCTACTATCGGGGAAGCAAAAAAAATCTCGTTCTAAAAAATATGAGGTTACAAACAGAGAATTTGAAGATGGATGTCAATCTCAGACAAATGTGAGCCGACAAGAATTGAATAATGGGGACGTCATTTGTTCCAGTTCTTACATTGGTGATGAAGAAGGTTCCAGTCTTCTCACTGATTGCCTTCTTACTGCTGTTAAGGTGTTGTGTCTGACTTATTGTTTGGTCTTTCTGTATATCTTTTATATCCAGTTCTTCTCATAATGGTTGGAAAATTGAGTGAAAATGGAAGGGTTGTCTAACCATCAGATAATTTGGCAGTTATCTTTCATGCATGGGTCTGCACCTTGAGTTTCCTAAGTCACTGTTATATCATACTCATGCTCTAGAGAAATATCAGCTGGATATAATTACTGTTTTGCTTTTGGGTACTCTGGGCAGCCTATCTGCAGCACTAGGATATGTGCATATCCCCCCTTCCCTGCCCCTTTTCAATTTTTTTTATTTTCATATGAACTCCTATCAGGTTTTTCTCATGAAGCACAGGGTAAATCAATTAAGATTTATTCACTAATTAACTTTGTCTCATTGTAGGTGCTGATGAATTTGACTAATGACAACCCCGTTGGCTGTCAGCAAATTGCTGCATACGGAGGACTGGAGACTATGCCTTTGTTAATTGTTGGTCATTTCCCTTCTTTCAGCTCATCATCATTGTCCTTTGCTCAGATAAAAGAAAATACTTCAAAAAGTGCAACTGCAAAACACCACCAGCATGATAGGCATCTCACTGATCATGAGCTAGATTTCCTAGTTGCTATCCTGGGCCTACTTGTAAACCTGGTAGAGAAGGATGGCCATAACAGGTAATTTAAATAGTTTCTGGACTGGAGTTGGTAGTGTTATATGAGCAAGATATTTTTGTGTTTTTTCCTTAATTTCAATCTTAGGAAAAGTTGCTATTTTGAATCTTCATTCATCTATATCTGGATGGATTTTTTTCCCCCTGAATTATACTATTATTCATATTCTCATAATTATAGTGTAGCATAAGAGCAGAATCCATATATCATATGTAGAGGTTTGTCCTTGCTATTTGACCGAACCTTTTTTAAGAGAAAGAACTAACTGTAACTTTCTACTTTTTGGGATAAAATAAATAAAATTTACAACATGCTAAGAAGAAACCAAACAACAAACCAAGTTTTCGCATTGTAATATAGATGTGTATCTCATTATTATTGCTACTGGCTTTTTGCAGATCACGGCTTGCAGCAGCCAGTG
The DNA here is from genome assembly GCA_029884595.1 of Ormosia semicastrata. Classification (NCBI taxonomy): domain Eukaryota; kingdom Viridiplantae; phylum Streptophyta; class Magnoliopsida; order Fabales; family Fabaceae; genus Ormosia; species Ormosia semicastrata. The sequence continues at coordinate 6,880,417 of JAQQTO010000057.1, read as the reverse complement.
TTCTGCTACCTACCTCTGAAGGATTGGACCAGGAGATTCCAAGGGGTGTTATTCAATTGTTATGCTCTATTTTCTTGGCTAATCAAGGTGGAGATGAGGAAGCTGAGGAAGATAAACATTTGCTACTGGTAGGTAGCATGTTCTGATTCCTTAGAATTCATGTCTTGCACTTCTTAATATCTGTTTATACACACTTATATGTTAGACCTCCTATAAGTAAATGGTATAAGAGGAGATTAAGAAAGCAGACCGTAGCAATTGGGCCTGCTCCAGATCAGCCTTAGACCCGTGAGGGTCCATGCTTAGAAAGTAGAACAGCAGATAGGCTATGTTAGCCAAGCTGCCTTAGTATGAATAAATAGAAAGAGAGGGAAAGTTAGTTACCATTGGGTTAGTTGTGAATGGTTTGGGAGAGGGGTCAAGCTCTCTAATCTTGACAGGACCAATTCTTTTCTCTCTTTCTCTATATTCCTTTTCTCCACTTTCGCTATCTCTTTCCTATTTCTCATCTCTGTTTAGGGAACATTTCCCCAGAGATTTCTACAATAATATCAGAATTCTTCAGTAGTTTCTAATCTAATTGATCCAGTTCTAACATTATATTCCACATCTATTAATGTGCTGGCTGGAAGCATGGAATAGTTATTTCGCCATAGTATTATACAGTGATGTTTTTCTAGGTAAGTTCTTCAAATTTTAACATGCACCAACTGGCATAACATAAATAAAATTATTGTGGTCCATTAACAATTTAACATGGATCTTTTTAGCAAAGGTCTTCAAGTGAAAGAAGTATAGTGGAATTACTATTTTGGATTGGGCAAAATAGCGATGTTATATTCTCTACTTGGAAAATGTATAACTGATCTTCCCAACTTGTTTATTGTATCATTTGATGGTCCATCACTTTCAGCTGATGCAACACTGTTTTTGTTTACTTAAACTAAAATATTTGCAAATGAAAAAAAAAAATTGCTAATTCAAATGAAAGTTTGAGTTGGATGCTTCTGGCAAACAACTGGGAATCTTCCAAGTTCCAACTTCCAAGGTGTAAACCAAGTCTTGAACTTTTCTTGTAGATCTCATCTGATGTTTAGCCATTGTACTTTTGTTTAGCTATTGTCAAAGACTAGAATCACTTAAATAAAAGTTGGTGTGACTCAAGACTTGTAATGGAGGGGGAGAAAGATATGAAATTTGATTGTAATTGATGTATCTTGAGTCATCTTGTGTTCCATGATGCAGAACGATGAGGCAGCTTTTCTGCAAGGTGAAAAAGAAGCTGAGAAAATGATTGTGGAAGCTTATTCAGCCCTGCTTCTAGCCTTTCTTTCCACTGAAAGGTTAATTTCTTATTCATTTTCTGTTCTTTTGGTTCTATTTGTTTTGCTGCATTTGTTGAATATCTCAAAGACTTTTTTCTTTTTTTTGGTTTACAGCAAGAGCATCCGTGAAGCAATTGCTGACAATCTTCCAGATCACAACTTATCTATTCTTGTGCCTGTGTTGGACAGATTTGTGGTATGTAGCTGTTGATAGTTGTAAATATCTTGGCCAGATAAAATCGTGAAACTAGCAAGAATATTGTCAATTAAGAAAGGGTCATTTTGAGTTTGGGTTTAGCTTCCGGTGCTTAGTCTGAGTGGACCAGCTAACATATTTAAAATGACCATATATAATCCTCTGTGATGTAGTTAGCAGTGCTCCAAAACAAATCTTTCAAAACTTTACTTGACAACCCTGAGTGCTAGAATGCTTTAGACTTGAAGAAGTCATCATATTTCTAGGTTTCAACTGTTCAACATAGTGGGGGATCTTTTGAACTTATGTTTGAAGTACTGTTTAGGTGTGTTTGGGCGTCTTGGTGAGTATGGGGTTCAAAATCACTGTCCACACTCCATCGGGTGAAAAATGGAGATGGCGTGCTTAACCATATTGGATACCTAGGGCCCACATTTTATTATTTCATTCACACCATTGATAACATCTTTAACCCATAATTTCATCTTTGACTCCAGGAATTTCATTTGACCTTAAACATGATCTCTCCAGAGACTCATAAAGCTGTTAGTGAGGTCATTGAATCATGTAGAATTCCATGAAAGCTCAGGAAATGGAAAACTCTGTACAGCCTCAGCTTGATTTAGTGTTTGTTGCTACACCAAGTCCGAGGAAATGGGACTGCTGCAGCTCACTTCATTATACTGACCAAACTTTTATACTTTTATGCTTTGTCTCCATTTTGCTTTTTGGATACATAATTCCACCTTATTTTTACTTCGCTATGCTGGTGATGCTTAGATGCTTGTATACAAAAGTCAATAGTGGGATGCGTTCTTAGCATAGTTTGTGTAATCAATAGTGGTAATTTTTTCAATATTTTTTGTTTATTCATTCATTTTCTTGTATCAACTTGTATATCTTTTGTTACAAATGCTCACATCCTTTGTTTCCTCTACCTTTCAGGAGCTTGGTATAAGCTTAAGCTTAAATAGTCTTATTTTAGAGATTTGTGCATGGCCATATCTCGTTCAGAAGCAAGATTTCTCTAATTCACTTACTGCAATTGTGTTCCCTTAGTGGAGAATTAAGCAATTGTGTTCCCATATCTAAATCAGGCCATTAAGTTGTGTTTTCACGCGTTGTATACACCACATTTTCTCAAATGTTTGGGCTTTTGTCTATTACATTGCCTTGCGCCTGTGTCGACATATTTTACGCATGTTCCAGTAGAGGTGGGTGCTTAATGGGTGGGCTAAGCAACGTGCTGTTGGTCGCCTTAAAAAATGGAAAGTGGCAAGCGCACGTGTTTTCAAACAACGATCTAAACGAAGTCCAAAAAACAAAAAATCTAAACTAGAAATATTGACTATGATTTTTTTTTTTTAAATAGAAATATTGACGAGGGTGTACCGTGTGCCTGTGGTTGTCCGGGTTCCCCATTTAGATGTGGTCGTGTGGATGGCTGAAAGAGTTATTAAATTGTATGTAAGTTTCTAACAAAAATTTATGAAAGGACATATAAAAAATTTAAAATAAGTTTAATAATCTGAAAATAATTTAAATTCTTGTATAAAAAATTTATATGCTTAACATGTTACTAATTAGGTTAAAATATTCTCATGTTAAAAAAAAATGATTAAAATATTCTTATATGTTACTTGTATGCATTTAAGACATTAGAGTATAAACATCTTTTTTTTTTTTTTAAGTTTTAAGTTTGTCTAAAGTGACTAAGTAAAAATATATTTATTTTAAATTATTTAGTAAGTTAATATTACAATGTACTTTATCAAATTAATGTTGAATATTTTTTATTTATTCACTTTAAAGACAAATGCACTTTAAAAGAGTTAAATTAATTTTTTGATGTTATTCATTCATTAAGCATTTCTAAGCGGAACTATTGATACTCTTTCTTGTTTATTTATATTTAATTGCTTAAAATTATAATTACCTAAAATGACCTTCATTAATTAATTAATTTAATAATTCTGACTTTCTATTATTCACACATCTAAATTTAAATATTTATTTATTTATTAAAATCTTGTTATACAAAAATATTTTATTTCAAACTTCTTACTTGTTAAATATTTACATTTTATAAATTTAATAATATTTCAAACAGTTATTTAAACCTTTTTTTTTAATTCAAGTTTAAACTTTTTTTTTTATCTGAAGTCAAATTTAAACCTTTTGTTGTTCTTATCTCAAAATCATAAAATTTTCCCCATATTTTGCCCTTATAAGACAATTGTTTAAGCCATTTGTTTGTGCTTATCTCAAAATCATACACATGTGCATTTAAAACTTAAGAGCAGAAACAATTACTTTGCATCAAAACTGAAAAGAATAATGTTTTCTCTTCTAGACTGGCTGAAAAGTAGGGTGGCCGGCGGATTGCATGGATTTTGATCCAACCAAATTCACAAAATGTGGATTTTTTTGGGTTACATATTGAGAATGTAACAAAATAAAAATAAAAATTAAAAACTCATAAAACATTTAACATATTATTGTAATAAAAATTCAATGAATCATTTAGATGACAAATAGTATCTGGAGATAATTGAGAATGAAGTAAATAATTATGTCAATCTATATGTTATATGTGATGATATTGACTTCAATTAACTAATGTGATTTGTTGTTTATGACTTTTAATACATGTTAACTTGCTTTTAGACTTATGTTAACTTAGTAAGATTTATTAAGTTTACTTAGTTTGTATAAACTTATTTTGTTTATATACAACTAGTTGTGTGACTTTTCAATTTATTTGAGACATTATTTTTAATTAAGTCATATTATGTATAACGAATCTTTAATTTCGTATACTGACATTTATTTTAGTAGATTTTTTTTAATCTATATCAGACTCACAAGTTTGACGCAACCCAACCTATTGGTTAAATAAACAAATCGAGTCTAAAAATACTTCAAAACCCACCTAACCAACCCAATAAACACTCATATTAAAAAGATAATGTTCTTTTGCCTTTTTAATAAGACAATTATATAAACCATTTGTGCTTATCTCAAAATCATAAATTTTTTCTAAGCATAACTATTTTTTTGTAAAGTCTTGATATCCAGAAGTCGTATTGGACCTTGACTAATTCATATTCAAGTTGGGTCAGATTACAAAAATGTAAAACTCTCTCAAAATTGATCTTTTTCATTCATATAACTTGAACTCAAAATCTTATTTAAGAAAAACAAGTGTCAAATTACTTAAATCAATCAAGTATTAATTTCAAACATAACTTATTATGAGAAATCATAACTTTTACTAATTAATTTTTTTTTACCTTTTTAAAATACCACTCAATAAGTAAGAGATTAAAATTTCTTAAAATATAACCATACATATAAGTATAGACTCCATTCAATGATAAAATTTATATTTCTATATATATAAATTCGGTAATCAAATTCAAAATTACATATTCAAGAAAGTCAAATCTCTCCCACTAATATTAATACATGTTGCCAATTACTGTATATCTATAAAGCAACACGATATGTTTTTGAGGTGTATTTTGCATGTCAAATACGTGTCTATATCGACACATGTAGAGACACCCGTTTGATACATAAGTCCTCTACGTGTTAGAATGTGTCTGATTAAAAAATTTATTTTTTTAATTTAGACACATCTCAGACACGCTTAGACACTTCTCAGACACACTTGGATAAGTCTCGGACATGTTTGGACACGTTTAAGACACAACCCATTAATATATTTAAAAAAAATAGTTTCCATAATTAACGTTCAATTAGTAAGCTCGTAAATTACATAACTAACGTCCCAAGCCACTATTTTCACTTACCAGTATTTTAAGTTTTAGTTTTTCACACATCACTATTAGACTTTTAAGTTTTATCTTTTCACATATCACTATTTTCATATGCTCCTTCTACCTTTACTCGTACCAAATCATCCACTTCGTCATCACCAAAGCTTGTTTCACTCTAATATTTTCTTTAGTTAATTTTTTTTATACACATATACTTGTATACGATGATTAGTTACTTATTAGGAAAAGTTAGTTTAGATTTTTTTAAAAATATATTAATAAAAATTATGTTCTATATTTTTAGGAGAGACTTACTAGGTATTAAATATTAGCACATATAATATATATTAAGATATTATAAAATCTTTAAATTTATAGAAATGATATTGATGAATTATGATTTTTTTTACTTAAATGATATATATATATATATATATATATATAGATCTTATTCAAAATAGAAGAGTCTTATATATTAAGATAAATGAATGTTGATCATTGAATCTTTTGAATGGTCAATTAGAAACATAAATGCATGTACTTTTTTATTTTACCTTCAAATAACTTTTAATACCATATATATATATTTCTATATAAAAACTATATATATATATATATATATATATATATATGTCATGTCCATATCTTATCATTTTTAAATTTGATGTGTCTCTATGTCCGTATCGTGTCTCATATCAGTGTATATTCAAATCCTAATTAACTAAGGTTACGTTTGGTGCATCATATAAAGAAAACATAATAGTATAAGCTAACACTATCAGGTCCTATTTAATATTTGATGCATTCAACTGATAGTATAATAAAATCAGGTCAAGTCATTTTATCTTATTCTAAGCTGATAACTCTATCCCCATCTTAGTACATGATAAGACCTGATAAGATTTCTATTCTAATTTTATCATCAACTTCATTTTTATCACTCCTCCCCCTTAATCCACCACCACTACCATCATCACAATCACCACCACCGTCGCGCCGCCACCATAACCACTATCGTTGCTCTCCACCACCACCATCATTGTTGTGTATTTTAGTTGCAAAGTTTCATAAGACTTTTTTATTATTAGTACATGATAAGACTATATCATCATCTTAAGATTTAAGGCTGATAGGATTTACTATTCTAATCTTATCATCAACTTCATTTTTATTCTCTCCACCACCACTAATCATCACCATCACCACCATCATCACTACCATTGCCACCACCACCACAACCACCAAGCACATCCGTTCGCCGTAGCCACCCACTGCCACCACCACCACCACCACCATCACCGCCACCACCACCACTGCATCATCATGTGTTTCAGTTTTACAGAATTGCAAAGTTTCATAAGACTTTTTAATTATTATTATTTAATTATTTTAAATTTTATACTAAAAAATATTTTAATCCTAAAAAAAATTATACAATTAATTTTTTTTTTTATTAAAATAAAATTTAAAATTATATCTTATTCTATTAATTATATTATTATATTTTATATTATCCAATCATGTTACCTTGTGCTATATTACAAATACTATGTACGCCAAACGTCATCTTAGTGTAAGATTTTTCCCGAAACTAAAGAAGTGGCTCTAAGACAGCGAAGCAACGTGAGCCAAAACAAAACAAACAAAACCCGCTTGACTTCAATTTAATGTACTGCAGTTTGTGTCTCCACTTTTTAGTTTTACCGCCTCCGCCATCCATTTCATAACAATTACAAATGCTCTCCCACTTTCTCTGCAACAACTGCCTCGAAAACCAACCCACACTTCAAACTTTTTGAACCAAACCATCTCCATCCCCATCCCCTCTCCTCTTCTTGTTCCTGTTCCTGTTCCTCTTCACCAATGGATCACACCAATACCCACAAACCTTCTCATTCTCTGCTCAACTTCCCGTTTCTTCTCCTTCACCGACTCCACCACCTCCAAAGATCTGTGCTTTCTATACTCTTCTACCTACCCACGTCCTTTTTTGCTCTTCTCCTTCTATTCCTCTTGGCCTACAACGGTTTCACTGTCTTCTGGATTCATCTCCCTTTCATGCACAAATCCTCACACAAACCTCTCCTCCTTCTTTCCCCACCAACACCAACCCACACCAAATGGTCTTCTTCCCATTCAAAGCTCTCTTCTTCTGTGTTCCTCGCTGTCAAAGAAGAAACTTCACCACTCATCAATAAGACCCATCTCCCCCTCTTGCAAAATCCCCACTTTCCTCTGCTACCCACTCAGAAATTCTCCATTCGTAGTAGGTCTACCAGAGTCAAGAAGCACAAGCGTGGCCTAAGAAGCGTGCGTTCAGAAGAAGCACACTTCCTCCCACTGTTTCAGGCCAGGCTCAAAGCATTCTTTGCTGGCAACTCTTCTTCTTCTTCTTCTTCTTCTTGCAAAGCCAGGTTCTTTATGACTTGGATTTCTCCCTTGCAAGCATTTGGTGACAGGGAATTGTTCTCTGTGGAGAGCTTGTTCAAGTCTCACCCACAAGCTTGTTTGGTCATAGTCTCCAAGTCCCTGGATTCTGATACAGGAACTCAAATTCTTAGGCCATTTGTGAATAATGGGTTCAGAGTCATGGCCATTGCTCCTGATTACAATTACATATTAAAGGACACTCATGCTGAAGCCTGGTTTAATCGGTTGAAGGAAGGGAATGTGAATCCAGGTGAAGTCTCTTTGGGCCAAAACCTCTCCAATTTGCTTAGGCTTGCTCTCTTGTACAAGTTTGGAGGCACATATATAGATGCTGATGTTATGGTCTTGAAGAGCTTCTCTAAGCTGAGGAACACCATTGGAGCACAGAATTTTGACGTGAAAACTGGGAAATGGAGCCGTTTGAACAATGCTGTGTTGATATTTGATAAGAAGCATCCGTTGCTTTTCAAGTTCATTGAAGAATTTGCACTCACGTTTGATGGGAACAAGTGGGGTCACAATGGTCCGTACTTGATCTCTAGAGTGGTGTCTAGGGTGAGTGGGAGACCAGGGTTCAATTTCACTGTGCTGCCACCATCTGCATTTTATCCTGTGGATTGGAGAGGGATTAGCAGTTTGTTTCGACGGCCTAGAGATGAGGTCCATTCAAAATGGTTGGTCAAGAAAATGGAGCAAATTCGCAAAGAAAGCTTGGCAGTGCACCTGTGGAACAGGCATAGTAGGAAGCTAAAGGTAGTTAAGGGAAGCATTGTTGATAGTATCATTTCGAGTTGTTGCATCTTCTGCAACACTTAGCTTTATTAAAGTTTGTAATTAGTGAGTTAGAATGATAAGTTTTAAATTTAAACATTTGTATGCAATGTTTGTGTTACAAGTGGTTGGTTATGGACCTATTGAGACTCGGTTCATTCCACTATAGGAAAGGATATGGTATGGTAGATGGTTAAAATTGGAAGGCTAGACTGGATAATATGAGTTTTGAACCTTCCATAATCTTTTTGTTGTATCTCTCTGAAGGATCTGAAAGGAATAATAAGATGAAAGTTTTCGGTCATTTTCTTTCTCAGTGACAGTAAATAGTGAGTAGAGTGGTATATTTGATCCTGTGGTTTTGGATTGCAATTCGCATATGGAAAGTAAAGATTGATTTCATTGATATTCAAGAAACGAATGAACAAATTTATCTTGTTTGGGGCAATTAAATTGTGAAAGTGATTTCTCAGCTTCCAATCTTAATAGGACACCTACTTTATTTCCTTCCATGTGACATCAACTGTCTATCCGACTCCCCCTGCTTGCACTAGCTGATTTTCCCGCACATAAGTTTGGGGAAATTACAACGTAGCTCCTTTTAAACTTTTTTTTTTTCGTTTTTTCACAAATGAAAAGTATAACTAGCTGTTTCTGGCAAAAACTTCTCTCATTGGGCTTTTGAGGTGCAATTTATTAACAGGAAAAGGCAGTCAATCCAGATATGGTTGAATTCAATGGAAATTAGGCGGTCAAATGGAGGCAGTTTTTTGAGGTACTAATCATACAACTTTATTCTACTTATCTATATATTTTGGTAGGTCTTGTTGATATTAATTGTGTATAGAGTCTTGGTTCAATCATCATAGCTCCTCATTCATGAAAACTTGGAAAGAGAAAAAGGAAGAGGGAAGGGGAAGTTTCATGTACATAGTGTAGTGTGGCACCCGCAGATAGATGATCCACCTACTTTCAAGTAGGATTCAACCACTGTTAGTTCAAACACAAATTTCTTGCCGAAGATACAACCCCAATGCATATCATTAAAATTGGTAACGCGCAATTATAGTAATTTATCCATTCAACTTTTATATTTAATTGCATTATCATTTTAAAGTCTATAGCGAAAAACGAACGTAAATTACACAATCATAAATAAAGCTCAACGTCGTTTCTTCCTTCTCATGTGTAGCATGTGTGCATTGGTGTATATGTAAGTCTAAATGTGTGAGTCAATTTCTAGTTGAAATCTATTGATTTCCCAGATGTTAAACTATCTTTAGCAAAAACAAAAAACCAAAAAGAATTGCACAATCATATAAACTGTGAGGGTTACACAAAATAAAAGCTTTAAGGAATACGTAAAGTAAAGTTGAAAGAAATTGGTTATATAATTTACTCTTGTAAATTTCTCTTTTTCTAAAATGAAATTTGAACTTGAGCTATCCAATTTGAAGTATTAAATGATCAATCTTGAGATATCCTTCTTAATTCCGTTTTTAACTGTTAAACCCAGAATATTGTTCAGACTTCAAACCCATAAATAGGAAGTAGGTATTAATGTTAAGGGGCTCGCGTTCAACGTGGTGGTCTCAACTTTCATCTTGTATCCCTTTCCTTGTCCCCGTTCCCACATTTTAAAGGACCCACTTTCGCATATGTGCAGATAGCATAATTTTTGTCTACTCTCAAATAGAAAAAATGTAAGTAGCATGCTTGTGACATATTCTGGAACCGATAATTTCCCTCTTCTTAAACTTTATTTTACCAAAAAAAATTTGCTAAACTTTTTTCCAAACCAAAAAAATAAAAATTGTAACGCCATAATATTATTCATGCATTACGTTATTAGTTTTTTTTTTGAGATATACTTTTGGTACAAACTATTGGAAATTTATTTGTAAACTTAGTACAAGTACTGGTATTCTTTATTAATATATTTTTTTTAATGTTTTCTTCTTTAATTATGTCTTCTTCTTTTTTGTTTGTGTGGATTACACATCTCTCTCCTCTATATGTGTGAGTTACACATCACTTCTTATTCTTCTCATAATTTTATGATCGAATGATTTATATTTTGTCCACGCTTCAAAAAGTAAAGGATTTTGATGTGAGGAGTGTGTTAGATACATACGACACCTAACCCCCCCAAAAAAAAACAAGGAAGAATCGCATCAAATAAATGAAATGGAATGGGGATCCCTTAAAATGTAGGAATGGGACAAAGCAGAAGACAACCACCCGCTTACTCCTACAATATAGAGGGAAAATAGAAACACATACAATACAAGTACATGATGGGAAAGAGACAATGCAATTCCTATTATGGCTCGATGAAACGATGCTATCTGATCTCATTTTTATGAGCATTAAAAAATGCTTAAGCTTATATTGATGCTGGTGGCTTGAATAACAACAACATTGGAATGAAGTTTCTCCTCGTTTTGTTAGTAAATATTAATAGTGTCCCTCTCCATGCAGAACAAATCCTTTATGATGAAAAAGCAGAAATGCCTGCTATTATATATAAAAAATTCCTGCCACCAAACGAGTATAATACGAGATTTGAAATATTTAGGAATTTTGGCACGCCACCAACTCATGACTTCTGCATTAGACGCTCTACATCTCCCATTTCTACCTCACTTCCTTGCAATTCTCCCTCGTTTTGGAAGAGTACTTCAATTTCCTCCAAAGTCCTTCCTTTTGTCTCTGGAACACAATAATGAACAAAGGCAACAGCGCAACACGAAATAAGACCGAAAACAAAGAAGGTTCCTGCTACCGTGATTGCGCGAGTGACTGAGAGGAAGGTCATGGAGATCACACCACTACTGACTCTACTTCCCACTGCTCCAAGAGCTGATGCTTGAGCTCTAAGTCTCATAGGAAATATCTCAGATGACAAGACCCAGCATATGGGGCCAAGTCCTACTGAGAAGGAAGCTACATTTCCACAAACAGCAAGAATTGCAAATATGATCCCAACTTTTGCATGGCTTAGAAAAGCTAGAGAGAGGCTCAGGCTAAATAAGCATACTGTCATCCCAATAGTGCTCACGTAAAGCAAAGGCTTTCTCCCCAATCTGTCAATGAGAAATATAGCTATCAAGATGAACAGAGTTTTGGTGAACCCAACAGCAACAGTTGCTGCAAGAAGCTGAGAGTTGCCAGTGATCCCAGCATTCTTGAAAATTGTGGGGCTATAATATACAGTTGTATCTATGCCTGTGATCTGTTGGAAACATTGAATTCCACAACCAGTTATAAGCATTCTTCGAATGGGAGGAGTAGGACACAATATTTCTTGCCAGACAGCTTTTAATTCATACTTCTCAGCATTAGCTGCCCCAGCAGCTGTCTGAATTTCTTGCAACTTTTCTTCTGCCTCCTTTTCACTCTCATTTATCTTTGACAGCACTAGTCTAGCTTCTTCAATCCTATTTTGCATCACAAGCCATCTTGGGGATTCAGGTATGACAAACAGTGCAACAGCAATAACAACTGAAGGAAGGAGTCCCACACCAAGCATTAACCTCCAATTTATATGTGCTGGCAGCCCTGAAAATGCATAGTTCGATATGTAGCCAAGAAGGATTCCAAAATTTATAAATATCTCAGGGAAAGAGGTAAGAGATCCCCTAGCAATGGCAGGAGATATTTCAGCAATATATAAGGGTGCAACCATAACACCAAAACCTATACCCACCCCAGCCAAGAGTCTTCCTATCATCAATACTTTAAAGGATGGAGCAAGAGCCATAACAGCTCCACCTGTTTGGAAGATAACTGCTGCCAAACCAATTGTCCATTTTCTGCCAATGGCATCAGATGTCTTTCCTCCTGCTAAACTACCCAACAGAGATATTATGCTCAAAATGCCAACAAGTACTTCTTGCTGAACCTCTGTTATCTTCAGATCCTCCTGAATGAATATAATTGCTCCACTCATGACACCCACGTCTGCAAAATGATAAGCAAGGATAATAGGCCATGGCCTTAGATCATTAACAGCACCAATAAATAAATAAAATACACGTTGGTGATGTTTAAGTTGTAAATATTATTATAAAATAAATTAATACATGGTTGAATACAATTCATGCCATAAGGCTACCAATGGGCCCTAACAGTAAGAGGATTTAAGTTTTTCTATGTTCAGTTGTTAGTGCCTAACAGTAACATTTGCCTATACTATTTAAGCAAAGCACATATATGATATTGAACAACTTACCATCTACAAGTTCATAAATGGACACATCAATAGCTTTACAAGTGGGGATTCTATCCACATTACGTCCAGACATGCTTTTCCTCTAAAGCATTCTTCTAAGGCCAATCTCAATTTTTGAGCGGCCGGATAAAGTTTCAACCTTAAACACCAAACCAGGGTTGCAAATCACACAAACAGCCCTGAATTTTATAAAGCTATAGATCCCATCTATTTAGTTTTTTTTTTTATGGATTGACACGTATATGGAATTTTATCAGCAGATCAAATTAAAAGCACAAAGAAAATAAAGGATTACAATTACATCAAGTAAGGATAAAGAAATAGAATTACCTACCATAGCCGAGAAGGACGGAATTGAGAGAGGCAAATACGGCACAGGCAAAGACATATTTGGTGTGATGGTTGTTGGTTGGCAAGCCTTCTTCAGCGTCAGTGAGATCAGAGTCCATCCTGGTGTACTTGGTTTTGGTCCCCAATGGAATCTCAGATATCCCATCTCCATTCCCATTCCCATTCCCATTTTCTTGGACACCAACCAGCCCCATTGTTGTTCTCCTTCTTTCTCCCCCACCCCACCCCACCCGACCCCTCAAATATACCCAAACAATCAACTTACAAAACAATATATGATAATGGGTATCTCTATCTTTCTCCTCTACAGAGAAGAAAGACTTCACCTTTAACTCTGTTGGAGCTCCCCCAACAGAGACTGAGTCTGAGAGACCCAAATCAAATGGATTATGCTTTTAGATCTGAAATGAGGAAAGAGATGGAATGGGGTGGACTAAAGAGGAAGAAAAAGGAAAACTTGCACTCTCCCCATTCAATTGATTCTGCTTCTAAAGTTTCGTTTTTGGCCAAACAAAGTGCACATAATTACCACAATGTCAAGTGTGAGTGGGGTCATGACTCAGCACAACACAGCGTGCTTTTGGACTCTTCTCTCTCCTTACAAAGCAACGCATTTTGAGGGACGGTTGTTGTGTACTTGTGTTTGAACTTTGAACACACACCTCAGGTTCTATCTCTGCTTTTCGTGCTTTTTTCAGGAATCTGCTTTGGCCATTGTCTGACACGTCATTGTATGGAAGGGACAGGTCCATTCGCGCTTATTGAATTCCAATTTAGACCGCGTGGTACGGGGCAGCGTCAACGGTTGGAACACAGGACTTCCGCCGTCGGCAAGGGGTATTTCTGGATTTCAATCATTCGTATTGTTATCCCTCTTATACCCCACTGCCCTTGGCCCCTCCACTCTGAACTTGGCTTGGAGAATTAATATTTTAATTTTAGTATGTATTTGAAATAATTATGAAAATTAAAATATTTTAATAATTAATTATTATATAATTTTTTATTATAATTAATTATAATAAAATTAGTTTTATATTTGAATATATTAATTAAAAAATAATTTTAAATTAATATATTTTATTAAAATGATATAAAAAAATATTTTTATGTATTTAATTATTAAAATAAGTATAAAATAATAAAAAAATTATTTGATTAATTAAAAAATATTATTTGATTAAAAAATAATATTTATATTTTAAAATAAAAAATAATCTCAATAATTTTTATGAAAATAGCTCAAAATTTAACTTTTAGAAAAAAGTCGTTAATGGCCAAAATTTTATCATCAATAGCTTTTTGAGGAAAAACTCAAACATGTTGCAATATTTTTGCAACAGCTTTTTTTTAAGGTATAACATATGTTGGGGACGTAAATAATATATCTCAAATATGCTCTTATTATGTTATTATTATAAAGGATAGTTATTACTCTTAGAGCATGTGAACCAACAGTTTTTTTTTTTAACTTTAAGCTATTGAACGTAACATGCAACATGTTTGAACATTTTGTTTCTCAAAATCAACAGCTTTTTTAGTGGATAAAATAATTGTTGGAAGAGAAGCAAAAATTTGAGCATTTTTTGAAAAAATAATTGAAATTATTTTCATTTTGAAATGTAAATATTATTTTGTTCTTAATTAAATAATTTTTTAATTAATTAAATAATTTTTTAATTATTTTATACCTATTTTAATAATTTAATATATAAAAATAATTTTTTTATACTATCTAATAAAATAAATTAATTTAAAATCATATTTTAACTAATATATCTAAATATAAAACTTTTTTTATAATCAATTATAACAAAAAAAATTTATAAGATAATCTATTATTAAAATAATCAAATTTTCATATCTATCTCAAACACACTTTTACTCTTAAAAAAAGAGATAATTATTACTCTTAAAATATAATTTTACATTATCATAAAAAATTATAACTGTACATTTATAGTATTTAAACTATTCACACTAGTAGTACATTTATAGTATTTATACCTCCACAAAACAAAAATAATTGTACATTTATATTTAGAAAGTAAACAAGTAATCATGTTCTTATTTGTTAAAATTAATTTTATAGTATTTAAACTATATTTAGAAAATTTAAAGATTAATTTCATTTAATTTAAAATCAAATTTACTCAAATTTGATTAGATTAGGAAAATTTCTATATGTACATAATTAAAATGAGAAGAAAGTCAAAACAAAAAATGACAAGGATTTTAAAATTAAATTAGGATTCTTTATATTTTAAATGGTGAATCCAAATTATTTATGGCTGATGAATTTTTGGTTTGATTTGGACTAATCAACTAAATTTTTTATTTTCTATTGCATGTAGTAGATATGTGAAATTTAGAGAGGATTTTTAAAATAATTTATGAGTAAATAAGTATTTATTAATTATCAATAAATAAGTGAATTTATCTATTAATAATTAATAAATACTTACTTACATATAAATTATTTTAAAAAATCAAAATTCGTGAAACTCTATCCCAAATGTTGAATGCGGGATTCAATTACAAATTTTGATATTCATATACAAAGAATTTTATTAACTATTAGTACATTCATGATCAACAAAATATTATACAAATAGAAATTTAAATTTTTTATAATATAAAGGTGGTTTCTATGTCATATGTCATGTGCATGATTATATGTTTTGAAAATAAAAAGACTAAAATCTTATTTCAGTCCCTAACTAATGAGCTTGTTCTCAATTTAGTCCTTAACAATTAGAATTTCTCAGTTAAATGCTTGAAAAAAAGAAATTACTTAATTTGAATCATTCCATCAATTTGTAAATGAAACTATTAATTATGACCTATCACAACACTATCATTCTTTCTTTATTTCTTTAGTTCTTCCATTATCATTTCGTAGTTGCCGAATATCAAGATACAATAAATTTTTGCATAAACTTAATATACTTAAGTTTGTTGCACTAAGTCAATTACTTTTTTAATTAATAATTAATTATTTTTATTAATTATTAATTAACTATCATAATTAATAATAATTAGAAATATAATTAATTTAATTTACCCAATTTAAATACATCAAGTTTATGTAAGAATTTTTCTTCAAAATACATCAAAGGGAGAAACACGATCATCAAAGAATCATACAAAGATTTTAGAGCTTCATTTAGATAGTCATCTTGAGTAATGACAAGTGAAATATATTTTTTTATATAGTGAAGCAACATATGCTGTCAATAAAAATGTTGAGGATTAGAAGGCCCCGAAAGCTATAAAGAAGGCATCATGCTTAGATTTCACTTGTTGGAATGGTGGATAATTTTTCATGCTTAAAATATGCTTAGACTGGATAGTTGGAACGGTGGCATCATGCTTTTCAGAAGAATAAAAAAGAAGGCAAAATTTATAAAAAAAAATTATGCACAAGCATGAAAAAGTGGATAGTCAGAACGGTGGCATCATGCTGGCACAATTTTATGAAATTGAAACAATTATAAGTATTAGGAGTTTCATGTGACGTGCCTAAAAAAAAAAAGGATACCGACAATGAGAGCTACTCCGATTAATCGCAAAATAAGCATTAAAAGAAAAATTTTACGAAACACTTGACAATACTTACTTTTTTATTAATACTTAATTAGTGTGTGTCTCGTGCAACGCACGAGGAAGTAAATAAGGATAAAAAATATTGAAAATTAATATTAATATATAACAAATTTTGGAACCACTGTAACAATGAATATAAAATGATAATTTCACAATCTCAAAATATTAAATTCAATATGTACAAAAATATACAAAAACCATAGCCATTGAGACTTGCAAATAAAAATAAACAAAAAATATACTATCATTCCAAATTCCGAGGTAATTGCCTTGTTGCACGTGCAAGCAATATACCACCAATCAGAACCTTAAACTATATGCTCCACACTATCTACAACAATGCAAAATTCATCCTAATAACAAAAAATAATAAATGATAGAATAAGATAACTAATTCAATACACAAAGAATAGAAACTAATTTTGAAGAATATTACATACCTCGTTCACGTCCTTCAGTTGCTCAATAAACATTATAGGGATCAAGGAAATCATCCTCCAACAAAGCATGAGGGGAATCAGACAGACAAATAGGACAATATCTGGATAGGTTCATCAGCCAGGTAACCTAAGATTCAACTAACACATATTAGAAAAAACACTAAACTACTTAAATAAATGACAAACTACAATTACTAAAAGTAAATTTAATACCCTTTATGGAACTCTGTCACTTCAGGGATGTCAGCATTGAAAATTATCCTTGTTGCATACATTACATTCTAGAGAACAATCTTTCCGACAAATGAAAAACCAAGGAGAAATAGTTTAACATTATATGGAGCACAATGTGAAGATAGAGATATATAGAAATTTAAAATTTTATGAAATGGCACAAAACCTTTGAAGGTTTTAACTTTGACAAACTAGATGATAATTACATGGTGAGAAATGTCCCCTGTAACCACAAATGTAGTCAGATCATCAACATAAGGTTCTAATAGAGCACACTCGATCTTCACACTGTAAAAATTATAATTTTCAACTATAAAACATAAAATATTATGAAACATAAAAGGTAATCAACTATACATTAACTCATTACCTTTTAATGTTTAACTCAATCACAATCGTCTTTGTTTTAGTACCATCCTTCTTATACTCTCTTTCTGACCTAACAACATTTAACAATCCAATCAAATCTACAAATCAATGAACAAAATTATTGAATGCTACCAGTCCACTTTGATTACCACCAATCATATATAATAAGGGTACTGCATAAATACCTACTAAGAGCATGTTTAAAAAAAATTAATTCTTTTTCAAATAGTTATTTTTGGAAGATTAAGCTATTTTGTGAAATAATTATTATGCTTGGGTAAAAAGATTATTTTTTAAAAAAGTTTTTCCATGTAATTCAATACAAAAAAATTTTTTTACAGTTAATAATCATAAGTTGAAGATTGAAGCTTATGATATTAGCTTATAGATTATTTCTTACACTTTGATATGTAAATATTATTTTGTCCTCAATCAAATACTTTTTTAATCATTCTATACTTATTTTAGTAATTTATTAAAAGCGATCTTTTTTATATCATCTAAACAAATCATATTATTAAAATCGCTTTACACATATCCAAATAATCTATTATAACAATAATCGATTATAACAATAATCGATTATCAAAGATAATTTATAATTTTCACTTTCTAAATCACCATTTCACCATTTGATCCAAATATATCCTCTAAAGACATCAAAGATAAACCATGAAGAGGGATCAACCCAGTTTCACAATGGTCTTATACCGAAAATTAAGATGATACTTGTGTGTGGTTGTTTTGAATGCTCCACAATTCTCCCCATCGAAGTAGGATATATGTACACTTTACCCTCACTCAAAAGAGGCTTGAATTTGTACACCAGTGTCTTTCTAGTTGAAGCATGAATCTTGCATCCCTAAAAATAGAAAGATATTTTTCAATTTACAATATAGGTAGAAAAGATAAAATGACATCAAGTGAAAATATAATAAATCTTTGTAAGCTTACATTTTCATCCATAAAAACCATTTCTATGGAATTCGTCACAAAAGGGTTGTTGAAGCTTGGCAGATACCATAATCGCACAATCCACACCTTAATCATCCAACTCTATTACTCAAGTGTAATTTTCACTAAAGGATCAAGCATATGAGCCATTCGCAGTTGTAGATGTTAGCATGATTAATTATAATTGAGATTATAATTCATCACGATTAAATTTAGGGATGATTATAATTAATTTAATATATAATTAGATTAATTAGTACATAATTATATTTTATTATTTTTATTTTTTTTCAGACAAAGAGACCTTTTTGTATAAATGGAGGTCTAGCGCTCCTATATTCATTCATTTAGAAATATACACAAATTACTAATATTTATCTCCTTATTTCTGTTTCTAACTTTGTATCAGAGAGTCTAGGCTCTCGATCCAATCCTGGATTCCAAACTCCGTTTCAAATTTCGTCCTAAATTCTAAACTCAGTTTCAGACACCGTTCCAGATCTCTGTTTAGACATTGCTCCAAATTTCCATCTCTAGACACCATTTCAGATCTATACTTAGACACCGTTCCAAATCCTAGAAAATACCTCACCGTAGCCATTTCCGGTTCCCCACTCCCTATACCCCCATTTTTGACACCGTCAGCACCATTGGAATTGCCATCTGTCGATCTATCGACCACCAAAATTTCTCCTCCAACCGTCACCGCACGTGTCGTCACGCACCACCTTCTCCTTCTGCACGTGTATCTCACACACTAAATCCAATAGAAGTGATCTGTTCACCCGCGACTCGCTAACGTGACGAAGACGCTGACGTGGCCTGCCAACTTGGTTCCTCTGGCTGACGTGTCATCTAACGTGCTAACATGACACCAGACCTTTCTTAAGATTTTTCGGTGAGATCTTTTCATTTTTTGAGGTTCTTTCCATTCAATTCATCCCTAAAAATGCATTTTTTGCTATTATTCTTCTTTGCTACTATGGAAAAGTCTGATGTTGCTTAACCCATTCCAGATTTACTTAATGGTTCAAACTACACCCACTTTGTTGAGGTTATGCGTGACTTTCTGAAAGGCTAAAAACTTTGGCGATATCAGGTGATATTACTTGCTCTATTAAAGTTGAAGATGATATTGATAAGAAATATGCTGAAAAATTAGAAAATTAGGATAACAAAAATCATCATATTATCACCTGGTTCTAAAACACCTTCATTCCCAATATTCACTTGTAGTTTGGACGCTTTGACACTACCAAAGAGGAATGAGATCATCTAAAAAATATATATGTAATTCCTATTTTGTCTCATCAAAACTAACTGTTGAATGAACTCAACAGTCTGAGACAATAACCTGACCAAGTTGTATACGAGTTCCTGACTCGAATGGAAGCTATTTAGGATTAACTGATTCTGTGTGAGCCAATATTGAAACACAAAAGTGATGCCAAACTATATGAGGAGTACCGTGATTGCACTAGACTTATCTAGTTTCTGATGGCTCTCATTGATGACTATTATCTTGTTCGAGCTTCCCTACTACATCAGGATCCTATGCCCACACTTGAGGATGCACTTCCTCTTCTGAAATTAGAAGAAACTAGATTAAGTCTTCTTCGACCTAAAGAATATTTAACATTTGTAGTTACTCATTAGAAGGGTAAATTCTGTAGTCGCTGCTATAAATAAGGTCATGTTTTTGCTAAATGTCCTACCATAGAGTGCCACACCTTAAAAAGAAGGGCCATATTGCTCCTACCTGCCCCTTTTAGGTATGCAGATACTGCAAAGTTCCAAGACATTTGATTGAGCAATGTCTTAGTCATCCACAAAACTCTACTTGTCCACAAAGGTCTAATCAGAGAAAGTTTCAACCTCATATTAGTTCCTCCTCTTAGCCTGTGATTGCAGCTTCAGTTGCCGATGATGTCTCATATTCCCAAATCTTTCTTTCCACTATTGATCTTAAGTCTCTTCTTAAGCAAGTCCTTTCTTAATCTGGTAATACTCCTACTACCTTAGCCACTACTCCAGGTAATAATCATTGATATTTTGATTCTGTATATGTTGAAATCATATGACTTCCTCATCCCATGCATTCTCTTCCCTTTCTTCTAGACATATCATTCATTTCATTCATAATGCTAATGGGTCTCCTATGGAAGTAATTCATAAGGGTCCTATCTCCCTACCTACCCTTATCTTATTAGATACTTACTTTATTCACAAATTAAACTTTAATATAATCTCTATTAGCCAATTGTGTAACATTGGTTATATACTTACATTTTCTTTTACTGGTTGTTCTGTGCAGGATCTGTAATACCCTAAATGGCATGTTAGATTTGTTTATGTGTTCAAAAGGAAGTATATGGCTTGTTTAGGATGTATGTTTAATTTTGTGACAATTTGAGTTAGTTTATGTACTTAGTTGTAACCCAAACTATGAAAAATAGCTTAAAATGACTCAGATAATAATATAAATTGTTTAGGAGATGGAACTAAATATGGATAATTTATTTCTAGGTCACAAATATGAAGAACAAGTTACAGTTAAAGTTTCAATGTATACTGAACTAGTTTGACATTTTTAGACATACTAGTTGTCTAATTATAACTGGTTTGACTAGCATCAGACATGAAAATATCAGATAATATTGAAACGACTTTTTATATGAATTTTAATATTTATTTTAAAGTTATTGGAAGATGAAAATATGGATTTAGATAAATATGAGTATTTTTAGCAGATTGAGATTTTATTAATTTTGGCTTAAAGGTTATATGAGCCTTTAAATTCCCTTTTTTAAAGCCTCTCTCACGACAAACTTGTTTAAAAAGGCAGAAATAGAAAAGTTGCCAAGAGAAAGGAAAGAAGGATAAGAAAAGGCTAAAGAGGAGGAAGAGAGAAGAGGAAAGTCAAAGGAAAAACTAAAGTTTGATATCTAGTTAAGCTTGAATATCTACTCAACTGTCAAAGGTAGGGGTTTCTATGATCAAATTCATTTCTTGTTACTATTTTCTCTATTTGTGCAATTAGGTTACTTAATAGGTCAAATTGGGTTCTAGAGTTGTTTGATGTGCTTTGATTGCTTGATTGAGTTTCTTTGGTCATTTGTGACTTGTTCAAAGCATAATTCTGTAATAAAAGCTTAGAATTTGTCATTTAGGCCTTTGAATCCTAATTTAGGGTTTAGGTCACCCTAGGTAGATTTTGGTGCATTAATCCAAATTGAGATGTTTAAGTTAGTGATTTATGTTTCCTATGTGTTAATGAACTGATTAGGGACTTATAATCACTTATAAACTGATTTGGATTGACCAAAATTGAGAAAAATACTAATGGAACAGTACCACGATTTATAGAATTCTGCAAAACCTAGGTTCTGCTGTGAACATTGCAGCTTGAGAGATGCCGTGCCGCGGCGTGATGATGAACGGCTTGAATGCCGCGGCGTGAAGAAGTTACGCCACAACGAAATGTTAGTTTTTGCAGCACGCGTCATGGCGTGAAGAACGCAGTGCGGGGCGTGAAGGAGATGTTGCATCAGTACTAAAATTCATGGCTTATGCACCGCGGCGTGCCCAAGTTAGTGCCGCGACGTGAGTACCAGGAACCTTTAAAATGTCATTTTTTATGTTTTGAAGTTCTAGATTAGATGAGATCATTAATATATGTTTCCTAAGGTGTGTTTATGCACAATTAGAGATAGTTTTCAAGAGGAGAATTATACCTAGTATGTATGGGAAAGATTGGCAGTGTTGATTTTGTGAGTATCCTATGATGGCCATTCATGAAGGCCAACCAAGATTAAAGGGTGCCTGATAGACTTAATTGAGGAATGACATAACCCTAATATTTCGATAGTGCCAAGGCTAGAAGAGATAAGTAAGGGTCCATAAGGTTCTTCGGAATCAGGATTTATACCGAACTTCTCATGTGCCAGGATATGAGTAATGTGAGGAGATACTTGCACTTGCCACAAAATAACACATGAAACTGGTGATTCCTAAGATTAACATTTTTGGTTCTGAGTTGAACTAGATGTATGTATGAGATGTATATTAACTTAGTTTATCTAAATGCAATAGTTAGACTTTGTAGACAATTTAAACATATCTTTTTAGTAGGTATTGAGATTTTATTTATGTATGCTATGTATGTATGTCTGGTTTTGATTACTCATATTGAGGATGTAGTTTCTCACCCCGCTGTGTATTATGTAATTTCAGGTGAAACTTCTTCCAATGGTAAGAAGAATAAAGTAGTTAAAGATTATATTAGATTATGTTTTATGTTTCAATTATTGTATTTATTAGTACTCTTTTTGAAATGTATAGAGTTGTGTAATACTTCAAGCATTTGCTAAGGCTAATGATGTATATGTATTTTGATGCATTATGATATAAATATTGTATTTTTGCATTTCATATGGCTCTCTATAGTGTTTCCAACGAACATTATGGATATAAGTATATGATTAGTATATATGTAGTGACATTGTAATGCTAATTATCTCCTTATATGATGTATATACTGAGATATTGGTATTAAGATGTTACAGGATCTACGGACAGGGCAGATCATTGGGAATGCTCGTAAAGTTGGATGCTTGTTTAAGCTCACTACCCTCCATGTTCCTCCACCTTCTGTGTCAACTATTTGTGTTGCTTCTACTACTTCTTCTCTTCAGTTGTGGCATAAACGTCTTGGTCATAGTTCTCTTAGTAAATTACATTATCTCATTTCTCAGGGTACTTTAGAGTCTTTTAAACAAAAATATTTGTAATGTACATTTTGTTAAATAGCCAAACAACTTGCTTTATCTTTTTTATACTTCTAATTCTATTTCCTCCTTTAATCTTGTTCATTCTGATGTTTGGGGTTCAACTCCTACACCCACTTTAGGGGGTTGTTGATATTTTGTAATTTTTATTGATGACTATTCATGTTTTACCTGGATATATATAATGAAAAATCGTTCTGAACTTCCTTAAATTTACATTACCTTTGTTACTATGATTAAAACTCAGTTTTTAAATATAATTAAGGTTTTTCGTCTTAATAATGCCTCAGAATATTATGATTCAAAACTACTCACTTTTCTTACTGAATAAGCAATTCTTTCTGAGTTTTCATGTCTTAATACATCTCAACAAAATGGTCGTGCTGAAAGAAAGCATCGACACATTCTTGACTCTGTTTGAGTTATGCTCATTTCCTCTTCTTGTCTTGAACGTATGTGAGATGAAGCTGCTCTTATTATTGTCTATGTTATCAATCGTCTCCCTTATTCTATTCTTGGTAATGTATCTCCTTATGAATATCTTCACCTGAAACCTCCAAACTACAGTTCTCTCTGTCGCGACCGGTGATCGCAGTGAAAAATAGCAACTCATAGGATTTTAAAATATGAAAATGGAGTCGCCACCAATTTTATTTAAATTAGGAAAAATTGGAAAACCTTTCTTTGAAAATGGTCTTTGGAACCAGATTGGATTCGGGAGTCGGTTATGAATAGGGAAGAGCGGAAACTTAATCCCACAGCACCCCTAACACACCTGTTCTAAAATGGTACCTCAAGTTAATTGTGCAGATTCTTAACAATCCTTGAAAATATTTATTTTACCCCTTTTACAAAACATTGTAACTATTTATAAAAAAGAAACCACAAAATTATGAAAATTTAATTTTGGCTTGACAGAAATGAAATTCTGCTCCTACGTATCCCCTGGTGCAATGGGGAACTCAAAGTTTCATAGTTCTTTATAAAATAAGTATGGGTTGATTGATTTTAATTAAGAAAAAGATTTTTGAAAAGGGATTTTACTTGAAAACAAACTTGTTCTTGCACAGGATTCAAGTTAGCAGTAGACTACTCAATAAACCCTTATGATCCAAACGATAATGAAGATAACATCTGCTATTCAATCATCATCCTTGGTCATTGCATTGATTAAAAGATTTTTTTTTCTTTTATCATTTTTTTTTGGTTTTTACTATGCTTAAACAATCATCTAAAGTCCATACAATTCTAACCCATCAGGAAAAAAAAAAGACTTAAGTCCAAGCCAAAAAAAAAACAATTTTTCTCTTTTCGTTTTTTTTATTTTCTTATATCAGACTAGAACAATAAAACAAAGTTAAAATTCAGATTTTTGAAAACACAAAAAAAACATGCAGCTCAAGTCCAAGCCCACAGCTCAAGTCCAAGCCCAAAAAAACAATTTTTCTCTTTTTTTTTATTTTTATATTAGGCTAGAACAATAAAACAAAGTTAAGATTTAGATTTTGAAAACACAAAAGAAAACAGGCAGGTTCTGGAGGAAGCCACTACATGAGACACAAAAGGAACAAACGAATGAGAGAAAAAATAGGGCTCAAACCTCTGGTGGTGCAAGAGGTGACTCGACGGAGAGGGATCTGGTTTCTGAGGTCCAACGGTTGGTTGAGAAGGATCTGGTTCCTGAGGTCCGACAGTCGGTGCGAGGAAGGATCTGATGTTGAGGTCCGACGGTCGGTTGATTGAAGGTCACAGTGGTGTTATTTGGTGATGGAGATGAAGAGAGGGTGAACATGGCAATAGGGTATTTTTGGTCAGGGGAATGGTGATTATGGAGATTTTAGATGGTTTGGGTTCTTGAAAATGAATAGAGATGAAAACCGTGGGGGTGAGGATAAATGTTATGAAAGATTTTTTTGTGTGGAGTTCCACGGTTTTGAGGTAAAAAATAGTGGCAGGAGGTTAAGATTGTGTGGAATGAAGGTTGTTGATGCGATGGGTGAAAGGTTGGAGAATATGTGATATGAGTGATGAAGATTTTTCACCGAGTGGACTCGATTGGGTTTGGAAGGTTGAAGGTAGTGGTTCTTTGGTGAAGAAGATAGGTGAAAGATCTTTGTGTTGTTGAGGTTTGAAGGTGGTTTTATGGATGGTTGATGGTGGTTGTTATGGAAAGGTGATGGAGTGGAGATGAACTTGATGATGAAGTTAGTGATTAGTGGTGGTAGTGAAGTGGGGGGATAGTGATGAAGATGGTTAGAGTCATTCACAGTTGGTGATTTGTGGGAAAAAATGGTGGTTTCACAGTTTGGGTTGGTCTGCTCCTCCCTCGTAGCTGTGGTGAAGTTATGGCTTTATGATGAAGGTCTTCTATTGAGCTTCTGAGAAGATCTTTTCTCCCCCCCTCAACTCCCAGCTCTCAGGTGGCTTCTTTTTTTTTCACCCCTTGACCAAATACTTAGCTTCCTCCTTTTGTATCGTTCCCCCGTCCAAGTTCCCCTTTTTTCCATTTTTGCAAATGACATTTCCTTCTTTTTTCTCTTTACGTGAACCACTCCCTACATTGAGCCCCTCATTGCTTCATCTATTAGAACCTTTTTTCCCTTCAATCCTTTCAGCCCCCCTTTTCTTTGCTTGTTGACATTATGCATTTAATGCATCGTTCCTTCATCATTTCCCTTTTACGTGTGCAGACACCACACATTTAATGCATCGCCCCTTTCCCCTTTTTTGTTTGTTTGTTTTTTTTTTAATTTTTTTAATTTGACTTTTTTTTAGCCCGGTCAAAATTGGATGTTCACAGTTGCTCCTCTTTATTTGTTTCTTATTAGATAATAAGAAAACTGTAGTCTTCTTATTATCATCGTAAGAAACGAGTAAAGACATGAACTCCAATTTTATCCAGCAAAGCAAAAAATGATAAATACAAAACAATGCGAGAACAGTAAAATATGCAGAGCTGATGCGCTCAAAAAATAAATGATAGAAATTTAAATGATAGGAGCCGATGCGCTCAAAAATAAATGATAGAAAATTAAAATGCATGGAATGCATTGAGCCGATGCGCTCAAAAGAATTAACGGAAATTAAAATGCAAGGAGCTGATGCGCTCAACAGAAATTAAAATGCATGAAGTCAATGCGCTCAAAAGAATTTAAAATGCATGAAATGCATGAAGCTTTTGTGCTCAAAAGAATTGACAGAAATTAAAATGCATGGAGCCGATGCGCTTAAAAGAAATAACAGAAATTAAAATGCATGGAGCCGATGCGCTCCGAATTGACAAACATTAAAATACATGGAGCCGATGCGCTCAAAAGAATTGACAGAACTTAGAATACATGGAGCCAATGCGCTCAATAGAATTTAAAAAGACAATGGGCGATTGCGTCCCAAAATTTAAATGACAATGGGCAACTGCGTCCCGAAATTTAAAAGACAATGGGCAACTGAGTCCCGTAATTTAGAAAGACAATGGGCAACTGAGTCCCGAAATTTAAAAGACAATGGGTAACTGAGTCCTGAAATTTAAATGACAATGGGCAACTGTATCCCAAAATTTAAATGACAATGGGCAACTGAGTCCCGTAATTTAGAAAGACAATTGGCAATTGAGTCCCGAAATTTAAAAGACAATGGGCAACTGAGTCCCGAAATTTAAATGACAATGGGCAACTGCGTCCCGAAATTTAAATGACAATGGGTAACTGCGTCCCGAAATTTAAAAGACAATAGGCAGCTGAGTCCCGAAATTTAAATGACAATGGGCAACTGCGTTCTGAAATTTAAAAGACAATGGGCAACTGAGTCCCAAAATTTAAATGACAATGAGCAACTGAGTCCCGAAATTTTAAAAAAATAAAAATAAAAAGGCAATAATTATCTTGATCCAAAAAGATTTTTCTTCTTTTTTGTCATTTTCTTTTCTTTGTTTTTTTCTCTCTTTTTTATTTTATTTTATTTTATTAGAAGTCCTTTGAACCAACGACGACTTTTGGAAAGTTTTGACCAATCAAAATCCCTGTTCACATGCTTTTGCTCATTGGACCTAATAACCTTGATCATTCTTACTCATCCTTTCTTTCCCTTTTCTTCTTCTTTCTCTTTCCTTGTTTTCCACTTTCAACTCTCCTTTTAAGAAATGGAATGATCGTCTCTTGTCATGAACCCTTATTTGACTGAGTCCTTGAGAGAAAATTTTACCCTAGTATTTCACTTTATCCCTCATCTAGTTGATTCCCTGTAACTGCTTGATAACTCAATCTCTGTCTGCGTTGCTACTTCTTTCAACACATCTTCTCCTCAGTCCTTCAAAATTTTTTGCCTTAGTATGGCCAACTGAATGCAAACAAAATTGCCCCTGTGTAGCTAATCAAATGCAATTCAAAATTGCCCCAGTTTGGGTGCACCCTTCAAGGTGTTTCAGATCAACTTTCTTTGAGATTTTACCTATTTATTTGCCCTAATTTTTGCCTAGACCGCCCCTTCGGGTTTTCAGACTAACGGGCTCTTTTCCTCTTTTATATATATATATATATATATATATATTTTAGGCTGCCCTTTCAAGTTTCCAACCTAACGAGCTTTTTCTCTTTCTTTTTTTTTTTTGCTCGTGTACCTCCTCTTCCATCAATTGGGATTTCCAAGTTCTCCTCAATCTGAATTGTTCACCATGAGATTTTCATTAGATAATCAAATCATAGTATTGTACTCATATTCACCTTACTTGAAGCATTACGTAACAAACACTCATGAATTCAAAAAGTACAACAGAGAAGAAGCGAACAACTTCCAGATTATTCTTAGAAGTTTGACTACAGAAAGGGTATTATTTACAAAGGATAAAGACACAAGAAGTAGAATAGCAAGAAAGCCAATTTTTTTTTGCCCCAGTATGGACGTGATTAAACTAAACTCGACAACTAGACATCATGACTATTGTTTTATCAGGTATATGCAAAAATCTGCCCTCATGTAGGGTATCAAATGAATTTGGCTCAGAGTATGTCATTTGTGTACAAAAATTGCCCCAGTGTGAGTCACGAAACTACACCAATGTAGGTCAAATTGAACTAAGAGAACGACAAAAAAAAAAAAATACCCCAGTTTAGAGTCAAATCGAGCAGAGTAGAAACTTGCTCTAGTGTAAATCTTTTTTTTTTCTATTTCTTTTTAAAAGAACAATGACTTAGATACTTAGATGAGCATAACATTTGTCTCAAAATTAAGGTTAATGAAAATGATAACAATCCTTCATTGATCAAAATGGACTTTTTGAGGCTTGTAACGTGGCCAAGGCTAGGGGTTATGAAAGGAAAGATATAAGGCTCAAACAAGTGTTTAAAGGTTGAATGGGACCAAGGATCCTTGTTCAAAGCTAAACTTTGCTTTTGCTTTTGCACTTTCAAGCACACTTTGCTCTTATTGTTCTTCATTTCTTCCTTATTCCATTTCATTTTCTTTCATCCCCTTTGTCATGACTTATTTCATTTCATTTTTTTCTTTCTTTTTCTTCTCTTTTTTTTAGTTTATTTATTTATTTATTATTATTATATTTTACTCTTTGCCCCTTCCACCTTTTCTTCCTGGAAATTATCCTTTGTTTTGTGCTATCCCCTAGTATAGGGTGATCCTTGTCCAGGGTTTATTGAAGAAAACTTTTAAGCTCAAAATGGGACAACGAGAAGTAATGAAAAGATGAATTCTTGTGAAGGATATAGAAAGACAATCAATCTTCATTTCAATATTGATTGTTCATTTTAAAAAAAAATTAGAGACAAAAGGATAATGTACACTAAGTGATTACTTATTTGCTCCCTTTTATTTTTCTTTCTTTTTCTTGTTTTTTTTCCCTTTTTTTTTTTGCAAATGACACTTGCACATATGGACTTTATTGACATCCACTAAACTGAGAATTGCCAAGAGTCACATGAGATCCAAATACAAAGAAGACACTTTGAGGAAACGAGAGAGAATAAATGTCAAGAAAAACGTTGTGACAAAAATGAAAGAAAACAAGATATCCATGCAGATTTATTACATTAATGCTTCAAGGAAGTTAACATAAGTCTATCATCACTGATTTTTTTTTATGGCAATTACTTCAATCAATTCCTCAGATCTCCCATTGTTCAAAGGTTTCAAATTGCTGGAGGATGAATGACTTCTCCAGAGATGATTATCTCGACTGGTGCAGGGAGTATTTCCCTCTGATGAGGAATGTGTTGCATCATTTTCTTTCCCCAGAGTTATGCTCCTCACCATTTCCTCCAACTCTACATTGACCTATTCAAAGGAAGCTATATCTTGCCTAGCTTGTATTACTCTTGAAGCGAGTAATTCTTGGATTCGCACCTTGAAATCCCAATAACCCTCAACACAACTTGATTCTTCATTCTGCTTCTCCTCTTCTTTCATAGTTGCAGCTGGTGCAGTGATACTACAACCTGCTTTCTTCAGCCCCTCGGCTACTTCAGCCATTGGTGCTGCAAGCTTCTGACCTTTCCTATGGGTGATCCTTCCATCTCCCATGCATTTACCTCATCAAGAATTGAGTTGTTGACAACACTAGGTAGAGCTATTTCTTGAATGTCAAACTTTTCATAAGCTATTAGCTTCCTTACTGCAATCTTAAAAGATTCACAATCTTCAATTGAGTGCCCTGGAATGTCCCTGTGATATTTGCAAGTTAAACTTGGGTTATACCATGCTGGGAATGGTGGTTCTAAAGGACGTACAGGACTTCCCGACATGATGTGAGCATCGAACAGCCTTTGGAATAAGTCTGCGTTTGACATGAATAATCTTGGGAAATGAGGTAGGTTTTGAGGATGGAAACGACCTCGATTTCGGTAGTTTGGTTGAGGCTGTTGGAGGTTTGGGTAATTTTATGGAGGTACAGGCGGATATCGGATATGAGATGGGCGAGTTGGTACATATGGTGATGGTATGGGACCATTGTTGGTTTGGAATTGTGGAGTTGGGGTGTTATTTGTGGTTGGAACAAATTGGTGGGAGGGGTAATAAGGAAATGTAGGTGTAGGTGTTTGGTATGGAAAGTGAAGGTTAGGGTTATATGATGGTTGCTCCCACATGAATCTGACATTACTATGGACCTCATTTCGAGTATCCTCTGAAAAACGACACCTTTCTCCGATAGGAAGCATTAGCGGTGCAGTGTTCGATGTCCTTCCCACGACAGGAATCTCAGTGGTGATCCTGGGGTTTGTCCTTATGGAAGTGATAGTTGGCAGGTGCGGATGTGCCCCAGTCACTCCTGTACTTCCAGTAGCCCCAATCAAGTTGATAGTCTCCCTCATGGCCGACAACATTTCCTTCATTCTTCTCTGGAATTTTGCCATTTCAATCATCATCTCTTTCATTTCATCAACTTTCATACTTAAGTTTCTCCCTTCCTCAGGATTATTAGCAGCCATTCTGGTCCGAGATCTAGGCTTGTGAATTTGGGTTTGATTGGTCTCTTCCTTCCTAGGCTCTACAATGGTTCAAACCAATTTGATTTATTAAAACAAAATAACATTTAACAAAGAATGAGATGAGATGCATAAAATGAATGAACTTTGAAAACACTTTTTTCATTTTTCTTCCTTTTTTTTTTAAAAAAAATGCTATGTCATGAAAATGCAATATGTAATTTTTTTTTAAAGCTGGAAATGTCATGAAAATGTATGATATTTTTTTTTTTATAATGTTAAGAATGTTATGAAAATGCAAAATGATTTTTTTTCTCTTTTTTTTTTTTAAAAAAATGCTATGAATGTCATGAAAATGTAAATTGAAGTATTTTTTTTTTAGAATGCTATGAAAAGGTAAGATGATGTATTTTTTTTTATTCATTTTATTTTTCATTTTTTTGATGCTATGAATGCCATGAAAATACAAGATACATCCTTTTTTTTAGAATGCTAAGAATGTTATGAAAATACAAGCAATGAATAACTTTTTTTTTATTTTTTTTAAACGCAAGAATGAATGATATGAGAAACAGATAAATAAAGAAGAAAAAGTACGTTCCCTTTTGTGCCTTAGTCAAGTGGAACCTAAGATTTGACAGTCATTATGTTCAATCTATCAGTGCAAGATTTTTCAGGACAGATCTAAACTTCTAAAAGTCATGGTTCTCGGATTGCCCTTATCTATAAAAACAAGGTCCCAATTCATGAATTAATCACAAGTTGGGATAAACCCTCTCAATATGATTCATCCATGATAATGGTGACAATCTGAGTGGTGTCTCAACAAATGTCAAGTGAGCATAAAGCCCCTCAATAACAAAAGCCGAGACCCCTCCTACTCCTCAAGTTCGCATAGACTCGAGTATAGAGCCCAAAAAGTGTGTGAGGTACGTGA